>JADRCH010000018.1:2038154-2066444 GCA_019843965.1 Rhynchomys soricoides | reverse complement strand
TCCTCCTCCTCCTCTTCCTCCTCCTCCTCCACCTTCTCCTCCTCTTCTTCCTCCTCCACCTCCTCCTCCTCTTCTTCCTCCTTGTCTTCCTCCTCTTGTTCCTCCTCCTCTTCCTCCTCCTTCTTTCTCCTCCTCCTCCTTTCTCCTCCCCATCCTGCTCTTCCTCCTCCCCCAGTTTGCTTTTCGATACAATTAAACTTAATTTTACCTGATACTAATTTTCAGAGGGATTAGTCAGATGATATATTCCAAATACTGATGGCTAATTTCCAGGAAGTGAAATTTGGTTCACTGAAGGAACAAGCATACGAATGAACTCCACTCTTCAACATTTCTATAACTTGCATCTTCGTTTAGTGTTCCATCAACTAAGGCCAGGCTCTGTCTCTCTGACCACCTTCTCCTCCTGCTCTCTTTTTCTCCTCTTCCTTTCTCCCTTCTTCATTTCCTCTTCTCCCTTGGTCATTTTGTTGTTCTTGGCAAGTTAGTTTGGGTTTGGTGTTTGGCTTTTTTCAGATAAGATCTTGTTATGAAGCCCAGGCCTAGAACTTGGAGTCTTCCTGCCTCATCGTCTCCAATACTGGGATTACAAGTGTGAGCCACCTTACCCCATTACGCTGTACTGACTAGTTTTGTGTGTCAACTTGACAAAAGCTGGAGTTACCACAGAGGGAGCTTCAGTTGAGAAAATGCCTCTATGAGATCCAGCTGTAAGGCATTTGCTCAATTAGTGATCAAGGGGGGAAGGACCCTTGTGGGTGGTACCATCCCTGGGCTGGTAGTCTTGGGTTCTATAAGAAAGCAAGCTGAGCAAGCCAGGTGAAGCAAGCCAGTAAGTAACATCCCTCCCTGGCCTCTGCATCAGCTCCTGCTTCCTGACCTGCTTGAGTTCCAGTCATGACTTCCTTTAGTAATGAACAGCAGCATGGAAGAGTAAGCTGAATAAACCCTTTCCTCCCCAACTTGCATCTTGGTCATGATGTTTGTGCAGGAATAGAAACCCTGACTAAGACATCTGCCTTGATTTTATATGACTTTTCTTCCTGACTCAGTTTACTAACAGTGACTGTTGTACCTCCTTATATTTTTTCCTAGTTTTGTTCTATTCTCTTTCCTTTAAAAAAAAAATGGTTCTTTTATAAGTTAATGGTCGTGTCTTTCATCAGTATGAGCTCTTTTGTGTTCCCTCTGTCATCCATCCTATGTCTTCTTTGTGGAAACATCTTCATCATGAGTCATTCTGAAAACAGTAATGCTTCTATTTGCTTGGATCTGGTTTTTTGCCTAAGTAACCATGTCCCCTAGATTTGCTAATTTGACTTATTTTTCCTTTCTTAATTGTAGCTTCTCTATTTCATTATGAAGTGTTTTTCTGATTATGCCTTGATATTCTTATTGTTCATTTGTGTTTGAAAATGAACCCCCACACACACACACATACACTTTTTAAAAAAAAAATGACTATAGTAGAGCTTGTTTCTTTTCTTTTATTAAAAATAGACTTTTTTAAAAATTCAATATATTTTGATTCCGGTTGCCATCCCCCTACCCCTCCCACGTCCTCCCCACCTCCCTTCCTATCTGTATCTACACCCTCTCTGGCTTTTCTTAGAAATCAAAAAGGCTTATCGGGAACAATAATGAAATAAGATAAGATAAATCAAAAACAAATCAGAATATGACAAAACAAACAAGAAAAAGAAACCGAAAAAAACACAAGAAACACATATAGATGCAGAGACATGCACATTCACACACTTGGGACTCTCACAAAAACCTCAGACCAGAAGCCATAATATATACATAAAGGACCTTTACGGTGGGGGAAAAGTGTCTTGACTTAACATTATGAGACAAAGAACCTCCAAAGATGCCATTGGGTTCGTTTTCTGTTGGCCATCCACTGCTGGGCATGGAGCCTACCCTTAAGAGTGGTTTGTTTAACCAATGAGACCGCTGTGAAGAAAACTAATTTTTCATTTGCAAGTGGCTACTAATGGAGATATCTTCTGGGTTAGAGATGGGAACATGTGTTTACGTCTCCTTTCTGCATCTTGGATCCCAAAGCTGTGCATGCTGCCATAGTCTCTGTGAGTTTACATCTGTGCCAGCCCTGTTGTGGATTAAAGACATTGATTCCTTGGTGTCCTCTATCCCCTCTGGTTTTTTGACCTCTTCTATTTCCTTTTCTGTAGAGTTCTGTAGAGCTTTGACCAGACGGATTTGATGGAGATAGCCCTTTTAGGGCTGAGTACCCCAAGGTCTCTCACTCTTTGCATAGTTTTTGGCTGTGGGTCTCCGTATTTGTTTCCATTTGCTGCAGAAGGAAGCTTCTCTGACGATGGCTGAGCAACACCCATCTCTAAGTAGAATATAGTAGAATAGTCATTAGGACTATTATATTTTTTGCTACATTCCTTTAGCAGAACAGTAGTGTTTGTTTCTAGTCCCCTGGCTATCTAGTCTCAGGTTCTTGGCCACCCAAACAGTGTTGTGTATGGGTTCCATCCCGTGGAGTGGGGTTTAACTCAAATCAGGTATTGCTTGGTTACTCCTGTAAGCTTTGTGCCAATATTACATCAGCATATCTTATAGGCAAGTCGCTCTTGTGGATGGAAGGTTTTGTAGGTTTGTGTCTGGGTTAGTGTGTACAAAGTACCTTTCAGTTATGGTAGGTAGGGCTTGTTAACTGGAATGCGCTGAAGGTAGGAAGTACTGAATATGCTGATTTCCTCCGTGTGGAGATAGTAACAGAAATTAACACTGAAATCTGATAGCATCTCTAACTCAGCTAGAAGAGCAGGAAGCTTCTCTTCTTTTCAGCTTTGGAGTCATTTTGCTCAAAGAACAACCTCCACCCCCACCCCCCACCCAAGCACTTGATTTTTTTTGAGATGACAGAGCCATTAGCACATTTCATGAGTTCCACACACAGACATTGCAGAAAGTGGGGAAGTAGGCCAAGATCAGAGCCCCTGAGAGTCGGCCATATGCCTGTGGATACTCTGCTGTGTTTGGGGATTGTCTGTGGCAGGGGACTGTCACTTGCCAGGTAGAACTAGGGGAAACGGAGCGGAGGACACAGGCTCTGTCATCACTATCTGAGAGCTGCATCTCAGTCATTAGCCACAGCCTGCCTGGAAACTGGGAAACAGACCAGAAATCATTTTATATCTTCAAGCCCAAGCTTCTGCAGCCATAAAACTGGGACAATAAAAATAACTGTTTGTACTTCGGAGGATTGTTCCGAGAATCGAGTGAGATAATGTGCAAGGTGGCAGGGATTGTTGTTGTGCAGAAACCATTGCCTCTGTTGGAGAAATTAAGAATAGTTTGGATTGCACAAGGTCGGAGGAGGAAAACAAAAGCTGACCAACACCCCAAGGTTATTCCTTGACGAAATTTCCAGTCATTTCAGGATTGATGTCATTCCATCTGATGCAATAGACTGTAGTTTATTTTCTATAATCAAGCCCATTTCCATAACACAATGCTTAAAATAACAAGATACATCAGGAAAGCTAGAGACTCATCACCAGAAGTCCTTGGAGTGTCCTGATTCCCGGGTCTAAATAATGCAGTGGGAGGAGCTGTTCGGAACACACAAGTTCTTGGTTTCCCAGGACTTTGCGTGTGGGCTGGTCTGCTCCAATGGCTTTCTTCTACAGTCCATGATCTTTCAGGAAACTGGTGGCACTACAGTGTCAAGGGTGCACAGAGTTCCAGTTCAACTTGGTGACTGAGAGCAGGCCCTTGCAAAGTTCCTTCAGTTGAGAGAGTCTGGCCTACTTACATTGATGGTGTCTTTCTGTCATTCTGTCTTATTATGACTGAGTGCATTCCTATCGAATGGCAGAGATTCACATGCAAATGTTCACAGAAGCAATTTTTTATAACAACAAACAATTTGAAAATGACACATTCGGAAAACAGAGGAATGACTAAATAACACGTTTTTACGATGAAGGATTTTGCAGCTGTCAGAAATGTTCACCACATAGAAGCATGGCTTTAAATAGTGTCCCCGGAACACTTGCACCCAGGAAAATTTTCAGTAGTGCACAAGGATTATGTTGTGGATACTCCCTTAAATGTCAGACCTTAGGTAATACTGCTCTAGTGCCCTTCTCTCTGTGAACCGCCAATGGGACAGGCAGCCATTCTGATCCATCAAAGATCACCAACCACACCACTCGGCAGGATCTAGATATTACTACTAATGACACTGGATGGAGCCACAGAAGCTCCAGAAGAGTCTATGGTCCCTGGTTGAACAATGGTAGCACCTGGCAGGTTTGGACAGATATGTAGGTGGAGTGGCGAGAAGTCACTGAGAGAGGTGTGATAGGGGCTAAGGTCCTGTATGAGAAAGCAGAGATTAGTGGTGGAGAAACTGGTGACTGAATGAAGTTTTGAACACACAAGGTGGAAGCTTTTGCATGAATGGGGGAAACTGAGGTACGGAGAAGAATTTTAAATGATGATGATGATGATGATGATGATGATGATGATGATTTCCCCAAAGTCATAGACCCAAGATTCTGACCAGATCTTCTTGACTTCTGCTTAATCGAATGTACCATGAAGCATTTTGGAAGTGTCCGAGGAATATCAGTAATCCCCCAGGTAGAAAATAAGAACTCACTAGAGAAGACAGCAAGAGCCAAGTGAGGAAGATATTTTGGAGTGCATTATGCAGGAATTGGCACTAATTTTGGCAAGAATAGCTTGATCTGGAGGTCAACAAACTACAACCTGCAGGGCAGCTCTGCTCACTATTTATGATTGACAAGGTAGGATGATTTTATAGGTAAACTGCCAATCAATCCAATGATATGGTTGCTTCCTTCAACCTCACGGGAATCAAGAATCACTCCAAGCTGAGTGGATGGTGAACGCTTTTAATCCCAACAGAGAGGCAGAGGCAGATGGATCTCTAACTTTGAGGCCATCCTGGTGTATAGAAGATTTCCAAGACAACCAGGAATACACAGAGAAACCCCCATCTTGAGGAGGAAGAGGAGGAGGAGGAGGAGGAGGAGGAGGAGGAGGAGGAGGAGAAAGAATAATTCCATAGAATAAAGAGTTTCATTCTTATTAATAGATCTCTATAAGAAAATATTATTTTCAACTATTATATATTTACTATTTGGCCCATCACAAGAAAAGTGTTACTGCCTCTGGAAGTCAGTGATGGAAAAAAGTCGTCACACACACACACGCACACGCACACTACACACAGACACACACACTACACATATACATTACACATACATGCACAGACACACATTATACACACAGACACAGAGACACACACATTTCACAGATACAGACACACTACTTATCCACTCTACACATACACGAACACACATTACACATACACACTATGCGCATACGCACACCTGCACACGCATCACACTTTCACCAGTGACAGTTTGGAACATGAGCTGGTATGAGAGCACTGCAGTCCCAGCATTCAGAACTTTGAGGTATGAGAATAGAAAGTTCAAGCCCACCCTGACCTACATAGTGAGACCCTGCCTGTCACTACTAATATATACAAGCAACATAGTTAGGGCCATATATAAATGAGGCTAAGCTCTAAATTAGACGACTGAGTTCAAATCCTCAAACAGCCGCTAACGAGTTCTATAACATCAGGCAAACTTCCTAAGTCTCATGTTTTCCTCATCTGAAAAGTTTCAAAATGGAAATACTAAGAGCGGCATCCTACTGGATTGTGTAAGAGTTAATTGATTAGTATATGTAACGTGATTGGTACATAGTAAATGCCAAATAAAAACAAATGGTGGTGGGTCGTCAAATGGCTCAGCAGGTAAAGGCCATCTCTTTCTCCTTACCCAGTGAGATGGTAAAAGTCATGTCTTATTACCAGCAGAGACACAGTGTTAGCCCAGGTAGTTAGTTTGCTCATTCATTACACAGCCTTTCTTGAGCCCCTTCTGGGAGCCAGGACTATAGAGGTTAGAGTGCTGGATTACAAACAGCACTTGGTCTTGAGGAGATCCTGACCAGGCCACAGGAAGCATGATAACAAGTGTATACAGCAGTCCCTTGGGTATTCTAAAGGACCATGCTTAGGAACTATCTGAGGTAGAACGGGGAGACAAAGGGAATGGAGCCCTCCTGGGCATGATGATACCTGGGTGAGAGACTGAAAGCTGAGTGGGGATAAGCAAGGCACAGAGTCAGCATCTCATGCACAGGAACTGTCAGAACAAAAGCACCAAATACTGAAATGGCAAAATCACAGACCTCCAAAGCAATGAAGCCAGGAGAGAAGGCACTGAGGGCCAGACCACAAGGTCTATGTGCCATGTCTCCATGACAGGTGACCCTCAGGCTCTAAGAACCACTGAGGGCTTTGAAACAGGATGGTACCACAGGGAGATTTTTGCTTCAGAAATATTACATTTTAAAATAACTTCTTAAAAAAAAAATAATAAAAGCCAGATCCTCCACATAGACTCTGATTACAGTCACAATTAATACTGGCAGGCTTTTAAGAAACTTATTTTTTTGTTTGTTTGTTTGTTTTGTTTTGTTTTGTTTGAGACAGGGTTTCTCTGTGTAGCCCTGGCTGTCCTGGAACTCACTCTGTAGACCAGGCTGGCCTCAAACTCAGAAATCTGCCTGCCTCTGCCTCCCGAGTGCTGGGATTAAAGGTGTGCGCCACCACTGCCTGGCGAAACTTATTTTTTTAATGATTCTTTAAAACTTTTGTTTTTGAAAATTTGAAATAGTATCAATAAAATCTACTTTGAATAGCTAATGATCGATTTAATTGAATTCCCCTCCAAACCAAATGTAATAACTTTGAACTATTTTGTCGGTAAATGACTTGGAGGTCTGCCTTTTTCCTAAAAATGAAAGCTGGTGGTTTGGGAACTTAAGTGTTTATGGAGAAGCTGTTGTGAAGGAAAATGAAAGGGTTTTCCCCCCAGAGTGAGGCTCAATTCTTGGAGCTCTCTCCCCCTCAGACCTTTCATTTATTCATTCGCCGAATTGGACAGTCTGTCTTTTTTGTGAAGAATGCTTTAAAGATGTTAGTTTGACCTCCACGGCTAAGATTAAGGGGAGAGTTGTGAAGAAGAAGAAGAAGAAGAAGAAGAAGAAGAAGAAGAAGAAGAAGAGGAAGAGGAAGAGGAAGAGGAAGAGGAAGAGGAAGAGGAAGAGGAAGAGGGCCTAGAGACATAGTTCTAGAGTACTAGTCCTTCTGGTAGTTCTTGTAGAGTGCTTACTCAGCCTGCGCAAAGCCCACCCGAGCATCACAGATAACTAGGCATGGCGGCTCTAGGGAGGTGGAGGCAGAGGGATCAGAAATGTAAGGTCATCTTCAGCATGTTGTGAGTTAGAAGCCAGTCTAGACTATGTGAGACTTTTCTCATCCAATCAATGATGACCTATCTCAAATAACCAAGAGCTATGCCACACTGAACTTTCAGGGTTGTTACAAAAGCTACAGTGAACACTGATGTACAAATTTCTGCTTGAGTCCTTGCTTCTAGTTCTTGTAGCTATCTACCCTAAAGTAGAACTATTGGATCATGTCACAATTCTATGTTTAAGTTTTTGAGGAAACTCTAGGGACCAGAATTTGAAATTGTAGATGAAATTTAGATGGTACATACACAAAATCTAAGAGAAATTCCTATCTATAGACATATAATTCAAAGTCCTTGGTTACCTATCAAAAGAATAGCAAATGAGGGGCTGGAGGGATGGCTCCAGTTACTGGGGATCTGACGCTCTCTACTTGTCTCCTTAGTTACTAGGCATGTATCTGGTTATGGGATCCGCTGGAACTGAAGATGATTGTTAGCTGCCATGTAGGTGCTAGGAACTAAACCGGGGTCCTCAATAAGAACAGCAAGTGTCCTTAACCATTGAGCCATATCTCTGGCCCTTGAACACATACTTTTATGTTTTAAACTCAAGTTAATGCTTAGAGAATATCACTTTAAACAATTTCTCTATTCTAACCAACATCTTGTTTAAACAACCATTTCCTAAACAGGCTTTGTGTATTACCATGGGACCAGAATGCAAAAGTGGGATCCTAAAGGAAAAATTTTAGATTTTAGGGCCATGTTCAGCAAACATATATATGTCTTTGCATAAATCATATTCAATTCTTCTGAGACACAAAGGAAATATAGGAAAACAGTTCAATTTTCACTCATCTATTCAAAGGAATTTATTAAGGAAGTACCAGCTAGGCATGGTGGTAATGCCCATAATCCCAGAGACAGGCTGAGGCAAGAGGATTAGGTGTTCGAGTCCATCTTCAGCACTTAGTGAGTTTAAGGCATTATCTATGCCAAATGAGACCCTGTCTCAAAAAAGGGGGGGGACTATCCTTGTTCTATGTTCCACATAATTGAATGAATGCCATGTGTATTAGTCCGGGTTCTCTAGAGTCACAGAACTTACAGGTAGTCTCTATGTAGTAAAGGAATTTGTTGATGACTTAGAGTCTGTAGTCCAACTCCCCAATAATGGTCAGCAGCAGCTGTGAATGAAAGTCCAAGGATCTAGCAGTTGCTCAGTCCCACAAGGCACACAGATGAAGAAGAGCGAATCTTCCTTCTTCCAATGTCCTTAGGTAGGTCTCCAGCAGAAGGTGTGGCCCAGATTAAAGGTGTGTACCACCATACCTGGATCTGGGGCTGGCTTTGTCCCAGGCTGACCTTGAACTCAGAGATCTCCTAGCCTCATTCTCCTGGAATTAAGGGCCTGTACTACTTTGCCTGGGGCTAAGCTTTTCATGGCTACTATGCCTCAAGAGCTCCATGCCAAGATCTAGGTCAGAAACTTGTGTCTTCTAGACTCAAGATCTGGATCATAGGTGAGCCTTCTAATTCTGGATTGTAGTTCACTCCAGAAATAGTCAAGTTGACAATCAGGAATAGTCATGTTACCATGTTACCAAATCAGGAATAGCTACGTTATCATGTTTCCAAAGCAAAAGAAGCACTTAGAAGAAATCAAGAGGCCCATCCTATGTGTTCTGGCAAATTTTATGCCAATATGACACAGGTTAGAGTCATCAGAAAAGAGAAAACCTCAACTGAGAAAATGCCTCTATAACATCAAGCTGTAGGCAAGCTTCTAGGGCATTTTATTAATTAGCAATTGATCAGGGAAGGGCCCAGCCCCTGGTTGTGAGACCACCCCTGTGCTGGTAATTTTGGGTTCTATAAGAAAGCAAACTGAGCAAGTCCTGGGGAACAAGTCAATAAGCAACACTCCTCCATGGCCTCTGCATCAGCTCCTGCCCCAGGTTCATGTCCTGCTTGAGTTCCTGTCCTGACTTTCTTCGATGATGGTCTATGGTATGGAAGTGTAAGCCAAATAAACACTTTCCTCCCCAAATTGTTGTTGGTCATGGTATTTTATCACAGCAATAGTAACCCTAACCAAGGTACCTGACAGCCAAGTACTAATTTTCAAATGTCTGCATGCTAATTAATAGGCAGTTATAAGACATTCATGGCCTAAGTGCACACATACTTTTCGAAGACTGAAGGACTTTAGTTGGGATACAGATTTCTTTATGCTATTGTAAGAAACCACCATATATATATATGGCTTTATATAGTGGCTTAAAACAGCACAGCTTCCATATGTTCTTGGAAATGAGAAGTCTATAGTGTGTCTTTCAGATTAAAATTAACTTTTCATCAGGGCTGTGATATGTGTGGAGGTTCTAGGAAAGAAACCATGTCTTTGCCCTCTGGATTCTAAAGACCTCTTGCATTGCTTGGCTCATGGCTCTTTCTCCATCTTCAAAGACCATTTTTAGAGTCTCCATATCTTGTTATAGCTCCCTTCTCTCTGGCCCTCCTTGGATGACATTAGACCCACCCAGAAAACCCACCATTAGCTCCCTGTCAATCACCTCTCTGAAGAGCCTTTCACTGTATCAAGTGACAATATCACAGTTACAGGGATTGGTGTATGGGTGCCTTGTGGGAGGAGCAATTACTTGGTCTACCATTGCTGGGTAGCATTTGAAAGAGTAGAGAAGAAAGAGATTGTGATAGAGCGTGGAGAAGATGTTTGCCTATCGGACCACAAATGTGCAAGCATGCTTTCTTCCTTGGGGTGGGTCTAAGACGAAACATAAAACCTGCCCCCTCTTTTCCTTTGAGAGAGGTTCAGGGCCCAAGGTTTGAAGTGTATTGTCCTTCTTCTTCTTCTTCTTCTTCTTCTTCTTCTTCTTCTTCTTCTTCTTCTTCTTCTTCTTCTTCTTTTGTTTTGTTTTTCCAGACAGGGTTTCTCTGTGTAGCCCTGGCTGTCCTGGAACTCACTCTGTAGACCAGGCTAGCCTCAAACTCAGAAATCCACCTGCCTCTGCCTCCCAAGTGCTGGGATTAAAGGTGTGCGCCACCACAGCCTGGCTCCCATTCTTCGTTCTGACTAAATTGTTTCTCTTTTATTCTGTTCCTCTTGGGCTTGCACTTAAAGACCTTAGAGATGATCCCGTGAAGCTTGTTATGGTATTAGATCAAGGACAGCATTGAGAAGAAATCCTTCTTCATCTTACCCCTCAGGAGAAGAAATCTCTCTTAGGTCACAATACTAGGAACATCATCTAGTCTTTGAAACACGTGACTGGCTTTCAGTGTGTATAGATGGTGATCCTGTAATTAGATACTTTCCAGTCTTTACTGCTCTCTGTAAGATTAAGGCCAGTGTTTAGAGGTTTAGTGGTACCAGTTGATCACACCCTCTATATCATTCAGGGCTGGAAACTGATTAAGAGCAGACCCAAGGGCCCCAGTAAAGTTCATGTTCAGAGTTGGCCATATCATGCAGAACACATGCACTGGTGAACTTTGATGGATACATAGGTTGTGCATCTTTAACTCAGGGAGATCAGCAGCTGTTGTATGCCCCATCCATCCACACATAGAGACGTGTTTAGGGGCCAGCCCTAAGCAAGTCTCCTCCACATCAGAGAGTCTGCCTTATCTCACAGCTAAAACGCAGAGAGAAATACTGAAAAGAGAGCATTCTCAGATGACCCAGATGTCATATTGTTAGCAGGAAGCAAAAGAACACATATCTTGGAGTTCCTTCCTAAAAATGGAGACCCCAATCACTTTTATGCCAACTCTGACAGCACAGATGTTGTCAATGTTTCTTCTTTTAATTAAATAATAATAATAAATTAACCTGGGCTGAAGACGTGAATCACTCGGTAAAGTACTTGCCATACAAGCATGAAGACCCAAGTTTGTATCCCATGATCCATGTTAAAAACTGGCCAAAGAGTCTGACCCTGGAAGCTCACTGGCCAGCTAGCTGACACAAAACGGGAGGCTTCAGGTTCTTTTATCTCCCTGTCTCAGGGCAACAATGCAGAAAGTAATAGAGCAGAACACACCTGATGGTCCCTCCTGGCCTCTACAGGTGTGTTCATGGACGCCTGCTCTTGAACATACGTGTACACATACATGGCAAAAATAAAAAAAACCTTATAATTTTTTAAATTTAAAAAACAAGTGTTTTAGCCTTGGAGCTTTAAACACTCACTCTAAACACCTTCCCATGGCTCACTGCTAAAGCAGGGTTCAGAATTCAAGTCCACTACCGCCTCATAGGGTCACTTCCATGGTCCCTCCTAATGTGGTAGACCCTCCTTCTACTCATCTCTCTCCCTCTCTTGTCTTCACAGCATGGACTACTTTCTGAAATGATCTCATTCATGCGTTCATTTGCTTGCCTCTCATCCTCTTCCCCCTTCTAGAATGAGGAAACCCCCAGGTTCCACAGAGGACAGGGGCTTCTCTTATTGTCGTTTTGGTTTTTGTTTTTGTTTTTGTTTTTTTTGCTTTTGTTTTTCGAGGGTTTCTCTGTGTAGCCCTGGCTGTCCTGGAACTCACTCTGTAGACCAGGCTGGCCTCAAATCTTATTGTCTTTTATTACCTCCCCAGTACTCAGCACAGTGTCTGGCACATAGAAGAGTCAGCACTGCCACTGGTGAATGAATGATGTGTGTTTCCTGAGATCCTGGGTACCCCACTTCTATTAAATTCCAAGTGTTAACAGTGCTCCCCTCTGCTATCCATCCCTTCACCCTTTTTTTTTTTTTAAAAAAAAGATGTGTGTGTGTGTGTGTGTGTGTGTGTGTACTAAAGACATACATGCAAGTGCTCTCGGAAATAAGAGAGCATCAGATCCCCTGGAACTAAGCTTCTAAGGCAGTTGCAAACCTCCGGATGTAGGTGCTGGGAACTGAACCCAGATCCTCAGTGTAAACTCTGAGTGTTCTTGCCTACTGAGCCATCTCTCCAGCCTTCCTTACCTGTACCTTTTTCTATGTCTTCCTCATCTTCAGGGGGTCCCTCAGTGCTGTGTCCAAGGCTCTGCTGGGCCAACAGTGTGCACTTATCCAAATCCTCACATTAGGTAGCCTTGTGAGACTGGTACAAATAAATCTTAACAATCCTTAAAACCCCAGCTTTCCCCCACCACCCTATACAAGACAGAACTGGTCATAGGGTCCAAGTTGGCACAGCAGATTGGGAGACTCACCTGGGAAAGTCAGAGAGTCACAGGTAGTCTCACAGTGTGTATTAATGTTTAGGAGCCACAGCCATTTTGATGGCATTAACTATGCTTTCTGCCCTTCTCTGTCCCACCCTGCCCGTGGGTGTCCCTCCTGAATCTTGCATACTGTTTTCTTCTCTATAACCCCTGTGTTCCATGCTAACTCCACTAAACGCATGGATGATTAGCAGGAGGTTGGAGGGAAGGAACTCAGGGCCTAGGGCAAAGTAGGGCTAAGGACAGAGAATAATCTTTCTCCCTCTCCTTAGCTTTGTTCTGTCTTCACAATGTTTAACTCTCTGTGTGTCGAAGGTTGTTAAGGGAAATTTGAGGTTATGTGTTTATGGGGGGGGGGGGACTAGGGTGTAGTTTGTTTGAAAGTTAAAGAAGTTGACATCTGTGCTCTCTCCTAAATAGACCCTGAAAGTTCGCCCCTTGGTGCTTCAGCCACAGAGTCCTCGAGCCCAGGGCATTCCTGCTGAGTTTTCCTCTTCCCCAGTCACCCCCACTCGGTAGGCCCTCTGTGCTGTGTTGGCAGCTCTTGTGGGTCAATGTTTTATAGCTATTCAGATGCGCCGTCAAACTGAGTGGCCTCAAGAACAAGACACCCCATAAGTACCATATAATAAATAAAGAAGGTTGGCTGCTCAAAGTCTCCCCAGAACAATCATGCGTCCCACTTAGGAATGTTAGAGGCCCAAAGAGAGTCTGTAACTTGCTACAATATGGGTGGAAGTGGTATGATCACTTGCTCTCATCTTCATAGACTGAAAAAGTTAAGCCTCCAAAAAGTTCGAGTAACTTGGCCACTATCTTTTTCATCTTATCTGTGCTTAGGATCAGACTTGCTTATAAAACCACCTTACCCATTCAGCAAATATTTACTGACAATCTACTGTGTGCCAGGACCTATGTTCTCTCCAGAAGCCCCTCTGTTTAGTAGGAGAGACAGCCCTGTCTGGCTAATGAGACAATCCAGGGAAGGAGCATCTAACCCAGCTGGGACTGGGGGAGGGGAGTTAAGGTCAGAGGAGGTGTCTTGGGGAAGTGACAGATGAATGGAACCTTTAAGGAGGAGGAGGAGGAGTTAGTTAGGCAAAGGGCCAAAGAAAGATATTCCAGGCAGAGAAGGAGAGCTGGAAGAGGAGAGAACAGGGCCCTGTTGGGATTTGCAAGTAATTATTGAAAATTCAGCATATGTGCCAAATACTGTTGCCAGCTCTGGGGTTACACAAAAATAAATAAATAAATAAATTATAAATATAAAAAAGGACTCTGCCTTCAAGAAATTTACAGTAAAAGATAAATGAAAAGATGACCATTTGAAACCTTGGGTTCCACTTCAGTTGACTGGGAATATGGCTTGACACTCACCTTTCTTCCCTTCCAGAGACACCTCCAACTTCTGTGGTAAGTTCCACATCTCGGTATCCTGGGACAGGGTTAGTAACTACCACAGGAAGAGAAAATTTAAAAATAGATAGATGAATAGGCCAGAGGTTATGGCCTCTGCCGTTTGCTATTGCTACTGTCACTGACAGCAGGACCTGTGTTGAAACCTAGAACTTAAGGCAGAGGTTGTCCAAGGGAGAAAATGCTTCCCGGTAAAGATAACAGCTGTGGTAAGGAAGAAGAAACATGTGACCCTTTCAAAAGGGTCACTCTAATTAGCTGTGAGTCACTGCCAGCTACATTGACCTCTGCTCTCAGAGTCTTAGAATATTGACTTTATCAGGTAAACACATGTGCACATAGAGGTAAACAGAGTCACCTTCCAAGGGCAAAGTAGGACCCACCTGAAACCATATGCATTCAGAGGAGCTGCATCTTCCTTTGGGAAAGGCATTCCTTGATCTTCCTGTTGCAAGACCAGCTCTGTCGCTGTCAACCTGACACACCTGGGAAAAGGGAACTTCAATTGTGAAACTGTTTCAACTAGATTCACCTGTGATCATGTCTGTGAGGCACTGGCTTGACTAGTAATTGATATAGAAAGGACCAGCCCATTGTGGGCAGCACCATCCCTAGGCAGGTTCTGCAAGAAAGAGAACCGATCAGAGCCAGAGAGCAAACCAGTAAGCCTCAGTTTCTGTTTGAGCTCCTGCCCAGACTTCCTTCAAAGATAGACTGTGGCCTGGAAATGTTAAGCCCAACCCTTTGCTTTAAAAAAAGCAAAGCAAACTAGATTAGTCTTCCACTTCGTGGTGGGTGGCATCTCTCTGTATGGAATAAGAGAGAAATAGGACTTTTCTGTGGATCATAAGATAATAACCAGGTTATTGGATGAAGATGAATGCCAGGACGTGTACTCAATAAACATGGGGTACTTATTATTCTGGACCCTGAAGTAACTGCACCCCTCCACCTCTTCTAAAACTGCACTTTCCCCCAATTTTCCCAGGATTTCCATGGCTTTACCCACTGCCCTAAAGTTCCTCCTCTTATTTCCTAGGGCCTAGCAACTGAGAAACCTGGGCTCTCTAATAACAGAGAGTGTCGAATGTACCACTTAGGGATAGTGTAAACTCTGACTTGAACAGAGTTACCAGGCAAAGAAAAAAAGGCAACAACTAAAGGCACACAGTAAAAAACAAAAAAACAAAAACCAAACCGAACAAAACAAACAAACCCAGGAGACCCAGTGCAGGCCTTTATGGGCTGAATCCATGGTTCCCGTGCTGTCTGACTTGTTTGTGGTTTGGGCAGTAAAATCCTCTCTCTGCTTAAGCTACTTTTATGCCTTGTGTAAGTCTGTCTTTATAACTAGGCTGACGTGACAGATATAAACTGGGATGATCCCAGATAAAGCAAAACTTCTGTTCACCTTCCTTATAACTAATTAAGAAGATGGAAACAATTAATTCATCCTGTGTCAAGGCGCAGTGATAATCTCCTGATAATTCTCGAAATGTCTGATTGTTTAAGTGTTATCTGGAAGGTGTAGAAATATGTGTCTAAATAACCCGTCCTCTCTTCCTTCCGCCTAGTCATGTTCTTATTACGTCACCACAGTGAGAAGCACCGAACGAAAGGCCATTAGCTTACTGGGACCTGTTCTGAAAGGGAATTTCAAGATCTGTCCCTTCTTCTTGCTTTGCCTTTCTGGCCTTGAGTTAAGTAGTATTTTTTTCTGATGTGCACTCCCCAACATCACCCTCTGGCAGCCATAGCAGAGAACCATAAACTAAATAAGGCTTTTCCTACCTAATCATCTCTGGATTTGTTATTATTGTTGCTTTATAGTGACGGGAAGCTAATAGAAAACTGGTACCAAGAGTGGACTGCTGACTGTAGCTATTTTAGCTCCTTAATGGTAGGGAGGTATACTCCTTTATCACGGATGGATTTACCAGACTTTGGAGGAGCAAGAGAGAGAAATCTTAAAATGTTTTCAATGGTGGGGCTGGGATAAAGCTTGGTGGTAAAGCACTTGCCTACCACTCCAAAAAAGAAAAGGCTTCTTAGCATTTTCGATATTTAATAGGCAATCCTGATGAATGCTGAGAAGACTAGATTACTGATAGAAATATAGGCAGTAAGAGTCAGGCTGATGAGGTTTCAGATGTAAATGAAGACCCTGTTGGGGGTTAGACTAGAGCATCCTTGTTACACTGTGGAATCATTTGGCTGTATCTTGTCCTTGTCTTGATGCTGTGTGGAAGGTCACACTTCAAGATTACGGGCTATTTCATGTGATGGGAGAAATCCAAAGCAATGAAATATTCAGACTGAAGCATGGATTTCACTAGCTGTTTCCAGCCAAGTTTAGTGAGAAAGAGGAGCAGCGAGAGGGAGAAAAACAAAAAAGGGTAGACTTGGCAGAAAAGGAAGCCCTTGTGCGGACATGGTTGCCAAAGGGATTAGCACCCATGAAGAGAAGCCAAGTGCTTTGCGTGAAGAACAATAGGAAGGATGCCTTGAGGCCATCTCAGAGATCTGCAGCGGTGCCTCACCCAGCACAGTCACAGAGATGTGGAAATACAAATCAGCTTTTCAGGACAGAATCGTTTCAAAAGGTCATACAGTGTCCTGCATGACCATCATGGTCCCATGATCTGTACTTCCAACACGTGTGCGCACTTGTACACCACACACACACACACTCACATATTCAGCTGGCAAAATGTTCTGTGCCTGTAAAAGCAGTAGTTTAAGCAGGTTCAAATACAGCTTGCACTGGCAGCAGACTTTGGCTCTATCCATATGATGCTGGTTTTCCTGGCCTGCAGAATCTAAGACTGACGGGGACATGGCAGCTTCTACCAGCTTTCCAAGGAGAATGCAGGGCAGGCAGTTCATGGCAGGGTCCAAGGCCTTACAAGCAACCCCTGAAAGAGTAATGTGAATCTAGTGTGAAGAACACGAATCTAAACTGTAATGGAGACTCCCAGGGTGTCTGCCATGCACAGTGTCTGCTAAAGGAAGCTATAGGCAATAAGAAAAATCAGCCCGTCTAGGGCCAGCTAGACATCTCGGCCAGTAAAAGCACCTGCCATCAAGCCTGATGCTTTGAGTCGATTCTCTAGGACCCACATGATGGAAGGAGAGAATCAACACCCAAAGCTGTCCTCCGACCTCTACAAATGTGCCAGAGTACATATATACGTGCGTGCACATAGAAAATAAGTAAATAAATGTAATAAAAATTTAAGGAAAAACCCAGTCATTTAGACTGCAACTAGCAAATTCATAAAAGCAGGGTTGCCCAAGCTCTTGCAAGCCTGCATTCCACTTCGTTATGCCCCAGATGCTAGGCACAGAGCTTGGAGAATGAATGCTCCCTGGGTTTGGGTCTTGCTTTGAGCAAATCTTTCTCACTATTTCCTGCTCCTCCCTTTTGACATAGGAATATTGATACTGTGGCTAGCCTCCCATCGAATCTTGGAAGTACTCAACTTCGGTTTTTATTTTTGCAGTGGCTCACTTATTGAGTTGGCATTGCATCTCAGGGGAGACTTTGGATTTAGACTTTTAAGCAAAGCTGAAACACTAACAAGATTCTTGGTGATGGATCAAAGGCTTTTTGCATTCTGAGATGGAAATGAACTGAACCTTTGGGTCTCAGGAGGGGGGTGCTGTAGTTGGAACCTGGAATGCGGCTGACATGGTGGTATTGATGAATGGTAGAGGTAGAGTTTAGAGAAACCCACATAAGTTATTAGGAGATGCTCTTGAGGGGGTTTGTGGGACATTGCCTTCTTGTTGTTTTTGCTTTCCAGCCATGAAATAAGTGATTTGTTCTGCCATGCATTTGCTCTATTGCCGTCTGACACTCTCATTAGAAATCCTCAGCCATGAGTCCACCTAATTTTAGACCAAGACCTCCAGAAGAGTGAGCTAAACAAACCTTTTCTCATATAAGTAAAATTCTTGGGTACTTAACTAAAGTAATAGAACACTAACACATGGGGGAAAGCCACAGAGTAGGAACAAGAACTGTTCTCATCCTACCTATGGGCTTTGCTGCAAGTGTGCTGTTAGAAACATAGATGTGTATGTCCACAATGTCAGAATTTATTGGCTACCAAAAATCCGCAATTACGCTGGTTTCTTTAGCTGCCGTTTGGTAAGTCATCTCAACTTTGATAGTGACCATTAGCAAACTTGGGTTCTTTTCTCCCAACCCTAATTAATAACAGTAATTATCAGATTAAATATTACACCTCACATAGTAATAACATCTAAATAGAGAGAGAGATGTTACAGAATGGCAATTAAAAATATTAACAAGGCCACAACAGAGTTCAAGGAATTCAAGGAGGCTGAGACAGAGACAGAGACAGAGACAGAGACAGAGAGCTGATTTAGGTGCAAGGGGAGTTTACAGAAGATATTAGTAAGCACAGCTGGAGAAGGGCTGGTGATCATGAGCTGAGCTGCATCAGTGAGATAGAGGCCATATGGTCAAGTGCAAGACCGTGGGGCTGTGGAGGTACAGGACCAGGTCCAGCCTGATGAACTGTGGATGGACAGGTGCCAATTCGAGTAGGCCAGGTTAGCAGTGAGAACTGAGCTGAGCTGAAGCTCCTGAGACAATTGGAAATTCTGTATTTGTCCATACCTTGACACGTGACAGGAGGGGCACTCACCGTCATTATGTTCAATGGCTTCTTTTTTATGGAGTCTAGGTGAGAGTGTTGTACCTTTCCTTTGTCTGGCATGTTCAATAAGCTCTCTGTTCTGATTCTTCTTATTTAATGTTAATATTCTCATGTGCTCATGTGGTCTCAGTCTACTTTGATAAGTTTATAGGGTTGTGCCCGTTTACAGCTGGGCTTCATGGGTGGCATTGTGCAGGTGTCTTCATGCACAAGACTACCAAGCACCTGTGATCAAAATAGAGTCAAATACTACTTATAAATGGAAATCACTCAGGGCAAGGCACAGCATGAAGACATACTGCTTGCTTGGGTATGGAGTGACTTAGGGTGAGGAACAGCCTGTTCTAAAGGTCTTTGTGTGTCACAACGGAAGGAGGGAAGAACAATGCTGGTACTCATCCTGCATCACATCCTCCCAGTGGTTTCTCTGTTTGCTTGTTTTTCAAGACAGAGTCTCATCATGCATTTCTGAGTGTCCTGGAGCTCACCATGAAGACCAGGCCGGCCTGGAAATCCCAGGCATCTGCCTACCTCTGCTTCCTGTGTACTTGTAAAAAAGGCAGGCACCACTACACGAGGCTTCTCCCAATGGGGGCTGCTGCTGCTGCTGCTGCTGCTGCTTCTTCTTCTTCTTCTTCTTCTTCTTCTTCTTCTTCTTCTTCTTCTTCTTCTTCTTCTTCTTCTTCTCCTCCTCCTCCTCCTCCTCCTCCTCCTCCTCCTCCTCCTCCTCTTCATCTTCTTCTTCTTGTTTTTCAAGACAAGGTTTCTCTGTATAGCCCTGGCTGTCCTGGAACTCACTCTGTAGACTAGGCTGGCCTTGAACTCAGAAATCCTGTCTCTGCTTCCTGAGTGCTGGAATTAAAGGTGTGCGCCACCACTGCCTGGCTCCCAAAGTCTTCTTAAAAACACTTTGCTACTTTTTACTTTGACTGTGTATAGTATTCCTTGGCAGAGCTAAGGGGACAAGGACTTTCTGTTTCTGCAGGTTGCATAGTGTTTGGTTGTAAGGGTCAGGGTGGATGCTCTCTTTCTTGCCAGGGTTCTGCAGAGTCCTATGCTAATTAGCAAATGAAGAGCCACAAGTACAGGTTTGTGGATGCTAAGAGTATCTAGCAATGCCTTCAGTGAGTAGTACCCAACCCTCTGACTCCATGTGGTCCAGTTTGAGGATTCACACAAGTGAGCTTTCAGCACAGGTAAGAAGATGGTGATGGGATGTTCAGGCCTTCTTCTACAGTCGAATGTGGCCTTAATATTGTTCCTCCTAGAATCTCAGGAATGTGCAGACAAGAATAGTCATGTCTGTCCTCCAGGATAAGTTAGGGTGACTTACCAGGGCATTACCAAGAGGCTGTATCCTCCGGTGTTAATCAACTGATGATGTGGTGATATGGGCCTGTCCAAACATACCAGCCCCTCAATATTCTGCCCTTTGCCCTCTACAGAACAGGGAGGAACACGGTCAAGATGGACTTCAACACATGAAAGCCATTGCCTTAAAGAGTACTGAGGGTGGGAAGACATTTATGGAGCCAACCGGGCAAGCTTTCGATCTATTTGTCTACTCCCAGAGGGCATATGCCCTTTCCCAAACCTGGAACTAAAGCAAGCAGTTCTGTGGCAATGGAGCCAAGGGCCGCAGCTTGTCTGAGCAATGCAAATTTGCATGTCTTTGTTAGAAGACAGTGTGGAGGGCAAAAATACCGTGTCAAAAGAGACAGTGCTGCACGCAGAGTGATCCCGATGGAGTTCCTGAAATAATCACAACATGGAATGGAAACATCTTTGTGTCCGCCTGCACCCATTCCTGCTTCAGCTTGACTGGGTTTCCCATTACACTCTTCGTTTGGCCCCTACCACTGAGCACTCCAGCAGATTTTGTCTTCAGATCAAGCCTCCTTCCAGCGTCTCTACTCTGTCTTTTGACCTAGCAGCTGTGCATGTTACATTCCAAATCAGACACTCTATTTCAGGCAAGCCAACTTTATAACCTCACACTCCTTCCTCATTTCAGTCTCTGCCTTACCTGGAGCCCCGGACCCTTCCCAACCTAGTTTATCCCTTCAGATTCTTCCCGGAAGCCTTTCTTGATGACTTTAGCTCACCTTGATTTCATCTCTTCTCTGAAGGATGGAGTTAATAGTGGGTCTTATGCTGACACGTGGTTCATCGTTTCACTGACCCTGGTCTTCTCAGCTACAGTGTGCACGATAAAATTCACCTGCTTCTTTTTCATAACCCCATTGCCTTACCTAGAACGTGGGTTGGTACCAAACTCAAAACAAATGTTCACTAAACTCACACCGATGGTCTCATTTCCACCTGGGCTGGCTGTTTGGGTTTCTTGTGGTGTTGCTGTAAGCTAGTGGTTGCTCGTCTCTGATATAAAGATTATTGGATTGAGCAGTCATACAACGGTATGAGGCTTTGACACCAGCTATCCTTTATTTGCCACGACAACAACAGTATACATTTGAGAAACAGTTGTGCCTGTGGATGAGAAAAAGGAGAGCCACTGGGCACCAGACTGCTTCCTGTAGAGGCAGGTCAGGAACTCCTTGCTGTAGCAGTATCATGGGAACCATGATTGTAGCCCCACCCAGATGGGAAACCAATGGGGGATGAAGTCCAATATTGTTCTGAAAGGTATCTCATCTAGTTACCTATCAAGTCCTGGAGTATATACAATATACTTAAGGTATTGTGAAATAAATGAGATAATACAGCAGGAAAGGAGAGGGCATAGGAATTCATAAGATCATAAAGTTATAGAATAATCATAATGACTATGTATTAATAAAACTGATGTACACTGATTGCCAAGTGCTTTTGGTAACTTTATATGGTATGTACTATTTAACTTCCACCGCATACTATAAAATATCATTAGTCACATGAAGTAGTAGAAGTCACTGTGGTAACAGAGGGAGGGGGGCTGAGCACTATATCTGGGTACATAATGGACAAAAAAATGTGACAGAAGATAACCAAACTGGGACGGATCCATGCAAAGAAAAACTGTTCAGACACAAAAGGGGCACACTACAGGGTGATGGCTCAATGGGTGAGTGTCCTAGATCCCATGGTGGAAGCAGAAAACTGACTCCCCAAACTTGCTCTCTGGTCCTCACACATGCTGTGGCAAGTGGACATCAGTACACATGCGCGCGCACGCACACACACACACACACACCAGCCTGATGCTTAGGGAAAGAAGCCAGTCATGAGAGGTCACATACTGTATACTGATTCTACTTGTATACATTGTCCAGAACAGAAAAAATCCATAGGATAGAAATCAGATGAGCAAGTACCAGGACTAGGGGACCAGGGAGCCAGGGGTGGCTGTTTGGCAGATGTGGGCTTTCCATTAGGAGTTATGGAAATTCCTGAACCCCAATAGTGATGCTGCTGCATGACAGTGCACTTATATTTAATGCCCCTGAGCTCTACACTTTAAAAGTGGCAACATTTATTTTTGTTTATATTTTAGTACAAAACAAAGTTAGCTACAACAGTCCACACGGAAACGAGATCCCTTAGGCAGAGGTGGCCATGGGGTGAGGTCCCCTGGGACCTGGTGACTCAGGTTGGAGCACCTTGGAATCTCTCCAGGTTTGTAGTGATAAGCCACACTGTGATTGTTCTAGAGAAGGTCAGGCCATCATTTGGCCATCCGGATATAGGCATGAAGAACAAGTGAATATATATGATATGTGTGTGTGTGTGTGTGTGTGTCTGTGTGTGTGCTTTCTGAGCTCTAATGATAACTGCTCCTGTAGCTATTCATGGGTGGTCTAAAGCACTCTCAGCTGACACTAGTGGCCAGTCTCTTTTCCTGGATGAGAGAAACTCTAGCCATTCCCCCTTCATGGAGCCAACAGCCGTGAGAAATCCGCCTCCGGCTCCTTTGGCCTTGAAAGGAGACCATATGTACAGTTTGCTTTTCTCCTCAGCATCCTCTCCGAGCAGATGTCATTCCTCGGCAGTTCTGCCTTCTAGAACTGCTTCCCATAATGCCAGAAAACAGTGATTATTGCTAAGAAACTAGTCCACCCATGCCTGAAGCTCTTCCAAGAGATGTGGCTGGTAAGTGCTGCTTCTTGGGGCCGGAGAAGGGGGAAGAGGAAAAGCATGGGGCTCTTGGAGGGTCCGAGGATATTGCTCCACCCCTGGCTTGTTCTTGTTCCTCTCACTCTGCCACAGCAAAGTCAGTGACAGGGAGGGTCACTCTAACCGTGAGCTCTTCAGCACATCTGCACACATGGGGACAAAAGGCTTTTAGATGCACTCCACGTTATTTATTTTGCAATTGAGATTCCCCCACCCCTCCATGGAGTTGAGCCACTTTAAAACACACACAGAGCTCAATCAATTTCTTTTGTAGATTTCAAGAGAAGCTTTATTCAGTTCAGAAACACAGTAACAGCTGGGGAAGCTATTCCCAAGGCAAAGAACAAAGACTTGGAATTATTTATAGTGTGGGAGAAAGAGAGAGAAAAATGGGGAGAATGGTGATAATTCAGATAGGGGAGGGGGTAGTGGCTGGAATAGCCAGATCAGCTCTAACTCCCCAGTCTTATTTCTTCCGTTCAATATGGAAGATTCTTTCAACTTTGCTCCAGTGGTCTGCTCCACCGCCCATCCCTTCCTTCAGCTCATTATGGACCTACCCAGCCCAAAGCCCACATTCTATCTGTAGAACCTAAAGGTCCCACCACTGCTCTGATCAAAGCTCACATTTCCTCTGTGCCCTATACAGGCTTTTCAAGGAAATAACCTTCCTGAACTGAAGTAGGTGCTGGCATCTTTCACCACTACCCAAGAATCTTTGTGGGAATAATGGCATAGCTCACATAAATAATGGGGACCTCAGATGCTGCTGCAGGTAGATGGTGGCATGTGTTGAGACCGGTGGGCTTTCCCCTGTCCTCCCATGTCATAGTGTGTAAGAAGCCAGTTGATCCATGACCAAAATGCTTTGTAGAGTAGGAGCCATGGAGATGGGCTCAGTGGGCAAAGCTGCTTGCTGTGTGAGCAGACTGGAGTTTGTATCTCCAGCACCAATGTAAATGTGCCATGGGTGTGGTAACCCTCTTGTAATCCCACCACTTGGAAGGCAGAGACAAGGGATCCCTGTGGCAAACTGGCTAATGAGTGACCTCTGGGTACAGGATGAGATCGTGCCTCAACAAGCAAAAGCTAGAGAGTAGAGGGGACACCTGACAATGACCTCTGCCCCCAACACACACACACACACACACACACACACACACACACATTTGCTCATACACACTTGAACATGCAAACACATATGAATACACACCACACACACATACTCACAAATTAAAAATAATTAAGAAAGGAGGCTAAGCCGTCAGTGTCTGTGACTGCTGTTTCTGATATCATTTATTGTTATGTAACTTAATTTCTAATGCTGCCTCTGTTAATCACCAGCTTGAAAAGATCCCCGCAAAAATGAGTGAGAGACTTCTACAGGTTTGTGTGAACCAGCTCCTACACCAGCTGCCGTATCCTGACCCTTGCTGCAGGTGCTTAGACTCTACTCAGGAATCAACCATTTCTCAAAAGTCAGCCTGGACACCACCAATGGCAGGGACTGTGTCGATCTTGTTCTTCCCTGAATCACTGGTGTTGCCCAGGGGCCAGCAGAATGTAGTCCTCAGAGCGTAGGCATGCAGAACATGCTTGCTGAAAGGGGGCTGACTGTAAGCCCAGAAGCATTTCCTGAATGCTTGGCAGTTGTTGGCTTCTATAAACATTGGCTAAGGGAAGAGTAGAGAAAAGGCAAAAACGAAAAATGAACGTGGAGCTGCCTTTGCTCCTTTATCTTTATTGGTTAAAGTCACAGATGTGTGCTCTGCCCTGGGCACAGAGCAAGCTCTTTCTGATTTGGGGTAAAATATTATGGGAGAAGGCGAGAAGACAAGGAAAGGGAAGGGCCTGCCTGAAGCAGGAAGTAGACAGAAAAATTAAGGGGGGTGGGAAATTGGCCAGGTTTCTGACCCACCAGAAAGAAAAACAAATTAAGAAAGGAAGGGTCATGGTGTGGGACCATTGTTTTTAGTAAATGCCCTTCATTGGTTTGTTGTTTTTGTTTTTTTAAATCCTCCTGGGCTGGAGGGTATAGCTGGGTTTTCAGTGTGTAAACCACATAGTTAGCATGCACTGGACCTATAGCTAGAACTCACTCCTTCCCCCCTTCAAGTCCCTTATTTTTAGAGCTTCTGATGTTGATCTGTTCTTCTAGGGAAATAGATGTATGGCCTTAATCTGAAGATCCTGTGTACTCTGAATCTCTGGTGCTTCCCACTGACCCAAGTTTCTTAGGGTTTCTATTGCTGTGAAGAAACTCCATTACCCAAAAGCAACTTGGGGAGAAAAGGGTTTATTTGGCTTACACTTCTGAGTCATATAGTCCATCAGTGGAGGACATCAGGACAGGAACTAAAACGGGGCAGGAACTTGGAGGCAGGAGCTGAGGCAGAGGACATGGAGGAGTGCAGCTTACTGACTTGCTCAGCCTGCTTTCTTACAGCACCCAGGACCCATAATGGACTGAGCTCCCCCCCATAATTAATCACTAATTAAGAAAATGGCCCGCAGGCTTGTCTACAACCTGGTCTTATGGAGGCATTTTCTCATTTGAGGTCCCATCTCTCTAATGACTCCAGACTATGTCAACTTGACATAAAAATCCAGCACCTCTGGAAGAGCAGCCAGTTCTCATGTGCATGAAAACAAAACCTTCATATATATTAAATAAATAAGTCTTTTATAAAAAATAGCATACCATCTACTTAGCATCCAGGCAGTTACCAGAGCTGCCTTCATCATTTTGCTTGCTGTGCCTCCTTCTGCAAGTCGCTGCCCCTCTCTGGGCCTCTGTTTCCTTACTTTTGATGAGAAAATTAGATAGTTTTAAAGTTTCCTTCCAACTGTAACATCTTATGAGCACAAGTTCATTTTTTATCCTGACCCAGATTTTAGAGCTAATGCACTTAAAAATAATATCAAGTTTGAAAGTGATCAGTTCTCTCCTCCGCTTAAAAATGTCATTACTGGCAGTGCCTCGGTGGGTGTTGAGGCCTATTTTGGTGCCTGGGTGTTCAGAAGAGGAGGAAGAGAGAGTAGGAAGGTAAACCAATTCAGTAACATCCTCATGACTCCTGAGGCCTCGTTGGTGCTTGTCTTGAATGCCTGATCCAAACAGCCCTGAGTTGTGATGCCTTAGGTTAGGGACAAGAATAGCCACCTATTTTTTTTTACCGAGTGCCTCCTCAAGGACTTGACATGATTTCTTTCTGACTTTCAAAATAATTTCTCAAAGTTTGCGGTATGACAGTCCCCTGGGCATACATGAGCAGGCACTGAACTTGCCAACTTGGCCTAACTCAATAGGGCCCGGGTTCAAACTTGACTCTGACACTTTCATCCGTTGCCTTTTGCCAAAGGGCTCCTGGTTAGGGAGGTGGCCTTGGTCCAGCATCGCTAGCAGGAGCTGGGGGGCTAAGAAATGCAAATGTGGCCTCAGCCTAGGTCTACTGAGTCAGCTCGGGGTGAGGCCCAGAAGCTGGGTTCTAACATGCTGTGGAGTAGGAATGTTTTTACTTTCTGCTTCTTCTGGCTTGGAAAATAGAAGCAACAGATGGGAGCTCTCTCTCCCTGCCACTGCTAAATATGCACAGCATCCTACATCTCCAAAGGAGGGCTTTCCTCCTTGGTCCCTCCAGTAGGAGTGTCCACTGCTTTCAAAGGCGGGGCTCTGAACATGTAGTGGTCGGAATCGCATTCCATGTTGTCCATTCCAGGAATTCACATCCAGTTCCTTCCATCCTTCGTCTGTAAGCTTTCACTCTCTCCTGTATCCTATTCACCTGTGCTAGACCTTCTCTGCGCTCCCTAACCTCATATACTTGACTTTTAAAAACCGGAAGTTTTAAAACAGCAACCGGCCCGCTTGGCCGCGCTCTCTCCTTCTGCTCCCACGTCATTTTTCTGCACATTTATCTAAGCTTTTTGGCTTTCTTCCTTTCATCTCTCATCCCCTCATCCTTCTGCTCCGTTCTGGTTTCGACCCACCACTCTATGAAGTGCCTGCCCCAGTGTACTTTTATTCCCCAAGAGGCATTTGGCAATATCTGAACTTCCTGTGGCATTTCTATCCTCTTCGGGCCGCAACTCTTCCTCCTATTCTTCCGCGAGAGTCCCCAAGCTCCATGTGGGTCCTGAACAACTGGAGCAGGGGCTTTCCCAAAAGCTGTTGCCTGTATGTAGGTTATGTTCTTCTAGCTGGGCTGCCTTATCTGGCCTCAGTGGGAGAGGAAGTGCCTGGCCTTGAAGTGCCAGGGTGGGGGATACTGAGGGGCCCCACCTAGTCAGAGGAGAAAGGGAGGGGAGATGGGGGAAGGGCTGTGGGAGGGGGTGACCAGGAGTGAGGCAATGAGCTAGATGTAAAAAGAAAAAGTGAAAAATAAAATTAGAGCCGGGCAGTGGTGGCGCACGCCTTTAATCTCAGCACTTGGGAGGCAGAGGCAGGCGGATTTCTGAGTTCGAGGCCAGCCTGGTCTACAGAGTGAGTTCCAGGACAGCCAGGGCTACACAGAGAAACCCTGTCTCGAAAAACCAAAAGTAAATAAATAAATAAATAGATAGATAAATAGATAAATAAATAAATAAAATTAAAAAGAAAAAAAAGAATGACCTTGGCGCACAGGTCAGTATGTGCATCGATGAGGAACCCTTAGATTCTTGCTAAGCTTAGGGGGAACTCCGTGAATGAGGAATAATTTTCTGTGCTCATTAAATGCATTTTTTCCCCTCTCCCTCTCTGTCCCCCCTTCTATTTCTCCCTTCCCTCTATCTTTTATTCCTATACTATGGCCATTCCTTTACACATTCCTCTCCCCTCTGACTCCACCCTAGGCTAGCTGTCTTGTTTGAGTTCTTGATCTTCCTAAGGAATGATTTCTATCGATTCTATGCTGGATGAGGAACCAGCGTGTCTGGCTCAAGTCCCAGCTCTCGGCTACCCAGCTGTGTGTTCATAGTAACAATTTCTTCCTGTTGCTTGGCAGCCTCAGCTTTTTCTTCAGTAGACTGGGGGGTGGGAGGGGGTAAGGGATGACACTTACTTCATACACCTGCAATAGTTGAAAGACAGACTCCAAATAAATCGCATGCTTACCTCACGTTCTCTGTTGTTTTTATGGCACAAACCCTCATAACTAACTATTCACTTTATAGCTGAGAATGAAGGAAACCACAAGCATCTTACAAATATGAAAGATGGTTGTTCTGAAGACAAGACATGGAGAACTTTCTGCTTGTAGAACAGAGCTTAGCAAAGATGTGAGATTTTCCCCCTTCTTCCTTCAAAGGCAAGTTGTGCCTCCTCACTTGTGGACAGCCTTTACCCACCCAGAGACAGCACCAGAGGAAGCTGTAGTGACTCTGCTATGTCTTCCCTTCAGCATTCCTACCTCAATTTCCCTCTTTGTATGCCTAGGACCATTTGTCTTTGTCTTTCTACTGCGTTAACATCTCTCTCTCTCTCTCTCTCTCTCTCTCTCTCTCTCTCTCTCTCTCT
>JADRCH010000018.1:2021917-2038144 GCA_019843965.1 Rhynchomys soricoides | reverse complement strand
TCTCTCTCTCTCTCTCTCTCTCTCTCTCTCTCTCTCTCTCTCTCTCTGTGTGTATGTGTGTACACCTGGAGTCCTGAGATCAGCATTGGATAGATTCTCTGATCCCTCTCAACCTTATTTTTCAATATAGGGTCTCCTAGAACCTAAAGTTCATTGGCTGGCTAGTCTGACTGAACAGAAATTCTCCTGTTTCTGCTTCTCCCCAGTGGCTTAACAAGGGCACATCTCTGCCCCAGGTTGTTGCTCCTCTTTAAAAAATGTGATTTCTGGGCATCTAAACTCAGTCCTCAAGCCTACGAAGCAGATACTTTACCCACTGAGCCACCTCCCCATCCCCTGAATTTGCATCTTCTTTTGGCTACATAGACTAAAGAGAATTTTGGTTTAGCCCAGATCAACGGTTGCAAGTTGTAACTGTGAAAACTCCCAAACTGTCAATGTGTGGTAAACGAGTTTATATTTCAACAGAATTCTGGGGGAAAAAAAGAGGCTGGAGAGATGGTTTTGTTGGTAATGTGCTTACTATGCATGTGGAACCTGAGTTTGGATCTCTAGCACCCACATAAAAAGCTGGGTGTGACACGTGTCCCCCAACATTGAAGAGGTTTAGACTGCCTGATCTTTGGAGTTTGCTGGCCAGCCAGTCGTCTGAGTGGTGAACTCCAAGCCAATGAGAAACCCTGTGTTTTGCTTTTGTTCTTTGAGACAGGGTCTCACTCTGTAGGCCTAGCTGGCCTAAAACTCACTATGTGAGTCAGGGTGGTTTTGAACTCCCAGAGATCCACCTGCCTCTGCTTCCCAAGGACTAGGTTTACAAACAGGCTTCGCCACACTCAGCTGAAAGACCCTTTCTTTATAAGTGAGGTGGATGGCAGCCGAGGAATGACATTCGAGGGTTTGCCCTCTGTTTTCCCCATGTCACATGTCACACACACACACACACACACACACACACACACACACACACGAAAGAAAACAAAAATTCAAAGTTAACAGCGGCACTCACTTGCCACAAGTGTCTACAGCATCAGTTTTCCCATTTTTGCATCCAACCAAACCAAAATGAGGCTAGATGTGGTGGCCCAAACCTTCAATATCAGCAATCATGAAGCAGAGGCAAGAAGATCTCTAGGAGTTCAAGGCCAGCCTTCCCTAAATAGTGAGGTGCAGACCAGCCAAGGGCTACGTAGTAAGAACTTGTCTCAAAATACAAAACAAACAAACAAACAAACAAATTGCCTAAGTAGTTGCATACCTTTGGACATATAAGTCATATCATGCTCATCACAAACTTAATTTATTTTTAAACTATTTTAATTACATTTATTTTACTTATTTAGCGTATATGTATGTGTGTGTGCATACATGTACCAGGGTGCATGTGTAGAGGTCGGATTCTCTCCTTCCATTATCTGGTATTCTGGGATCGGACTCAGGTTTTCAGGCTTGGTGGCAATACCTTGACCCCCGGAACCATCTCACTGGCCTTTCATTTGTTTTCTCTAGATCGAGAGTGTACCTAAGAATTGGCTTGAAGAAATTCAGTCGATGACAGTGTCCTGAGTCTGTGTCGCACACCAGGCTCTTTTGCAGGCTCTGGAACTCAGCCGTGAAAACACAGGAAAAGTCTTGCTCTGGAAGCTCAGATTCCAGCTGGAGAATCGGGCAACAGATGGAGAGAAAGACATAGGCATACACATCTGTTGATGGTGTTACCAGAAACTGAAGCAAGACAAAAGAGGGCTCCTTTGGGTCGGGGAAACGGAGGCTGGGGAGTGACTTTTTTTGAGACAAGATCTTGTATAACCCATATTGGTCTCAGGCTCACTGTGTAGCAAAGGATGACCTTGAACTTCTGATCCCCCTGCCTCTACCTCCCAGTGCTAGGATTACATGTGTGCACTACCAGATACTGTTTTTGTGGTGGTGCAAATCAAATGCAGGGCTTCATGCATGCTAGGCAAGTATTCCACCCATGAGCTACATACCCAGCCTAGACATCTGTTATTCCTAGAATTTCTCTTCTTCCTTCCTTCCTTTGTTTCTTTTTCTCTCTCTCTCTTCCTTCCTTCCTTCCTTCCCTCCCTCTCTCTCTCTGTCCCTCCCTTCTTGCCCCGCAAGACCAAGTTTTAGAAAGTCAAAGTTCATACAAAAATCTCCATGGTGACCCAATTGTAACTATGGACACAGGTGTCCCCACATTGCATAATTGTTCCCTCCACAGAGCTTCCTGGCTGGGCCAGCCTGGGCCTCCTACTGAGAGGATACCAACTCATCCCAGAAAACCCTCTCTGTGCCTCTGCTCATATAGACCTTTCTGTCTCTTAGCTCCATTAATTGCTTAAACCTTCCTTGCTATAATCTCCTGTCTGGGTTCTAGTTCATGTTGTCCCTTGAGAACTTTCAAACTCCTTTAGAAGTGGCAGCAGAGAGGGTTGGGGTGTAACTCAGTAGCAGAATAGATGATTGGCCTGCTCAAAACCCTGGGCCAATTCCCAGCACAGCAGGGGGGGGGGACGGAGGAAGGGAGGGAGGGAGGGAGGAACAGAGAGAAGGGGGAGAGAGGGAAGAAGGAAGGAAGGACTGGCTGAGTCTTTAGACTTGACTCTGTAGTCAGTGCAAAGGCCATTGAAGGATCTGGAGCAAATAAACGATATAAACAAAGCATCATTGGGGTATGATTGGCACAGAGGCAGTGGAGAGGCAGGAAGAGGACAGAGAGCAAAGGGCGGTCAGGAAATACACCGAGCAGGCTGAGCCCGAGGCACTGGGCCAGACAAGGGAGCGGAGGAAACTGGCTACCCCTGTCTTCCTCGGGTCTCTGCCTGCCTCCACCATGCAGAACTCGGCATTTCCCGCAGCCAACCAGACTCAGTAACCGCCAGGCTTCTGCCTCCTTCTGTTTTTACTATGACTAATTTGTGAAAAACAGGAAGTGCTACTGTGCCAGTGGGCATTATTTGTGGCTAAGAAACGAACTTTTGAAAATGGCAAACCCTGGGTCCCTCGTACATAAGCTCACTTTTACAAACACATACACTCCCTTCTGGTAGACCCTGTTGCAGCAGGAACCATTAACTCCTTGGCTCTGACACCAGAAGAGACTCAAGAGCTGTATTCCCAAGACTGGGGACAGGCTGCTTGACCTTTCTACAAGTCTCAGAGGAGAATGAGCTTGGCATGTAGGGGAGAGTGGCTGGCAGGTGCCATCAGGCACTGGAAAAGCAGGAAGGTTTACAGAGTAGATACAGGAAGCCCTGCCCTGCTCTGCTTTGGCCTTAGGGTTACCCTATCACTAGGGCTATTGACTGCTGGTTGGAAAAGCCCTGAGACAGAAGAAGATCAGAGTTTATAGTGGGCACCAGGCTGAGATTGGTGGTGGAGGTGGTACACGTATGGTGTTCACATGGCAGAAGGGAAGTCCTCTGGTATCTCCTCCGACAAAGGAACTAATACCGTCAGAGAAGGACCCCACCCTCAGGAGCCCATCTAGCCCCAAGTATTTCTTCAAATTCCATTGCATGGTAGGTTGGTGTTTCAACCTAGGACTTTGGAAGAAAATAAAGATATGACAGTTCCAGAAGCTTCTTGTCTAATTAGGTTGAGAAACACCTTTGAGGTAAAACCGAGTCTTGAGTTCTTTTTTCTACCTCCCATTGAGCCCTTCTACTCACCTAACCTTTAAATAGTGAGCATGCAATGGTTACCAGATTTCAATGCCATTCAATCTTTTGCAAGGAGACTTCTACACAAACTAGAATGTGATTGTACCTCTATATTCCTCTGAGGTAGGCAATCGCTCTTCTTACAGAATGTACTCTGACACTGAGTGCTGAGATATTTCTTTCCCTTAGAACTTCTGCCTACATCACATCTACCAAAGAATCCAACTGTAAATATTTGGCATTCTTTACATCTCTGGTCAACCACACAGTCTCCCTTTCTGGAGTTCCGATTCTCATCCTCAAGCCTCTAGAAAAGTGGAAAGGGCATGCCTCAGGCCTTGGATGTTTGTCTTTTGCAAACCGTCTTCTCCTGAGGGGTACAGGTTAGGAGTGTCCTTATGAGGTAGAGATCTCTCATGATGGCAGCTTAACTGTAGGAGTTCTATTCACAGTGTTTTGCAGCCATTGGAACACACCTGTGCCAATTCCTCCAGGAGAGGAAGAAGTTAACCAGCCAGAGCTGAAGACTTGCAAAAGTGACCCAGGAAGAGACACGCCAAGCCTGGCACCAAAAGGACTTGCAGTGTGCTAAATGTGTGATTTGTAATGGGGTGGAGCATGAGGCTCAGGAGAGATAAGGAAGTCGAAGCCGCAGGGGCAGGCTGGCACCATCTGCCTTAGAACCTTGTATGGCTGGGATTAATGCTGGGTCTGAAGGGAAGTCCTGAAAGCTTTGAAGCAAGAGAAAGCAAAACCTGCTCTTCCTCACAGGAGGCATCCAGACCAAGGAAAAAAAAAAAATCACAGGCCTGCCAGTGCCTTTTCAAGCATATTCTGAGTCCTGGAGACAGATCTAGCGTTGTGTTCCTATTATCTTAGTTAAGCCTCAGATGAGTATGGGGGACATTGAATGCTGGAGAGCCATTTACCCAGGCTTCGAACTTACCCCTGCCTAACCCAGCATAGCTCCAGGGCCAGCAGCCATTGATCCACAGGAGCCCGACTCCCAGATCAGTACCTGCATTTATCCTGTACCCCAAATGACCCGGTTTAGTCTGACATTTGGACAGCACAGACAGTGATCCCAGAGTCTGGCTTCACACTGAAATCACCAGGGTAGTTGTGAAACTCCTCGGTGCTTATGTGAGTTCCTAGGTCCTTGACATTAGAATTTCTGGGACTGCCATCCTACTGCTGCAGGTTTTTCATTCGTATGGGTAATGATGGCCATGCCCTTACATCATGCTTCCTTGCTGCCCAGGGAAGGCAAAAAAATTCCCGCAAAGGGAACTAGCCTTAGAGGGTTCTTCCAGTCACCAGCAGCTCTGTGGCTTTAAGAACCACGGCTGGCATCCTGCAATCCTAGCAACTAGTAATGCCTGGGCCTGGCCCAGGCATGTAGATCAGAGCCTGAACTGGGCAGAACAAGCCGGTTGCAGCGGCAGCAGCAGCAGGCAGCCCCAGAAGCCCCTGTGACTGAAGAAAAGGAGCTTTATGCCTTTCAGAAGGAAGCTTACTCTGCAAGGCTGAGGAAACAAAGGGAAGAATTGTGTGTCACTCTAGTCCAGACATCTCAAGCCAACAGTAAGTTATCAGCATAGTTCTCTGCCTTAGGCAACATCCACACACCCCACCCTACACTACCCCAGGAGCCCAAGGGTTTGAGGAAGCTGCTCCAGGGGGCTACAGGCCAAAATCAATTAATAGGCTCTCTGCTGGAATCCATCTGGGCCTCCCCTTGAAAGTCAAATCTCTGCATGTGACCCTGAGCAGGTGACCCTGCATGTGAGCCAAGGCAAGGTCGGGGAGCCACCTTGGCACAGGAGGCTGTGGCAGGATACTTCTGACCTGTGCGGAACACAGAGCCCTGCGACTCTGGGTGATTAACCTTGGGGTTCATTAGCAGCCATCTTTCTGACTTTGTGAGCATGTATGAGTGTGAGGAAGGTCAGCAAGTAGAGATGATGCTAGCAGGAAGCAGTATGTTGGCACTGATTGGTCCAGAAGGAAGGGAAGGAGTGTTGTACCTTCAAAGTAGCTAAGCCCTGTCAAAGGAAGGGAATTCAAGCCCAGAGTAAGAAGCAGAAGGAGAGTGACCTCCACTAAACAGATGATGGGGGGAAACTGAGGCAGAAAGACAGGCAAGGTAGAATTAGCTGAAAGCTAAACTGGGCATGTACCTACTTCTGATGATGACTTTTTGTGTTAGCTTCCCATTGTTAGGACAAAACCCTTGACATGAGCAACTTTAAAGAGGAGGAGTTTATTTGCGCTTATGGTTTCAAAGGTTCCATCCATCCAGTCCATAGTCCTTTGACCTCGCCATTTCCAGGATCTTTGAACATGGCTGAAGCAGCTGGGAGAGGAAAGCAGCTCAACTCATAGCAGCCAGTGAAGAAAAGCGAGGAAAGGGCTGAAATGAAATAGCCCATCACTAGCACATCCCTGAGTACCAACTTCCTCCAAAGAGGCCCGACTTTCTGTGGTTTCCACCACCTCCCAAAGCCCATTGATGAGGTCCAAGTGCACAACATACAACCCTCTCCCATAGGCCCCACCCCTCATTACTGCCCGCTGGGCAACAAGCCTTCAATAGCAGTTCATATCATAACAACCTTAAAGAATCCTTCTGTCATGGGCCCATGACCTGGCATGATGTATACATGTGGGCAAATAAGAAAACTTGGGGAATTTCGTGGGCATATCTGAAAGATCTGTCACATAGAACTCCTGTGTCAACAGCGCAGCTGAAGTCCCCGGCTCACTTGAATTGGGAACCTTGAATTCCTTGCGCCACACCTGTTTCTGTACTTTGTGAGTTCCCATGGATATGGCAGATTGCTGCTGCTCCTGGTCTTTCTAATAAGGATTGTTTTCTATTGAGAACCCCTGTGGTTTTGCGTTTTGCTCTCCTGCTAGGGTGTGGGAACACCTCTTGGGCAGGCGAAATGGGCAGGCGAAATGCGAAATGCGGAGACTCTAGACTGCATTATCCTACACCCATTGTCAGGTGCTAGGCTCAAGGGAAGCTCCAATACACCGATCAGGGGGTGGAAAAATGCAGCCTAAGATGTGTGAGTCCAAAGCTGGGATTCCCTGACTCCTGGGTGTCCAGTCGCCACTGGAAACCATGCAGAGGAGCCTGGAACAGAGGTGAGGGGGTCCACAGGCCTGCGATGAGGGACCCAGGGTGAGAGGCTCCTAAACTCCCCTCAGGGAGTTGGGAACAGAGTTGGGCCCTTGGGCTGAGGAGCCCGGGCTGGGGAAAGAGGAAACTGGGCTTAGTCCAGCTGTGGTGAGTCCTAAGCTTATCGATGATTGTCTAGGAGCACAGCGGGGCCTTCTGCAGGAGACTTAGATGGCCTTAGACTGTAGAAGAAGGCCTTCTCCATGCTTCCCATGGCGGTTCTTGATGAAAGAGACAGTCCTTTGTTCCGAACTGTTTATTGATTGTTCATCGTGGAAAATGAGTGCGTACCACCTCCTCAGGGCTGACCAGAGACTTAATACCTTTTGCAGGAAGAAATGTCCGGGTTGGGAAGCTTGTTGGCTAAACCCTCAGGGCTTCTAGATATTTCATTAGCATGGAGAACCTTGTTCTGATCTACGTGACCTATGTCAGGAGTGTGGTCATGGGACAGGGGCCTGGCTGGAAGCAGGTGAAGCTCCTACCTACCCCTCTGGGTTCCCCGGACTTCCAATCCACTCAACCTTACCAAGTTTCCTGGTGCGGTCCATTGCCCCACAAACCTCTGTTCCCATGTCTGTGTGTGTGTGTGTGTGTGTGTGTGTGTGTGTGTGTACAAGTGCTTGTGTGTATGAGTGTGATATGCACATGCAAGCCCACACAAGGTACATAGGACCGAGCGAACTCTTCCAGTTAATTTCAATTAAATCTCCCTTCTTCAGTTAAGGATGACAGATGTAGAAATCCAAATGTACTCCTCTCCCTGACAGATTTTACAGGCTTTCTAGGATATCTGCCAAATTGCTAGATGGTATTTGCAATTTAAAAAAAAAAAATAGAGTGCATTTTGTTATTTGGGTTTTAAGGATTTTTCCAGCCTGCCTTAAGTCAGTCCATCACTTGTGCCTCACTTTATAGCTTTCAAAGCTTTCCTCAACATTCGTAAATCTCTTTCATCCTTCCGGGAGGTCGGTGGCTTGGTTCCTCTCAGATCTCTCTTGAAGGAAATGGACTTGTGGAGACACTAAATGACTTGTGGCTTTGAGGTTACCTTTCAGGCACAGGTCTCTGAAAAATAGAACTATGTCTTCTTAAATTTGTTTTTTATAATTTAAATCATTGTACGTGTGCGTGCGTGTGTCACAGTGCCCTGCAGAAGTCAGAAGACAGCGTTGCAGAGTTGGTCTCTCCTTCCACCGTTGTGTATACTCTGGGATTGAACCAAGTTGCCAGGCAACTGCCTTTACCTGCAGAACAGTCTTGCTGGCTCTGAACCATGTCTCTCTGACCACATGGAACTGTACAAGAGATCTCTAAAACCCAGTGAATGAGGATAGCATCTCATTCCAGAATACATGGGTTAGGCTGCAGGTTGGTCGGCCAGTAATGGCATGCCATCAGAGTATGGTATCTCCTTTTCTGCAAAATGGAACCAAAGCCCTCATCTGGGAGGCAGGTGTGAATTAAATGAGATGGCACGTGTAAAGTGTTTAGAAAAATTCCTGGCACATGGTAAGCTTTCAGTAAATACTGCTCTGCTCTAATTTTATCAGTACTTTGGAGAAAGACATTACTAGCCAGGCACCGAATGAACTGTAACTGAAGGTTCTTAAAATGGGTTTCCTCAGAGGGGCTAGAACATGATTTGCTCTCACCTAATGGCTAAGAGGTAGGAGGTCAGTGCAGGGGAGGGTAACAACTCTGGTCCACAGGATCATCCTGGAGCACATGCTTCCTCCACCTTCTGGCTCTCTGTTGTCTCAAAGTTCCCACACCTTTTCCCTCCTTCTGTTCCTGCCTGTAGGAAGACAGGGAGAGGAAGAGGCTGGACAGCCTCCTGAGTGATGTAATTCAGCAGGTAGACTGCTCTTTCACTTGTATCCCATAGGCCAGCTCCTGGGCACATGTCACCACAGGAGAATCTGGAAAGTGCAGACTCCAGCTGTGCCAACTAAAGATGCCTGAATAAATCTTAGCTTGGGGGTTCTCCTTCTAAAAGAAAGGGGAGAGTAGAAAATGAGAACAGTTAGTGGTCTCTGCTCCATGTCCCCATAGATATGTCCCTTGGACTTGAATCTCACCCTTGCCTCTTGCCTGCTGGAAGGCTGCTTCACCCTCGGGTTCTTCTTTAGCAAACCTAGGGCTAGCTCTTGGCTGCAGTATTTGAAGTGTTTGAACACCTCTAGCAGTGATGAGATTAGCTCCTGTCGGCTGGTCAGACTGCCCATGGTTGTCCAGCCTGTGCCTTCTGCACCCAGATAACCCAGAAACAGTGGCACTTGGCTCTGTTTGAATTATACGTGTTTTTCTGGATATTTGGACAGCTTCTTTAGAGAGACACTGTCCTTTGTCATCTTGGGTCTTTGGCGGCTGATGAAGGAGTGTCCCTTTGTTGCCTGGGGATCCATTTTGGTCTCTGTTGTGGAGGGAACCTTCTCCTCCATCTCAGCAGGAAATCTCTACAAGATTCAACAAGCTAGGCATTCTGGTTATAAAAGTACCCCAAAATGCTCTACGGGTTAACAGCTTGGTCAAGAGCTTGTAATGACATTGAGTGGTGATGGGGGCTTGAAGAGGCGGGGCCTAACGGGAGGCAGTTAGGTCATTGAAGGCATTCCTTTATAGAGAATATTGGCCCTTATCGCTTCTCTCTCTTTCTCTCTCTCCCTCTCTCTGTTTCCCATCAGCCATGAGGTGAGTGCTTCCTCTGTCATGATCCCTCTGGCATGATTTTCTGCCTCTACTCAGGCCCAAAAGATCCCTCTGAAACACTTGAAACTGTGAGCCAAAATAAACCTTTCCTCATTATAAGTGAATTTATCTCAGATATTTGTTACAGTAACAGAAAGCTGACTCATACCGGCTCACTTGTCTGTTGGTGGGACTGGCAGAAACGAGGGTGTGATCCTTTGCAATTCTAACATTCACTCTTGATACCCACACCTGGATTTCAGTAAGTCAAGTCATAGCTTAACTTGGCTCAGTGAAAAGATGTAAAGGGATGAGTGTATCAGGGTTCTGTTCTCATGGTTGTACAGAACTTAGACTAGAAACGAATACCAACATCTCAGAAGAGCTTAGCTCAGGGCACAGAATGTGCTTTGATGAATAATGTTAACATAGAAAGAAAGAAACATATTTGCAAAGTGCCTACTATGCACCAGACACCTACTAAATTAAGTTAAGGTGCTGAATTGTGAGCCTTGGACCTAATAAGAGTTTTGCAGAGACATATACGTTAATCTTCTCATTTTGCCCTGATAAACTCTACAGAACATGAATTTTTCATGTTTTTTTAGACAAAAAAGAGGCTAACCTCAGAAAGAAAAACAGCGGGATTAAATCTGAACCATGTCAGCTTGGCCCTTTGCATCCTAGCACTTTCTGTTATTGCATCATCTAGAGCTAGTCACTTTCTGTGTTGAAGATGGACTCTGTCACATGTCCAGAGTGGCCATGTTCTCTCAGCTGAGCACCTGAGCCAGCGATAGCTGTTAAATGAAGCGGGAATCTCACGTGGCTTTGGTGGTCAGTTTGCTTCTGCATGCTGTAGTGGCTCCTAACCACTTTTGTCTACTTACTCTTCCATCCGAACCCGACCAGTTGAGCCGCACATCTGGAATACCTCTGGCCTGCCCCCCCCCCCCGAGCTAACTATGCTGGAGGAACTTGGCTCATCATGTCCTTCTTGAACTATTAACGGTTCTGGTCCCTAAGGCTGCCCAGAAACCCTTCCAGTTGTCCCTCCACAGTTCCCTGTCCCTTGGTGTTCATATCTCCTTAACCCTTTCTCAAACCTCATTGTCACTAGCACAGAATAGATCCTGACCATCGATGTACCTGAACAACACTGAAGCTGTAGGAAATTAGAGGTACCAAGGCCTACCCTGGCAATCACCCCAACTCCTCTCCATTTATCTTTCTCATGTTAAGGAAAGGCGTGATCCTGCCCAGGGCTGCCCTGTCTCTCCTGGAGCCTTCCTACATCCATTGTGCTCTCTCTCCCTCTCTCTCTCTCTCTCTCTCTTCCTCTCTTTCTCTCTCCCTCTGCATGTCTGTCTGTCTGTCTGTCTGTCTGTCATGGTCATGCATCAAGCCTATACTCTAGCAGTGCACTCATTGCTGTTAACTTCAGACATTTCTCTGTCTAAGAAAGGGCAAGCGTTGGGCTTCTCTCACTCCTTTCTTTCACAGCTAAGCTCCTTGAAAGAATTGTCTACACTGGCTGTGTACACTGCCTTCCCACTCAACCCTCTACTGCCCATACCTATCTGGTTTCTGTTTGCTGACCTGCCTGCCTGTGCTCAAGTCCTTAAACAGAGCCATCCTCCAGGTCACGTGAAGCTGTTCTTTGATCTGATCACATCTTTCTGGGACTAGACATTGTCACATATCTTGTCCCTGTGCCTCACAGCAACATGACTCTGCAGGCATCTACTTTATCTTGATAGACATACTTCCCATTGCCTTTACAGTGATTCCCATTTAGCTTACCCAATGGCCCATGAGTCTCTGTGTCCTGTTCAAAGTCCTTCTTGACTTCTGCCCTGTCCTCTGGTGTCTTCTACCACATGATGAGAGATGATTGTTTCCAGCTTTCCCTCCCCCATGTGGATCATCTCCTTGGATCTGGTGTTCGATGCCCAGCCTCTGAGACACATGTCACATGGCTTCTTCCTGCTTGCTTATGAAAGCCAGGCTCACCATCATTTCCCTCTAAGGTTTTCCCTTCTTAAATCCTTTCTTTTCATCAGGTGGTGGCGCACACCTTTAATCCCAGCACTGGGAGGCAGAGGTAGGCAGATTTCTGGGTTCGAGGCCAGCCTGGTCTACATAGTGTGTTCAGGACAGCTGATGCTACATAGAGAAACCCTGTCTCAAAAAAAAACAAAACAAAACAAACAAACAAAAACAAAAAAACAGCAACAAAAAAAAAATCTTTTCTTTTCATGAGTGCCACATCTTGCCTGTGTTGAAATGTTGCCCATTTCAGGAGAAAGAAATCTAACCATAACAGAGGGTTCCACTTTCTTGTTGTGTCTCGTTGGAATTCCATCAGGTTTCACATCTGTGAGTCTACCTTTTCCAATGCCTTGAACCCTTGCGTCCTCTCATTTCTCTGCCACTGGGGAAGTCCTGCTTGCTTTGGAAAAGTCACACAACTATGGTAAGGGTAGGGACCATCTTCAGTTTTCGTCCAAGTCATGGCTGGACCATTGCTCTCAACATCCTCTACTCCTCTACGCTCCCTAAGTTCTTCCAATGGTATTAGATGCTTTCCTCCTTGCTGTGACAAAATGCCCGATAAAAACAACTCAAGGGGGAAAGGCTTGCATGAGCTCACAGTTTCAGGGACTGTCATGGTGGGAGAGGCATGGTGGCAGGAACAGTTCAGTCCACATAGGTGGGAGAATGAGGCAACTAATCACATCATGGTGGCAATGAGGAAACAAGAGGCTGTACTAAAAACTGGAGGTAGGTTAAACCTTCAAAGGCCTATCTACTTCTATTGACCCATTTTCCATCCAGACCCTATCTCCTAAAGATGGAACCAGATACTCAAAAAATACAGGAACTTATGGGAGACATTTTAGATCCAAAGCATGGCACCAATTAGATCCATATTCCTTTACTCTAACCTGTCACTTTCTGATCAGTCTCATCTGCCTTCCCAGCCCCTCATCACTATTGATGGTGGTGCCCATCACTTGGGATGCCAACCTATCTCCTAATGCTAACTTCTATCAAAACTCAACTTATGCACCACCTCCCTGGTACCACGACTCCTTGGGTCTCGCGCTCTCTCTCTCTCTCTCTCTCTCTCTCTCTCTCTCTCTCTCTCTCTCTCTCGTGTGTGTGTGTGTGTGTGTGTGTGTATGAGAGAGAGACAGAGACAGAGACACAGAGAGAGAGAGAGAGAGAGAGAGAGAGAGAGAGAGAGAGAATCCCCATGTAGCCCAGGGTGGCCTGAAACTGCTAATCCTCTTGCTTACAACTGATGTTCATTTTATTATTTACCTATTTGCAGCCCATGCACACATGTGGAGGTAGCTTTATGAATAGGAAAGAAATGAACTATACTTTTTCAGAACCTTGTCACTGTCAAAGAGCCAGCCCACTGTGTCATACCTTGATAACTCTTCAGCATGCTTCCAACATTTTTGTTTTATTTAATTTTTTTTTTTTTTTTGGACAGGGTCTTCTGCATTCCATGTGGCCTAGAACTTGCTTTGCTTTGTAACTGAGGATGACTTTGGACACCTAATCCTCACACCTCCCCCTCCCAAACTCTGGGATTATAGGCACGAGCCACCACACTTAGCTGCTTCTGACTTTCAAAGCACTTGGCTTTGAGTATCCTTACAGAAGCTACATAGCCAGCTGGCAGAGAGCACCTTCTCCTCTCTGCTACCTCTCCTCTCTGGGATCCCCCATCATGGCATCATTGCCTTTGGTCTGTTGACAGTCCATCAGGACTCGGAACTGGAAGGATGAGACAGGTCCTCCGTGGGGCCACTGCTTGGTAAGCATTAGGTTTGCTGTTGGACTGTGTGGCTTTCCTCAGCTTCGGGGCTGCTGGGGTTCCTTGCACAGTTCTAGCAAAGGGATTGCCTGTATGTCCCTCTGACTTAGCATTGTCCACCAGAAAGAACTTTCCTTGCTTCATGGACACCCTCATTGTCAGGAGGAGGTTATTTTTAGTTTACTGCTGGACCTGCTGTCTGGAATGATGGAGTTTGTCTCAATGTGATTTAAGCTGTAAAGGGGGATCTACCGCCTAAAACATGTTTCTAGGCGTACCTGTTTGTAGAGTGTGGGGTGCATGGAGACCTGACTTTCCTCTCTCAGCCTAGGCTTTTCTTTCCCTATTGGCTTCTCCCTCAGGTCAGCTATTTCCTTGGGACAGAAATAGCCATGGGTAGCTCCTGCTTACATTGTCTTTACAGCTAACAATTTCAAAGACATGGGATATTATCTCCCTGAAGCTACACATAGAGTGCCTACATGGGTCATGTGACCATCCCTTAACAAAACAAGCCTGGGACTAAGGGTCTGGCTTGCTGGTAAAGCACTTGCTTAGCATTCAGAGGACCATGGGTTCAATCCCTAGCACTGAGGAGTGGGGCACATCATGTTCATGAAGAAGGGTTATTTTGATTGATCATCAAGGTCTGAAATACAGACTGAAGTAACAGTCCCACCAGGGATGAGGAAGAACCATCTTAAAACCTTTTAGGTGGGGTTAGCAAGATGGCTTAGCAGACAAAGGTGTCTACCATCAAGCCTGGCAAACTGAGTTTGATCCCTAGGAAGAACCACATGGTAGAGGGGAGAATCAACTCCTGAAAGTTGTCCTCTGATTTCCACACATGCGCTGTAGTATGTGCACACATGTATACACACATACACATACATAGATACGTACGTATGTACTTTTTATAACTTTCTGGACATGTAACAGCCTCTTTGGGCTGCCATACATCACATGTCACGTCACAAACATCAGAAGTGTGTTAGCTACAAGCTCTGGGAGGCAAGAGATCTACATCTGAGAGTCAGCAGAACCATACACCCTCTGCAGGCTTCTGGAACATTCTTTCCTGACCTGTCTTGGTTTTGGTCACCCCAGGCTGTCCTTGCTGCCCCCCGCCCCCAGGCCACCCCTTCAGTGTTTCTCCTGCTCTTTGTCAACTCTTTCTTCATAGATGTTGCCATTGGACTTCGGGCCACTCAATTGCCCAACAGTAATCTCATCTTAAGAGTCTTCACAGAATTGTACCTATAAATACCCCTTTCTTCATAGAAGGTCATGTTCTCAGGTACCGGGAACTCAAGCTTGGGTACATCTTTGGGGAGAGCCTCAAGTCAACCCACTACAATGCAGGAAAAAATAGATGGCTTCTAAGTGCCACTCCTTGACTGTTCACCACCCACCTTTTCTAGCTAAACAATTTTGGAATCTCACTGCCCAACATGATCCCAGCTACAAAGTTAGCTTATGTGGTTTTTTTTTTTTTTTTTTTTTTCTTGGTCAGGTATGACTTTGCTTTTAATCTAGCCATCAGTTACCAATGACAAATGCAAATGCATTCAGCATTAAGCATAGAGACAAATAGGAGACAGTAATCAAATCCCCTGCATTTGTGGATGGAGGGAGGGGGACAGGACAGGCTGCTGTCACTCAGCATGTGGTAGGTTGCAGAGGTGTGACAAGGAGCCTCTTAGTGTCTGCTGAAGAATAGGAGTTCCTTCATTAGCCAGAGGATGCAGGACAGTGCTCTCCAGGAGACTTCCCTTACCATTGCTCACTGGGGATATCAAAGAGAAGGTGTGTCCCCTCTAGAGGACAGTGACTCTATTTGCACATCTGAGGTTGGTCTCTGGCAGTTGACCAATCTTTTACTGTGGGTTGCTTGGCTGGGGTGCCTCAGGCAAGATGACTCTCTGACACTCTTAAACAGTTGCAAAGTCATTTTCTAGTAACTCCAGGGGCTGCTGAGCAGAGCCAGAAACCTAGGCAAGTCACACCCTGGAATCTGGACTCTGTCCTTGCCTTGTCTCCTGGCTCATTTCCTGCATACTGCCCTCCCCCAGCCATGCTTTATGCTGCAGCCTCTTGGCCTCTGCCCTGGGCAAGTTGAGCTGAAGGGTGGGGTGGGGTTGATCCAGCTGGCCCTCCAGTTGTCTCCAGTGGACTATTTGTGTATAGGTACTTCTGAGGTTCAGGGCATCTGGAAAAGGCCTCCCGTTTGTGCCCTGTCCCCCACTATGCTGCCCTTCTCTCAGCCTTTGCTTGCACTGGGAGCCTGGGACAGGGAAGTAGACTTTTGCAATCCTGAAATGTGATTTCCTAGTTCTTAATTCAGTTGATTAACTGAGTCCAGAAAGAAAGATGAGCTCCTGGCTGTGGTTCCCTTTCCCCGCCTTCCAGAAAGTCAACTGGGACTGAGGAGATGGGGAAGTGCCTTTTTCTCTTTTAAATTTAATTTTATTTGTGCATACAAGTGTTTTTCACAAATGTGTATATACATGTGTGTATGTGCACACACATGTGCACACACATATGCATGTGCAGGTGTTTGTGGAAGCCAGATCAACCTCAGGTATAGTTCCTCAGAAGTAGTACACATTGTGTTTTGAGACAGGGTCCCTCACCAATGACTAGTCCAGCTGACCCAAGAGTTCCAGGGATCATCTTGTCTCAGCCTCCCGGCTCTGAGATTACTACCATGCACCATGCTTGGCATTTTCATTCAGTGTCTCAAGATCAGACTCAGTCAAGTACGTTCTTTACCAGCTGAGTCATTCCCCAGCCCCAAGCGTGTTATTTTCTTATAGAACAGGTGAAGTAGCCCACATCATACTTCTAGCTCC
>JADRCH010000018.1:2000815-2021907 GCA_019843965.1 Rhynchomys soricoides | reverse complement strand
TTCCTCCTCCTCCTCTTCCTCCTCCTCCTCTTCCTCCTCCTCCTCTTACTCCTCCTCCTCTTACTCTTCCTCTTCCTCTCCTCCTCCTCCTCCTCTTCCTCTTTAGAAACCTACATTTCTAACCTCTCCACACATTCGTATCAATGCCAGATTTCACAGTAGAGGTTTAAGCTACTTTACAACTGGTGGTTACAGACCATACAGTTCAACCTGTTAACAGTTTTCTGTGTGAATTCAGAGGCATTGAATCGCAACCAACACCACCATCTTCCTCCAGAACTTTTTCCTCATCTCTAACTAATACTCTTCCCCATCCCTGCCCCTTTACCAGCCACTGGGAACTTATATTCTGGTATTTGTGCTATCTTTGTGAATTGAACTCATTCAGATAGTTCATATAAGTGGAACCGTACAATGTTTGTCTTACCCCTGGCCTCACTTGTAGTGGGTTTCCTAATGCCTTCAGGACACATCTATGTTGCAGCATGTGTAAGAAATTTCGTTCCTTTTAGAGGCAGAATAGTATTGCATTAAAAGTATATAACTAAGTGTTTATTTATCACCCATCAGTATCTGGATCGCTTCTGCCTTTCAGCCACAGTGAATGATGCAGTTAGAACACTGGTGTGTAAAAATGTAGTGAATTTCTTGCTCTCCTTCCTTTGGGGCACATACCTGAAATGGGTTTGCTGGCTATACTGTTTAATTGTTTGGAGATGAGTCATTGGATCTTCAAGGAGGCGCTGCCATTTCATGTTCAAAGGTTTTCACTTCTCTAAATCTTGGCTAACTCCTGTCTTCTGCTTTTGCTTTTGTGTTTTGCAATAGACTCTCAATCAGATCCCTGTGGTTTGATTTGCACTCTGTAATGCTGTAGGTCTTGACCCTTTGGGGGTTAAATGACCCTTGGGGGTCACCTAAGACCATCCAAAAATACAGATATCTATATTACAGTTCATAACAGTAGTAAAATGATGGTTATGAAGTAGCAACAAAACTAATTTTATGGTGGTGGCAGCAGAGGGGGGTGTCACCACATCATGAGGAACTGTATTAAAGGGTCACAGCATTGGGAAGGTGGAGAACCAGTCCTTGAGAGTGTCAGCCTCGCCAGGCAGTGGTGGCACACGCTTTTAATCCCAGTACTTGGGAGGTAGAGGCAGGCGGATTTCTGAGTTCGAGGTCAGCCTGGTCTACAGAGTGAGTTCCAGAACAGCCAGGGCTACACAGAGAAACCCTGACTCGAAAAACCAAACCAAAACAACAACAACAACAACAAAAATCTATGAAATTGAATGTCAGCCTCTTTTTCTAGTTCATTGCTCATTTGTACATTTCCTTTGAAGGAAGATGTATTTAAGCCCCTCACCCGAGGTTTAATTGGGTTATTCATGTGTTGCTGTTGAGTGGTGAGTTTACATTGCTCATTTTTGATCATTATGGTTGCATGAATCTTAAGATCTGGCGGAGAATGTGCCTCCTAACATACAAGTCCGGTTTGGGGTGTTGTTGTTGTTGTTGTTTTCCCTTTTCCTTTCTTTCTTTTCTTTTCTTTTGAAATATGACATTTCCTGGCCCTTTACACTTCCATTAGCATTTTGAAATCAGAGCCACGCATAGTAATGTAGCACACACCTGTAGTCTCACCTACTCAAGAAGCTAAGGATCACCCAGTCTAAGTTTAAGGCCAGCCTGGCAACATAGAAAGACCCTCATCTCAATAATAAATTTGGAATTGGTCTGTTGAGTTCCTTTAAAATAAACTAATATCTTTCTAAACTGCGGAGATTGCTCCATTGGTTAAAGTGTTTGCGGTGCAAGAATGAACCTGATGGAGTTCAAACTGCAGAACACATACAAAACATTGGTGCATGTAATCCCAGCATTGAGGAGGTGGAGACAGGCAGTTCTCTGGAGCTCACTGGCTGGCCAGCCTGCCTACTTGCTGAGCACAAGGCCAGGGAGACTCAATAGAAAGTTGGCTGGTCCTTAAGAGATGATACTCAAAATTGTCCCCTGGACATGAACCACATGTCCCTGCATACAGATGTGACTAAAGACACTCAGCATACACAAACACACACACACACACACACACACACACACACACTCACACTCACATTGCTAGGTCTTTGGTTGAAATATCCCAGAATGTATGTCTCAATTTAGCGAAAAGTGACACATTGTGATACTGAGTCTTTCTGTCGTGAACAGAAATTTCTCTCCATTTATTCTTCTTTAAGGTGTTTTAGTTAAATTCTTCATAATGAGACTTCACATGTTTTCTTAGATTTGAGCCTGTGTATGTGATATTTTCTGTGCTACAGTGGCCCCAGGCTGTCCTGACTTAGGGTTCACTCTTCGTCTCTCACCCCTTCGCAGGTCGACACCTCTCTGTTTCTTCTATTCCTTGTCTTTTCTTTCTGCACAAAAAAAATAGTCTTTGTAGATGGAATGACATGAAGACACGAAGACTCTTGAGATAAGATCACTGTGAATCAACTGAGTGGCCTGAAGTCCAAATGGCAGCATCTAGGAAGGTGTTAAGATGGCCCTCCCTCCTTCCTGAAGGTGCTATCAGTCTTTATTTCAGACCTAGGTGGTCAATCAAACAACCTTTCCCTTTCCTCATGAACATTAAGTGCCCTTTGCCCCCTGCCCAGCTCTGGGGATTGAACCCAGGGCTTCCTGACTGCTGAGCAAGTGCCCTACCACTGAGCTGTACTCTCAGCCCCAGGCCTGGGTTTGTCAAGGGATAACCACATGACCCATGAAATCAATCTGTGTGGAGTTGCAAGCAAATAAATATTTCATACCTTTGAAATTGTTATCTGCAAAGACAATGTAAGCAAAGCTGCCCGTGGCCATCTCTCTCACCCCATGGAAGAAGCTATGATTGCAGAGAAAATCCGATATCACCTACAATTAAGTTGTCAAAAATCATGCAGTAATTCAAGGAAAGTTTTGATTGACATAAAACCAATGTATACAAGCCAATTGCACTTTCATTTACCACTAATAGTTAGAAAATATAATTTTACAAGAAACTAAGCTGGGAGAGATTAGAAAGGAATATTCCAGAGGCTTACAGAAGGTATATGGTTCTGCTGATCTCCGATTTAGAGCTTCTGCCTTCCAGACCTTCTGGTGTTTGGGATGTGATGTGTGATCTGTGCCAGCCTGAAGAGGCTGTTACGTACTCAGAAGGATTTTTATCATGTTTTGATTTATGGACAATTTTCAGGAGTTCTCTCCTTTCACTATGTGGGTCCAAGGGATCAAATTCAGGTTCTCAGGCTTGGAGGCAGGCACCTTTACCTGCTGAGCCATCTGTCTTGATCCACTCAGAAGGTTAGTGACTGGCTCTTTCCCTGGGACCTGGGACTCTGGCTGGCTGTCCAGCAAGTCCCTGGTTATTGATAAGCTACGAAAGTCTAACCACTGTGTCAGGAGTGAAAGTATTTTGAGAGAGACTGACAGTTGTCTTCTGATGCAGGTGGAGAGCCACACTTTGAAAACAGTGACTTGCTTCTTAGAAAAAGACCAAAGTACATCAGAAGCCTCTGGGATGGAACCAGGCATGATGCTATATATACCAATGTGCCACATTCCAAAGGCTGAGGCAGGGAGTTTGAGGCTAGCCTGAGCTACATAGGGCTAAACTTTGTCTTGAAAACATACACATACAAATATTTTTAAAAATCTAAGCTTTATTCTTCGTTTTTGAGGAGTAGTTCTCATCCTTCCTAATGTTACAACCCTTTAATATAGTTCTTTATGTTGTGAAGACACCCAACCATAAAATTATTTTGTTGTTACTTCATAACTGTAACTTTATCAATGTTGTGAATTGTAATGTAAATTATCTCATATGTAGTATATCTGATATGTGACTGCCAAAGGGGTCACAATCTACAGATTGAGAACGGCTGTATTTGAAGCTAAAGAGAGTTAAGAAATGGGAACTCAGGGCTGGAGAGATGGCTCAGTAGTTAAGAGCACTGACTGGTCTTCCAGAGGTCATAAGTTCAATTCCTAGCAACTACATAGTGGCTCACAACCACCTGTAATGGGATCTGATGCCCTCTTCTGGCATGTCTGAAGACAGCTACAGTATACTCATATAAGTAAACAAATATTGTTTAAAAATGAAAACTTACTTTATCGCTTCTTATCTCTCTCTTTTTTTAATTTTCATATTTTATTTACATTTCAAATGTTTCAGATCTCCCATTTGGAACCTCCCCATTCCCTCTGCCTTCCCCCTGCCAATATGGGGATATTCTCCAACCCACCCTCCCACCCACCCACCCTCTTTCCTCCTTGGCATTCTCCTATACTGGGGGATCTAACACCCTCAGGCCCAAGGGCCTCTCCTCCCCCTGATGGCTAACAAGACCCTCCTCTGCCACATGTGAAGCCAGCACCATGGGTCCCTCCATGTGTATTCTTTAGTTGGTGGATCAGTCTCCCGAAGTATGGGGGGTCAGGCCAGTTGCCACTGCTGCTACCTCCCTGGGGCTGCACACTCCTTCAGCTCCTTCAGTCCCTTCTCCAAGTCCTCCATTTGGGACGTCACACTCAGAACTATTGTTGCTGCGAAGTGACTCTTGGGTATTTCAAACTTTTGGGCTAATAACCTCTTAACAGTGAGTACATACCAAGTTCATTCTTTTGTGACTGCGTTACCTCGCTCAGGATGATATTTTCAAGATCCATCCATTTGTCTATGAATTTCATGAAGTCATTGTTTTTAATAGCTGAGTAGTATTCCATCGTGTAAATGTACCACATTTTCTGTATCCATTCCTCTGTGGAGGGACATCTGGGTTGTTCCCAGCTTCTGGCTATTATAAATATGGCTGCTATGAACATAGTGGAACATGTGTCTTTATTACATGTTGGAGCATCTTCTGGGTATATGCCCAGGAGTGGAATAGCTGGGTCCTCAGGTAGTATTATGTTCATTTTTCTGAGGGTCCGCCAAACTGATTTCCAGAGAGGTTGTAACATTTTGCATTCCCACCAGCAATGGAGGAGTGTTCCTCTTTCTCCACATCCTCACCAACATCTGCTATCACCTGAGTTTTTGATCTTAGCCATTCTGACTGGTGTGAGGTGAAATCTCAGGGTTGTTTTGATTTGCATTTCCCTGATGACTAAGGATGCTGAACATTTCTTTAGGTGCTTCTCGGCCATTCGAGTTTCCTCAGTTGAGAATTCTCTGTTTAGCTCACTTCCCCATTTTTTGATAGGGTTATTTGGATCTCTAGCATCTAGCTTCTTGAGTTCTTTGTATACTTTGGATATTAGCCCTCTATCAGATGTAGGATTGGTAAAGATCTTTTCCCAATCTGTAGGCTGCCGTTTTGCACTATTCACAGTGTCCTTTGCCTTACAGAAGCTTTGTAATTTTATGAGGTCCCATCTGTCAATTCTTGATCTTAGAGCACAAGCCATTGGTGTTCTGTTCAAGAACAATTCCCCTGTGCCCAAGTGTTCGAGATTCTTCCCCACTTTCTCTTCTATTAGATTCAGTATATCGAGTTTTATGTGAAGGTCCTTGATCCACTTGGACTTGAGCTTTGTACAGGGAGATAGGAATGGATCAATTCGCAATCTTCTACATGTAGACCGCCATTTGATCCAGCACCATTTGTTGAAGATGCTGGTTTTTTTCCACTGTATGGTTTTAGCTCCTTTATCGAAGATCAAGTGACCATATGTGTGTGGGTTCATTTCTGGGTCTTCGATTCTATTCCACCTGCCTGTCACTGTACCAATACCATGCAGTTTTTTATCACTACTGCTCTGTAGTATAGCTTGAGGTCAGGGAGGCTGATTCCCCCAGAAGACCTTTTATTGTTGAGGATAGTTTTTGCTATCCTGGGTTTTTTGTTATTCCATATGAATTTGAGAATTGCTCTTTCTAGGTCTATGAAGAATTGAGTTGGGATTTTGATGGGGATAGCATTGAATCTGTATATTGCTTTCGGCAGGATGGCCATTTTAACTATGTTAATCCTGCCAATCCATGAGCATGGGAGATCTTTCTATCTTCTGAGGTCTTCTTCGATTTCTTTCTTCAGAGACTTGAAGTTCTTGTCATACAGATCTTTCACTTGTTTGGTTAGAGTCACACCAAGATAATTTATATTGTTTGTGACAATTGTGAAGGGTGTCATTTCCCTAATTTCTTTCTCAGTCTGTTTATCCTTCGAGTATAGGAAGGCTACTGATTTGCTTGAGTTAATTTTGTATCCAGCCACTTTGCTGAAGTTGTTTATCAGCTGTAGCAGATCTCTGGTGGAGTTTTTTCGGTACTTAAGTATACCATCATATCATCTGCAAATAGTGATATTTTGATTTCTTCCTTTCCAATTTGTATCCCTTTGATTTCTTTTTGCTGCCTGATTGCTCTAGCTAGAACTTCAAGTACTATATTGAATAGGTAGAGAGAGAGAGGGCAGCCTTGTCTAGTCCCTGATTTTAGTGGGATTGCTTTGAGTTTCTCTCCATTTAGTTTGATGTTAGCCACTGGTTTGCTATATATTGCTTTTACTAAGTTTAGGTATGCTCCTTGAATCCCTGATCTTTCTAAGACTTTTATCATGAAGGGATGTTGAATTTTGTCAAATGCTTTTTCAGCATCTAACGAAATGACCATGTGGTTTTTTTCTTTGAGTTTGTTTATGTAGTGGATTACATTGATGGATTTCCGGGCATTGAACCATCCCTGTATCCCTGGGATGAAGCCTACTTGATCATGGTGAATGATCATTGTGATGTGTTCTTGGATTCGGTTTGCAAGAATTTTACTGAGTATTTTTGCATCGATATTCATAAGGGAAATTGGTCTGAAGTTTTCTTTCTTTGTTGGGTCTTTGTGGGGTTTTGGTATCAGTGTGACTGTGGCCTCATAGAATGAATTGGGTAGTGTTCCTTCCATTTCTATTTTATGGAATAACTTGAAGAGTATTGGTATTACGTCTTCTTTGAAGGTCTGATAGAATTCTGCACTGAACCCATCTGGTCCAGGGTTTTTTTTGGTTGGGAGACTTTTAATGACTGCTTCTATTTCTTTAGGGGTTATGGGACTGTTTAGATGGTTTATCTGATCCTGATTTAACTTTGGTAATTGGTATCTGTCTAGAAACTTGTCCATTTCCTCCAGATTTTCCAATTTTGTTGCATATAGGCTTTTGTAGTAGGATCTGATGATTTTTTTAATTTCCTCAGAGTCTGTTGTTATATCTCCATTTTCATTTCTAATTTTGTTAATTTGGATACTGTCTCTGAGCCCTCTGGTTAGTCTGGCTAAGGGTTTATCTATCTTGTTGATTTTCTCAAAGAACCAGCTCTTGGTTTTGTTGATTCTTTGTATAGTTCTTTTAGTTTCCACTTGGTTGATTTCAGCCCTTAATTTGATTATTTCCTGCCTTCTACTCCTCTTAGGTGTATTAGCTTCTTTTTGTTCCAGAACTTTCAGATGTCCTGTTAAGCTGTTAGTGTATGCTCTCTCCAGTTTCTTTTTGGAGGCATTCAGAGCTATGAGTTTTCCTCTTAACACTGCTTTCATTGTGTCCCATAGGTTTGGGTAAGTTGTATTTTCATTTTCATTGAATTCTAGGAAGTCTTTAATTTCCTTCTTTATTTCTTCCTTGACCAAGTTATCATTAAGCAGAGCATTGTTCAGCTTCCATGTGTATGTGGGTTTTCTGTTGTTGTTGTTGCCCTTGAAGACCAACCTTAATCTGTAGTGATCTGATAGGAGGCATGGGATTATTTCAATCTTCTTATATCTGTTGAGGTTTGTTTTGTGACCAATTATATGATCAATTTTGGAGAAGGTACCATGAGGTGCTGAGAAGAAGGTATATTCTTTTGATGCAAGATGAAATGTTCTATAGTTATCTGTTAAACCCATTTTGTTCATAGCATCTGTTAGTTTCACTGTGTCTCTGTTTAGTTTATGTTTCCAAGATCTGTCCATTGTTGATAGTGGGGTGTTGAAGTCTCCCACTATTATTGTGTGAGGTGCAATGTGTACTTTGTGCTTTAGTAGAGTTTCTTTTATGAAAGTGGGAGCTCTTGCATTCGGGGCATAGATGTTCAGAATTGAGAGTTCTTCTTGGTAGATTTTTCCTTTGATGAGTATGAAGTGTCCTTCCTCATCTTTTTTGATGAATTTTGGTTGAAAGTCAATTTTATCCGATATTAGAATGGCTACTCCAGCCTGTTTCTTGGGGCCATTTGCTTGGAAAATTGTTTTCCAGCCCTTCACTCTGAGGTAGTGTTTGTCTTTAATATGGAGGTACATTTCCTGGATGCAGCAAAATGCTGGGTCCTGTTTATGGATCCAGTCTGTCAGTCTATGTCTTTTTATTGGGGAGTTGAGACCATTGATGTTAAGAGATATTAAAGAATAGTGATTGTTATTTCCTGTTATTTTTGATGTTGTTTATATTGTTTGTGTGGCTATCTTCTTTTGAGTTTGTTGAAAGATTACTTTCTTTTTCTTGAGTGTAGTTTCCCTCTTTGCGTTGGCATTTCCCATGTATTATTCTTTGTAGGGCTGGGTTTGTGGAAACATACTTTGCAAATTTGGATTTGTCATAGAATATTTTGGTTTCACCCTCCATGATTATTGAGAGTTTTGCTGGGTATAGCAGCCTGGGCTGGCATTTGTGTTCTTTTAGAGTCTGTATGAGCTCTGCCCAGGATCTTCTAGCTTTCATAGTCTCTGGTTGAGAAGTCTGGTGTAATTCTGATAGGTCTGCCTTTATATGTTACTTGCCCCTTTTCCCTTACTGCTTTTAATATTCTTTCCTTTTTTGTGTGTATTTGGTGTTTTGACTATAATGTGACGGGAGGAATTTCTTTTCTGGTCCAGTCTATTTGGAGTTCTATAGGCTTCTTGTATATTTATGTTCATCTCTTTCTTTAGGTTAGGGAAGTTTTCTTCTATAATTTTGTTGAAGATATTTACTGGTCCTTTAAGTTGGGAGTCTTCACTCTGTTCTATGCCTATTACCCTCAGGTTCTGTCTTCTCATTGCATCCTGGATATCTTGGATGTTTTGGGTTAGGAGCTTTTTGGATTTTGTGTTTTCTTTGACTGTTGTGTCCATGTTTTCTATGGTATCTTTGCCTAAGATTCTCTCTTCCATCTCTTGTATTCTGTTGGTGATGTTTACATCTATGACTCCTGATTTCTTTCATATGTTCTCTAACTCCAGGGTTGTCTCCCTTTGTGATTTCTTTATTGTTTCTATTTCTGTTTTTAATTCCTGAATGGTTTTGTTCATTTATTTGATTGTGTTTTCCTGTATTTCTGCCCGTTTGATTGTGTTTTCCTGTAATTCTTCAAGGGATTACTGTGTGTCCTCTTTAAGGACTTCCAGTTGTTTACCTGTGTTCTCTTGTATTTCTTTAAGGGAGTTATTTATTTCCTTCTTAAAATCTTCTGTCATCCTCTTGATAAGTGATTTTAAGTCTGAGTCTTCCTTTTCTGGTGTGTTGGGGTATCCAGGGCTGGCTGTGGTGGGAGAGCTGGGTTCTGATGAAGCCAAGTAGTCTTGGTTTCTGTTCCTTGTGTTCTTGCCCTTCCCTTTTGCCATCTGGTTATCTCTGGTGTTAACTGGTCTTTCTCTCTCTGACTGTGGTTTGTCTTTCCTTCAAGCTCAGATGCCAATAATCCTGGGAGACCAGTTCTCTCTTCCAGCTGTTCTTCAGATCCTGCGTCTGGAGTCCTCCTATTTGCTGGCTCCTCAGAGTAAGTGCACAGGTAGCTTTCTCCCTGCACTGCTTGTATATGGAGTTGTGGTGGGTCAGGCGCGTATCTCTGGCCACAGTGGGAAGCAGGCAGGCTCTTACCTCCCAGCTTTTCCTCAGTCCCTGCGTCTGGAGCCCGCCTCCTGTTGGCTCCTCAGCACAAGTGGGCAGGTAGCTTTCTTCCTGCACTGCTTGTTTATGGAGGTTTCCTGGGCGGGTGTCTCTGGCCACAGTGGGAAGCAGGCAGGCTCTTACATCCCAGTTTTTCCTCAGTCCCTGCGTTGCTTCTTATCTCTTGAGCTAGCTATCCCCACCTAAACTCCAGATAAGTGCAGCTTATTGAGCTTGCCTAAAGGGACATTGCATTTCCTCTTGCTAACAAAGACCCTTGAGCAATCACATACTGATAATTTGATTTTGTGTGTGCTTGCGCACGTGCATGCACACACACACACACAAATGACAGATTTTGTAGAGTTATTCTCTACAAGGGATTGCTCCGGCAAATCCCTTTCTGAGTTTTAATAAGTCAAACTTGATGCTCAAACTGTCAGATCTAGAAGTGTCCGTGGCTTGCTAGGCAGAGACCAAAGGAAAAAGGCTTAGTTGTAATCTAAGCACATTGAACTTGGATGTTAAACAAAGCAAACCAAGCTTCAAACACTTGTTGGGGTGCTATGACTTTTCAGAGTCTATGCTTAGCAAGGAATGAGATGAAAACTTCTCCCTACCTGGTAGCCCATGTTTTCTTGAGCTTTTGTAGTTTGTGTTGACTTCTGAGTCAGGTTGGCCATTGGCCATGGGATAGGAAAGACGTGTACATATGTGGGCAGGCCACCGGCCAGTGCTCGTGCAAGACATCTAATGGGCTAAGGCAACACCTGGCAATTCTTCTGGGCTGCTTGCCTTTGATAATTTAATTTCTGGACAATCCAGGGAGGTTTTGGAATTATGTATTTATTTGATAAACGAAGAGACTTGGACACAAATAGGCAAAGCAACATGCCTAGGGCCACTTATAGGATAAGAGCCTTGCTCTTTCCATCTGGTATGCATTGCTGTGAAGGCCCATTGTCCTCTAAATTTGACTTCTGTGTAAAAAGACCAGTAGACTCCACTTACTGGCTTTCCCAAAATACAAAAGCAAAAAACATAATATGAACAAAAACATTGGCCCTTAAGACATCAGCCCCTTAGGTCTAAGAATAGAATAAATACAGCAAACCATTTGGTTAAAAAAAAACCAAAAAACTTATATATGTCAACCACTTAGCCTGGAGTCTGTTTTTGTTTTGTTTTGTTTTTTGTTTTAAGTATTCAGAAGTCAGCTCCTTGAGGGTATTTCTAGTTATAGTAGCTCCATGTGCCATTTGATATGGAGAACCATTGAGGAATTCACCATGGAATGACCTCCGGTCTCCACACAACATACGCACACATGTACATATGTACAGTTTCCTATACATATTCAGATCAGAACATACAACAGTGACTTAGAAAAAGAGCAAACACTTATTAAGCAACACTTATTAATTCAGCCACCAGAAGATCAAAGAAGGAAGGAACACAGAACCTTGTGACAAGAATCGTAACGGTCCACCTGGGGAGTTGGAACAACATAATATTTAAAAAGAGCACCAGGGAGATGGTTCAGCTTGTCGGGTCCATGCCAGGCACGCATGAAGACCCTAAGCAAAAGATGGATGCAGCAGTATACTCCTACAACCTAAGGGCCAGGGATACTGAGTCAGGAAAGTAACTGAAGCTCATAGGTCAGGCAGTTTAGCTGAATCAGTGAGCTCTAGATTCAGTGAGAAACCTTGGCTCAAAATGAGGATGGGGGTGATGATGGTGATGATGGTGATGGTGGTGATGGTGGTGATGGTGGTGATGGTGATGGTGATGATAATGATATGGAAATCAATTGAGGAAGGCACCAGGAGTGACTTCTGGTCTCCACCAGCATGCTCACAAGTGTGTGTGTGTGTGTGTGTGTGTGCACCCCGCTACACATATTCAAATAAGAACATATAACAAGGGTTGCTTCTAAATCTGATCTTATCAACTCTTAAGTGTGTAGCCATAGAAAGAATGTTTTCATTCCTTGGGGGGAGGGGTGGTCTTAGAATCCTCCTAAGACAAATGGCGACACTACCAACCTCCAGCCTCATTTAGGTGTGAGCATGTGTTCAGGAGGAAGTGCAAACATGCACAAGCATGTGGAGGCAGGAGGTCGACGGGTGTATTCCTCTATCGCTCTCTGCCTCATTTTCTAAGACAGGGTATCTGGAGCTTGCCAGTTTGGCTAGGTCAGTTAGCCAGCCAGCCCCTGGGATCTACCTTGCAAAGCTGGGATTACAAACATGCCCGGCTTTATGCTTAGGTGTCAGGATCTGAACTAATGCTCCCGTTGCATGCATTTTACCTACCAAGCCGTCTATCTCCCAGCCTCTCGGTGAATTTTATTAATATCAGGTGTTTGGAAGGCACTTGTTAGTGGCACACGGAGGAAGGAAATGAAATTGAGTAAATCACAAGAAGTTCCTTCAAGAATGGATGCTGGAGTTGGGTTTTAATGTGGTGAGGAGCCTGAACATGCAGGGAGGAAGCAATGTCCCATTTGCTTTCACAATGAAGTGACAGAAAAGTCAACTTGAATTGCTTTAAACATTGTGTCCACTCAGAACTAGTCAGTTCAGCGGTAGGGCAAGTCATATGTGTATCTGGGTATTCACAATGGTGTCATGACTCCAGCTGCTCCTCTTTCTAAGGTTTTCCTCTGAAAGCCAGGTTTTGCTTCTGGTTTTGTGTAGCCTGGTAAATTGGCTGGACCAGATCCAGGTCTTGAACCCATAACCCAAGCTCTTTTTTCCATTTGAGACATTCTGAGAGTCATTCTAATTAGACCACATTCACCAACTTCTGCATGCAAGGTGATAGCTTAAGTCACATGTTCTATCTCTGGAGCAGTGGTTCTCACCCTTCCTAGTGCTGTGACCCTTTAATACAGTTCCTCATGTTGTGAAGACACTCGCCAACTATAAAATTATTTTCATTGCTATTTCATAACTGTAATTTTGCTGCTGTTATGAGTTGTAAACATCTGTGCATCCCAATGGTCTTAGATGACCCCTGTAAAAGGGTTGGTCAACACCCCTGAAGGGATTGAGACCCACAGGTTGAGAACAACTGCCCTAGAGCCTTAAGTAGAGTCTAGTTCTTTGGAAGCCTGTGGATCCCCTGCGTGGAAATCCAGAATTCTTATGGAATCATCCAGAATTAGTGCAATATGGGGCACTGTTTTTAAAGATTTACTTATTATTTTATGTGTATGTGTGTACCTGCATGAGTCTATGTGCCCCACATGTGTACATACAAGAGCCCACAGACACCAGAAGAGGGTGTCAGGTCCCCTTAATCTAGAGTTACAGATGGTTGTGACCTGCTGGGTGGATGCTGGGAACGGAAGCCAGACCTCTGCGAGGGAGGAAAGTGATTGACAGCTGAGTCACTTGTCTAGCCCCAGGAATTGCCTTTATAAAAGAAAAGGACCGGAAGGGCTGAGCTGCACACAAGAGCAGCCCACAGGCTATGGGACTGCTGCAGAATGTCCTCTGTTCTTGCGAGTGAGTTGTGAAGTATGGAGCCCAGGAGAGGGAACCTTAGGCCTCTGTGAGCTGGGAGTTTTAAAGCAGAGTTTACCAGCCCATTCAGGAAACAAGCCTGTTTGAGGCCCATCCCTTACTCACTTCTTGGAGTATTCACTCTGCCTCAAAACTGTTCAGCACAGAGATAAAAAGGGAAGAGATCCCATGGTTACAGAGAGGTCATTGGGTACTGACTCTGAGCAAGAGCCTTTTCCTACTTTTTCCTCTTGTGGACCCATATCCCTGAAACAGGAACTGTTAACCCATTTCACAGATTGGAGAGATGAGGAAGCAATGGGAAGGGAAATAACTGACTATCCAGAGCCACTCAATTAATAAATGGGAAAGAGAAGTTGAGACCCCTCTTGGCCATTGACTCTAAAATCCACATGCAGGTAGCCATGATGGGATTTGGCTGATGACCCTTTTGCAGGTTGTCACCTACGCTGAAGCTCAAGTGTGTCCTGTGCTACATGTGCTATGCCCTCAGACACTGACGAGGGTAGGAGTCTGGAGGCAGGGACTATTTGTGAACTGGGGTCTCATTTGTACCTACCCCAGGGGACTAAGGTTGAACACCAAGCCTGGGAGAGTTAGACAGGCAGCCATTGCACTTCCTGTAATGGCAGCACTCACTGCTTCTCACACCCTCATCTCTAGTGAGTGTCATCATCTGCAGGACACAGGTGGTCTCTCAGCCCTTGAAGCACTTCCTTCTGGGATCTCCACAAAGCGCTTTCGAGGCAGGTGTTATTATTCCCGTTTTTTATAGATAAGAAAGCCAAGGACCATGAAGGCCGGGTCACAGCAGGCAGCTTGTCCCTGTGAGGTGTGTACTCTCTGATCTCTCTGAAAAGGTGCTCAACAAGCTTGAAAGGCTTGCAAGTGGATGAGTCAGGATTCGAACTCAAGTTCTGTCTGGTTCTAGACTGTGGGCTAAACGCATTGTTTCAAAGCAAACTTGCGAAAAACCTTTTAGTAAGTGATTCGGCCCTAAGGGTCCTTCCCTGAACAGAACTCCTGCTCCCAGGAACAGTCAAGGTCCCCTGTCAGAATAAGCACAGGTTCTTCACTGAGCATATCTGTGCATGTTGACATTACTGCCCCAGCCCCCCAACTCCTCCCTTCTTTCCTGAACAAACCTCTCCACTCTCAAGTTCCTCTGAGCAGTGTATGCCTGCAGTAATTCTAGTGGGAATCTTCTGGACCTCTTCCACATCACCCACATGCTGATGCAGAGGGTGTGAGCCTCTACGCTCTTAAGGACATATACAACACAGAACCTTGGAATGGAGAGGCCCATGTGAGCAGTCACAGGTAGCGTGACAACCACGCAGGAAAGGTGCTTGCAGGGAAGTGGATTCCCCCCCCCCTTCTTGTTCCATTTTTAGCTGTATTTTTCAGAGCAAGTAGGTGCCATGGTGATAGAAGCCATAGAAATAGATGGAGCACACCTCCCAGCACAGAGCTGCCTAGCCGTTCCCATGGAAATGCACCAGGGAAAACGGGGACTTGCTCCTGCAGCTGCCAGCTGCACACTGGAAGAAGGCCCCTGGAGGCTTCTGTCTCTCTAGGGTTGTCCCAGGGCCCAAAGACATTCCCTTTCTCCTTTCTTTCCTCTCTCCCTCCGAGGGTAAACTGAGACTATCCCTGAGAGTTCCCAGGGAAGTCATCTAAGAAACTTTCCTCTTCTTCAGTATGGACATCTTGCTTAAACAGTCACCTTAGAACAAATGCTACGAGGCTTCCTGTTCCCACAGTCATGAGCATGTGTCTGGGTCCTGCCTGGATATAGAGCTGACACTGGGCTCACGCAATGGATAACAACAAATTTACGGGGCGAGGGCTGAGTACTGATCATTTGGTACTCAGGGATACTCATAAAATGAAATTTCAGAAGATCTAAGCCAGTAAGCCAGGCGGGGTAGGCGTGACCCTACCTGAGGCTGGCACTTAGTCTGTGAAGCCTTGCTGGAACACAAGGATGCCCAGCGTCAACTATTTTTGGACACAGATTTAGTTGACTCAAAGGGCCTTTGAAACAATAGCTGGAGCCATGGCGTGGCTCTTACGTAACGGTCTCTGCAAGGCTGGGGATGTGTGCACATATGAACATGCTCAGAGCTCAGCTCTCTTTCCTTTGGTTTTAGTATACATTCTTGAAAATGTAGCTCATGTATGAGTTACATTTATCATGTGTACCCTTTCGAACTAACTGCCTTATCTTGGGTCAAGCAGAAAAGGATCAACGTTGAAGTGTGTTCTTATCTCTGTCCTATAATATCTGTTTCTGTAACAGGGCACTATTCTGTGTGTGTTATAAACATTTGTTTTCATACATTGATGCTCTCAGGTGACACACTTCTTCAAGGGCAGGGTAGATGCCATCCTGGACTAAAGTATGGTCTGAGACTAAGTACTAACCAAGTGAAATTAATTTTACTCTCAATTAAAGAAGCATGTGCGTGCCCCTAACAAAGGAGTTTTTAAAAAAATTAATGACATAGAGGCTCATGAAAAATGAGAGATGGCTCAGTGGTTAAGAGCACTGACTGCTCTTCCAGAGATCCTGAGTTCAATTCCCAGCAACCACATGGTGGGTCATTTCCATCTGTAATGGGATCCGATGCCCTCTTCTGGTGTGTCTAAAGAGAGTGACAGTGTACTCACATAAAATAAATAAATCTTTTTTAAAAGTTAGTAATGTAGTCAACCTGCAAACAGTTGCATAGTTAGAAACTGTAAAAATCATAGCCCTGGAGGGTGCTAACAAAATGTCTATCCTGGCATGTGTGGCATCTGACATGGAAAAACGGAAGAAGCTTAAAGAGCAGGAACAGGTACTTCATTACGTAGCTCAGCACACCTCTGTGTGTGCAGGCAGCATCTCTAGGGCCTTGCTACTAGAGCACTGCCTAGCAATTGAAGTGTTTGAAGCCTCTAACCCCCTCAATCAAGGAATGATGCCTATGATATCCTTGTAGGTCATACCATTAAACTGGGCAGTGTGAAGCTAGCTAGACATCACTAAAGTAACCACCTGGTTTAGCCTAGGACCTACCCAGGGAACCATGTGACTTGGCATTGACTGTTGGCAGTATCTCCGCTCAGACACCATGTGGATTCCTGGGTCATATTTCATGGTTACAGGAATGTGACCTGATGGAGCCATTACAGAAACTTCATATTAAATAAGCAAACACGCATGCTCTGGTTTCACAGGCCAAGCCAGCTCCAGAGCAGAAGGATGCCTTTCTTGCCCAGAGCCATCATGCCTTGGAGTTTTGCCCCATGGTTGGGTTACTCTACTTGGCCAGACAACTCAAAGCGGGTTCACTTTGAAGAATGTAGTTCTCAAACATTCTGTGATTCTAAACATGGATGTTCAGAGTCATGCTGGCAGACAGAGTTATGGCCAGATTTTCAAAGTCATACAGTGAATGTTTGGCCATGTGAAACATCCACACAAAACCTCCCTTTCCCAAGACGAGTTCCTTTCCTACAGGGTTGAGACAGGAATCTCAAGGTTAATCAGGACCCACAGGGGTCTGAAGTTACTCTCCACACCTTTTATTTCAACTGAGTGTTCAAAGCAAACTAAGTTAATATTAACTATTGCAATTAACATTTTAAATACTCATTTTAAATTTTCAAATCTATAATAGTAAAATATATATTACATGAAGTTTTTCTGTTGTTTTTCATTTTTATGTGCACAGACCTGTGACATTAAGATGTTATCATCAGCTTTCCCCAAAACAGTCCCATCTTTACAAACTGAAACTCTATAAACACTAGCTGCCCACCATCTACACTGCCAATTCCTGGAAACTCCCGCTCTAGGCTGTGTCTGTGAACTAGACTGATGTAGGATCCTCTGGGTGGACTCACACAGTATCAGTCTTTCTATGTCTGGCTTACTTCAGTTAACTTAATGCCCTCCGGGTTTGTTTTTTATAACAGGCATCATTAAAGACGAAAACTCTTCCACTGTTTATAGGCTCCACATTTTGTTTACCCACAATTCAATTTTACCATAATTTCTTCTCATCTTGTTAAGACTCTGAAACAATCACAAAATGATGAATATTATAAGAACAATAGCCCCAGAATCCGTGTGCTTTATCACAGCATTTTGCAATTTTCAATGAACTATTTAATATCTATAATGATATAGAGAGTCCTCTGCTGATGAGTTATAGACTGTTCCTATCAATATTTCTACTTTACTACATTTGATTGATTGAGTGACTGACTGATTGATTGATTGATTTGTGTACATGAGCCACAGTATATGTGCAGAGGTCTGAGTTGATGCTGTTCTTCACCATGGGGGTCCTGGGGATCAAGCTCAGATTTCAGACTTGGAGACAAGTGCCCTTACCTACTGATCTAGATCTCTGGTCCATGTTCCTATCATTATTTAAAATTTTTAGTTATTGTATGTATATGGGTGTTTTGTGTCTATACACCACATGTGTTCCTGGAGCCTGTGGAAGCCAGAAAAGAGTGACAGATCCTTTGGGAACTGGAGTGACAGACAGCTGTGAACTGCCAGACGGGTGTTGGAAATAAAACTTGGATCCTCTAGAAGAGTAAGCAGTGCTCTTGACCGCAGAGCAATCTCTCAGTCCCATATATCTTTTCTTTTTAAAGATCTAAAATCCCCCCAATGTGAGAGCCCTTCACCCTGTGTTCTTTCTGTGTGCCTCGTTATTCTTCAAACAAACATTTGCTTTCTGGACAAGATATTCCAGGATCATCTTATGGGTGCCTTGCCCCAGCCATCATGATGACAGATTGTGTTTGTTAAATTTTAATTTCAAAATTTTTATTATGGTTTTCTTAGTTTTCTTTTCTGTTATGTGAGAAATACCCTGACAAGGAGAAAGGGTTTATTTCGGTCCACAATTCAAGGGTACAGTCCACGATAGTGGAGGGTCGAGGCATCAAGAACACAAGGCAGCTGGTCACATCACATCTACAGTCTCAACAGAGCACAATAAATACAAATGTTCAGCTGCTTTCTCTATCTTATACAGCCCAATATCCACTGACCAGAGAAGGTCCTGCCCACAATTAAAATGAGTCTTTCCATGTCAGTTAATACATTGGAGATACAGATACCCTCAGGGCTAGCCTTAACCTAGCCCCAACAGGTGTGCACAGAGTTGATTCTGGATTCAAGTTGACAACACTAACCATTGTAAGTAAGACATATATTGAATACATTTTCCCATTTTGCCATCTTTATGTATAGAACTGTTTCATTAAGCACCTACTTTGTTTTGTGTCTGAGTACCACATTGTGTGCCTGGTGTCTGTGGAGGTCAGAGAAGAGTATCAGCTCCTCTGGGAACTGGAGTTTTAAACAGTTGTGAGACACCATGTGAGTGATGGACTCTGAATCTGGGTCCTCTAGAAGACAGCATTTTTCCTCAGGATAAATTTTCCCCAAGGAATGTCAATTAATTTTAACAGTAAAAAGTCCAAAATCCATGGGTTGTTAGGTATGCTCCAGGCACAGCTGGGGGATATACATGTTGCTCGCTCTATCTATCTATCTATCTATCTATCCCTACATTTTTTAAAAATCTAGTTATGCCAAGCACTAATCTAACCCTATCAGTTGAGAGGCAGAGGCAGGTAGATCTCTGTGGGTTCAAGGCCACCCTGGTCTACATAGGGTGTTCTAAACTAGCCAGAGTTAGAGAAATGAGTCCCTGACATAAGACAAAGAGCTAATTCTAGGCAATGGGAACCACTATTCACAAGGATACATCCTGATGGGATTCAGACTTCAGGGTTTGTTACAGGTTTTTCCTTCCCATGCTGTACCTCCCTGCAGCACTGAGAGAAGGTTCTCAGGATTGTATCACGTTGACCTTTTAGATAGAGCCAAATCTCCTCTTGCCACCTCCTCCTCCACAGAGCAGCCTCGTCAGTCTGGTTGGGCTCTCTCCCCTGTAAGCCAGCTCTGACCACCACCCTGTTACCACCACCACAGGGACATATTCTCACCCTGTGTAGCTGAGACGCCGAAGCCCAGGCCATCTTCCCTGGACGTGGCTCCTCATCCTACTTGGGCTCTGACACCCTGCTTTGAGTCACCATGACATCCTGTTCCCCAAACCCAACCTGTGGCTCCTACCCTTCTCTGTTCCATCTAAAGGCTTCACCTAAAGGGAAGGTGAAGGAACCAGCATTTATCTTGATGACGGGAAATATTTGTTTGTTAATGATTCTGTTCTTATTGGGAGCACTCGCATCTGACCTATTAAATAAACAAATGCTAATTATGACTGCCAGCACTTCCCTGATCTTTTGTCTCTGTTATCATCATGACATTTCTAATGAAATGTTTTTACAGTTAGGATGCCTTCTTCCTTACAGCAACATTTATTTTGCAAATTTGCAGTTGTATTTAGGCTGCCACCAGCAACTCTCTTGGCAAACACTGAGCACCTCCCACCACAGAAATTAATGAGTAGAGACAAGGTCTAAACACCTACTCATTCTGTTCCTCCACTGTCATGTGGAGGGACTCTGGGGAACTGATCCAGGGGACAGCTATGGAAACCAGAAGTGGAGTTTTGTGACACTGAAAATTCTTAGTTCTTGTAAACAAGTCTTCCAGCCTAGATTACAAGCATCCAGGAAATGGACTGTATCTCCTAGTTCTTGTGTGCCCCCTGAGGTACCAGATACGGTCCTACATCAACATAAGGGTCCTCTGTGTTTGCTGCTGACAAAGTATGACCATGTGGGAAAAAAGCACGTCATGTCCTGGTGAAGGCTTGCTCTACTCTATAATCCATGACCTCTGTGAACCACATGCTGCCTTGGACTTCTCAGCCTCGTGGCCTCTCTCTTGCCTTTCTGGCCACCTCATCTCCGGGGTCCTAGTGAGTGATGTTTTCTGTACCCACAGCCCTTGACAGGAGACACAGAGTGAGTGCTTCCTGTGTATTGGGTACTATTGCTGGTCACTGTTCTTGCCACTCCCTACCTGTGTCACTTACAGATGCACGGAACGTTGGCTCCCTCCATGAGCTTCCCTACCATTGTCCCTTCTGTTCATGGGCTGAAAAGGTCTTTCACTTTTACTCAACGATCCCTTCATCCTTAGGACTCAGCTCCTTTTCTAGTTCTAGTCCATGTAGCCTAGGAATGTAAAGTACATTGTATTGGTAGCTAACTGTTTACTTTTTTTGCTTCTCCACAGGAGGCAGGCTGATGGTAATTATGTGTTTAATGTCTGTCTCTTGGGCTAGTAAATCCCCATGGGCGTGGGCTGTGGCTGTCGTATTACCACAGTGTCTCCAGCACATTGCACATGGAGTAACAAGTGAAGGCAACACTTCTGCAAGGCTAAATGGGAGCCAGACCAGGAAGTGACCCATGAACTTCACATGTGCTAACTAATTAGGGCTGAGTGCAACTACTGAGGGTCATAGTATTAGTAGTCCCAAGGCATTGATGAGAAAACAATGATTCCCCAAAAGAGTATGAGATTTCAACTTGCTCTCTCAGTTTGCACTTTCACCATGATATTTCATGGATGGATGGATGGATGGATGGATGGATGAGTGTTAGACAGATGGGTGAATAAATGAGTGGATGGATAGATGTATTGATGGATGAATGGGTAGATGTATTGATGGATGAATGG
>JADRCH010000018.1:1969255-1994931 GCA_019843965.1 Rhynchomys soricoides | reverse complement strand
ATAGATAGATAGATAGATAGATAGATAGATAGATAGATAGATAGATAGATAGAAGGAAGAAAGAAAATAGCCTATAGATTTTTCTAGTTATGCTACAAACACCAAAGGAAAAACCAGCAGTGTGTGTGTTTAATGTCCTTAAAGCAAGAAAGCAGAGCTCTTATTTAGCTGTTTGCTATGTCAGGCCTCTATTATTTGTGGGTAAATGGCTACCTACCATTGCATTACAAAGAACCCTAAGGAGTAATGGCTTAGGACCATAATTTTCACACGTCTACTGCTGAGGCTCAGCTCTGTGGAGGAGTTCCTCTGCCCACAGCACGGGGCTGGACCCCTCAAGGGCTTCTCCCTCTTATGCTGATGTCCACTGGGATGGCTAGACCAGAAAGCCTACAAAGTTTTTCTGTGGAGCCTCTCTCTACTGGTTGTTTTTTATTGTCAACTTGACAATGCCAAGTGTCACCTAGGAAGAAGGAACCTTACTTGGTAATTTCCTCAATCAGATTTGCCTGTGGCCATGTCTGTGGGAGCATTGCTAATTGTTTTAATAGGACCCAGCCCCCTGTGGGCAGCTCCACCCCTAGGTAGGTGGGTCTGGACTGTATAAGAAATCTAACTGAGCATCAGCCAGGTAGTGGTATTCCTCCACAGTTTCTGCCTCAATTCTTACATGGGTTCCTTCCCAGATCTCCCCTAAATGATGAATTGTACAGCATATTAAATCCTTTTCTTCTCAAGTTGCTTTTGGTCATAGTGTTTCTCTCAGCAATAGAAAGGCAAGCTAGAACACTCTCCAACGTGGTGCAAACTTCTTCCTGCAGTAGCTCAAGAGTCCAGGAGAACGCAGTTGCATTAAGGTATATATGCAAGCCATGGCTCTAGACTGTTTACACCACAGACTAGTATCCTAATGTCATTGCAGCCAAAACAAGTCGTATGACTAAGGTCTGAGCTAACCAAAGCCAAGGCCTGAGCCAATGAAAGTGGTCTATTAACATGTGAATGGCAAGAAGCAGAATTTGTGTAGAAGACTTCCAAGGTCTATCAAAGCCATTGTACACAGTCAGCAAATGTGAGTTTCACCCCAGACAGTGACTGCCTCCTGGACCTTCAGGTGTCTGTGGGTCTGAGCAGCCCAGGCCTTGGGCCTCCAGAGTAGACGTGAAGGTGTGATTTCCAGCTTCGATCTTCACTAGAAACACACTGTGAGCAACCCGTGTGACTTTCCCAGGCTTATTTCCAAAGTGAAAATGGGACAGGGTTCTCCCCAGAACTCTCCTGGAGGGCCCCTTGGGGTGTTAAGGTCCTTCCAAGCCAAGCGCTGCTGTGGGATGACCCATCAGGAGAATGTACGTGTCCCCAAAGCTGGAAACTCCAGCCTAGTGCTGGGCTTTAAATCCAATTGAGAACATAAAGTGTTTTTTTTTCCCCTCCTGTTTCTTCTTGTTACAAAAAATCGATTTTTGGTTAAAAGACTCAGAAAAAAATCACTCAGTTTCTCTCCACAAAGAGAAAGTGTCATGACCTTAAATGGAACCCGAGAGCCCCTGGGGATCCATGAATCACCCTGGGCTGTGAGGCACCCTCACCTAGAAGTGTGGTCTGCCCCACCGCCCTCTAAAGAGGGACCTTAAGGTGGCCATTCCATATTGTGTTGCTAATGGGGACAACTCAGTATTTTTCTATTCATCTCCCTCAGTGGAGAGGAACAAAACATAAACTCAGCTCCCGAAGTGCATTTAATTAAAAAGGAAACAAAGAAGCTTTGTACCCCTAATGCCTCCCTGATTTATTGCATTAAAAATCCAATTTGTCCTCACAGTAGGCTTTGGAGGACAGAGACTGAGGAGAGAGGGGAAGGCCTTTAAAGCTGGCTTCCTCCTCGCCACCTCACTGCAGGTGCAGGTCATTGTGGACCCACAGCTGTGCATGCTTGAGAAATGCAACAGCGTCCTCTTGCCTGAGCATCCTCCTTTGGAAAGCCTGTGGGTGACCTTGGCAGACACTGCATTTCCAAATGACGGGTGCTAGCGCCCCCTCACCACTTGCTGATCCTGAGGTTCACCCAGAAGATGGATATGTCTATTGCACCCCTCTTCTCTGAGGAACTCTTGGACCCATCATACAAAGGCCCAGAGCCTGTGACCCAGTGGATACAGTGCCATGACAGAGAGGTCCTGAATCACTTAGCACAGAGCAACCTGAAGCACCATAAGCACACAGTAAATACCTGCTAATAGTGTTCTTGTAGAGCAGAAGTGTCCACGGGTTGATGGAGTACATCTGGCAGTTAGGAACATTGTCCCTGAGGTTTTTCATCCAATAGAACACAACTCTTTGTCTGTGATGTGGTCTCTGTCTTAATTGTTGTAGCAAAACATGTGATACTGGACATGTTGGTCATCTGTCTTGTTGCTGGGACAAGATACCTGACAGAAGCAAGTTATGAGCAGAAGGGCTTGTCCTGGCTCACAGTTCCAGGTGATACAGTCCATTGTGGGATGACACAGCTGTAGGAACAGGAGGTGCATGGTCACATGGCATCAGCTGTCAGGAAGCAGAAAGAGATTCATGCCATTGCTCAGCCCACTTTCTCCTTTTTTTTTTAGTCCGGAATCCCAGCCCGTGGAATGATACCACCCATATTTAGGGTGATTCTTCCCACCTCCATCAACCTAGTCTACACACAAATATCTGCATGGCCAGATATTTGTTTCCAAGGTGATTCTAAATCCTATCTACTTGATAAATCAAAATTAATCACCGTAGTAGGTAATTTATGAAAAGAAAGAGTTTCTGTTAGCTTATGTTTTAGGAAAACTAGAGAATTCAAGGGCCTGATGCTGGAATTTAGCAGGGGTCCTCAGACAGCTTTAACTCATGGTGGAAAACTTGCCAAAGGGCAGTCAGGAAGATTGCTTTAAAACAACTGCCTTTGTGGTGATTAAACAAAGCTAAAGGGAATCCAAAGTCACATGAGAAGGTATTAACCCACTAGTGAGGGTCACAGCGTCACAGTGACCCAAAGACCTCCCGTTAGGCTCCATCTCCCACTGACACAGAGGAACCAAAGTTCCAACTCATGGACTTCTGGGGGCCTGTCCAAACAGTGCTAGATTTATAACACTGGAGAAGGTATAGAGAGGAGCACCATCACTTGCAGTCTTTTCTCCTGGGGACGACCATGATTGTTATGCAGATATAATCCTTTGAGCTGTTTCATCAGAGAGAGAGAGAGAGAGAGAGAGAGAGAGAGAGAGAGAGAGAGAGGAAGCTGAGACTATGTCTGTATCTCCTGCAATTGTGAACCGAAAACAAGTCCTTCCTTCCTCGAATTGCTTTTGTCAATCAGTGAGGGTAAATAACCAGTACAGCACATTGCAAACACAGTGTCACTCCATGACACAGCTGCCAGAACTACAGACATGACAAAAGCATGCAGCACCAAGTCCCAGAGAGTCCCACCATGGCTGTGCCACTCAGTAGAGCACAATAGGAGTGGGCAATACTCAGTAAAGCTGACTGGGTTTTTCTACTGCAAGCCCAGGCATATGTCAAATGAGAGAGCCTATGCACACTCCCAAATGCACACTTTGTAGCACTCATGGAGGTGCCATTTACAATAACCCAAATTAAAAGCCCTTCCCCATCAGGCAGGGGTCAATTCTCATTAGGTGAATGCAGTACACATTGTAGCAGGCGAACAGACTGCCACTAAATGAATGATATGGGTCAATCCCCGGACATTAGCGAAAGAATTAGGACTTTAAAGATACATGTTATGAGGTACTGTTATATGAAGTTCAGTAATGAGTCACGTGTGGGTTAGAAGTTAAGGTAGTGGTACAGTGGATGCAGCAACCAAGAGCCTGACTCTGAAGAGACAACCATGTCTCGAAATCTGGGTGCTTGCTAGGTGGGTGTGTTTATGGTGTGAAAAGTACTAGACTGTATATTTCTGTTTGTTTGTTTGTTGAGACATGGAGTCTCACTGTAAAGCCCAGGCTGACCTCAAGCTTGTGATCTGCCGCAGCCTCCTGAGTGCTAAGATTGTACGTGTGCTCCTCCACCATACCCAGCTAGGCTGTATACCTAAGCACACTATTGTGTGCATCTAAAACATGTCAATCAAAAATGGAATTAACAAAGGTCTGCAAGCAGCAACCAAGTGTGCCTTTATCCCATCTCCCACCCAACCCAGGACTCCAGCCAGCTAGTGTGGTGGTCCTGCCCAGATCCCTAGCACCTGCCTTTGAAAGCTTCTGCCAGGGCAACCGTGGTCCTCTGCCCCTACTTGGCCAAAGTGAGGCGGAGAAGACACTTCCTCAGCTGAGTGCTGTTCCTGACATAAGGTAAGAAGCCCATGCTGTAGTAGTTGTAAGGGAAGATGCTGCAGCTGGGATGTGGCGTTACCAGGTACACTTGGATCCAGCCTTGGGGACTACACAGGTCCTGGCATGGAATATCAGTGCTCAGCTCTCCTGATCTCTCCACTCTTATACAGTTCAGGATCCCCCTCGCCTAGGGAATGGTGCCACCCACAGGAGACGCATCTTCCCACTTCGATTAATCAGTGCAATCTCCCACAGACATTCTTACAGGCCAGCCCGAGACTTTCTTCCCACATGATTCTAGATAGTGTCAAACTGATGATTAAAATTAACCATGACAGGCACTGCCACCTGTCACTTTTCACTCCTACTAGAAAGCCCTTGCACAGGGTTAAGAAGAACAATGCTTCAATCACTAACCCCCAGAGGAAAATACCATTCATATTGTGCATGTTTGCCCAAAGCAGACTTCCCTCTTAGCTCCCATTCACACTCCACAGTTTCAGTTACTGACGGGTGACCGATGTCTAAAAATATTGCATGGGAAATTCCAGGAATAAATAACTCAATGTTTTAAATAACTTTTATTACAGTATATAATTATAATTACTATGTATCTCTGACTTATAAAGGAAATGTCAGGTGTAGAAATACAGGGGACAATAACATATACCGGGGTTGGGGCTAGCCAGTGTCAGGCATCCACTGGGGAGACTAGATGTTTTTTTACACGTAAGGGGTGAGCACTGCATGCCAAGCCTCACAGGTGGCCCTGGGAACCCTGCCTCTTTGCCTCTCCATTATGCTCTACCTTCAAGGCTACAGCTCCCATCTTCTCTGATCTAGACTGTAAGACACTGTAACTCTCCTTGTCTTTCTTCTGCTCTCTCCTCTGTGACCATCTTCTACTCACCCACAAAAGTGGCCTTTTCTAAGTCTGCATCTGATCATGTGACTCCACAACTTAAAAGTCTCCAAGGCCAGCCAGCCTGTGGCCTGTGCCTTTAGCCCCATCTCAAGACTAGTGGTGACCTGGCCCCAGCTCAGCTTCTTCTGATACTCTGGGCACACCCCCCCCCCCCCGCTCTCTTACCAGACAGAAGGCTTCCCATTATCATTCTGTAGTCACAAGGATGAGGGGGACCCTCAACGACACTGCAAGGGCCTGAGCTGGTACTTCCTGTGTTGCCGGCTTGGTGCCTCCTGGTGCAGACCTCCCATGGTTCATATACTCAGTGCCTCTACACTCAGCACAGTCTGCCTAGGTGTGCTAGGCACACCTTCTCATCCAGTCTGTAAACTCCTATTTATGCCTCAAGACCCAACACCTCCTGCTTCATGGGTTATAGCATTCCAACACTGTGAGGAAATACCCAGGAAACACATCTTAAACAAGGAAAAGTTTGTTTGGTTTGGCTGGTTTGGAGGTTTCAGTCTATGGTTGACTGGCTATAGCTTGGGCCTGTGGCAAAGTAGTACATCATAGCAGGGCCAAGCTGCTCAGGAAGCAGAGAGAGGATAGAGAAGTAACATCCTCGTCTTAAAGGGGTTGTCCCCAATGACCTAACTTCCTCTCCCTAGTTCCCACCTCTTAAAGGTCCATACCTGTCACCACCACCAGAGGCTGGGATCGTGCTTCAGTCCATGGGCCTCCGGGGATACTTGAGATCCAAAGTAGAAGAGAAGGATGTCTCATTGTCCTGTGCTTCTCACTGTCCATATAGTATCACTTGCTGCTCCATACAGCTGGTGTCTGAAGGTGGAGTCACACCCTGACCATCCCTACAACCCATCCCCTGACACATGGCTGGAAAGGAGGGATAACCTAGCAAATGATTTGGGGTGAGCAGAGGTGAAACTTGTACTACGTGAGGCTTTCAACCTCACAGGAGAGACCACCAGAGTCTGTCTGGGTCTAACAGCATCCTCCTGTGGCAGAAAGCTCATCATGTATTCTTATGGGTCTGACCGAGCTCATGTTGAAGTTCAGGAAATGGAATGGGCTGGGACCCCCAGATTATGTTACACATACGTTGATTCAGTGGCTATGGTTTGGTCATGCTTCAGGAACACCAGCAAAGCCCCAAGGTGAAAACCGAGTTCCCCCATGTAGAGAGTTCTGGACATGTCAGCATCAGATTCCCTCTGAAGCCCTTTTAATAAGCACAGCATTGGCCGAGTGGGCATGGTAGCACACACCTTTGATCACAACACTGGGGAGACAGAGGCGGATGAATCTCCATGAGTTTGAAGTCAGCCTAGTCTACAGAGCAAGTTCCAGAATAGCCAGGGCTGTTACATAGAGACTAAAAACAAACAAACAAGCAAACAAGCACCCTAGAGGCCTGCAAGCATTGCTTTTTGTCCCTAGGACTCTCTGTCCACAGTTTCAGAAATACGAGTTTGGCACCTGCACAGGCATCCTGACCTCACTGGAAGAGTACTCAGAGCAGATAAAGGACATGGTGACCTTCATCATGGACTGCAGCTTCTCCATAGAAGAGGTCCTGGAACAGGCAGGGGTCCCCAGAAGAGACCTAACAGGTCCCAGCCATGCAGGAGCATACAAGGTAAGGCCATACTCCTGGGCAAAGTGGCTTGAAAATGTGGACGGACTTTGTAGTTTCCTGTGGTGGAGAGAACATTGGTTCAGGAAGGAGAAACGCTATGGTCAACCCTAGCTCAGTCATCCTCCCATGTAAAGCCTCTGAGTCAGCCTCTCTCCCACCCACCTCTGATATGGCTGTGCAGTGTTAATCAAAGTCATTTGGAGTGTGTGTGCTCTCGAGTGTGCATGTGCATATGTGTGTGTGCCCATACATGCATGTATATATGAATGTATGTTCGGGCTAAAGGTCAACTGGTGTTCTTCAGGAACAGTATACCTTGTTTTCTGTTAAGTTACATTTAATTGAGAAGGGACGAGTTGGGCAGTGCAGTGCATGAGTGGAGACTGGAGGATAATGTAAGTAAATCAGTTCTCTCCTTCCACCACGTGGGGCTTGGGAATCAAACTCAAGTCACCATGCATGGCAGCAAGTGCCTTTACCTGCTAAGTCATCTCGCTGGCCCCACCATGGTGGTTTTGGCGACAAGGCCTCTTACTGGGGTTCACTGATTAAGGGTAGGCTCGAGGCCAGAGAGCCCTGGGGATGCTCTTGTCTCTGGCTCCCCAGTGCTAGAATTACAAGCACAAGGTGTCACTGTGCCCAGGTTTGATGTGAGCACAGAGGATTAACAGCAGAAGGGTGGCCTCTCCTAGGACACACCTGCTGTCAGGGACTGTCACTACCGAGTTGATGTACTTTTCTTCCTGCCGAAACCAGTCACATGGGGGAAGAGTAGAGTCCTTTCTTCTCTGCCTCCTTCCCAGGTGCTGTTGGGACAAGTCTGAGTGCTCACTCTGCCAGATCAGTAGCCTCCAGGCCTCCCTGTGCAAATGACCAGCCTCCGGGCTTCCCTGGTCACAGCGGCTGGACATTTTCATCCTGAGCGCTGTTTGTCACAGTGTTCCCCTTTAGCTCCTGTCAGAGAGGCCTGGATTGCATCAGGTCAAAAACAAGATTGCCCCTGTTCTGTAGAACTACCCTTCAAGGTACAAGAGATTGGATTGATGTGATTGGGAAGGGCAAGGACAGAGCCTTGGCCACTGGCTGGGGCCCAGTGTTACCTGTAGCAGGTACGAGCTGAGATAGCTTCAGGTTCATCTGCACAGTTCCTCATTTGAAATGAAGAAAATAAGACCTAGAGAGTGTGAGATAGGAACCTGCTGGAGTCCTAGAACCATACTCTTGGCTGGTGTGGTGACTGAAGAAAGCTTTGTACAGAGGCACAGGTGTCCATAAATGTTCACCAAAGCCTGCCATTTCTCCATGACACATTACTGCTCCCTCTCCCCACAGCTATCATACGGCTTTGTCTGTAACAACCCACCCCACTGCCCTGAGGCCCTGAGAGAGATAGCTATTACAACCACCTTGTATTCAACTGATGGCCTGGATAGATGGCCCATCCTGAACAGAGGCATCTCAGTCCCCAGGAGCTCTGCTTGGCTTTGTGAGTGGCCTACATGTGCCTTTGCTCTGGCCCAGGTGCTGTCATACAGACACCGGGCTGGCAGGGCAGCAGAGCCTCATCTTACAGTTGCCAGGGTGGTAACAGCAAGCCAGTTAAGTGGCAGCCAAGGTTGTTCCAGTGGATCATGATCCTGGCTGTGTTTTAAACCTGTCATAAGCCCCACTGCAGGGGGAGAAGTGTCCCACCAGTGAAAGTCACCCAGGTCGCCCTGTGCAGTCTTTGAAGGGAAGACTGGGGCATCCAGGGACAAGCTCATCCCCTGTGGGATCTAGAAATAGAGCAGGCAGCAGCTGCTCCTGGGGTCATTTGCTCGCTTTTGCCTGATTTTGTCAGAATGTCACAGGCTGCTTGAGGTCCATGGAGAACATTCAGAGGCCCACGAGACTGGGTGGGGAAATTGTGTGTGTGTGTGTGTGTGTGTGTGTGTGTGTGTGTGTGTGTGTGTGTATGAGAGAGAGAGAGATAAACCTCAGCTGAGAGTTTGCATTTCCTTTGGTTCTGAATGTTGTCCACTAAAGGCTGCTGGATCAATACATCCTGTAATGCTGAGGCTAATAAACTATCTCACAAATAGCTTCGTAACACAGTACAGTTCTCAGACTCCCAGAAACACCCTATATACTGATACTCCGGTAGTAGATCTGCTATTCTGACCTCCTAGCTGTTAATGGGAAAGTAGACTGTTTGTGGGGCTCTGGTAACCACGTCCGAACATTTGAAATAGTACTGGGTTCCTTTGGAAGGTTTAATTCTCTTCTTTTCTTTCCCTCACTTCTTCGCTGGCCCACCTATGTGTTTGTTTTAAGGCAGGCTCTCACTGTGTCACCAGGATCACCTTAAATCTCCCCTTGTAGTCAAGGCTCAATCTGTCCGTCTCCTAAGCCTCCCAAGCGCTGGGGCCACAGACAACATGCCATCCTGAATTTTCTTTTATGTGGTTAAAACGTTACTCTGTCCAGCTTAGAAGATATGTCAGACTGCCAAAATGATGTTGACAGATTAAAAAATGAAAACAAATGAATAGGACCTCCCCCCTCCACACCCCAGTTTTGAGTCACTCACTGCCAACCAGGCTACAACAGCTCCTGGGATTTCTTGCTTCCTGCTGCTTCTTGGACTGGGAGTGCTGGGACTTGAATCTGAGTTGATTCCTGTATTTTCCCTCTATGTTTTCGCTATCAGACAACAGTGCCATGTGCCACCATTGCTGGCTTCTGCTGCCCTCTGGTGGTCACAATGAGACCCGTTCCCAAGGACAAGCTGGAAAGGGTGTTGCAGGCCGCTCACTCCGTGGGAGGACAGCAAGGACAACCCATCCACATCGGTGACCCAGGTCAGCGTCCACCCAACGTGGGCCTGAGAAGCATACAGGAGCTTGTGCTGTTCTCAGGAGAGTCTCATGGGTGAGGGACTGGGGCAAAGCCCAGAGGTCCAGTACCGGATGCCCTCAGGTTTAAGGCAGCGCTGTGCCAGACCATCGAGCCTTATCTTGAGGATCTGAGATTCACATACAGCTCCTATGAATATCACGTGATCCCTGGATTTGGGGATCGGAGAGTCATAGTGGGACTCTTTGTTTCAGGTGTTGTCCACAATCCCCCCCCCTTTCTCTCTCTGTCTCTCTGTCTCTCTCTCTCTCTCTCTCTCTCTCTCACACACACACACACACCATAATATTAATAAATAAAACTCAAATTTGCATTTGGACTGAATGTCATGAGTATTTCTTAGCCTGAGAGTGAATGAACAGATCCAAGGGTGAAACCAAGAGTCTGGATGTTTCCCAGGCCTCCTGCAGCTCCCAGAGGGCCTGAGGAGAGCCTGGGGTTGGCCCAGGGTGACAGCCAGGGTCTGTGTCCTTGAACTTACCCAGCTTTGTAGTCATCAGAATTATCAAAGACCTGACCTTCTATGAAAATACTATCATCACTGTTGGCCTTCCTCACCTAAAATGGTCTCAGGCTCACCCAGAGGATATCCACCCACTTGTCTTATCAGTGGGGATAAACTAGGCCCAACACACCCATCTTTGTCATTCTTGTCCCAACCATCAGCAGCATGTAGATGACTGCTGGCCAGGGCTGGGGCTGCTGCAAACAATAACAGAAGTTACTTCTATGTAACTTGATCAGTCTGCATCAAGATGAACACACACGCACACACACACGCACACACACACGCGCATGCACACACACACACACACACACATACGCTGGCTCTGTTAAGAATCTGTGTGCTACAATGCTAGTACTCAGCTAAGCACACTATAGACTCCATCCAGAAACCACATCATACAGTTTGAGGTGTCAGTCAATGTGGGCCCTAAGTTACAGAGCATCCTGATCTGTTAAAACGTCAACTCCTAGCCATCATTACCTCCTCCCTTTCTTTCCTTCCTGTCCTTTTCCTTTTCCATCTAAGGTAATGCTACAACTAGCATTTGGGGGGAGAAAGATCCATAGAGTACTGAGTGCCTCCGTGTGGATGGTACCAACCGGAGGGCTCCTGGGTTTGGTTTTGAGTGTTTCGCTTTGTTTTCCCATCTGCAGGACTTTTGGGGATCGAGGCACTTTCCAAACCCGACTATGGGAATTCTGTGGAATGTTGGCCCGAGGATGTCCCAGTGTTCTGGCCTTCTCAGTTGACCAGTCTGGAAGCAGTCATCAGCTGCGGTATGTTGGGAAACAAGGGCAGAGCTACCTCAGATGTAGCCAGGTGGGTCTGGAGCTCTTGAAAGCACAGGTTTACTTAAAAATAAATCCAGAAAACACAGGCCTAGAGTTGGGGATGTAGCTCAGTGGTAGAGCACTTTCCCGGAATGCTCAAAGGCCAGTTGGTCCGATGTCTGAACCCCAGCACTGGTAAACAAACACAAACACAGGCCAAGAATGTCTCTCCTACATTCTTAGTGTAATCCCCCGTTGAGGATCCTGGCCCTAGTCGTTAGTTCAAGAGCCCTTTGACTAAATACTTTTCCATCTGCAGAAGCTGCACAGCGTGATCTAATGGAAGAACCAACCTTCAGCTTGACTTTTTGAGACACTTTCGAAATTGATAGGGCCTTCAAAGCAAAGGATGAAGCCAAGAAACACAGCTGGATTTTACAACAATGTTGTCTCCCAGTATCTGCTGAGGTCCAATCCCAGGACCCCTCGATACCAAAATGTAGCTTCTCCCAGAAGATGTATGTAGTATCCGTACCCACTCGCTTCCTTCTGCATACGTGAACTCATTCCTGGAATTCGTGTGATTCCGAATGCAGCGTAAGAGCCTTTGTGAATAACCCTTATACTCTGGTTTTTTTAAAGATGTGTTTATTTTATATATATGAATGTTTTGCCTGCATGTATGTGCAGTGTGTGTGTGCCCGATGTCAACAGAGGCCAAAAGAGGGCGTCAGATCTCCTGAAACCGAAGTAGCAGGCGGTTGTGAGCTGTCATGTGGGTGCTAGGAACCAGACCCAAGACCTCTGCAAGAGCAGCAAATACTTTTAACTGCCGAGCCATCTCTCTGTGCCCATTATAGATGAATGTCAAGAAAAAAAAACCTGTTCGTCCTCACCAGAGGCACAAATTTTCATCTTTTGAATATTTTCAATCTTGTTGTAGAAATTATTTAATCTCAATTGAGGGCTTCTACCCTGCCTTTGATCATTCAGTTCCTGGACAAAAGACACACACCTTTTATTAAGCCTTAATCAGCACTAAAGCTGGGCAGATACCTACCCTCAATGCTATTAGAATCTATTTCCCAAAACCAGACAAGCAAACAGAGTCAGGTTTAGTGCTACTTTATTTTAAATGTATTCAGGAGAGTTCAGCTATTAGAATGTCCTCCTGATAACAGTGGCAAGACCTGGATTGTACAGTCCATGAGTCCTAGTGTTTATTTAAAAGGTCATGCATTGAATACCTGATGTATGCCAGGTGTGAGCTCAGACCGTAGGAGCACAAAGCTACGTCCTGGGGAGCTTGTGGAAATTTCTAGGTATGGCCCGGGTAAGGAGGGCAGGTATGCTCATACACGGCAGTAAATATCCCCAGCACAGCACACACCAACCCTCTTAAATCTGATGGCACATGGGTTGTGGATGAGAAGAAATGCCACCACTAGTCATTGTCGAATGAACTATTCTCACATCTCAACATCTAAGTTTTATTAGCAATGGATTCCCTGCTCCATGCTCCCCACAGCTCGAGAGAACAAAGCCTTCCGCCACATTCTGAACCTGCTCTTGTGTGTACCTGGTTCTCAAGGGATCACTTTTTAGGTGCTGTCTGAGACACTAAAAAAGAGAAAAGAGAAAAGAAACCATTTCTCAGTTAATAGTTGTTCCCTTTCTGGAACACACACAAAGTTTATGCATCTATCAATAGATGCTCTTTTTGAATGTTGGCTGACTCTGGCTATTAAACCCAAGAAATGTTACAATCTCTGTGAAATCCAGGATAGCATTTACTCAACTCACATTGACATTTATTTAACACCTGTTATGCGCGCAAGGCATTAGGTAGAATTCTGAGGTAAAGAAACAATGGTGCCTCCTGTTGAGGAGCACACAGCTAAAGTACTCAAATACAAAGCCATACCAAGGGAGGCAGAAGACAGAGGTTCAATCTACTAAGCAATAAGCACCTAGAGCCCAGGCCGAAGGACAAGGAAAAGATTCATTGCCCATCTCAATAATGCAAACCGTTACTGAGGTACTCTGTACCCAGAGCTTTGCTATATGTGTTCCTGCACTTCCCAGCTTAATGCAGATACAACCAGACAAGGCATGGCCATTGTTTTATAGCACGACAGACATGGGTATAGAGGGGAAAGTCACACCTGACACTTCATGCACTGAGAGTTCTGGCCTTGCTTTCTGACATCCATAACTGTAATGGACAAAATCTCTCAGAGCTTACATTCCAGCTGTGGTTGTACCTCACTTTTTACTGAATTCACCTCCACTTTCCTAAGAAGCAGAGGCAATTGTTTGTATAGAACTCGGTCTGGCCATATGCCAGCTCATTCTGACCATGATGCCAGCATACAGCCTGGTGAATTCTATTGACAGGATTGGTGCCAGGGCCATCTTTCTGTCTACTGTGGACAGGGTGAATGAAAATGGACTGGGCTTGGCAGGGTGACATCACAGACCCTCCTGTTGTGTGTTGCAGAGGCTCCATTGGCTTTCACCAGCCCTCCAGGCTGCACGGTGATGATCCCAAAGGACACAGTGTCTCCAGCCAGTTGTCTGACTCCTAAGATGGTTCCAGAAGTCCACGCCATTTCCAAAGACCCTTCGCATTACAGCATAGTGTCAGCCCCTGCTGCTCAAAAGGTCAGAGAGCTAGAGTCCACAATTGCCGTAGACCCAGGTGAGAAACAAGGTATTCAAGGCTGGGGAGAGAGTGGGTGGAGGGAATTCTACCCACTCACATAGCATGAGAGCCTGAGTTCAGAACCCCAGATCCCATGCAAAAATTCAGGCATGGCAGCACACATCTGAAATCTCAGTATAGGGTGTGTGTGTGTGTGTGTGTGTGTGTGTAGACAGGGAGATCTCCAGTGCTTATTGGCCATGCAGCCTACCCAAATCAGTGAGCTCCAAGTTCTACAAAAGATTTGTCTCAGAAAATAAGGATTGAGAAGGGCAAGATGCAAGTTGTCCAAGCTATCCAACATGGGGCCTACAGATGTCTGAGCTGATAAAAGCACTGGCAGCCAAGACTGACAACCCAAGTCCCACTCTCAGGACCCACATACTGGAAGGAGAGAACACTTCTGTTTTTGTTTGTTTTGTTTGTTTGTTTTGGGATTTTTGTTTTGTTTTGGTTTTTTTTCGAGACAGGACACTTCTACAAGTTGTCCTCCGACTCCATGTGCATAGCACAACATGTGTTAGTTCACACATGCACACACTCACACACACGTGTACATTTTTAAACTTTAAAAAAAAAATGTTTTTAAAGCTTATACATGTAGAATTTCCTGAAAGACCAGAAGCAAATTCACAAAACACTGACACTGTCTTAGTCAGTGTTCTACTGCTGTGAAGAGATGCCATGACCAAGACAACTCTTATAGAAGAAAGTGTTTAATTGGGGGCTTGCTTATAGTTTCAGAGGCTTAGTCCCTTATCCTCATGACAAGGACCATGACATTAGGCACAGCAGGCATGGTGCTAGAGAAGTAGTTGAGAGGAGGGGGGAGTGCTGGCATAGACTTTGGAACCTCAAAGCCCACTCCCAGTGACACACTTCCTCCAACAAGGCCACACCTCCTAATCCTTCTAATCCTTTCAAACAGTTCCACTCTGTGATGACTAAACATTGAAGTCTATGAGCCTATGGGGGCCATTCTTATTCAAACCACCACAGAGTCTCTAGGTAGGGACATTATGGGTGGATTTTATTTTCCTCATGGCTGCTGTTTTTCTAAATTCCAATAGGAAGCATGCGAGGGAGTTTATTAGCAGGGTGAATTGGCACCCAGAATCCAGTGAGCTTCATAAGGAAGAGATAACAAAAGTTGGGGTATAGTTCAGTGGTGAAGTGCTAGCCTAGAACACACAAGACTTGAGTTCAGTCTCCAGCACTGGGGACAGAAGGGGAGTTAGAAGATAGAGAGAGAACTTAGCAGTTAGGAATATTGGCTGCTTGTGCAGAGGACCATGGTTCAATTCCCACCACTCACATAGTGACTGACATTCATTTAAAACTCCAATTCCAGAGGATCCAGAATCCTGTTCGGATCTCCATGGGCCCAACATGCACATGGTGCACTTATATACATGCAGGCAAAACACTCACACACATAGATGTAAATAAATCTTTGGGTGGGGGGAAAAGCCGGGAAGGTGGGTGTTCCTAAATAGGCAACTACTGTTGTTTTTCAAAAGTTGTCAATATAACTGTGATGCATGTCTGGAATACCTGTGCTTGGGGTATGGACACAGGAGGATTGGGAGTTCAAGGTCATCCTCAGCTACACAGTAAGTCTGAGGCCAGACTGGACTTCATGAGAATGTCCCAGTAAATCAACAGCAACAAAGTTACATGTGTATTTCTTAATATCCCTATCCTCCCCTTCTGTGCCAATTCCCTGTGGGTGAAAAATACACACGCACGCGCGCGCGCACACACACACGCACGCAATCGCACGCACGCGTGCGCGCACACATGTTTTTTAACACTGTGCATCAGGATTCGGGGGAAGACATAAGATTACTCTTTATCTGGGGATCCCAGTGTTGGGGCCAGGCAGCTACCTTGTCACAGCAGCGTGCAGCCTGACTGTATACTGTATATTTCATCTCAGGGAAATCACTGCCCTTCTACAGCGTGTAAGTCATCAGCCTTCTAAGCATGGGACAAGACCGGTAGGACCTTCAGGGAGCTTGTTGATTATACTTAGGTGGTCTACTGTGACCTGGTTGAAAGCTTTTCCCTTCCGGGTTGGTATCTCAGTTAGCCAGCAGAGGGCGCTAGGTCACCCACTATTCTATATGGTACAATTAGTGCTGCTGCCCCTTCTCATGAGACAATTGCTATGTGGCTTTGCCTCCGTTTCCTGATCAGGGTAACAAGACTACTGACAATTACACCTCCCTGCCAGGGTTGTGCTAAACAGCAAGAACGTTAGTTATGCTACAGTTACTTCCTGCTGGGCATAGGCACATGCATGTTCCATCTTATCTTAGTAAATGCTCTGGTGTCTCTATGAGACAGTTTTTGTTAACTTCATTTAGTAAGAGAAACCAAAGCATATAAAGTTTAAAAAATACCCAGTCCACATTCCCAGTAGGTGGTTGGGGAAGATGTTGAGCCCTTGTCTGCTGACTCTGTTGGCCAGGGTTTATACATGTATGTATTAGAATCTGAAATATAAGTTGTGTATCATTTTCTAGCCTTGGCAGTTTAAAAGTTCTCTAGCACTCCTTAGCTCATATGCCATTCCTCCTGTACCTTCTCAGGGGATGTGTTCCAAAACCTGGAGGGCCACACACCTCAAACATCAGGCAACGTCTGGGAGTTATGGCCTCTCTCAGTGCCTCAGTAATTCACATTTTTCAAACAGATGTTGGGATCACTGGGTGGACCCAGGGGACACAGAGGGGCATAGCCAGCTTGGGGAGGCAACTCCCAGGAACCAGCCAGAGCTGCCTCTGAAGACTGTCTAAAGAGAGCAGTGCTTTACAGTGCTGCAAAACTGACCCTGTGGGAGTCCAATGACCTCTGAGAGTCCTATGAGACCCTCTAGCCAGATAGAAGACTCAAGGGAGCATACCTCACTTAGAAATGGCTGCTTCTGTACCCTGAGGCTGTAGACAATAATAATCACTAAGCTTTCTGATAAACTACCAGACAAGGCTTTTTCTTGGTTCACTGACTCCTTTGTTCATTCATTTTGTGGCGGCTAAGGTTTTATTGACATATAAACACATAGTAAACTCATCATGTATGCCTACCACAGAAATACCTCTGAGGACATGCTCATGGCAGGTGTACATACAGTCTTATATGGTGTGCCATATTCTTGCCTGGGCAATCAAAGAAGTGTTCCAGGGCTAGAGAGATGGTTCAGTGGATAAAGACACTTGCCAGCAAGCCGATGACCTGATTTTGATCCTCAGAACCCATGTGGTAGGACGGAAGCAACTCCTGCAAGCTGCACTCTGATCTCCAACATGCGCGTCGCACACACACTTTAAAATGTAGTTTTAGAAAAGAACACTTCCTCATTTCCTGGGTAGATATTTAAATTTTTTTCTATAATAGTTTCTCCCTCCCAGACAGTCTTACCCAAGCTGATGGCTCCCCCGTTTAACATAGCGTCATGAGGAAAGATGAATTATTAACTCTGTAATTAGCTTTGAGTTTAAAAGAAGGAGCTGACAGCAGATTTACTGCCGTCTTGTTCACCCGCTGCTTCTTAAGGATGAGCAGAGAGGTCAGACACAACGCCTGCCTCCCATTGGTGCTCCTGCAGACTGGGGCGGGGCTTGAAGCATGAATCCCAGAGGAGGCAGATTGATGACTGTCTGTTGTGCTGATTCCGTCTAGGAAAAGCCATCTTTAATCTGCAAGAACAATAGATGGTTTTGATTCCCACTCGAATAAGCAGATATGATTAACAGTAGTGTGCGGTGTGCTGGGCATTATTTACTGAGCTTATTAATAGAGGCACTTGGTCATTTTTAAGAGAACATTGACTTGCATATGATGTGTCTGGAGGATGTGGAGGATGCACGATTGATAGTAATGGTTTTTGCCCTGGTAATAAAATCATCAGCCTTCAGTTGCCCAAACTCTCCCCCCGCCACCCCTTAACGTTGCTCACCGGACTCCATGAACCACATTTCACCCGATTTTATTGTACAAAATGCTGCTATTCTTCTCCTTTCTTGTCAACACTACTTCATCGTAGGAACATCAGAAAACACATGAAAGTAGCCAGGGTAGTGATGTGTGCCTCTGATCCCTGCATTTAGGAGTCTGAGGCAGGAGGATCATTAATTCAAGATTTAATTGGGGCTTGACCTTGTCTCAAAAAATGAATCTAATAATTAATAAAATTAAGTCTTAGAAAGAAAATGTATGAAAGTGAAGGAGCAATAAAAATGACCTGAATCCTGGAGCCCGAGGAAACGGCTCGGGTAGTTAAATGTTTGCCAGGTTGGCAGGAGGAAGAGGAGCTAGGTTCAGTCCCCAGCACACACATTAGAAGCAGGGCACAGCGGTGTGTGCCTGGGATTCTAGAACTAAGAAGGCAGACGAGGGGATGCTTGAGGCTCACTGGCCAGTCAGCTGAGCCCAGCCAAATCAGTGAGCTCCAGGTTCAGTGAGAGACCCTGCCTCAAAAAAACAAAAACAAAAAACTTGGGCTGGAGAGATGGCTCAGTGGTTAAGATCACCGACTGCTTTTCCAGAGGTCCCGAGTTCAATTCCCAGCAACCACATGGTGGCTCACAACCATCTGTAATGGGATCTGATGCCCTCTTCTGGTGTGTCTGAAGACAGCAACAGTGTACTCATATAAATATAATAAATATATCTTTTTTTAAAAAATCTTTTTTATTTAAATTAATTGGAACAAGCAACCAAAGACTCATGACATCAATTTCTGACCTCCAAGTGCACACTCACACAAACACACATCCACAAGAACACAAACAAACACATACACCTATCCACTCACTTTTTTTAAAATACCAGAATCCATTACAATCAATAAATTATTGACAGGCTTGTGTTTATCTTTAAATTCCTTTTTATCTCAAATCTTTGAATTCAGGAATATATGCACTGGAACCCCACCATGATACTATTTTAAGACTTTTTAAAATAAACTGTAATGACCTTCCATATCACAAAATAATTTCCACGGCATCTACACACTGTCTATTTGTTTGAGACAGTCTGACTTTATAGCCCAGGCTAGCCTTGAGCTCTCTGCACTCCACCTGCCTCAGTCTCCCCGGAAGAGAGCTAGGATCACCGGAATGAGTCACTCAGTTCACAACATCCTTTTTAAAGAATCCATTGTGTGAGCATGCCACCATTTGACTAATAATCCATCACTGGTACCTTCAACAATGCCACGGTAAACACCCTTCTCACTAAATTTTACACATACCTATGACTACTTTATTTGGGATGCCAGACACCAGATGAGAGAATTGTAAAACATGTAAAATAATCACCTTCCAGGCCCCAACTTCCAGTTGCCACTCCAAAAACCAGTAGGTGGGAGTCTCTGTCCCCACAGACGTCCTCCATCCAGGCTACCCTGTTATCCATGTAGAACCCGAATATAGGACCAAGGGCTCACAGCTATCGTGTGCCAGGTCCTGTACTGGAATTACTCAGTCTGGAGCAGTTCCTCCATAGTAGGGTTCCAAAGCCAGTCTTCTTCATGCTCTCTGTGAGCCTCAACTGCAAGTCAACGTCCCTCTACACCCCTTTGGCCTGCTCTAAAGGCAGCCCAGATAGAGTGGACGTTGAGTCACACTCTGCCTCCGTATGGCACTTGTGTAGAGGAGACCTGAGGGTAGACAGAGGCACGCTGGTATGAACAAGAGTCAGGAAGTGGTGTTGCTCAGTGGGCCTGCCTGGGCAACCTTAGCGCTAATTATTGACCCTCATCTGTGTCTCTGGGGACTAACTGGGTTCCTTTACAGAGGCAATGGATGGCTCTCCATTTGCTCAACTCCTCCACTAGAAGGCAGACAACATCTGACTCTTATAGGAGGTGCAATGTAGTTGACACCCTAATGGGCAACCCTCTCCCAATAGGGGACAGAAGCCAATGAGCAAGTAGGTAGCCTCTGGTCCTCTGACAGGGCAATTTTAGGGTGCATCCTCCATGGGTCTCAGGTAGGACAGAGTTCCAGTCACCTTGAGGGTTAACTCACTCACTCTCAATTCTTTCCTGACTCTCTGGGTCTCATCTTCTGCTATGTTTTCCAGGCTTATCCTCTCCTGGAATAGTTGGACCGCAGACCCAGTCTTGCTTGTGGGAAGGACTCACCAATAAATGTGTACCGTTTCCTTCTTACATATCTTTTATCAGTTAGGCTTTGCTGAACTACTCTTAAATGAGCCTCAACATACTTTGCCCAAATGCTACAGAAGCCTGTGTCACCTCCCCCCCCCTCCCCGTAACAGCACACAGCATGACTTCAGAGTATTCTGGGTCAACAGGGAGGGACTCTGCTTTACCCAGCCACTTGGGGTCCCAGCAGCTCTGCCACCATCCCTGCTGTAGTTATCAATCAGTATTTCAGACAAAAAGAGGGGGTAGGTGTGTTTGGAGAGGCACAGGAAAGTACAGGGCAGGCTCAGCAGGGCACCCGTCACTTCCTCGAGACAGAGCCAGTCTTGTGGCTAAGAGAGAGGTGGGGGCAGAGAGACAAAAATGGACAGGTCAGACTGCCACATCCCTCCACAGGGCTTCTGGATGAAAGCTCGCCCAAACCATCAGCATATCTACCTTAAACATGGTCAGCTAGATATGTTACTTTACTTTTGTGATTTTAGGTAACCGAGGAATCAGGTACCTACTACATAAAGATGAATTACTGCTGGCTGCTCTGTCGCTGTCTCATGCCAGCTCCGTACTGGTCACCACTGGATTCCCGACACATTTCAATCATGAGCCCCCAGAAGAGACAGATGGCCCACCGGGAGCCATCGCCTTAGCTGCCTTCCTACAGGCTCTGGGGAAGGAGACCGCCATGGTGGTAGACCGGAGAGCCTTGAACTTGCATATGAAGATTGTTGAAGATGCTGTTAAGCAAGGTGAGCAGGGATGTGGGGTCAAGCCATTTCCCCAAGCAGGTCTTCATGGGCAGAGACAGGAGGAAATCAATGAGCCGACCTTCAACCGTGTACCCAGTTCCAGGGTGAATCCTTGTAACAGGGTGTTTTGTCTCCAAGCCTAGAACAACTTTCTTATAAGCAACTAGAGTTTCATTTTATAGAAAAAGATGTTGAGGTTCCAGAAAGTCCAAGTGATCTAATCAACCACTGCTGTCCACATGGTGACCAGTCTCCCCCACCACCACCACGTCAGTATCCTGGAGGTCCAAAGCTATGTGAACCCAATCCAGAACCCCATGACATAAATCTTAGTGAATACTTGAAAACTCTCTCTCTCTCTCTCTCTCTCTCTCTCTCTCTCTCTCTCTCCTCACTTTCTGTATCCCTTCCCTTAGCTTCTTGGCTCTGTCTCCCAGAAAACCACCTACAGGGCAACTAGAATGTTTAAGAATAGAGGCAGGTTGTTTGTCCTGTGAAAAAGGAGGCTGAGACCAGCTACGTGTGTGACCTCTATGGGGGAAGCTCTCAGGAGACCACTGTGGGGATGACAGGGACAAAGCTAAGCTTTCACCTTGGGTCCCTCACAAGGAGAAGGGAGAGGTGGCATCAAAGAATACTAGACGGATCAGCAAAATGAGACCAGAAAACCACAGGACACCACAGGACACGTGACCATGTCAAGCTCTGCTCCAGGGCCAACAGAAGGTACCACCTGACTCTGCTCTGTGGCTATGTTTAGCATTAATTATCCAGAGAGAGAGAGAGAGAGAGAGAGCAAGTTGACCCTGCTCTTCTCCTGGGAACTTAGCTGGGTTGGCTCTCAGAGACTTGGAGCTGCCTGGCCTGCATAGTCCCATGGAAAGTACAGTGCTTTATTGGATTCTGCAGCTCTCTCTCTCTCTCTCTCTCTCTCTCTCTCTCTCTCTCTCTCATTGGTTTTTTGAGACAGGATTTCTCTGTGTAGCCCTGGTTGTCCTGGAACTCAATCAGTAGACCAGGCTGGCCTCAAACTCAGAGATCTGCCTGCCTCTGCCTCCCAGGTGCTAGGATTAAAGACGTGCGCCACCAACACAGCCAGACCCAGAACTTTGGTTCTATCTGGACTAAGCAAATGCAGCAACTGGACTTGTTCATGATTGCTATTGCAGTCTTTTTTACTGAGGCCTAGAGAATAAAAAGGCAGAATCCCTTTTCCCCTCTCATGGGCACAAGCTCTCTCATGGGGCTAGCTCTGAGGAGGGAGCCACATCTCTCTGACCTACCTTGACACGGGTTTTGTGTGTTCTTTCTCAGACATGTGGCTCATGTTGCCTGGCTGGGCTCCCTGGTACCCACTCCCCTGACTAGCATCTGACACAGTGCAGCCAGGGAAGTGAGGGATGGCTTTACTCAGCACCCGCTTGCACCAGACCCCAGCCAGGAAATTGACAGACCATCATGGTGCCACCCCAGCAATGTGACTGTCTGGCCATTACTTTATAGAGGAGGCGCTCAGAGATTCATGCAGCTTATCCACAGTCACATACCTCTAAGTCCTGAGTGTTGGCCATTTTTCCTTCTGCTTGAAGATTTGCCCTGGGCCTGTGAATAAGCCAGGATTCTTCCCCAAAATGCTGAGAGACAGATGAAAGAAAACCAAATGAATTTCATTTGGGGAGATATGTGTATTATTTTCCATATAATCTACAATAACGTATGTTATTTGTGTAATCACAAAGTGTTCTTTTTAACAATCAATTTCACTTTGTAAATCACTACCATACAACTAGCCCAGTGTTGATGGTCTCAATTTAAACCAGTGGATCCTGAGAGGAGAAGTGAGACAGAAAGACCAGGAGCAAAAGAGACTCACAGGCAACTGTGAGCACAGCACAGCGAGAACAGACTCTCAGGAGACAGCTTCAGTGAGACAGCTTGTTTAATGGGGGAACCAAAGGCCACTTAAACCTTTAGGGGTGGGTGGAGGCTTTCAGGGTGAGTGTACAGGATTGGCCAGGCCAGGGCGCTGAGGATACCTCATTTGCATAAAGGGGAAATCCAGGTGCTGCTGGACATGACCTTATAAGGGGAGAGTTTAACCTGGCTAGAGGGCTATGTGACCTCAGGGGGGTGCAAAGGTGGGGGTTCAGGGCTCCATGTGACAGGACCATTCAGGCCCAGGGTGGAGTGAGGGAGAGATCCATCTCCTGCTGATCTCAGAATGAGATTTCTGGGGTTTGGACAGGCCTCAACCTCAGTCTTGCTCTAGGCCTGCTACCCCCATCCCATGACTCCCTGGCCCCACACTAACCCAGGTCTCTGGGACTCTACCTCAGTTGTTATTGGTCTCCTCTGGAGGAATGTTGATCTAGAGAGGGAACTTAGTAAGGACTGGGAGTAGGAATTCAGTGACTGGTTTTAAAATGTCAACTTGCTACAACCTACAGTCACCTGACAGAAGGAGTCTCAGGTGAGGGATTATTTAGATCAAGTTGGCTTGTGGACATGTCTGTGTGGGACTGTGGGCACAGCCATTCCCTGGGTAGGGGATCCTGGATAGTATGAAAGAGGAAGAAGCTAGCAGCAAGCAGGCAGCATGTGGCATTCATTTCTCTCTGCTCTTGACTGTGGATGTAATATAATTGCTCAAGGTCCTGACTCAACTTCCCTTCAGTGATGGACTGCAGACTAGCGCTGTAAGCTAATTAACCCTTTCTTCCCCGAAACTACCTTCAGTGAGGGTGTTTTATCACAGTAACAAAAATTAAACTAAGACAGAACTGGAGCTGTGAGACCAAGACAGATACTGCATCTGACTCTGATCAACTTCCTTGGTGTCAGTTTTCTTCTTCTATAAAATGAAAAGTAATAATCACTTTATGGAATACAATCATGAAATTTAAATGAGAGCATACATGTCAAGTACTGGGTCTTGTCGTCTGGGTGTCTAAACAGTACACAGTCCTCTTGCTGGCGGTAGGCCAGAACAGACCTTCTGTTGACATGGTATCATGGAGCATTTAACACATCACATATCTCCAGGTCTATACTGGTCCAGCTCAACCCTCCATCCCCTACCAACTCTGTAGTTCAGTCAGAACTAAAAATAAACCTATGCTCCTGCTCCTCTGAATTCTATCAAAATGTATTGAAGGAGACCACCTAATAATGGTTACAGTACTGTCCAGTGACACTTTTCAAAAGCACACCACAGTTCCAGCACTGATGTGGCTATCCATTGTCTTTATTCTCAAGGAGTTCTGAAGACACCAATCCCCATATTAACTTACCAAGGAAGATCCATGGAAGACGCTCAGGCATTTTTGTGCAAAGATGGGAATCCCAAGTCTCCTAGGTATGTTTATGGTACCCCAGATGGAGTGCATGGTGGTGGGGAAGACCACATCCTTGTAACCTTGCTGACAAGGTTTTTTGAATACCCCATCGTATGAAAGAAAAGACAAGGAGACTGGGGATCTCAGGGTCCGCTTAGAGCTCCAGAGAGCATGTCTGGAAATAGATGCATGCCAGCAGGGAGAGATGGCACCCATACCCAACAAAGTAAGAAACGAAGTTAGCAATCGCTCAACAATGAGATCTTACAGTAGTCAAACCATTTCAACTGGGGGTAGCCAAGTTCAGAAAACGGAACAGAAATAGCATTGTACAGCTTGTATAGTAATGAAAAGTGCTTTCCTGAAATGCTCCCTCCCTTCCCCCTTCTCCTTCATCCTACTTTATACATCCGTGTGTGTGTGTGTGTGTGTGTGTCTGTGTGTTTATTGTGTGTTGTGGTCAAACTTTGTGAGAACTGTTTGTCGTATGTTTCAGATATAATAATTTAGACAGTGCTTTGTACTTTTTAAACCTACAATAACACAATGTGTATTACAAACCAGTATATGCATGAAACAGAAAGACATTTAGAAAACAACACTGACTCTCAATGTTGCAGGACTCAGATGGGCTCTAGATGCAATGTACTCTAGTGCTTTCTGTTGTGTACTCTAGTGCTTTCTGTTGTGTGTGGTTTTTTTCCTACTACAAATGTCGCCTGTTCTAAGTAGTGCTGCTCAGAACAAGGGCAGACAAACATCTCTTTAGGTTCCTGTTTTCAACTCTTTCCAGTAGGTACACTGAAGCTGAATTTCTGAATTATATGAGAAGTCTGTTTTGTTTTGTTTTTTAACATTTTGAAGAACAGCTCTACTATCTCATCATCAAGTTGAGATTTTGAAGAACTCCATCGTGGGTACATTTAGAGATGTGAAAGTGCTAGTTTTATGTTCTCAGTTTGGATTATCAAAGCAACATTTCTGCTAACAGGGCTAGAGACATGGCTCTGCAGTTAAGAGCATTGGCTACTCTTGCACAGGACCTGGGTTCAGCTCTCAGCACCTACACTGGGCAGCTCACAACTGCCTGTTACTCAAGTCCTAGGGCAGTGGTTCTCAACCCCTTTGGGGGGTCATATATAATAAGATATCCTGTGTATCAGATATTTACATTATTATTCATAATATAGCAAAGTTACAGTTATGAAGTAGCAAATAATGTTATGGTTGGGGGTCACCACAGCATGAGGAACTGGATTAAAGGGCCACAGCGTTAGGAAGGGTGAGAACCACTGTCTCAGGGGATCTGACACCCTCTCTGGCATTCATAGGCACCTCATACACATGGTACACATGCAGACAAGCAGGCACACACACATGCACAGAAATAAAAGTGAAGATTAAAACATCCCTGCTGATAAAGATACCAACAGCAAGCCTGGACGATGCTTACAGAGCTTTAAGTAGCTGCAGGTTCCATGGCAAACACTTCCTTAACCCTGTCAGTGCTATAGATGTCCTGCAGATATATGATGCCCTGCAGATGCGTGATGCCCTGCAGATGTGTGATGCCCTGCAAATGCATGATCCCTGCAATACATGATCCCTGCAGATGTGTGATCCCTGCAGATGTGTGATCCTC
>JADRCH010000018.1:1872104-1969245 GCA_019843965.1 Rhynchomys soricoides | reverse complement strand
ATGTGTGATGCTCTGCAGATACATGATCCCTGCAGATGTGTGATCCCCTGCAGATGTGTGATGTCCTGCAGATGTGTGATGCCCTGCAGATGTGTGATGCCCTGCAGATGTGTGATCCCTGCATGTGTGATGCCCTGCAGATGAATGAACCCTGCATGTGTGATGCCCTGCAGATGAGTGATCCCTGCAGATATGTAATGGCTGCAGATGGAAAACATGAGGTGTGGGAAAGATGATGTGTGGTTCAGAAGACCAAACAACTCACAAAAGAACAATCGAGTGTGACCTATGTGACATGATTCCACAACCACTTGACCACTGTGCCACCTGTGCCCATATTTCTCTACCTCTTTGTCTCCTAAAGAATCCATGTTATATTCATTCATTTGTTCCTTTTTCAAATTCATTCCTAATTGTTTAACATCTGGGATGTGAATTAGAGGATAAAATGGAGGACAATGGGCCAAATACAGCCACGCCCAATTCCTCTCTGACTGGCCACTCTATTGGACCAGGGGCATTGGATGGAGTATTAGTGACATCTCCCAGACACCCAGGTACCCTGGCCTTTCAGCTTCTGATACATTACATTGCAGAAGACCCAAGTGGCTGTTAGAAGGTTGATGAGGTAGGATAGAAAGATGGAGAAAATGAAGGGGGCGTGGAAAAGAAAAGTAGCCCTCATTCCAGAGACTCCCAGAGAGAAACTGAACACAACTACAAAGCCCAAATAGGCATATGTGGGGCTGGAGGGAGACCCTACTGCTCTTGCAGAGGATCCACATTTGGTTCCTAGCACCACACCAGGCTCTAACCTCCACATCATTTGCTGTGTCACACACACACTCAGCCATACCCAATAACAATAGTAATACATTTTTAAAAAGTAATAAAAGTGCAAAGTCATCCTTAGCTACATAGCACATTAGAGGCTGCCCTGGGCTACAAGAGACCTCGTCTCAAGGAAGAACAACAGAACCAAAACAAGAAGAAAGCTGTGCTTACTCAGGGCCAGGGTGTTTGTGAACTTGACTTTATATTAACAGTTGCCCGCCGCACCCCTCAAATCATGCAAGCAGTACACCTTACAAAACTATCTTCCCACTTACAAAAGGAGTATTTCAAAAATAAGTAAACCAGCTGACATTTTTTACTTAACTTTTAAATTTTGCTTAATATTTAAGCCTTATTGCAAATTATACCCTTTGAGCTGTATAACTTGGCCACAAAACTCACTCTCGCGCTCTCTCTCTCTCTCTCTCTCTCTCTCTCTCCAAATATATATCCACTAAAAGCATCTGAGTGTTTCTCTCCCTCTTGAGAGCCTACGTCCATGTCTAGGGTGTGTACTGTCTTTTTCTGGTCTGTGTGTGGCAGGAAGTGGGTGGGGGGAAGGAGAGAGACAAATTGCCCCTACTTAAATCTGAAGTGTGTAGTATCTCCTGTCTCTTGCTAGTTTGGCTTCCCTCTGACTTGCTCTGAAATTCTTTTTGCAATGTCATCAATGTAGTGAAGGATCCAGCTTTACTTGAGTAGAGGTCGCAGAAACTCCTCAGGCTTCTGGCATCAGTCCTGAGCTGTGTCTTCCCACAGACAATGACTACATTAGTGAGTTAGCACCCTGTGATGGCTCTTGCACAAAGTAGGTCCTCAGTCAGGCTCCTAGGCTTAAAGGAAGTTAAGACATACAAAGTTAGAGCCAGGAAAGTTGCCATTTTCCCTATGAAGACTTACTGCTGTTGCTTCTGGGCAGATTTGACCATCTGGTAGCCATAGAGCGTGCAGGAAGGGCTGCTGATGGCAATTACTACAACGCGAGGAAGATGAACATCAAGCACTTAGTTGACCCCATTGATGACATTTTCCTTGCTGCACAAAAGATTCCTGGAATCTCATCAACTGGTAAGTGGGGGCACTAAGGATTCAACATGAACATGTCACTGTTAGGCCAGGAAAGGGTTACGTGGTCACTGTTGCTTTCCACCCACCTCCAAACTGGGATTTGTTTATTTCAGCCAGTCTAGACATGAATGACACCATTATTAAGAAATGCAACATTCCCTTAGGAGAAACGGAAACAACACACATAGAACATACTCGATTTGCCCAACTCAGAAGTAATTAACTCATCATGAAATAACAATCATGAAATGGAGACATGGCGAATCACTGTGACCAGACAGGCTGGACTTTGTCATGTGTCAACTGAAGAAACGCTTCACTTTTTGAGTGTTAAGTGCAGGTCTAAGCGAACTGCTATTGTTAATGGTGTAGTATAATGAATAGATTTTGAACTGAACTTCACACTTCTAAGAACTTTCACATCTGCTATGTTTTCTACCCTGCTCAAAAACCTTGTGACTAGATAGGAAGTAGGTAAGAAACTGAAGGCTAGGGAGGTTGAAGCGGGCTAGCTAATTAACATTGCCAGTAGGATCTTGAGCAAAGTGCTGCTACCCAGTCCATACTGTTGAAGAATGACCTTGCTGTTCTGACTGAGCCAGTCCCCCAAAGACACCAGATCTTCCTCTGTTGGGAGAGCTGGGTAGGACTAAGATAATTAAAACCTGTCTGTCCTTCTGCTATTCTCCAAGCCTTGAGTGTTTCCCAGACCCATTAGTCCCCTCTGACTTTTGAGGTTTTAAGGAGTGAATGAAAACCTTCTGGGATGATTAGAAAGTTTCTGCAAATCCCCAGATTTTCCCAGAAGAGGCTGTGGGTGGGGCACATGCAGTATGGTCTGCTCAGTTGGTTTCTCACTTCCTGTCACTCCGGGCTGGGCAGGTAAAGGACTCAACGCCTGCAGGAAAGCGTCACCAGCACTGGAGAGGGAGAGTCTGAGTCTAGAGGAGCAATTAGCAGGCAGAGCCTGGGAAGCTATGAGAGCATGTGTACTGGCTCTGCTTGGTATCTAACCACTCCTTACAAGTCCAGGTGGTTGTATTATTTTGTCATCCAAACAGGCTATCACAAATTTAGAAACTGTTCAGAGAAAAAGGGTCAGAGTAGAAACAGGGAAAAAAAAAAGTCCTCAGGGTGCTAATGGAAGGTGTTCAGTCACTCACAGTAGTCTGAGTCTTTTGGCTCAGTATGATCACCAGTGCTTGAGGTGGTCTGGTTTCCCCCTCTCCATCAGCTCCTGATGAGTGCTAGCCTCTATCCAGCCCAGTGGTTCTCAACCTTCCCAAGCCCTAATACTTCATGCTCTGGTGACCACCCCCCCCAACCGTAAAATTATTTTGGTGCAACTTCATAATTGTAATTTTGCTACTGCTATGAATTGTAATCTAAATATCTGATATGCAAGATATCTGATATGCAACCCCTGTGAAAGGGTCATTTGACCCCAAAGGGGTTATGACCCACAGGTTGAGAGTCACTGCTCTAGCAGAATTCTTCTATGTATTATAAGCTCTTGTGGGAGAAACAGTAATACCAAGTTTTGTAGTCCAGGGAGGTCCAGTTTCCTGTCCTTGAGAAGCTGGCACACACCCTTGCATAAAAAGTTATTAAGATCATCCTCACAACTGGGCAGTGGTGGCACACGCCTTTAATCCCAGCACTAGGGAGGCAGAGGCAGTCGGATTTCTGAGTTTGAGACCAGCCTGGCCTACAGAGTGAGTTCCAGGACAGCCAGGGCTACACAGAGAATCCCTGTCTTGAAAAACCAACCAACCAACCAAACAAACAAAAAACAAAAACAAAAACAACAAAAAAAACCCATCCTCACGATGCTGTACAGGATGGTCCCCTACTCCTGTCCTCCCACCCAGCTCTCCAGAGAAGCTGTGACTGGAGCTATCATTTCCAGCTTACCTGACTGTCTAGTACACAGCAGTGTGTGTTCTTGGTAGTATGTTTTAGGTGTTAACCAGATACCTCTTTGGTTTAGGCTTAAATAAACAGCATAAATATTTTTCACATTCCTTAAGCAGAAGCCTTCACAGCTGTGGTTCTCAATCAGTGAGTCACAACCCCTTTGGGGACTTGAATGACCCTTTCACAGGGGTCACATATCAAATATGCTGCATACCAGATATTAACATTATAATTCATCACAATAGCAAAATTACAGTTATGTAGAAGTAGCAAAACTAAATTTATGGCTGGGGTCACCACAACATGAGAAACTATATTAAAGGGTAGTAGCATTGGAAAGATTGATAACCACTGCTTTAGAATAAAATGCAGTTCACCTCTGCCAACAGGCTATTGGTCAGTCACATGGTACAGCTCAGTGAGAGGAGGCACTGTGTAGGAGCTACTGAGTGTCACATACCCTTGTCTCCAGAGGGCCTGTCAGAACACAAAGGACCTCACCAGTAGCTCGATGTGGTGACCTAATAGAAGACATGGTCCCACTCCAGTGAGCTCCAAAGTCAGATTCACTCCTAGAATATAGAAGTTTCTAGAAGACCTGAAGAAGAATCAACATCTGGTTGCCAGAAACATATTCAAAGCCAATCACTGACATGAGGGGAGGGACTGTCCTACTCCCCAGCCTCACTTTGCCCCTATCCGGTATACTGACTCTGTTTCTCTTCCCTTCAGGCATCGGGGATGGAGGCAATGAGCTTGGGATGGGCAGAGTAAAGGAGGCCGTGAAGAAGCACATTAGAAATGGAGATGTTATTGCCTGTGATGTAGAGGCTGACTTTGCTGTCATTGCTGGTGAGTACCTATGTGCCAAGAAGAGCCTGGCTGCCCAGGGCGAGTGGCCTGGCTTCAAGCCTGACCAGGTGAGTTGGACAGTTTTCAATCACACAAATACCTGAAAGAAAGAACCTCAAAGGAGGAAGGATGGTTTGCGTTCAGAGCACAGCTGCTGACTCTGTTCCCAGGCCTGTAGCAAGGCAGAATTTCAAGCGCCACTGGATGCTGCAGAAGAGCTGAGAATGGAGTGGGGGCCTGCTGGCTGAATCTAGCCTGGGCGGGGGCGTGGGGGGAAGACAGGGGGAGCCTGGCTGGGTCCCACTGGGGACCTAGTCCTTGGCTTGTGCCGGCTAGCTGGTTTGGTTTGGTAGTAGCCGTGGCTGGGAACATGGAGAGGTCTTCTTTTGGAGACTAGATGCAGCTCTTTAGATGAAGGACTGCTCCGCTGTTCTCCATGGTGGATCCCGATGAAGAGAGACAGTTGATGGTTTTAGGGCATTTATTGTCATGGCAGAGAGTGACAATGAGTGAAACCATACCCCACAATCTCAGGGCAGGCCTGAGATTGAAATACCTTTTGCAGGAAGGAGTGGCTGGGAAGGGGAGTTTATTGGCTAAGCCTCTAGGTGCCTCATTAAAATGGGAATGTCTTGAGGCTATGTGACCACATCTCTACCTGTGGAGGGGCTTGGGCTACATGACTGATAGTCACAGACCTATGGAGAGCTTCGGCCTCGTGTCAGGAGCCCGGAGCCCAGGAGCATGGCAAAATGCCTACCATCCCTTGTAGGGTCATCCCCTGCTGGGTCTCAGGTTTTAAGCCTTAGCTCAACCAGAAACCAGGCTGCCTTTCACAGTCCCACAGTTGGGCAGTTCTGCTCATACTTGGGTTAGGTCTTCCTCACTCAGTTGCTGTCCTACACGCAGTCTTCTCTGGAAACACCCTCCCTCACAGACACACCTGGATGTGGGCTTAACTAATCTCCCAGGTGCCTCTCAATCAGGTCAGGCTGACACTCAGGATGACCATCTCAGCAGAGCAGGAGCTTTTCTTCTCTGCACCAGGGTAGGGGACAACCCTGAGTGGGAACTCAGCCATACAATGAATGTTTACAGTGTGTCGAGCATTGTTCTGGCTTCTGTAGCAACACAAAGATGATGTGTATGAAAGAATTTTCTTTCCGGAGTTGAGAGACAATGGGCGTGATGAATATTCATGCTAGGTGATATGGTGAGAGGTGTGAAGGCAACAGAGCCAGGGACAGATGAGAGACGGGAGCTACTTTGATCAGTGGTCAGCAAGTACCTATGCCATGGTGGACAAGAGAAGGTTTTTCCATGGCTCCTTTCACCAACTTCTGTCCCTAGCTTTCTGTCCTTTCTGTTGCTGCCCTTCCTCCCAGGACCAACCTTTCTTGTGTTTCCATGTGTTTCAAAGCCTGGCTTTCTCTTAGCCTCACCAAAAGTTTCTGGAAATATTGACACCCAAAACAGGCTATCTCTTGATCATGGTCAGAGTCAGCCTGGAGAGGAGCAAAGCACACTCTGGGATAGGAAACCTATTGTTGAGTTACTGGATGTTCACTAAACAAACCTGGGTTGAACTTCAGAGAGCCAGGTACACCCCTTTAATCCCAGCACTTGGGGGAGGGGGGAAGAGGTATGCAGATCTCTATTAACTTGAAGCCAGTCTATATAGTGAGTACCAGGATTCCAAGCTAGCCAAGGCTACATAGTGAAAGCTTGTCTTTAAAAACCAAAATCCAAACAAAACCCAACTCCAGGGGGCTCAATCATGGGGTGATCACTTTGATTTTGGGAGGGGCTTGTTTCTGGGCACTTAACTAGGGTCTTATAGTCAACATCAGAGGAAAATCTCTTCCTGCTCGTGGTGGAACTAGAAAAAAGGAACTGTTCAGAAATGTACCATCTCACTACGTTCCAAATAAGATCTGGCCTCAAAAGAAAAAAAAAAAACAAAAAACAAAAACCACACACACACACAGTCTGCTGTGCTGTGAGCAAAGCCATACTTGCCTGGGAGAAGGGAAATATCCAGGTCTAGCCCACTGCCGCCTTCCAGTGAGAGAAAGGAGATACTGGAGATACTGAGCTCTATTTCTATGGAGTAAAAGGAAGGAAAAAAAATTAAATGTAACACTAATCAAAGAAGAGCAGAGATAACTATATTAATTTCAGTCAGAGCAGAATCCAGAACAAAGAAAGTTATCAGGAATAAAAAAAATAAAGAAAGCTCTCAGGGCAGTGGTGGTGCACGCCTTTAATCCCAGCACTTGGGAGGCAGAAGCAGGTGGATTTCTGAGTTCGAGGCCAGCCTGGTCTACAGAGTGAGTTCCAGGACAGCCAGAGCTACACAGAGAGACCCTGTCTCGAAAAACCTAAAAAAAAGAAAAGAAAAAAAAAAGAAAGAAAGCTCATTCCTATTATAAGAGGGCCAATATAGAAGGGGAGATATAACTGAGAGACCCCCAAATTGGGGAGACCCTCACTCAAGCCTCGGGAAGACATGACCCCCCAGTGACTCACGAGAAACCGAACTTGCTGCAAGTGCACGAGGTTTATCCGGGGAGGCAGTGCACCGGGCCGAGCTCATAACCCACAGAGGGGCAGAGGAGATCGACCCCGAGCAGCTGAAGTTAGGGGTACTTAAAGGGGAAAATTGCAAAGCAAAAGGGGGAGCAGGGGGAACGTGCGTCATGGGAAAGAGCAGAGGGGCTCAAAACAGAGGTCACTGTGACATTTTTGGTTGATCAACAGGATAGGAGTCAAGTCAAAACTACTACTTTCCCAAAACAATTTTCAGAACAGAGTTCATCATGACATTTCATGGTGGGCCTGTTTTTGGAACAAGGTAAAAACAACCATTTCCCAGAATTTGTCTAGGGGGGTGAGTTTAGCCCATCTCAGGCCCTGGGTGGCCTAGGGCTCTAGTGCTGAGTCCAGGGGTATTTTTCTCCTATTTCTTCCAGGGTCTTTCAATAACAATCCTATGTGTATATGTATCTAACACCAGAGTGGTAAGATAGATAGATGGATAGATAGATGGATAGATAGATAGATAGATAGATAGATATTATACACGCACTCACACGCACACACACGCACACACACACGCACACACGCGCACACACGCACACACGCACACACACACTCGCACACACACGCACGCACACACACACGCACACACACACGCACACACACGCGCACACACACGCACACACACACTCGCGCACACACACACTCACACACGCACACGCACGCACACGCACACGCGCACACACACGCGCGCGCGCGCACACACGCACACGCACACACACACACGCACACACACGCACGCACACGCACGCACACACACACTCACTCACACACGCACACACACACGCACACACGCACACACACGCACACACACAATGTACAGGGGGAGAAAGAAAAGATCAGCAGATAAAATAGGTTTAACTATTATAGTTGGATATTTTAACATCCCTGCAGCAGGAGTGCCAGATATAGCAGGCATAAAATCTCTTAAGTTGAACCCAATAATGCTGTCAATCAACCAGATTTAATTGACACCTACGTTAGTTACTTTTCTATTGCTGTGATAAATCACCCCGACCAAAGGAGTGTAGAGATCAGACTGTTTATTTTGGTTTGTGGTTCCAGTGGGTTAGAGGCCATATGACAGGGAGAAGGACAGCAAGCAGCATGGCAGTAGGAACAGAAAACCAAGAGCTCACATCTTGAACTACAAGCACAAAACAGAGAAAGTAAGCCCTAAGTAGGCCAGGCTTTTTACTCCAAAGCTCACCTGGAGTGATGTACTTCCTCCAACAAGACCACACCGTCTATGCTGCCCTTCAAACATCACCATCAATTGAAGACCAAGTACTCACATGCCCATGACTGTGGGGCACATCTCGTGCAAACCACCACTGAATGCACATACTAGAAAATAAGACATCACTAACCTCAGTTCTCTTAGCTTCCACCTTTGGGAAGTAGGAAAGAACAGATTAAGACTAATGTATCAGAAGAAAATGAAGAACAAAAATGGTCAGAAATTGGAAAATTAGAAAAAATAAAATCAACAAAACTGAAGACAAGCCTTTGAAAAGATCAACAACGTTGGTAACCTAGCCAGGCTGAGACAAGCAGGCAAGAAAGCATGGATTACTATCAGAAATGAAAGAAGGGGTGTCTCTGTAGGTCCTGTGAGCACAAAAAGAATAAGGAAAGACTATTATAAACAATTATATGCCCGCAAATTTGATAATGTAGATAAAACGGATCCACTTCTCAAAAGACATACACACACAAAAAGAAATAGGAATGGTCCTTAAGGAAATTGAACTGGCAAATTAAAACCAAACCCAGAGAGCATAAGGCCTGGGTGTGTCTGCTGATGAACTGTAAACAGTTATCTACAGTGTCTTCCAGAAGACTGAGGCAAAGGGAACGCTTCTAATTCACTGTATGAATCACCTTAAAACCAACACAACACCATGACAAGAAAAACTTTAGTTCATTCCCTTTCATGAACACAAACACAAAACTAACAGGGCAGGTGAGATGGCTCAGCGAGTTCTAGGATTTGCCACCAGGAATGATGGCCTAAATTTGAGTCCGTGACCCATATGTGCATGTGCACACGAGTGCACAAATACATTCTTACATACAAGCATGCATGCTTGTGACAGACCCCAACAATATATAAAAGAAACACATCACTAGCAAACTAGGATTTACTTCAGATATGAAGGATAACCCAATAATCGGAAGTCAATTCATATAACTTTACATATTAACAAACTAGAAAAGAAAGGTTACTCAATAAGGCAAGAGATATAGAAAACATAGTTTTAAAAGTCCAGCAAGGAGCGGTGTGGTAAGGACATCTTTTCTCACCAGGTTTTTAGCATCATACTAGAAAACCTAGTTAGTGCAAGGAAGTAAAAACTAAATATTCCATGATCATGGAAAGGAGTTCTCAACAGTGTCAGGATGTTAGTTCTCCCAAATTGACCTTTAAATTCAACACAAAATGAAAGAACATCCCTGGAAGTTATTTCATGGACACTGTATCAGTTGCTTTTTCATCATTGGGACAAAATCCCAGAGAAAGGGATTTAACGGGGGGTGGGGGTGGGGGTGGGGTGTAAGTGTTATTTTGGCTCACAGCCTGAGGGGCACACTTCATCACGAGGCAGCTGGAATGTGAGGCCATGGATGATGACATGTCTGCAGTCAGGAGGGAGGAAAGATGGCTGCTAATGCTTAGTTCACGCTCTCCTTTTCTCTTTTCTTTTCTTCCCTCCTTTCACCCATTTGTGTGTGTGTGTGTGTGTGTGTGTGCGCGCGCGCGCGTGCGCGTGTGTGTGTGTGATAGATATACATCCTCTGATCTCCACCCCCACACCACACCATAGCACATGCATGTACCTACACACATGCACACACACACAAATAAATCATTACTACACAGGGCTGAAAAGCTGGCTCACTGGTTAAAACTGCATGCTGCTCTTGCAAAGGATCCAGATTCAGTTTCCAACACCTACATGGTGGGTCACAGCATGGGAGGCTCTATCCAATGTCCTCTGCTGACCTCTAAGGTCTCCTGCATGCACAATATATACACACATACATACACACACACATACACATATATCCTCAGTGCACACACATATATACATTAAATAAATAAATATCCAGCAATAAGTTTGGCATTTATTCAAATGAATTAAAGGCATATGTCTACATAGAAACCAGCACTACACACAGACAGATGTTCATTCTTTATTCATAACTGATAGAACTAAGAAGTGACAAAACATCCTTCAGTGATTAGATGAACTAAGTCCATACAGGTGATGGGATATATTCTGAGAGACAGAGAGAGAGATGGAGAGAGAGAGAGGATGAAGAACTCTAAGAGCATATTAGTCATATGTGCACACCAGTCTGAAAAGGCTGTGTGATCTGAACCCAGCTATATGATCTTCTGAAAAAGGTAAAATCAGGAAGACCATGAAAGGATCAGCGATTGCTAGGGACTAGGTCAAAGTTTACAGTGAGCTCAGCTCACAGGGAGTCTCCAGCACATGAGCTTAAGTAAGCTGCCTTCACGGTCCCCTCTCATCTTTCCCATCCCCCACCATGTGCCCCATGATCCAGGTCTGATGGCCACGGCCATTGGCTAAATATAGCATGGGTTTTACATCTCGTTAATTGAAAAGATGATGTCATAGTTAGGTCAAAGGCATTCTTAAAACGCAGGTAGTGCAGGGTGATGACACAGGCAAATATGCTGTGTCATCTCACCATAACACAGTCCGCTGTCTTAGCTTGCCTGTCAGCTTCCTCCGCAGAACATAACCATTCTATATCATTTTAAACTGGTGAACAGGGACTTCCGCCTTTTCCTTTCTTATGGCTTCCCAAACATGTTTTTATTTTCTTCAGTTTCAGAGGCTGAGGATGAACTCTAGAATTGTACCTCGAGAACAGACTCAACACTGCTCAATTGCACCCTCACAAATGGTGGTACTTTGGATGAATGGATCAGTATACTTAGTGCTTTAAAGATGATGAACTTGAGACAGGGTCTTATTGTGTATCTTTGACTGCTCTGAAACACCATAGATAGATGAGATTGTCCTCAGACTCACAGAGATCTGTCTGTCTGTCTCCACCTCCCAAGTGCTGGAACTCAAGGCATGTGCCACTAGGTGGATTAAATAGGTGGATCGTGGTTCTGGGTTCGGCCTCTCCTGGGTGTCTGGGTGTCACTGGTATACCAGCTAGGAGAGGGCAAGGCAAAGTCCAGAATGGGTGGGGTCTGTAGTCTGCTTCTTCCCTCTGGGATGTTAGATGTTAGGTGTATGCCAGACCCAGGAGGGTGGAACAGAGTCCTGGATAAATAAGATCCACGGGCTCTAGTCCAGCCAGGAATGCTGGATGTATTACAGTTCTTAGAAAGATAATAAAGAGGTCAGGTGGCCAGCACAGGGCAGGTGGCCTAGGTCCCGGGTCCCTCAGCAGCAGCAGCTATGTCAGGAGTCCACGCTCTGATGTGAGCCTCTGTGAATGGGAGTCTGGCCAGGCAGGTGGGTCCAAAGTCCAACAATGAGTGCTTCAGGAGAGAGTTTTCCCCAAAGTGCTACAGCTCAGTAAAAACAACCAGTCTCAGATAATCCTGGGTGGTGGTGTGTGTGCTTTATTCCCTGTAGACAGGGACTGTATGAACCTTGGGGAATGTGATGGGATTTGGGTGAGGCTATGTTGGGGATACTCTATTTGTCTGGGGGAAGGATTCTAGGTGCTGTGCTACGTAAATGACTACCTGTGATCACCTAGTTGGAAGTTGTGGTTACATACGCCAAAGTAGGCATAGAGTCAGGGAGAGAGGCAGCCTACTCCTGCCATCTTAAATCTCTGAGATGTCTAGGGTTTGAGCATGCTCCACTTCATCAGTTCCATGCCCATTCCTCTGGTGGCACAGTCCATGTGCCTTATAGTGGATAGATGTTTAACACTACTAAAGTATGTACTTAAACATGGTTAAGATGATGACTTCTGGTATGATATTTTAGATAGACAAAATACATGATAGACAGGAATATTTTTAACACTGCTGACTATATACTCTTAAAGATGGCTAAGGTGGTGAATTCTAATGTGATATTTTTCGATAGAAGATGATAGACAGACAGATGATAGGTAGGTAGATGATACATACATGATAGATAGATAGATAGATAGATAGATAGATAGATAGATAGATCATTTCTTTGTTTTCACCAATGGATCTAGGTTTATATAACTCCCTTTACAAAGTGGACCACAGAAACTAGAATTTCTCTTCCCCAGAGTGAGAATCTACTCCCATTTTTAGGCAGCCACAAAGAAATTCTCCAATCTACCCTTTTCTGATAGATCGATCATACGACCACCCGGGTCCAGAGAGTCCTGTTCCCCACCAAGTAAGAAGGATGTTGCACAGAGTGGTCAAGAAGTGCCCACAAAAGCTGCTTTTGCTGGGCTCCCACTCTGTCTGTTAATATAGCTCTCCACCAAAGCCCAAGAGTTCAGAGAGCTCCCAGATAGCCAGATACATGCTGTTCCTGGAGGAAAGAGCGACCAGAGTGAGCACCAGGCCCCGTTCTATGTGCCTTACCAGTATCTCTTTTCATCTGGATCTTTCATAACATCCTCTGTAACAAAACAGCCTTCCCCTGTGGCTGCTGAAGCAAGTTAATTAAATCCAGTAAGAGCTTTCAGGAACCCTCATATATACCCAGTCAGTCAGAGGCTATGATGAGCAACCTGGGGCTCAACACTGGGATCAAAAGAGGAGGAGGCAGTCTTGGAGACTGAGACCTCAGTCCAGGCTGTGGGCTCTGACATGGTTGAGGTGCATAGCATCAGAACTGAACTGGATTGGAGCACACTTGGGTTAAGTGTTTGCTGCTACAAAACTGTTAGATTCTTGGCAGAGAGAGACACCCACACCCTCGGTGGTCTCATCACTCACTCTGTTGCTGGTGTGAAAAGAGGGAAGGAACTATTTTTCTGTATTCATGTCATGTAGATTTTGACACAATTGAATGCTTAAAAATCATTTTTAAAAGAAAAGGAATGAGTTCCGATGAGACTAGCTTGAGTTACATCATATGTCTGCAACTTCACCCTTTGACCTTTACTCTTCCGTGTCTGTTTCTAAGTTGCTCACATGGGATTAAGGCTACTATGCCTCATAGGTTTGCTTTAAGGACTCCAGGAGCTAAGTCACACAAGATGTTTACAGCAGGATGGCAGACTGAAGTATTCAACCAAAGCAAGAATCTCTTTTCCCTTGAGTGTTCTGTTGATGACTCGGTCCCCACTATTTGTATAGCACTAATAAGCCAGCTGATGACAGCTGTAAGATATGACCACAGACATAGACATTTGCCAATTTCAGAGTTGCGGGTGTAACTGTATCTTAGAATCCCGGAAATCCAATCGGATAGCTGCCGTGTAGTCTTCATTGGCCATGTTTGGCTGTATCCCTTTGTACTCACTGTGAGTATGTTTGTTTACCTGGCTGCCCCCACCATACAGCTCCACTCTTTCAACAGCTAAATTCTACCCAGACCATAAAATCCGAATTCAATGACTTTTCTGTGACTTTTTTTTCTGAACCAAACAGAATAACTGGTCTCTCTTCAGTGATCCCATAATCCTTTGCAAGCATCACATTGATGATTGTCTTACCCTGAGGCTGGCTATGTACACACCCCTCTCTTCAATCTGATGATCCTCTTCCTTTTAAAGATCTCTCTCTCTCTCTCTCTCTCTCTCTCTCCCCCCCCCCCCCCCCCCCCCCCCCCCCCCGTGTGTAAATCAGAGGACAACTTGCAGGAATCAGTTCTCTCCTACTGTATAGGTCCTGGGGACTGAATTTGGGTCACCAAGCTTGACAGCCAGTTTTTTGACAGGACTGAGAACTCAAGCAGGTGTGTCAGAGAGTAGATGAAATAGACTCTACTGTGGGAATGAGCCCTGGGGCCTGGCTGACAAACTAGGGAAGGAGGTCTGAGGGTGAGTAAGGAATGGTCTTCTGCACAGAGAAGTGACAATCCTCACTTGACAGGCTGTCTACTCTATGCCCCAGGGAACAGGCTTCTGTGTAGCCAAGGGGTTGAGATCAGCCCTTGGGCAATGCTTTAATGTGGGAAATTCTGGAATGGCTTTCTGTGATGGCTGTATCTTTTCCTCTAACAGTCATCAACAGGGGATAGCCCCCATAGCTTCAAGCAGTAGTCCTTAAACTTTAGCACGAATCAAGCATACCTATAGGGCTCCCTAAAACTCACCTGCACCCCCAGCAATCCTGCAGCAAGTCCGATTCAGGAGGTCTGGGCTGGGGCCCAAAAGCTTTCGACAAGTCCCTAGGTAATCCTGGAGTCTGCTGTTTATGCCAGTGCCCTGAGGTGGCATGGGTGGCTTGGAGGCAGACCAGTGGACCCCAGATCCACAGGTCTATGATGGAACTCTTTTCCTATTGCTTTCTAGGTGTTTCTAACTGGGGAGGCTATGCCCTGGCCTGTGCACTATACATTCTGAACTCATGTCAAGTTCATGAGCGTTACCTGAGGAGGGCAACTGGACCTCCCAGGGGAGCTGGGGAGCAGAGCTGGATACAGGCCCTGCCGTCTGTCGCTAAGGTAATACACTGCAGCAAGCCACTGGTCAAGATGCAGCTTCCTTGTTGGATGGGAACTAATCAGGCCTGAGTGCTCCAAACCACACTACACCAACCACCATGCTACCCAAAGCTAGCCTTGAGGGGATATCTCCCTGCTGGGCCAGGCTGAGCCTCAGGATCACACAATCCTTTGATCTACTTCTGGTTCTGTGTGAGACCTGTTCCAAGTTTTCCCTCTCAGAGACCGAGGCTTTGTAAAGTGAGTACAGTTAGCACTGTTGTAAGAAAGAAATGCCTGACCCATGGAAGCCAGCGTCCAGGTTGTGGGCAGGAGTGGGGGGGGGAGTCCTTACTGTTCTCATCACACAAGTGACAACTCAGTCAGGATACTAAAGCACCTTGGGTATCACACCTGCTGAAAGTGTGGGGCAGATCAGGTGGGGGAAAAGTGTGAGTGTAGACTAGAAGGAATCTGCCAGATCTGGGATGGGGGGGGGGGAGATAAATTCCAGGTGAGAAGAATGAGACAAAGGCTCAGTTTGACCCCAACTGTATAAGATTGCTCTAGTCAGAGGGTTGTAGGCACAGGTGTGGTGGATGTCAGGGGAGGGCTTCTGAGCCTAAGATCTACAGAGGAGGCCCCAGGAGCCCCCAAAACAGCTTTCAAAGTCATTCATATATATATGTGTGCGCGTGCGTGCGTGCGTGTGTGCGTGTTTCTGAGCAAAGAGCCTACCGTAGGCTTCTCTATGTGCCTCAGAGTCAACAACTAAAGCCTGGCATGAAGTTCTAGACACATCCAGAACAGAGGACAAGCAGCAGCCCTTGAATGTCTAACTTAAGTGACCTTGGCTATGTTAGGGGAAGCACAAGGGGAAGCCATCCCTGAGCTCAGCGCTGAGCCTCAATAGTATGGGGATGTCTGGGTGGGCTGTCCCTCCCCCGGGCCCTCAAGGGAGGGCCATCTCTCCTGTTCACCAACACTGATTCCACCCCCAGACTTCTCCCCTGTGGGTGCTTCTTGAATGGGTGGGACATGCCCTGTCCTGAGAAGCAGCTGGTAATCCAGACTTACAGGACATAGATGAAGTTTTTTGCTAGGTAGTCCCATGAAGAATCTGATTAGTGTATTAGTTACTCTTCTGTTGCTATGATAAAAAATAAATAAATCAAAAAACAAAACACCATGACCAAGTAACTTCCAGAGGAAGATATTTGCTTTGGCTCACAGTTCCAGAGGGAACTGCCCATCATGGCTGGGGAGCTACAGGCATGGTGGCTGGAGTAGGAAGCTGAGAGCTCATGTCCTAAATCACAAGCCTGAAGAAGAGAAAACAAACTGGAAGTTGCATGTTAGACCCACAGTGCTACGCCTGTCTTCCTGGCTCCTGGCTTGGGAGGCCTAATGCTGCCCTGAGTGCAATTCCAGACTAGCTCTCTGAGGTGTAGACAGCTGGAGACCTGATAGTTACTCACTGGGTCAGTTTCTAGGGCTGTGTATAAGTTTAACAAGGGACAGACAATTGTGATGTCTCCCAGCCAGCCAAAGGCTGGTATCCCTGACCCCCCAATTCCAGATAATCCGCCATATTTAGAGAATCTTATAGCTGCTTTCCTTTTTCTTCATGTTGTTTTGTGCAGTCCCTCTGGCCTCCTTCGTGTAGAATTTGGTACCTCTCTGGCTTGGTATTATTCTTTCCATAGTGGAGTGAGCTGGTGGGCTCTAGGTGGTAGTCTTGCTAAGACCACCAGTAAGAGACAGAGCTAAAATAGGAGTCAGAGTCTCTCTGATCCAGACTTGGAGCTTGCCTCAGGTGACTGAGAAGTCCTTCAGCTCCTGAGAATGCTGGAGGCTGAGGGAAAGATGGGTGTAAGACCCAAGTGACATTTTCATGGGGGAAACTGTCTAGTCTTCCCTGGGTAACCCAGAGGGCTAACTGTTCTTTCTTTAAGCTTCCTGCATTTGAACTGGAAAACATGGGGGGGGGGGGGAGCCTCCCAGATGACTCCTGATTCACACAAACACAAAGTATGAGCCCGCCCAGACAACCCCCACAGCCCCACACTCAGCCTCCAGGGATGGAAAAATTCTCCTCTTGGCATGGATACCCAGCCTTTCAGAAGTGTACTAACAATGCCCTGTTCTCAAGGAGGAAATGGAAAGGCATGTTTTTAAAGCAGAACCACAGTTGCTGAGCCCCTCCTGGGGGCCATACCCAAGCTTGTTCTGGGAAACAATGAACAGTCAGACGTGGCCCCTGGGGAAGGAGCCTGGGCAGGGAACACAGTAACTTGGGAGCCCAGATGGAAGTCCCCCCCCCCAACATCACTCCCCACCCCCTCAGTTTGGGCTGAAATCCTGGCTCAAGCAATCTTTGCCTCAACTTCCACCTCCTGAGTACCTAGACCTATAGTTACTCCCAGCTTCCAAACTTTTGTTTAAAAAAAGAAATCTAGTTTGCTGTTTTTAAAAAATCATTTTCCATAGACATCAGCCCACCATGTTCCAGGGTGAACTATTAGCAGGTCACCACACACCCTGCCCCTAAGCCCAGAAGTTACCCTGGGGCCATCTTGTCCCATCCACTTTGACTCCATCCTCAAGCCCTGCCCAGCACGCCTCACTTCAGTCTTCCTTCCGCTCTCCTGCCTCACTGTCTGTCCCAGCCTGGGCAGGACGGCAGCCCTCAGCTCTGCTCCAGTCCCAGAGGAGCTGCCCCCTCCACTTGGTCTTGTGGAAGGTGTGACCCTTCCTGGAAATTCTCGGGGAGTGGCAATTGGCCCAGTTGGTCCCTCTGGGTCTTAGAGATTGGAATGCCAGCCAGCCAGTTCCTGACCTGTTAGCTGTTCACACTCACCCTGAGGACGCCACAGCTCCCTCCATGCCCTAGAAGGATGAGAAGAGTACGGGCAGGCAGTGTGCTGGGAGGAGATGGTACCACAGCCTTGTAAAGAGAGATATGCGTAATGAGGGGGTGGGAGATTCCAGCCCAATCAAAGGGTGGGAGATGCTGGGCTGGGCTGGGGAGCCCCTGCCAGAGGCTCTTGACAAAGTCTTGTGTGGAAATGTACTTGGACCCCTCTTTCACAAGGGAAACATCTCCTTTCACCCAGGGGCAGAACAGAGAGGCTGCCCCAGGGCCAAGAGAAAGTTTCCGGGCAACGTGTGCGTGTGCGTGTGTGTACGTGCACATATTCATGTGTGTACATGTCTGTGGTACACGTGCATGTGTAGAGATAAGAGGCTGACATCAAATGTCTTGCTCGATCTCTCCCGTCTTATTTTCTGAGACAGGGTTTCTCGCTAAATCTGGTGCTCATCATTTAGGCTACAGTGGCTAACCAGCAAACCCCAGGGTTGCCCTCTGTCTCTGCCTTTCCAGCTTTTACATGAGCGCTGGGCATTAGAGTCTCATAATCATGTGGCAAGCACTTTACTTCCTGAGCCATCCCCCTAGCTCCTCATCACAATTATGTGAAGTTTGGGGTGAGTGTCCACAGGCTCTTTGCTCTGCTTACTCCTCGGCTTTAATGTCCGATAGTTGCCCTGTATCTTAGTCAGTGTGGGCTGCTATAACTAAATACCATAGACTTGGAAGCCCAAACACCTCAGTCTTAGTTCTCCCAGTTCTAGAAGCAGGGCAGTCCAACACTGAAGGCACAGCAAAGTCAGCACCTTGGTGGACACACTCTTCCTGGGCCTCTCACTAGCCATGGCTTCTGCTTCAGTTCCTGCCTCCAGGTTCCTGTCCTGAGTTCCTGTTCTGAGACTACCTTCAGTGATAGAGTGTGAACTCAGAGTTGTAAGCTGAAACAACCCTTCTTCTCGGTCACAGTGCTTTTAGTCATGTGTTTATCACAGCAGTAGAAATCAGACTAGCACCCACCCCTTAAGAGGTTAACAGTGGAATCTCAGGAGGGGCCTTCTGCCACAATCAGATTTAAGGGAGCCCATCCGTGGCATCCCACTCACGTGGCATCCGTCCCAGCGTGGGGGCTGAGTTAGTGAGAGGATTACAGCTCCTGTGTGTGTTAGGACCATACAGGTCTCTATCAGGACATGAAATATGGTCATGGGAAGGTAAGTGCCGGAAGAAACAGCTGATCTGTTTAAATGCTTTGCTTTTAAGACAGGACCAGCCCCTCCACCTTACCCAGCAAGTGAGTTAAAGAGAGCAAGCTCTGGGCTTTCCCCACTGTGTTGACAACCAGCATCATTCCTACTGTGTGCCAAGGGCCATGCTGGATGCTTTACTTCTGTTGTCTCATTTAGTACTCTCACCAGTGTCAGCAATGACCCCAGCTGACAGATGAGATCTCCAAGACATAGAGAAGTTAAGTCCTCTCACTCACTTCCAGGCTCATTAACCCAGGCTGGTCCCAAACTCACTGTAATCCTCCTGCCTCAGCCCCTCAAGTACTGAGATGACAGGTGTGAGCCATCACATCCAGCTCTTGATTTTGATTTTCATAAGGAGCTTTCCAGTGAGCTAATATTTTATCTCAAATTTTACTTGTTAAAAAGAGACACATTCCTGAGTGTGGTGCCACACGCCTTTAAGCCCAGCACTTGAAAGGCAGAGGCAGGTGGATCTCTAAGAGTGTGAGGCCAGCCTGGTCTACACAGTGAGTTCCAGGACAACCAGGGCTATGGAGACCCTGTTTTAAAAAGGAGGAGGGTGAAAAGAAAGAGAGGGGAGGGGGAAGAAAGAAAGACAAAAAGGGGGGGAGAGAAAGAGAAAGTGAGAGTCAGAGAGACAGACAGACAGACAGACAGAGACCTCAAGCCAAAGCTTCATTTCTACTCAGAGATCTGTGCGTTCTTCCTCCCTCTCCTCCATGTCTTCTGTCTCTTCCTCATCTCTGTTTTTCCTCCCAGGAAGAAAAAATGTTGGGCATTCTGGTACAGAACCAAGTCCGGAGTGGCGTCTCAGGCATCGTGGGCATGGAAGTGGATGGGCTGCCTTTCCATGATGTTCATGCTGAGATGATCCAGAAGCTGGTGGATGCCACCACGGTGCACATGTGACCAGCTGTGGTGTTTGTATGCAAGGTCCCTGCCTGATGCCAACCTTCGTCTAGGCTCTACCTGCCCTTCATCCTGGCCTCTTCAGGCTACCCTGTGCTCTTCTCTGAGAATCTTTCTGCCTCTCACTCAAGAGATAGTTCTGGAACAGTTAACTGTAGAGCAGAGCCTAAGGGCAGTGGTGGTGCACATCTTTAATCCCAGCACTCGGGAAGCAAGGCAGGTGGATCTCTGTGAGTTTGAGGTCTACAGAGTGAGTTCCAGGACAGCCAGAGCTACACAGAGAAACCCTGTCTCAAAAAAAAAAAAAAAAGCGTCACCATGACCTGAGCTAATTGAGAAAGATAGAGAGCCCACATATGTATGGAGTGTTGAGTTGAAACACTGGATTCATACTCACCACCAGCAGCAAAACAGTTATATCTTTGAAATGCTTTTTCCCCAATAGTCATATTTACTGTTTGAAGGGATCTCCCACAAGATCCCTCCGGCCATCACACCCCACTGCCCCTGTTCCCCCCATTCACCTGGACATTCTTACACACACTTCCTGTCTGCTGACTCCTAGCCGGACTCTTTGCCCTTTTTTGTGGGGAAGGAAGCCATATTTGCCAGTAGAGCCCAAAGGTGAGTCAGGCCTCCCCAGGGCTCAGGCCGATGAGCTCACCCTGATCTTTCACAGCCTCTAACCCTACACTTCTCAGCAAAATCAGAAACTGAGCCACTGACCAGGCCCCGTTACACCCTTAGTCCCGACATCATGATGACATCTTGTGTGGGATCTGAGCCTACTAAATGTTGTTTCATGTCTTTACATGTGTCTGGTATGTCTTTAAGGGGCCTTCATTGTGAAGAAGGAACACATGGTATAGATTTTACACTCCAATAAAGTGTAAGTGTAAAGAGAAGAGTCTTTAGCATGAACGTCTTGTGTCTGCTCTCTATTTGCTATTCTGGCCAGTATTCATGCCTACAGGGTTCACACTTGCAGGGTCCATGCTTCTGCTATGGAAGACACTCAAAATGAGGACCAGTCCTCCACTGGAGACCGCATAACTCAGCAAGCATGCCTTGGCTCTGCAGCCTCACTGCCCAGGTCTCTTTGAGTTATCATTTTTGTTCACTACAATTCCACACCAGGAAGGACTCTGATAAAGAGAATATCAGAGTCTTTTTTAAAAAAAACGATGACTATGATACTATCAACATTGTGGAAAAGCTACCAACAATCTTATGATTCATGTTTCGAAGGAGATATTTATAGATTTGGCTTTTGGCACAGTAATAACATTATTCTGCTCTAGCACTGACCAAGCTGAGGAGTAACGGTGTTACAAGCTATGCTTGCTGTGGGGAGAAATGTAAGGGGGGATGGCTGAGCTGTTTAAGAAAAACGCTAAGACCCAGTTAAGTTCAGAGAAGGCAGATTTGGAGTGGGACATAGTACATCCTGGGAAATAGTAAAAATGTTGTCCCCTACAGGTAGATGCAGACTCAGTGCTTATGCTGAGGCTGGGGTACAAAGGAGTGGTGGGCTCCTTCCCGATGTCCATCCCAGGGGCTGTTGGTGCTCCGCTTTCCAGGACCTGGTTTTAAAACATTTCCATTCCACACTGTGGTTCCCACGCAAACCTTGTTCTAGTCTTGTCTGTTCTCAGGAGAAATGTCTGTGTTCATGTCTGTGATGGCTACCACCTGCCGAAGTCAGTGACAAGAACAAGAGATGGCCTTCAGGGAACTGTGGTGTCACCCTGGGTGAGAGATAGCCTGGTTCCAGCCATTGCTGGGCAAATGGAATCTGTGGGCTTTTCAGGATGCTGTGGAGAGTATCCTAGGAAATAGTACATAGGACATACAGTTGCTATTCACAAGCAAGCTGGTGACCTGGCTTACTGAGGTAGTAGCATGCTCTGTACAAGAGGGCCAGCTCCTTTATCCCTGGATGTCCTGGGCACAACTGACATTCTGTTGCTCAGCTAGGAAAGGCATTCCTCTGAGGTCACTCTTGCCTCCCATGCCTGCCAGCCCTAAGTTGGCCCAGCTCATTGTATCTGCTACTTCCTGCCCATTACACATGGCTTCTGCTGGCTTCTTCTTGAAGTTCATTGCTCTCTACACAGGATGGAGAATGTGTGCCTTATTAGCAAATTGTATGTTCTCTACATCAGTGATGTGATGTGCTTCCCAGAAGTACAGAAGCAAAGGAATATGGTCCTTGAGGCAAGGTAGATGGCATCACATAGGTTCTGATCCAGGTGTCACATTTGAAGAAGTAGATTTTGTTAAAATCGGATGACAGCTTAAGACCTAAAGCAGAGGTGGTTTGAATTGTTAGTCAGATTGGCCAGATGTTCCCTAATTTCACCTCTCCTTGTCTTGTCACCTAGAAAAACTACATTTCCCAGCCACCCTTGTCGCTGGGGCTCATGTGACCAGGATCAGGTTAATGTACTATGAATAATGAGGCTATCAGACACTTCTGCCCTTGGCCATAATTGCATGTGGCATTCTCTTTACACACTTCTTTTACCTTTGTAGATGGGGCGGGGGGATCCTGTGACTATGGAACTGCTACTGGAAAATTGGGGTATCCCTTTATATTGTCAGATGATGCCAGGGAAATTGGAGCTCCTTCTTAGGGTTCTTAGTCTTATTGATAAAGTAATTTAAGAACGGACCCAAATGGGAGCTTGAGGATGATTGTGTTGGAGCTTAACAGGAAATTCCATGGCAGGACATCTGTAAGTCTCAGCAGGTGCCCAGACGGGAAAATGGACAAGACAAGGGGAAAACAAGCAAGGAGGAAGCCCAAAGTACCAGGAAAGGGATGCTTAGGCTCTGGTCAGCATCTGCAAGAAAGAGACAGAAAAAAGAAAAGGGGAAAGTTGTTTCTTTCTGAGACAGGACACAGAAGAGTGGGCAGAGCCAGCTGAGCCTCAGGGCTGCTCTTCCAGACTGTGCTAGGAGATAGGAATTATAGGAAGAGTAAAGTGCAGTATTTTAGTAAATGGGTAATCTTATTGTGGTTATCTTTTTAGCATGGGTTAAGGCGGGCACATCTTCCTAGAAGAGGTCCCGTCTTCCTGAACTCTGCAGCTGAATTAACTCTTCAGGAAGGAGACAGTGGCGCGTCCCTACCATTCTTTACTGTAACAGAGTTGGTTCATGGAAGGATTTTGAATCGATGTCATCACTTGGGAAAATCACTTTCCAGAAAGCAGCTGCTCACTGGACTTTAAGAAAATAGTGTGTGTGTGTGTGTGTGTGTGTGTGTGTGTGTGTGCGCACGTGTGTGAGTGTGGGCCCGAACACGGGAGTATGGAGAGCAGAAGTTGGCATTGGATGCCTTCCCTGATGGTTCTCCCTTCCTTTTCTGAGCTAGGGTCTTTCTCAGGACCTGGAGCTCACTGATTCAGCTAGACTGGCTGGCAAGCCCCTGGGATCTGTCTCTACCTCTCCATACCTGGCATTACAGGTATACGCATCAAAGCCTGGCTGGTTTTTTGTTGTTTGTTTTTGTTTGTTGTTATTTTGAGACTCACTATGTATTTTGGGTAGCTCTGACTGTCCCGGAATTACTACGTAGACCAGGTTGGCCTCAGACTCACAAAGATCCATCTGCCTCTGCCTCCCAAGTACAGGCTTTCATTTTACTTTTTTAATGTGGGTTCTGGAAATTGAACTCAATTTCCATGCTTCCACAGAAAGCACTTTCCCAATTAAGCCACTGTCTTAGACCCTTTTCATTGGACATCTTATAAACATAAAATAAACTTGTATCTGCCGCTTATGTTGGTCATTTTCATTATTATTTGGAGCTAAGGATTGACCCCAGGGCTAACCATGAGACATGCTCTTGCCCCCTGATGTGTTTATAAAAATATAAAGAGATATATTTTATGGAGGTGTCGGGAGGTAGGGAGGTGTGGGGGAAGGGTGTGCCTCAGCAGGCCCGAGCCCAGGCATCCCTTCCCCTTGAGGGACCAGCCACACACGAAGGAATAGTATAGAATAGAGTTTATTCAGGGCATGGGGAGGGGAGTTAAGAGGGTAGTAGAGGCAGAGAGAGGGAGAGAGTAGAGAAGTGGAGAGCGGCCATGACCAGGTGGAGGAGGAGGGAAGGGAATGGGGAGAGGTAAGAGATAAGAGATACAAAGGAGAGAAGAGAAAGGAGAGGGGGAGGGGCAGCAGCCCCTTTATAGTGGGCCAGGCCCACCTGGCTGTTGCCAGGCAACTGTGGGGGGAGTTTAGACAGAATGCTAACCCCCCCCTTATTTTACAGCATTGTGATGTAAGTTGCTTGCTGCTCTAATAGAATCTAGCTTTGCCTAATCTGAGATGGAAGAATTATCATTGAGAAGTGTCTTCAAACAACAGTCCCCAGAGAGTTCCATCACATCAGAGACGGCAGATAAAGTGATTCTTCATTGAGGTCCTTAGAATTTAAGATGCCCCTGGAATGGCTTGTCTGCACAGTAGTGACTTAGCTGCCATCACTGGGGTCTGTGGAGAGACTGGACTGAGGGACCCAGAAGAGATACTCTGCAGTGAGGAATTTGGATATTGTGACCTCTCTGGTATATTCCAGCACAGATAGCGAATATCTCAGAGTGGTAGTCCTAGGATAGTTGCTAACGGGAAGAGAATGGAACTGAAATCTCACCATTTCCCCCAGAACCCTGAACACTGAGACCAGATGAATTCCGGGAATGGAGACTCCAGACCTAGATGCATAAAGCAGCTGGGTCAGATTCTGACTTTCTCTAGAACGGAAAGGAACAGATGGAGGTGTATTCTGTGCTGAAGCTTTCTCCTACTCAGTCTCAGGCCAGCCCACAGTCCAGTGTGTGTAAACAGGAAGATGAGTCTTTGCATTACTAAGCAACACTGGGGAGCAAAAAGGAATTTTAGTGACTTCTGTCACCTTCAGTCCAAACCAGATGGACTTTTGCTCCCAGTCCTTCTCTTAGGAGAAAAAGCAGAATTAATCCTTAATAATATTCTTACTTAGCCTGTTTGGAAGAAAGAGCATTCTTCCATACCACTCCAGGCCTCCAGGAGCCTGATCCACAGAGGGATTAAGTGGTCAAAATCAAACTTAATTCCGTAAGATGTGGGCAATCCTTAGTGATAAACAAGGAGTCTGCACTGTCGAGAGGATGCCAGGCAGACAGAGGTTGTCAACAAGCAAGGTGGGTGGCTCTAAACAAAACCAGTCAGTTCTGGGGAAATGCCAGAGATGAATGCAACAGGCCCTTCTTCTGGTCTGATGGGGGCTCACCCTTGCTGGGGGGAAGAGGAAGCTACTCAATATACAGAGCCCCATGTGGTCAAAGACGGAGTGGCGTTCACTAAATCACAGGGCTGGGTGTTGTCCTTAAAAGTCCCAGGGTGGAACTGCAGCAACACCCTGTGCAGATGCATCCAGGGTGGCTTTGCGACATGCTGCACAGATGTATGGGCTTTGCCGTGAGGCAGAAGAAAAAACCCTACCCTCCTCTGTGGCTTGGGCTTGACCGCTTGTTAGGCACTCAAGGACAGCCCCCATCTTGCCCACTGATCTTTCTATTTGGAGTCTTTCGAGGACACATTGGATCTTCCTGGTGTGGGTGGAGTCTCTGCCTATAAGAACTGCACACACTCCGCTGTGATTGGTTACTTTGTTTTATTTGCAGACTGAAGTCACTACATAAACCCACCTCACAGTCCAACACAGGGATACTTGGCATAAGAGAGAAGATGATACAAAAATACAGCTCTCCTTAGTAAGGGAAGCTGGGCTTAGCTGGTTCCAGTCCAAGCCAGCGGGAATCCAGAATTTCAGGTCAAAGAGGGAGAAATACTGTGGGATGAAGAGGCACAGAATGCTTAGCTATCACCATTGCCCCATACGGACCTAGGCTGGGGATGGGTGTACGTCTTTCTGGCATGCAGCCATCTCTGCCAACTCTCCTATACCAAAATGGAGCTTGAGCCAAACCTGCAGTCATCAGACATGATCATGTGTGTGTGTGTGAGTGTGTGTTGTTAGTTTATTGTACCTAGGAACGCTGGGAAACTGTCATACTCCTCTCAAAGGCTGATGGATGCTCTAGGGTGCGTGGGGAGAAGGGTAGGAGTTACTGACAGCAGTCACATGACCCTGGTATCAGTGTCTTGGCACACAGTTGCCATGGATACCCTGACATTTTTATATTCTCCCTCTCTCTTTTCCCTTAGGCTCTCAGGTCTGGCACTTTGGCCAGACAAACGTAAAAAACTAATTAGGAAACGCCTGTGTCAGGAACTTGGCTAGGAACACAGCTTTAGGCCTAAGACCTCTTATTAAGCTTCAGTATGACGTTTTGAAGGGCTCCTGGCTCTTGGGGTTGGGGAGTCTGTTCCACGGGCCCTGTAAAGTGAGCTGTGCCTGGTACCGGGGCTTCCCTGACTGCCTCTCTGCTGTTATCCCTGGCCACCAATATCAGTGCCCCAACCCCGCCCCTGTTCTTCACCTTAACCAGTCTTCTGGCCTAGACTAGTTTAGAGGCAAGCTCAAGTACTGATGGTGACGATACAGCTTCCTGTGTCACACAAAACCACAGCACATTTGGGCTGGTACCGTCTGTGACAACAGGGACACTGGAAGGTTTGGCAGGTAAACGCCCAGGTTCCCACCCTCCTTTCCACACCCAGGCTGCTGCTCTTTGTAAACCTCCTGGAAATGATGACGCTGACTCCCTTCCATCTGTAGCAGGCAGAGAACATGGGAGAAGACAGGGCTCATTCACACACTCAAGCAGTGCCCAGGCTCAGCACACAGAGCAGGCTTCCAGGGGCCAGAGGGACCTGGCTGTGACCCAAGACCATGGTTCCTTCCTGAGGAGAGAGACACCTGTACATGGCAAAGTGGGAGACAGCCACCATGCAAGCTCCAGACCACAGGGCCTGTTGGTGAAAGCTCAGGCCTAACTTAGCCTCACATACATGTGACTCAAGCTAGGCCAGCCCAACTGTGGGGGGCCCTCCCACTCCCAGTGAGTTCGGGGTCTGGAAGGCTGAGTGGAGCTTGGTTAACAATTCAGGTTCCTCGCCCTGGGCCCCACTTTTCCCAGAGGCTTCAGGGGCACCCAGAGGGTAGGCCTCCCTGGCCCTGCTTGTCCTAGAGCAGGTAAGGAAGGCTAGGCAGGCTCCTCGGAGGCGGGCGAGGTCCCTGTGAGTGGTCTCACTGACAAAGCAGTACAGCACCGGATCAGCTACACAGTTGAAGCTGGTGAGGAGGAGGGAGAAGTGATAGATGTTGAAGATGCTCTTGGCAAACTCACAGCTGCTCTCCCAGAGGCTGCGTACCAGCAGCAGCACGTGGTAGGGCAGGAAGCAAGCCAGGAAGATGACCACAGTGCTGAGCACCAGCCGCTGAATCTGGTCCTTGCGGCTCTTCTGTGTGCCGTGGCTGCGGCGCACAGCCCGCAGAATGCCCTGGTAGGAGGCCAGCAGCAGGCAGATGGGGAAGAGAAAGCCCACCAGGAAGCGATAGTAGTTGATGCCTCGCTGCCAGGCCTGGATAGGGTAATGCTCAAAGCAGACTCGGTGCTGGTCCTCGTCCTCAATGACTTCCTTGTGCTTGAGGAAGAAGATGCTGGTCAGCAGCTCCTTGGCCCAGATGAGCACACTGACACCCACGGCTGCCTTCAGGGTGCGGAATTGGTGGAAGCGGAAGGGGTGGGCCACCGCCAGGTAGCGGTCGATGGAGATACAGCAGAGGAAGCCCACGCTGATGTAAATGTTCTCATAGAGGAGGATGCCACACACCTGGCAGGATAGGTCACCATGGGACCAGTTGTCATGCTGGAGTACGTACTGCAGCCAGAAGGGGAGCGAACAGATATAGAACAGGTCTGCGATGGTCAGGTTACACAGGTACACCCCCAGCTCATTCCGGGCCTTGATCTGTAAGTAGCCGAAGTAGAGGGACAGGCAGTTGGCCGGGAAGCCCACCACCAGCACAGTCACATAGACCACTGGGGCCAGTGTCTGGTGGATGGTGTGGTCGATGGGGCAAGGTAGTGAGGAGTTTTCTGTAGTGATGTTCCCCATCTTTGGGCCAGAAGGGGCCTTACTCCTCATGGGCTTGGAGATGGGGCCAATCTCTCTCTGGCCATCTTGTTTCTAGAAGGTGATGAAAATGTATCAGGATCTAGATATCATCAGTGATAGGCGGACCCCTGGAAATCAAGGTGGAAAAGGCTTTGAATAACCACAGCTGCCATTTCTGTGACACCTGTCATTGCCAGGCACTGTTCTATATACACTGTATTCATTTAAAACTGTACCAACCAAGAAATTCCAGTACAACAGAACAAGACATTCCAAAACACCAAGGTGCAGCTGATGGCTCCCCATCTCTACCTTCCCTTATTCATCTCCTGTCCCTGATTTATTTTACTGGCCCCCTGGCACAAGCAATGGAGGTAAGGAGGAGATCTTGGCTCTCCAAAGGAGATGGGAGACAAGAGTATTTAAAACCTGAACATAGTGTAAGAGCTTTGTCATCTTACATAGCAATAACAGTCTAACATCATAGGACTGTAGTAACTAGGCCAAACAATGAGGCCACAGTCATTCCAAGGACCTCTCCACAGGGCATCAGAAGAAAAATGCCCTGGTCCACATCCTTCTGTGCTTTGGCAAGGTATAAAGGATAGTTTCTCATCACAGGACCCTGCCTGAGTACCTGGGTTAACTCTCTCATCTCTTCGATGGATCTTGGGCAAGGTTCTGGACTAGAGATCATAAGAATTGTTTCAAGCTAGGGCCAGGCATTTGCCTAAGTTTGTGAGTCATTAACCTTTTCTGAGCCTCAGTTTCTTTATCTGGAATTTGGGGATTAAAAACACTTTCCCTGGGGCTGGAGAGATGGCTCAGTGGTTAAGAGCACCGGCTGCTCTTCCAGAAGTCCTGAGTTCAATTTCTAGCAATCATGTAGTGGCTCACAACCATCTGTAATGGGATCCAATGCCTTCTTCTGCTGTGTCTGAATAAATAAATATAAAACCAAAACCTTCCCTTTTGGTCAGCATCAGGAGGGTAATGGATGGGAGGTTGCATGGTAATCCTTGTCAGGGGCAATGGGGGGGGGGTAAGTTGTAATATTTATCAGGGGCAAAAGATGCTCAAAGATGCTCTGCTTCTTCATCAAATTAGTGAGCCGTTTACTGCATTGAGAATTTAACAAAGAGAACTGCATACCACAATCACATCTAAGGGTAGAGTGGTATGGTTTGTTGCCAATGTGTTTGATAAATTAACCTATCAAAATGGTAGGCTTCCACTGACCTACTGATTTAGCCCTTCTCAGCTGGAAAACTCTCTGTGGGCTACATCAGCACTTTTTACTTTTTTTTATTACCATTATTAGTTTTGAACAGCTTTGTCTCACCGTGTAGCATGGACTGGGGTGGGTGTCAAGCTCACAAGCTTCCTTCTTCATGCTCTTTAGTGCTGGGGTGACAGCATGTGCCATCTGCCCTGACAAATTGACATTTTAAAGGCTTTTTGGCATTATATTCCTTGAAAAAGTTCTTTTAGGTTCAGTATTTGCTAACTGTCTCCTGATGAACTTTACTGCCACAGGTCTCCTGAATGCTCATGCTGACATTATCTGGGAGGTGACATGGCCTTGGGAGCTTTCAGATTTTTTTCCCTCACTCTACCCCTAGCCAAGAACTGATTTTTCCTTCCCCTGTAGAAGCTACAGTCTACCTGACTGAAGAGTCCAAATTAAGCTGTTGTGTGATGCCTACAAGTCAAAACTGGCCTTTGTGCACTCTTCAGGGCTAGCTGGGCTCCAGAGGGAAACCTCTAAGAAACCATGCCCAAGTCTCAGCAGATCACAGGGCTTCACCTTCCTGTAACTCTCGCCAAAGCCAAGCCTCCTCCTCCACTGCAACACCCCAGCTCTCCTCGCCACCACTGCCGCCCAACCTCATGCCTGCCTGCCTGTCGGACATGGACCTGGGTGAGAGGCTAAGATGGGGGTGGGTAGAGGCAGAGATGAGGTGGAGAGGAAAACTAGGTAGAAGGTGGACCCACCAGAGCAGAGATGGGCAGAGGAGCTGGCCCAATCTATGGGAAGGGGCCCAGAGAAATCTGCAGTTCCAGTCCCAAGGTGCCTGAGGACTAACATGGTGAATTTCTCTGAAGTCATTCTCAGCCTTGTAGATAACTATGCAGAGTCACCTGCTCTGACCTGTGCTTCCACATCCCTGATCTCAGCCACCCAAAGTTAACTGTAATTGAGAGAAAAAAGGAAGGGCGGGTGTAGCACACTAAAGAATTTTGAATTTAAGAAACTGAGGCAGGAAGTTTCAGTGCCACCTTGAGGTACAGAGCAAGAGCCAGTCACTTAAACAATGATAAGCAAATACCACCAACCACATATGTTACACACACACACACACACACACACACACACTGCCTGACTCCATCTCATATCCTGTCTGATTGCTTTACAAACATTTCAGATTTATGTCTTATTTATTTAACTTGTGCACCTATTCATGGCCGGTTTTCCCAGGGATGAAAATTTCAACATAGCAGAGGTCTTTTCCATTTGTCACTGATAAATGACGCTCCTGCCCTTTGCAGTGTGGATTATTTAGGGATTTCTTAGATGACTAAGTAAAAGTCATTTCTTATTTTTCAGGTGAGGAAAGTGGAGTTCAAAGGGGGGGACTTGGGCCTGTGAGATGACTCAGCTGGCAAAGGCACTTGCCACCAAGCATGATGACCTGAGTTCAAGCCCCTTGGCCCAAATGGTGGAGGAGAGAACGGAGTCCCACAGCTGTCCTCTGACCATCACACACATGCCACACAAGTGTTAGTATCAGAGTTTAGACCCCTAGAACACACGTGAATGACAGGTGGGCGTGGCAAACCACCTGTCATTCTAGGCTTGAACAGCAGATAGAAGGTCCCTAGAACAAGCTGGCCAGCCATTTCAGGGTGCCCTGTATTTGATTTAGAGACTTTGCTTTAATAAATAAAAGAGGAAGATGACTGGAAATGATCAACTTTGGGTCTCCACACATGAAGATATGTACACACAAAGACACACACATACACACAGAGATATACACATGCACACAGACATACACATGCAGACACAAACACAAGCAAATACATACACACACAGACACACACATACATATGCAGACACACACACATGAAGATATGCACACACAAAGAGACACATACAGATGTGCACACATACATACATACACACACACACCACATGAAATGGGAAAGAAAAGTGGGGAGCACAGGCTTCAGGATTCCACAGATCAGAGCAGACAAAGCCTCTGTCTTGAAACATGTCCTGTCAGATCTTGGAAATTCCCTGATAGTCACCAGGCCCCACTCTGTTTACTAGTGGTGAGTGTACAGACCTGTGGGGTAGGGTGGGGTGAGGTTTGTAGCTTCCTTTTTCCTAAGCCAGCAGTAAGCTACTTGTTGCAGCCAAAGTCAGAAATATTCAAGCCTGCAGAGCCAAGCAGAAGCACTGACTACAGTTAGGCTGAGGTACCACCTACATTCACTTTGGATCAAAAAGAACAACAGTTCTTGAACTATCTGCAATGGAATCCACTGGAGGTTTAAGACATTGTAGAGTCTCGTACTCCAGAGTTTCCAAACTGGCTGGGTCTGAGAAAGGGGCACTTGGAAAACTTCCACCTCAAACAAACTTCTAGGAGACGCAGGAGATGCGAGAGATGCAGGAGATGCAGGTTTGCTGGGCCATGGCTCACATTTCTTGAGTAGGGAGGCACCAGAAGAGTCTAGAAGGTCATAGGCTCAGATTCTGAGCAAGCCTCCTTCCATGAGCTCCTGAAGTAGAGAGCAGAGGCAGTTGCAAGGGACTTAAAACCTAGCGGGAACTTTGGGCAGAATGAGGGCACAGGCCCTGGGCATTTCTAGACTGCTTCTGCTTCTTCCAGTGTCCCTCATGGGGTGGTGACTACATGTGTTCCTGTGCCTGTCACTTCAGCTTGCAAAATGTTTGCTATATTACGTTTCCTCTTCTGTACTCTGGCTCCACCTTCACAACCCTGTTTGGTTGGTTTCCTTTCTTTCTTTCTTTCTTTCTTTCTTTCTTTCTTTCTTTCTTTCTTTCTTTCTTGATGTAAGGTCCAAAGAGATAGCTTGCTCAACAGTGCAGTACCTCCAGGTTTCCTGGAACAGGTATTTGTGGAGCGCGAGCAATGTTCACGGGGCCAGGCTATATACACGGGGGACTTAAATAAAATGAGAAAGATCTCCCATTCCCAGGGAACCTCCAAGCCCAGAAGTCAGGAAGGCCACATGCACTAATCACTGCCAAGAGAGGCAGTCTGGTGGATGCAAGGGTGTCTCTCACCCTTGTCATATTCAGTGTCGGCTCACTCTTGGTATTCCAGACATATTTTCTGTGATTCCGTTCCCATTACATACCGATGGCTCCCACTGCTCTCCTGAGGGCTGGAGGCTGCACAAACCACTCCTTCCACACCACAGGACATGCTCAGTGGGGTCCAGACTTGGTCCAACATTTTGTCCACTAACCTGTCCTTAGAAAAGATGTCCCTCTGCCCATATTCACCTTGAATGGACAGCCTTTGGCTTTCTCTGCCATCTTTCACTTTAAGTAAACTGCCAACTTGTAGAATTTTCAACTAAGTGTTTGAAAGTGTCTCCCCTTCCTTCCTTTCTCTCACCAAGTCCTAAGGCTTGATCAAGACTTCTTTCCTGAAGTCAGTGCAACTGCTTTAAGGCAGGCTCGTGTCTACAGTTCACCACCTAAAAGCCATCTTCCAAACCACAAATCTAACCAAGTCAAAAACTGGCTGTCCAATCATTCACTTATCTACCTAGTCATCCACTCACTCACTTACTCACTCACTCACTCAATCACTCATCCATCCCTATCATCCCACACCCATTATCCATCCATCTGTCCACCCACCAGTCCATCCATCTGTCCATCCACCCATCCATCCATCTGTCAAGTATGCATCCATCAATTATCCGTCCATCTATCCACCCATCTCTATCTATCCATCATCTGTCCATTCATCCATTTGCCATCCATCCAACAATCAATCATCTATCCATGCATCTATCTATCATCCATGCATTCATCCATCATTTGTCCATCCATCCATCATCCATCCATCATCCATCATGTATGCATTTATCAATCATTCATCCATCTATCCATCATCATCTCCATCCCTTCCTTATCTGTCCATCCATCCATCATCCATCCATCCATCATCTGTCCATCCATCCATCATCTGTCCACCCATCTATCCATTCAGCCACCCACCTCTATCTATCCATCCAAACGTTCTTCCTAGAACAGTCACTGAATGTCCATTGTATGGAAGGCACTACTCTATACACTGGTCCTAACATCCAACTTCATTTTAGCCCCATGAAGAAGAGCAGATAAATGAAATAAACTCAGGACAAGCACAAGATTTTGTAGAAGTTCTTTGGAGGTAGCCTAATGCAGTAAGGAAAACCTTCCTGAGCAGTGACAGTCAGACTAAGACTAAGAGAAAGAGGAAGAACTGCCCAAAGAGTGAGGAGTCTCTGCCTGTGGAAAATGTGTGCATGACACCAAATGCAAGAGAAAGAAAATGAGTACCTTTGGGGAACGGAAAGTAGCTTCCCACAAAAGGATGTAGGTATGAGGCAGACATGGCCAGAGAGGAGACAAGAATGCCAACAAAAGAAGGGAACGGAAGAGGAAATGGAGAGGTTTTTTGATGTTTGGCCCTCTAGCCTCTCAAGAATTGTTAGATAGATAGGTAGGTAGAGAGGTAAGTGTGTGGAGTTGCTGGGTGGAAAGTAGATGAACACATAAATGAGTGGATGAATGGATGGGAATGTGGGTGAGTGGGCAGGTGAATGAATGAATGAATGAATGGGTAGATACCATTGATTCAAGTGTTGATGAGTGAGGCACAGGTGGAGAAGGAAACAAAGTTGAAGTAGATGGGTGCATAGGTAGATGGGTGAGGATTGTGAGGCTGGGTGCTAGAGCAGTGACATCACTAACAGAAGTAGGAAAGTGAGCTAGAGGGATTTCTGAGGCTGCTTTGGCTGGACAGCGAGTCTCCATCACAGCCAGCTCACCTTCCTGCCACTTCTGAGGATGAAACCCTGCAGTGGAAGCCATGTCTTCCCAGGACTGTCCTTTTTCTACAGAGAATCCAGGAGTGCTTTCTCTCTCTCAAAAACTCAACTCAAAAACTAAATGCCACGTTAGCCACAGAAGTCTTTGCAAGTGGAATAGCTGAGGTCCATTTGCATGGAGTCCTCTGCTAGCCAGGCACAGTTCTCTGTGTCTACTCCACCTCTTCAATGAGAACCCAGACGGTCAGAGACAGGCCAGCCCCCTGGAAATTCCACAGCTGGAATATGGCAGGTCAGGCTTTAAACTTTCTGACCCTTGATCAGGGTCACCACTGAGCATCCAGCTTCAGCTCCAGGCCTCACAGACGCTACCACAGGGACCAACAGGCTTACCTACTATATGCCCTGTCTTTAGTCTCCCATGGTGGAGGGATGTGCAGAAAGCGGTGGAAACAGCTCTTTACCATCTAACTGAGAAACTGAGAAGAAATGTACAGAAGACGACACAACTCTAGAGGCAGATCCTGACACGCATTCGAATCAATCAGGTAGATATCACCATGGGGTTTAATGACCAGATGAAGCCCTGATGGGGAAAAAAGCAGCTCTTTGACAGAAGCTGCTTCCAGGTAGGAGGCAGAGATCGAGAGTTGGATCTCTCCTGGCTCGTGAGTAACTATCTCCCCCAGCACCCATCCCTCTGCCTACCACACTCAGCATGTACTCAGACAGAATCTCCTGGTGCTAGGGACCACTCAAAAACTCAGCCCACAGAGCTGGGGATTTCCTGTATGCCTGGTTCCCTTCTCTCAGCTGGCCAAGCCTCTAGACATTTACACAGGCTGTTTCCAGAGGAACTGGGGTACCCAGTTGTCACACGAAGGCGGGTTTCCAAGGAATTTCCCCCAGAAAAGGATAGAAACCACCTCATTTTTCCCTTTTATTCCCACCTTTCCCCCAAATAGTCTCACCTCTGCAATAATAAAGACAACGCAGTCTCATTTCTAATGTCCTGTAATAGTTTCAAAGTCCTAACAAATCCCTGTAAGTTGGGTGGGGCTGGCATTGCTAGCCCGTTTCATAGAGCCTGAAGCCCAAGGAGGTTGAACCAGGTCCTGGAGCTTACACAGTAAGTCAGGGTGAATCTGAATCCAGAACAAAAGCAACCAGGTACTCAATTGCTACCTTAAACAAACCACAATCTATAGCAAGAAATACATTTGAAAGTGTGGCCCTGTATACACACACACCCACACACACACATGCACACACACACAAACACACAGAGACACACACAGACACAGACACACACAGACACACATACACATGCACACACACATACACACGCACACACATGAATTAAGAAACTCCCCCACTCGATGCTTACCTGATGCTTGTTTTTCAAGCTGGCATCGTCTCTTCTATTTCATTTACTTTAAGAACAGGTCTTGAGCTACTAAATTGATTTCTGTCCCACAACTGGGTCAGTTTGAAAACTATCCAGCCCCATACCCACACTGACTTTTTCTAGAGCCTCCTGGGAAGGCAAAGGAAGGCAATGAAGAGTCCACAGCCAGTTGAGGAGGAAATGGGGAGCCAGCAGTGAGGTCCACCCCAGCAGCCCTGAGCACCCTAACCTAGCAATAGTTGGCTCTGATTCAGCCCATCCAGCTAGGCTCTACCTTAAACCTCCACCCACCTACCGTACTCAACAGCTCAACTTGGCAGCGCCTGGACAACCCTGCACACGGATGAGCTCTCCCTCACTGCAGGAAAAAAAAAAAGCTCCCAGCTCATCTAGAAAATCCCCAGCTGGAAGCTACCCATTCCTGAGCTGAGGCAGAATCATGTGAACTCCAATCTGGTGTCAGGCGGGGCGGTTGCTGAGGGACACCCTCCAGCAGGAGGATGCGGGTGGCAGAGAGGATCCCTTCACACACCCGCCATCCTTCTAGGTTTTCTATGCTCCAGGTGGAGTTAGGGAGCAGCCTCTGGGAAAACACTGAGCCTTGAAGGAAGGCAGGTGTTCAACAAGAGTTGAGAACCCAAATTCTAGCTATCACCACCTCAGTCACATGCTAGACACCAGGAGACACAGAACATTGAACCCCACTCCTGGAGTTTTCCCTGAAGCCCCTCAGGTCTGTGATTGCTGACTGGCTAGTTTGTCTTTGCCGTCAGAAGCAAGGACAAACTGGCAACGGGTAAGGACAGGAAAGCTGACTGTTTGCACCCCTAACCTCAAACCCTTCCTCCCAGCAGCTACCATCTCTGTTAGTGGGTCTCAGCCCTGGCCACGTTTGTCAGGAAACACTTGGAGCCTTTTTTTTTAATGTATGCAACGGCAGGCTCTAGACTAATTAAACTGTCTGAACATCAGTGTTCCGCAAAGTCCCCTGGTCAACAGTAAAATGGGTGAGCAAATAGGACCTTCTCTATAGATCCACAGAGCAGTGGTGTCAGGGTCAAAGCTCTGTGCAGGATAGGTTATATGGCCCAGAGCACTGACCAAGTGCAGAACTCTGCCAGCTTACCACATTGGCAAAACTGTAGAAAGTTCTCTAGTCCAGCCCGTCAGTTACCCCAGGGGCCAGAGTTTCATGGATGGAGCCTAATCACTAAAGGATTATTAGCTGTGACTGAAGTCTGAGGCTGATGTCAGGGGCTTCTTCTCCTGGCTTAACTAACTCCTTCCAAAGCAGGGTCCTTGAAAACCCACCATGCATAACACCTGGAGCCAAGCATACCACACATAGATGACCCAGGGGACATGATATCACTTTGATGTCTAGGACTTGTCTTCTCTATAGTCCTGCATAGGGCAGTGTTAGCTGAGGATTCTGCCAAGAAACACCAGCACATAACAGGACTTATCGACCATCACTACATCAATTGCTAATTGGAGGTCTTATGTTACAACAAAGCTGCCACTTGTTCTAGGACAACCATCTGCTAGAGTCAGATGTCATGCCTGAGTCTGGAGTGTACTTGGCTGCTCATGGTGTCACACGGGGGAGGGAAGAATATAAAACTGATGGTGGCTGCCTGACGGTTTCCCAGGTCATACCTGGTCAGAGAGAGCACCTCTGGCCCTCCTTGCAGTGTAGCCCAGCTTAGCAAGACACAGAGACGCTACACCTACATCTTTACTTTGTCCACCTTCAGGAACCAGTAACAGGATTGGGAACCTCCTCAAGGACACCCAGGGACCAGAAAAATATCCTACCTCTGCTAGCAAATGCTAGCGGAATAGGCACCCCCAGCAAACCCATGGAGCCTTGGGCATATTGGTGGAGGGATTCCTTAGTCCATGTCCTATGAAATACCCATGTAGTGAGAGAGAACAGAGTCTTTGCTGGGTACTTTGGCACTGGGATTTTATCCTCAGTAGTGAGACTTCATAGTGTCTCACAGGAACCCCAGGGGCCTCATAAGTCCCTGCCCTTTACAAATGTCTCCAATAAAACCTATAATTATATAATAGAAACAAGCCTGCTGCACACTGCTGTAGCATCAAGAAAAGCAAAGCCCTGCCCCTATTCCTGGCTCCTGCCCTTCAGCCATAGAGAATGTGAAGAGAAGCCACTGCGCAGGGCAGGGTGGGAGAGGAAGATGGAAGGACTGAAGGGGACCAGGCCTGTCACCTGTGGATCTCTTTACTCCCTCCTTTCCCTCCCTTGGTTTTAAAAGACACAGTCTCTTATATAATTCAGGTAACTGAAACTTGACAATGTAGCCCAGGCTAGCCTTTGCCATCACAATCCTGCTGCCTAAGCTGTGGGAATGCTGGGATTATAGACAAGCATCACCATATCTCTGCAGTGAGAATTCTGGAATTTTGGGGTTCTTTAAAAAAACACAGAAATAAGGATGTTTTTGTTTTAACCCCAAGTGTGGAATATGGGGCTGCTTCAGATAGTCCACAGCAGCTGACAATGATTTGACTCATGCTCTAGCAGGGGTGTGATTTTTCCATCTACCGATAGTTTCTGCGATTATGAGGCATTAAAATTCTGGGGACTTTTCAGAGGCTATATAAACGTTAAGGACCCAAAAAGTGTGGTGGGTTATTGGTGGGTATGTGGTTTCCGTTTGCTAAGTAGTCTTGCACAAAAAAAAAAGAAACAAGAAATTAGATATCCTGCTGGTGAAGAACAAACTTCACCCCTAATCAGCAGGAAGTGGTCTGATGATAATATCACCCCCTTTCCTCTCTTTCTTTGTTTCTCTCTTACCTAGTGTTAGGGGGTTGAAAGGGTGGAAGGAAAAGGGGTGGAGAAGAGTGGAAGAAAGAACCCACAAAGTAGCCAAAGACAAGCTACATGTCTCTATTTTACCCCTGTCACAGCAACTGCAGTTGTGAAGGGCCATGGACCCCACTGAACAAAGTGATGTCCCTATTGTGCCTCAGCATAAAAATCTACTTCTGGGATCTGCTTCTAAAGAGTTGTGAACTTCCCTCAGCTGCTCTGGCTGCCATTTGTTTTGAAGCAAAGGTCTACTCTGAGACAGTTCAAAGCCACAAGGCCTTTAGTCACCCACCCCAGAAATGCAGGTAGCATGGGAGGCAGCATACATAGCCCCTGGGGTCTATACGTAAGGTCTCTAGCATATAGAGCAATCTCATGGCCACTTGGAGGCCAGCAAGGATAAGCGCACAGGTCTGACCTAGACCTGAGGGTCAAGTTGAGCACATCCTGTAACCTTGAGAATCATACATGTTGCTGACTTTGTGAAGCTCCAAGATTATGAGACCCAGCAAAGTGGCTAGCACTTAGTACGACCAGTGAAGTGATGATGATGATGGTGGTGGTGGTGGTGACAGTGAACCTGTTGTTAGAACTTCCTATCTTGCCATCTGATGAGCCAAGGTAGTAGCTAGGCAGATAAATTTGACAAGTGGTGATGGAGCACCATCTATTACCATCAGGGATTTGAGGGACTCAGATTACTCCACCAATTTGAAGCTAATCAGGGTGGAGGAGCTGAGGGGCTCCCCAGGGCCTCTGGTGATGTAAGCAATCCCTGTAATCAGCCATCTGCAGTTTGACTGCAAGGAACCTTTCCTGACTTATGTCTCTGGTAGCTGTGTGTTACCTAGCATATGCTTACATTCAAGGAGGCTCTGCATATGTCTCCTAGATTCCTGGTGGTGCTGTGGTTTCAAAAGGGGCCAGATGTGGACTAAGAATGGCCCTGAAATTTAAGACTCTTCACTTCCCAGAGGGTCCAGCACCAACACCTTCTTGGGGATTCCAGAAGAACCTGGTCACCTCAATATCTACAGTAGCCACTGAAGATATGGCTGCCAGCCAACAACTGCTCTGGTTTTAGGTTAAAGTATATATATATATATTGTGCGCTTGCATGGGTGCATGTGCCACAGTGTGTACAGAGGTCGGAGGATAACGTGTGGGGGTGCTTTTCTTCCACTTTCAGGTCTGTCCTAGTGATGGAACCCTGTCATCAGACTTGCATAGCAAAGTCCCTTTCCTAATGTGACATCTTGAATGTTCTTTTTAAATTTTGTTTTGAGACAGGGTTCGTCTCTGGAGCTCACTGTGTAGAACAGACTGGCCTTGAGCTCACAGAGATCTTCTTGCCTCTGCCTCCTGAGTGCTAGATTAAAGGTGGGCACCACAACAACCAAATCTGTTTTATTTCTTGTACAACCTTACGATGCAGGTCATTCCTGCTCTATAGATTAGGGAAATGAGACTCAGACAGAAGTCGGTTTGCTCAGGGTTACACAGCTGGTAAGCACATGAGCTAAGATTTTAATGCAGGGTTGTCTGACTCCGCATAAGGCTTTAGACCAGGGCGCTTTCCTGGTTCAGTCACTACTAAAGCAGATTGTCACAGACAGGATTGCTTGAAACAACACAAATTTCTCATCTTACGACTCTGGGAGTTCATATGGCTTTTACTGGATTAAAATCAATCTGTTCCCAGGCTGAATTCCTTTTTTGTAGGGAGCTCAAAGGGGTCACCTCATCTTTTTCAGTTTCTAGAAGCTTCCGTATCCCTAGGCTGTGGATATCTTTCCATATCCAGAACTTGTAGTGATGGACTGGACTCTCTTCATATCAAATCACATGACTGCTGTTCTTGTTGCATGTCTTCTCTCTTCTCCCTCCTTTTCCACTTTCAGGGACCCCTGTGACAAACTGCATCCGCCCACTTGGCTCTAGAATGTCTCGTTATTTTAATGTCATCTTACTAGCAACCTTAGTTCCTTTTGCCTATGACCTTAGGTCAGCAATTCTGAACATGTGGGTTGAGATCCCTCTGAAGATCTAATGACTTTCATAGGAGTCACATATCAGATATTTATATTATAATTCATAGCAGCAGCAAAATCACAGTGATGAAGTCGTAATGAAATAATGTCATGGTTGGGGGTCAGCACAACATGAGGAAATGTTTTAAAGGGCCACAGCGTTAGGAAGGGTGAGAACCACTGCCTTAAGTCTCTGCAAAGGCAACACTCCTTTGCAACTGTCACAGGCCTTGGGATGAGGAATGAGGCATTCTGGGTTGGGGAAAAGAAGACAAGAGACCTGGATGTTGCCCTCTACCTCAACCCCAATCAGGAGAAGGTCTAAAGCCTTGAAACAAAGCCACGTGGACCAATCAACAATGTGTGGGCAGGGTGGGAGAGATGGAACCTCTGGGTGGAGGTGATCTTTGAGCTGTGTCCCCAAGAGTCAATCATGGGCAGCAAAATTCTAGAGAGTGAAGCCGGGAGGCGGTTCCTCAGTCTCTTAGCACCTGTGCTGTGTGACCCAACTTGTCACCTTTCTTCAGGCCTCTGTTCCTCTTCCCTACATAGTCCTCACCGTTAGCTCTATATTCTTCTTCCCAATCTTGAAGCCACTCTCTCTCCCAGTTATTCAAAAGCAACTGTTGACAATCTTAGGGACAGCTGTCTCAGTAACCCCTGGGTGACTGAATGCAGAGTCCAGCCCTTGCCCTGGACTTACAGCTAGAGAGATGGCCCAGTGTTTGGGAGCACCTGCTACGTGATCCTGAGGGGCAGAGTTTGGACCCTTCGGATGTAACATCTTGCTGAGCACAAGGGCACATGCTCTTAATCCCAGAAGTTGGGAGGCAAACACAAATGGATCTCTGTGAGGTTGAGGCCACTTGGTCTACACTGTGAGTTCCACAATGCCTGGAGTACACAATGAGACCCTGTCCTCAAACACAAACCAACCAAACAAAAACAACCCTGAGCCCTTGGCGAGATAGCTCAGTACTTAAGAGCAATGTCTGCTCTTCTAGAGGACCCAGGATGAATTCCTACAGCCATCTGTAACTCCAGATCCAGGGGAATATGACGAGTGGCCCAGGCACACAAGTGGTACACCCACAAACATATAGGCAAAAGAACTATACACATAAAATAAAAATATTTTAATTAAAAAAAAAAACCACCAATAACAGCAAAAGCCTCTTTCAAAACAAAAACTATCTTGAGGCCCAGCAACAAACAAACGGAAATCTCTGGTTCCTACTGACACCGGCTACTCTAGCTACCCCTAACCCAGATTAGACATTTAGAGCAGAAAAGTATTAACAACCAAGTTTTCCTCATGACCTGCAGAAGTCATGTACCTGAAAAATCAAAAGAAAAAGAAAAAGAAAAAAGCAGGATATAAAACATCAAAATAAATCCAGCCATGCCTTTCCCTGAGAAATAGGCAGACATAAATACCAGATATGATAGTCTGTACCCCCCCAGTACCCAACCACTTGAGGACAATGAGGAAGGGACCCACGTTCAGGTTTATTAAACCTGTTCTCTGCCTGCGATCGGTGCGCTGGCCACTTACTTCTTTAGGTTGGTGCCCAGCATTGCAAGGCTGTAATGTAAGCCGCCTCGCTTTCAACACTGCATTGCCAGCCCTTATTCTTATGAGTAGGGAGTCTTTGTTCCTTGCAACCTGTAACTCCAGCTCCAGAGCTCTGATGCCCTACCCTGGCCTATGTACACACACACACACACACACACACACACACACACACACACACATGGGCTGAATCTGAGAGGCTGTGTTCTCAGCAATCCCTCTGGGTGGTTATGACACATACCTAAATTTCCCAGCCCAGCTGTGATACCAGCTCCTCTATGCAGCCCTTCCTGAGCCCAGAGGGCAAACCAATTTCCCCTCCGCTTCTACACACATCCTTCTCTGAGAATTCTTTGTCCTTCCCTCACTGACTGACCTGCGATTCTAAAAGGTGAACCTGTTCTCTCATTATGACTATGAGAACTGGGCCAAGGCTCCTCACACAGAAAGAGGCGTAGCAGGGAGTTCCAGTGGCAGGTGAGCGTAAAGTGAGAGGACACAGGATGTGCTTGTGTGCCTTGAGCTATCACCATGAGTAGGACACTGGACTTTTCACAGGCTGCAACCCTGCAGCACATGGTGACTTCTCGATGCCCACGCCCTTCTTTGTTTTGTTTGTGCTGCTGGGGACTAATACCACAACCCTGTGCATGCTAGGCCTCTGACCTCTGACCTCTGACCTCTGAGCTATATTCTCAGCCTCCCACTTTACCCTTTAGACAGCTAACTCTGTGGTGGAGGACCTGGGTCCACTTTGTCCTCTACCAAGGAAGAGATAGACTAACTACCTCAAGTGTTGGAGCGAATGAGTGATTCTACATTCATATCTTCTGCAGCCTGTCGGAAGTCTGGTGTGGCTGAAACTGAAGTCAGAAGTTGACAAACTGGGGGAGACAGACAGGCTGTGGATAAGAGAGCCGGAAGAGGGTGAGTTTTTTATTCTAAAGGTGTTGAGTAGTTGGCTCTGGGTGAATACCGACCACAATGGAAGCCCATAGCCCAGCCAGAGACATCAAGGCAGGAGGGTCTGTGGTCTGAGGGGGTGAAAGCTGTCTGAGCATCCGTCTTGCTTCAGGCCAGAGTAACCCCAGGCCTTTAGGTTGCCGTGGCAACCCAAGTCTGCAGCACCCCCCCCCCATTTCCTGCCTACCTGCTCTGAGAGCTCTATCTCATCAATTAGTGATCCAATAACAATAGTCACCCAAGTCCACACAGAAACCTAAAGGCCACAGACTTCTGGCTACTGCATAGATGCTCACTACATTTGACCTAGGGCCACGGGCTAAATTCTCTTTTCCAAAATTCAAATTACTCTTTCTTTAGCTTCTCCCTCTTGGGTTTAAAGGCATGAGGCTGCCAGAGGTGGGGACTGATGCCTTAGAGATTTCCTGAGAAATGGATGCTGGGAAAACTATCAAGTAGGATGCCTACTCCCTATCCCTGACTTGGGACCAGAGATGCTGACTCTAATAATATCTTTGGCATGGACTTGTGCATCACTGCTGGTCCTCACCCTTCATCTTTGCCCAAAATGAATTAACTCATGGCACCCAAAGGGAAGGAAAGGGGGAGATGCTGGAAATCTGACTCAGTTGGTAGAAAGCTTGCCTAGCCCATCAAAGCCCTGGGTTCAATACTTAGCACTTCCTAAAACCAGGCATGGTCTCATGTACCTGTAATCCCAGTGCTAGGAAGACGAAGATAAAGACAAGAGGACCGAGGTTATCCTCAATTACACAGCTAGTTTGAGGCTAGCCTGGGCTACATCAGACTGTAGAAAGACAGAGGGGAGGGGTAGAGAAGAAGAAGGAAAAAGGAAAAGAAGGGAAGGGAAGGGAAGGAAAAGGAAGGGGAGGGGAAACATCCACATTGTGATGAGTCTAAGATGTCTGCAATCTATTCGATATTCATCTTGCAGGGAGTAGGAGCCCCTCCTCCTGGATCCTGGTGGGCTCTGTGATAGCCTGACCAGTAGAATTAACTGGAAACAATATGTTCCAGCTTCTGAGTGCATGCAGTCTGAAGGAACGGACAGCTCCCACTCCCGAACTCTGGAGAGAGTTGCTGAGGAAATTTAGATGCTAAACTGGAGGGCACTCACCAACCAAGACAAGAGCTTACAGCCCCGGGGTGAAATCCCAGTTGACAGTTGGGACAAGACTCCTGCTATGCAAGTGTGTGATCCAATGGCAGATGGGCCATCCATCTGACTCACAAGTAGAGAGCACCCATGCCTCTAAGCTCTTCCTAAATCACAGTCTTTTGAGCAACATAAACAAGTGTTCCGAGTGCATATCTTTTGTTTGTTTGTTTGCTTGTCTTGTTCTTCAGAAACATATAATACCTTTTATTGGTTCTTTGAGATTTAATATACTCTGATCACACACACTTCCATTTTGCGCCCCCCAACTCCTCCCAGACCCACCTCCACCTTTCTCTCCCCCAACTTCCTGCCCTCTTATCTTTACGCCCTACTGAGTGCAGCTTGTGCTGCCTTACTACAGCTGTCCTTTACTTCTCTCTCTTCCGGTATTAGCTGCAAGAATTACTGTGCTGTCAACGGCTCGAGATTTGAATACAACCTTCTTTGATCCTGCCGGAGGAGCTGATCCTATCTTCTATCAACATTTATTCTGATTATTCGATCACCCAGAGGTGTACATTTTTAATTCTTCCAGGATTTGGATTTATTTCACACGTTGCTACTTATTATTCAGGTTAAAAAAGGAGCCATTCGGATATAAAGGAATAGTACGAACCACACTTCTATGTGTGGGGCCACCCACTGGATCATAGTTGACCTATCATGGGTCACACCCTTAAAGAAGACTGACTCCTCCTCCCTCAGAAGCCATCAACTGTTCCTGGCTGAGCTCATACATTTAAAGTGGTTTGCTCTGCCGCAGTGGCTAATGAGAACGTTAGTATTACTATCTGCCAAATCACTTTAGGGTCTGCTGTGTACTGGGCTCATTTGCATGGTTATTTAATTTAATTTTTTTATTTACTCTGCCAGGTGAGTATTGTCATCTCATTTCCCTGCAATATACGAAGGTTCAGAAAGGGAAAGAACATCGACTGATGTCCGCAGGCTGAAACAGGAATTTGGATGTGAAGCCCCCGGAGATCTCAGTTTAACAGTCCTTCTGACTTAATTGTCCTAACTCTAGTCCCTGCTGGATAAATCTCTTCCAACAGTGTGCACCTCACCCAGAAGCTGCAGCAGAGAGAGGGTAGGGAGGGGGATTCTCAGAGTTGGCATCTACACTCGAGGTGCAAGCTTTGCTTGTGTGGTCTCATCACTGCACTAGAAAGTGAGCTCTAGAGGCAGGTCCCTTTCTCAGAAGGGTCAATGGAAGCTTGAAAAAAGGTCATCCAGACTAAGGATGTGCATGGAGGGCATACAGCCCCCTGGGAAAAGCGGGTAAGAGAAAAGAGGTGAAGAAGACAAATTAAAAAGAGGAAGAGGAGCCCAAAATTCTAATGAACAGAAGTGGCTTTGAATGAGCCATGAAGTTCTGGAACTGGCCAGGGAACTCAGAGCGGTCCCTACAGAGCCGGCCCAGCTCAGGAATTTCCCCTCTCTCCCTCTTGGACACAGGCCTCTGGGTGGAGAGGTGGAGATGCAGGCAGGAGGCCGAAGGAATGAAACAAGTCATAACCTTGTCTTTTGTCTCAGATTTGTGTCATTTCAAAGGATCGTCAGATGGGAGGGCAAGAGACTGCCACACGCCGCCTCATTAAATTCTAGGGTTGATTCATCTACCCACAGGTACCCTTTCCACCACCCTCACAGCAAGACATGCCTGAAGCCATTCTGGCACATTGGCACCAACCCAGTGCTGAACCCCACCCAGAAAGCTTGCTGTCCTTAGCACCTGTCACACTTTTGTCCACCTGTTCCTTCATTCAGACCTGGGACACAGCTTTCTCTCTGCTACATTTGATTCCCAGAGGGGATTTAAGGGTTCAGATCAGCAAGTGTGGGTAACTGCTCCTGCTGACTGGCGGTGGGCCAGCTTTCCCCTCCATGAGCAGAATGTGAAGACTTGGGAACTGCTTGGGTCTCAGTGTTTGATGTATGACCAGAGCCTGCTAGAAGCAGGGCTACACAGAGTCACATATGAATAGAAGAAGACCCCAGTGCAATCTTTAGCTCACCAGAGCTGGGAAAATGAAGGGTTAGAGGTCTCATACTCTTTTTTTTTTTTTGAGGGTGAAGAAATTACCAGGTGGCCATGGAGCCAGCCGCGGGGGCGGCTGCTAAACCCGGTGGCGACCGCATAAGGAGACACCGGACCCAGGAGAGGGACCTGGCGCCAGCGCTCCGGGGCAGACATCCCCTGGTGGCTTCGGTACAGTCAGTTCTGCGGGTCCACTGCACGCACACGGTGGTGTTTGAAGGTGTGTCCGCCTCTGCTCGGCACAAGCGTCTGTGCGCGGCCGCTCCCGCATCCTCCGCCGGCCCCGCGCGCACACCCGACCCTGCGCTCCGGAGCAGGACCAAGAACCCAGCAGACCTCCCACGCGCTTCTCCCGGCCCTGGTAAGCGGGCGACCCGTGACCATAGCATAAGAAAAGAGGCTGGCTCGCGGGAACACGTACCTGCGCGGCGACAGTCTGGGACGCGGGCCTGATGTCCTCCGGTGCGGTGCGTGCGCCGCCAGGAGAGGCTGGGGACTTCTGCAGGCACGCAGGTCCCTTTCTCCTAGCTACTCTGGGCCACGTTGTGCGAGATTCCTCCCGCTCCCAACCCCAGTCAGGCACAGCCAGACCTGTCGGCCCACGCCCTGCAGTTCCCGCTGACCGCAGGCCACAGGCGAGGCGCCTGCTAGAAGGGCAGAGGTGGCCTGAGCGCGCGCCTATCCGGAGGTGCAGCATCCCTCCCCCCCCTCCCCGCTAGCATCCTGACCTAGAGACTGGCTCTGCGGAAGAAGCTGCTGAAGCACTAGGGGACTTCTTCAGCCACAGGCACTCCTAGGGACGCTGAAACCCAACGTGGGAAGCTGAGAGAAAGGTAGAGAGCCTTTCTGCGTTCATCTTCAGTCTCCAACATCAGTACCCACTCAGTAAATGAGGTGGGTGTCACAGTTCTGGGCCTTTCTCTACCTGCCCGAAGGCTAGCCTTCCGGATACCAGACCTCGTGCTTCCAGAGCCAAGAGGGGTAATCAAGGACGTTATAAATGACCTCCTCTGGTTTTATGGAGACATCAAGGAAAACTTATTGTCCTCTGCCCTAATACTCCCCAAACACTAATGGCAAATAGTCACAGCGTGTCTTGTTATAAGCTCATAAACGTGTTGATTTGATTAAGTCTATGAGACAAATGCTACTATTTTCCCCATTTATATAGGGAGAAATTGAGGCACGAGAGGTCAGATTGCTTGCCCTAGGCCACCCACCTATTTAATGAAGCCTTTGAGATTCAGATCTAAATCCCACCCTTTGTTTCCTAGGTCTCTCACAAGTGCATGCCTGGGCTCCTGTGGACCCTCGTCCCCGGGAGACCCTCTCTCTGCCTCTCATTTTCTGAACGTTCCCAGTTTGGACTGGTGACTTCACTGTATTATTCCCTTGATACCCTTCTCAGAGGTCTTCGCACTGCCTGATGGGATGACTGGCACACTGTTGCCTGTTTGCATGATCCATGCTCTGGACCCACACTCGAATCTATGAAATAAATGTCTGGAACTGGTTGGTGGGGCATCTACAAAGTTCATGTCTGAGACAGATAGAAGGTTAGGGTTGAGATGGAGTGCAAACCGAGGTGTAGACTGGAGAGGGACCGAGTAGATCTATGTTAGTAGCTGTTAAGCCCTCTGGGTAGCCCAGAGTGCTAGGATGTAGTCTTTAAGTCAGTGGCTCTCAACCTTCCTAATGCTGTGACCCCAACCATAAGATTATTTCATCACTACTTCATAACTGCAATTTTGCTACCGTTATGAATCATAATGTAAATCTCTGTGTTTTCTTAAGTGACCCCTGTGAAAGGTCATTCTATCCTAAAGGATAGAGACCCACAGATTGAGAACTACTGCTCTAGGTGGACCTGCTGACAGAAGAAGGCAGAAGGTACAAGGGCAGCCAAAATAGTTCAGGCCGTGGTGGGTGGGAGGATGGGGTGTTTCTCTTCTGGTGCTGTCAGAGACTGGATCAGCCTGCTCTCTGGTCCCCATTGTGAAATCTCTCCTTTTTGCAAAATGTTCACAAACGGAATTTTTCAGATTAAACTATCTGTGCCTGAAAATGTTCATCTGGTGACTTTTTTTCTTAATTTTTATTTGTGTGTGTGTGTGTGTGTGTGTGTAGAGTGAATGGTGTAAATCTTGTATGTGGTGTGCATGTGTGCATGTTCTTCTGTGTGTGGAGGGCACCCCACCTGGTTTTTTGAAACAAGGTCTTTCCCTGAGTTCAAAGCTCACCACCTTCTAGACTGGTTGGCTGGAGAGCTCCAGGGATTATCCCCACCCCCGATTCCCCCACCCCTGCTTTTCTTTTTGTTTTAATTGCCATTGTGAATGTAGCTAAGAGTTTGGGTTTGAAAGCCAGAGCACCTGACTTTAAATTCCAGTCCTTCTTCTTACCAAAAGGGTGGCCTTCGCTCAGTCTTTTAGCCATTTTGTGAGCATTTCCCTGCCTGAAAATGGGGGTAGCACCTAAGAGAGGGACTGTCGTGTCACATGAGTTAAACCAAGGGAAGCCTTCTCAGCTCAAGGCTCCACGCAGTAATGAACATTCTACCCGTGTCAGTTGCTGTTGCTATTCAATATCTCAGATACCTCTTTCCTTTCTTCTGAAACAGGGTCTCCTAAGAAGTCCAAGCCAGGCAGAAGTGTATATGCTCATCCTACCTCTGCCTTCCGAGTGCTGGGATTAAAGGCGTGTGTCGCCGCCACTCGCTTCCTGCTATGTTTTTTGATGTTTACTGTAACCTTAGAACTTATGCCTGAATTTTTATTGCAGTGAGTCTTATTCTCTCCATCTTGTAGACTGAAAAAATGGAGGTGCTGCAAACTGCCTAAGTGCACACCCAGCCAGGACTCTATGGGACTCCTAAAACGGTTTATCTCAACAATGATGCTTCACCTCTGCCTCTCCCTCCAGGGAAGAAGAGCACTGTTCTAAAGCCTACCGTCAGTTGACCATCTGCGATTCCGGCTCTCTGGAGCCCAGCCAGGATGTGGTAATAGTCTGCTGTAAAGTGACCCCCACATTGCTCTCAGGCCTCACAGCTCCTGTGGCACTATGAATAACCTATGTCATAAACTCTGGTTGGAGGCCCCTGGCTTGGGGCAGCTGTCCTTAGTGGGTCCCATCTCCCTATTTCTATCCCATAATCTCTGTTTGCAGATCCCAAACAACATCTTGTGCTTCTGGCTCCCTACATACTCTGTAGTGCTGGGAATTGAACCCAGAGCCTTATACAAGCTAAGCAAGCGTTCTACCCCTCTGAGCCACTCCTAGATCCTACATGCCCTTGGGTTAAGCTTCCTATTGATCTGCACCTTGTGGCCCTTACCCCCAGTGTCTTAGAGCATCAGAACTGGTAGTAGAGGTGCACTTGAGGCAATTCTAGCCTTGCCTTCCATAACAAAATTATAGATTTGAAAAGGCAAGCTGGGTGTGGTGGCATATACCTTTAATCCCAGCGCTTGGGAGGCAGAGAAGCAGGCGAATCTTTCATGAGTTCAAAGCCAGCCTGGTCTACAACATGAGTTCCAGGATGGCCAGGGCTGTTACACAGAGAAACCCTGTCTTGAATACCCCACCCCTCCAAAAAGGCAAGGAAACTCATGCCCCTGGCTGCTCTACCTCTTTGGCCAGGCATGGGCAGTGGAATTTCTGTTCTGCAGATAACACCTGGCAACAACCTTACAAACAACACACAACTCACTAAATTAAAAGGGAGTGTAGATCATCTTGCAGAAGCTTCCTGGGTCTGGGATAGTAAATGCTCCTGGATGCTGACTTGGAATCTTCTTCTAATGACTGTCTTTCATGCCCACAGAAATCCCTTCCGTCATGGGCTGGCTTCCAGAGACAAGGCCAGTTGTCAGTGCCCAGCAGGCACTGTTTGCTCTTTTTCTTCTTTCCCAGTCTCCTGTGGTGTTTTGGTTTTCATGTTTGTTTGTTTGTTTGTTTTGGCATTTTTCCTAAAGAAAGTCTTTATGCTGAGCTCAATGACAATGGGTTTATTCCATTTTCTGGTATCAAACTTGGGGTGACGCTCTGAAAATGTCCAGAAAATGGCTGACATCAGACCATGTACCCAGGTGGGAGTTTTCTAAGTGTTCTCCTTTGTCTGGCCACACCTCTCTGCCCCCCCCCCCCCCCCATCTCTTGGAGGATTGAGTCATAGCTTCCTGCCTTGGTTCCTCTGTCTGGCCAATAGGAGGAGAATGGGGACTCAAGGGATTTGGTCCCTCTGCCAGGGTGACTTTAGGTTAGCTGCCTCCTCTTACTGAAGGTGTCAGCTCTTATTAGCCTCTCTTTCTTGCCCTTCTCCCTACTTTCCTCCTATAGGCCTTGGGGGAGCCCCTGGTTCCCAGATACGTTAGTTCCATGTGACCACTCCTTGGGTCCCTCAGGTTCCTGCTCTCCACTAGGACTATGACTAACACAGAAGCAGTGGATACACACAGAGGACAGAAAGAGCAACGATGAATTACTTTAAAAAATTACTGTTTTCCCAGCTTGCCCTCCCAGTGCCCACAGCTGGCCAGTCTCAGATCAAATCTCTCTTCATGCTCCAGACAGAAGAACAGGTAGTTACTTCCTCCCCTGTCTCCAGCGCCAGCTCACTTCTGTGCCTGCTCAACCCCATGGCTCCCATCACTGCCTGCCCTGCCCTGCCCTGTGCTTCCTGTTGCCACCGAACATGTCCCAGAGCTGATCACGCAAGTGGACGCAGGTAGACAGCTTCCCTCCTCAGAAATACCCACCCTTGCTGAGTCAAGCACCTTCTGGAATAGTCTGGGCGGCAGGAGGCTGGTTGCTCTGAGAATGATCATTTCTGGCATCAACCACACACCAGCAGGCTGAGGCCTGAGCTGATTCATCAGATGACCTGGACAAGCAGAGCACCACATGGCTGTTTCTGCTCCTCCCTAGATAATCTGAAGGCTTTCAGAAGACTGTGACTAATGGCGACATCTGCAGACAGGAGATGCTGAGCCCCTCCCCGTGTGTGTGTGTTGTGTGTAGGGGGGTGAACTCAAATTCGGGTAGAATATGAACATAGGCATCTAGAGCAGTGGTTCTCAACCTGTGGGTCACGACCCGTATGGGGGGTCACATATCAAATATCCTGCATCTCAGATGTTTATGTTACGATTCATTAGCAGAAGCAAACTTACAGATATGAAGTAGCAATGAAAATGATTTTACGGTGGGGGGTCGGCACACCATGAAGAACTGTATTAAAGGGTCGCAGCATTACGGAGATTAAGAGCCACTGACCTAGACAGCTGGTTTGGGGGTTCAGGGGGGAGCTTTCAGGCTAGGTTTGCTTTGCTCAGGCTGGGTTCTTTGGGAAGGGAAAAGTTCAGGGGACTTTTGCAGGTTTGTTGCTGTGAAAACTAGGAAGCTCCACTCAGTTTCTTCCTCAAAATGGGCTTAATATACAGACTAGCCTATGGATCAAATATAAGGAAACCCTCACTTCTGGTTGCCACAGAAACCAGGAGACTAGCTGAGTATGCTGGTGCAACCTGTGGTCCCAGCTAGTCTAGAGAATGAGGTGGGCTGGGGAAGGGTTTGAGGCCCTTCTAACAATTTCAAAGCCAGCCTAAGAGTTGGAGAGGATGTAGCTCAGCGGTAGAGTGCTTGACCGGTATGCATAAAGCTCTGGGTTCTATTCCCAGTCCAGGAAGAAAGGAAAACAGGAAGGAAGGAGCTATGTTTATTAGGGGTGTGAAGAGAGTAGATGAGACAGAGAAGGCACAAAGGGGCTTTGCTGGCTGCAGTTTTATGAGCCAGGATGGAACTGCTCAATAGCTTTAGCAGCATCTGCCTTGTTTATGGAGCATGCACCAAACTCCGACTTCTCCACTGATGCTCTGTGATCTTCAGGACCCCCGAATCTTCATTTTCTTATTTGTAAAATAGCATGACTAACAATACCTCACAGGGTTTTAGCAAATGAGTTAATAATTTAACTGGGCCTGCTTCTAGCAAGTGCTCTGAGGACATTAAGCCATCCCTCCTTAACGCAGCACCAGTGGAAGGCTATTGTCTGCTCTGGCTCAAGTGCACTAAGATTCTTTGTAGCAAGGAGCTGGGAAAATGGAGACTGGTTTTGTTTTCTTTCTAGAAGAGTTGCCTCCTTTGGGGGTCTTAGCACTTTGGAGTGAGTATGTGGAGGAAGGGGGATGACAAAGAGCCCTTAGAGGGAGCAACTGGGACTTTGCACGGTGGTGCACACATGCAATTACAACACTGAAAGCTTGAAGCAAGAGAATCAAGGGTTAAGGTCAGGTTACATAGTGAGGCCCTATCTAGATAGATAGATAGATAGATAGATATAGATAGATAGGTAGATAGGTAGGTAGGTAGGTAGGTAGGTAGGTAGATAGATAGATAGATGGATGGATGGATAGGTAGATAGGTAGATAGGTAGAAAAATAGATGAATGAATGGATGGATGGGCAGATGGATAGATGGATGGATGGTGCATTCATGCATGAGCAGGCTGGAGTTACAAGTCAGTAGTAGAGTACTGACTGAGTTTGTACAAGGTCCTGGGTTCAATCCAAGCACCACAAGAAAACCAAACAACCAACTATCAATCAAACAATACAAGCACCTACAGAAAACCCCCCTCAATTCTTTGGGGATCATGGTTTAGGGGTCTACTATGGGTTGTGGGTACTATGGGAACGAGATGATAGGAGAAGACTAACAACAGACTTGTAACAAAGACCAAGGCCTGACCAGAGACATCTCAGTGAGAACTCTCCCCTTGAATTCTGTCAGCTTTAGTCCTAGCTTGGTCTGGGCTTTGGGTGGGCTGGTATCTTGGGAGCAACAATGGTGGCAGAGAGGTGGGGTTACCTCAAGGTCAGAAAGGGGTACTTCAGAGCCCAGCTCTACTACCAGAAGAGTCCCAAAGCCCTTAGTGCATCGTACATACAATGAAGATGTTGAATGGCGCCATCTTCCCAGGATACTGTGCTGTGACCGTCCTATGTCAGCTACATTTAACACAGTCCTAGCACAGAGGTCCCAGGGACAACCCACAAAATATTTATGTCCTAGTCCCTGGAGCCTGTGAATATGTCTTCTTAACTGCCAAGGGGGACACAGGTAGTGTGATTAAGATAGGGAGGTTATCTGGGTTATCGGAGTGGACCTCATGTCATGGCGAGAGGGACGCAGAAGACCCGCCAGCTTTTGTTCACTCTGAAGGTGGGAAGAGGACTGAGGCAAGAGTGTAGGCAGCTTCTAGCTGAGAAAGGCCACCAGATAGAGGCCTTCCTGGAACCTTCTCTCTCTGAGAGCCTTCACAAAGCACTGCATCCTGAGAGCTCTTGGATCTGACCTTCCAAATTCTGAGACTATAAATCTGTGCTGTTCTGATACAGTGCACTTGTGGTCATTTGTCATAGCAATGATGGGAAATGGGTACAGCCACTGAGTCCCCTCACAGCAGTCTCCCTGAAGGATGAACAAACTGAAGGAGACTCCACAGCATCTATTGAGCACTGTGGCTCTACACTACCCACCATCTCCCTTGATAGTTAGTTCCACTACCCAGGCCATGGAAACAAATGTCTGCTTGGGCATTACCAGGGATGGAACCTTCCAGAATAGACAGCTCAGAGAAACTAGGCTCCTGGAGAGTGGGAGCGCGGGCTTGGATGAAGAACAGGAGGAAGGCAGAAAGACAGAGGGACATCAGAATGGGACTAAGAGATTAGTTATTTTTTTGTATCCTCAACACCCCAGAGAGGAGCCCCTGGATAGTGATGAGAGCGAGGAGACACTTTTCATGATATGCAGAGTAGAAAACAACACACCACCACAAGAAAGCACGGTCGGGGTTACGGTGGGAGAGGCAGGGTCTCTTAATGGGTGCATGTTGGATGGCTTCCCGTAAGAAGCACCCTTTCAGCTGCAACCAATGTGGTGAAGATGTTTTTCTTCACCACAGGGAGCTCAGCCCTGTGAGGCGCAGCTCCAACTGGAAGCCTTTAGTGATTTTTGTTGTTATTCTCTATCCAGTTCTCTTTTGATTTGTCTAATTATACCGAGGAGGGAGTCTCAGCTGGGTGCAAGAGTGCCTTGCATGTGGCTGGGGTTCTGCTGGAATACAGGAGCCAGCCCCAGGCCTGGTCTGGAGACAGCAGATGCTAAGGCTTAAACCATTCTGCTTGGCTTGCCCTCATTTTCATTTTAGATTTGTCTAACCACTTCCTTTTGTGTTAGGGTCCCGATTTTCCTTTTCTGGGTATGGAATACAATTTCTTCTTATAGAAAGGAAGAGCCCTCTGTGATTCCTCTGAACTGTGGTTCCCTGCAGGATTAGTTGACAGGAATAAGCTCCCTTCACTTCAGGCCAATGCTCAGCTCAGCAGGTCAGTTCATGTGAATGAATGAATGAATGAATGAATGAGATAATGAAAAAATGAAGGAAGAGAGAGGTGAATTGAGACTCAAATAATCCTGTGCCCTTCCTTCTCCTTCTTCTCCCTGGGTGAGGGTGGGCCTGCATTCCCCTCCAACTCACATGACGCTGGTAGTCCCTGGTCTGCTGCACTGCACATTACAACTAGGAGGGTCAGGACATGTCCCAGCAGCCTGGCCAGGGTTGAACTTCCGAGACCTGCTCCCTCAGGGAGCCTAGGCCAGGGGACCTCTCTGATCTGTTGACCCTCCCATTGCATGGTAGGTCTCATCATAGTAGATCTTAGAATGACTGCTAGCTCCCAGCCTTTCTCCATGGGCCTTTATTCCTGCTTGGATTTGGAATTTTCCGCTGCTGCAGGAGGAGTCCTGGAGCCGCATGACTGAAGGTCAGCTGTTCTCACTCATGCCCGCGGACGCGTTTTTCCCGGTCTTATCTCCCGACTGTATTCACCTGCGAGCCGTGGAGCCACTTACTTCTCTTTCTCTGGTGGGCACTGAAGGGACACAGCGAAGCACGCACGCAAGGCGAGGGCGTGGCGCAGGTCCGATGGAGGCTCGGCATCCACATGCACCGGACCCGAGGAGTGCTGGCCCCAAGCGACATGGGGCAGCGCTGGCCAGCTCTCCTCCACCGTCTAGCAGTGGCCTGAGTGCAGTCTTCACAGTGGCTGGCGATGAAGGGACCCAAGACCCAAATCCCTTCCCGTTCTTTTGAGGTACTTGGGAGGTGGGGAGTGAAGAACAGGTGGCTTATTTCATGTAGCCAGACAGACATGAAGGGATGAGACGGACTTGGTGGGTGGCATAGGTCACCAGGCCATCTTCCTCTTCCTCCCACCCCATGCACTAGGTGCACAGTGACAGTGGAGATCCTTGTCCCCAGCTCTGGTTGGCTCCAGGCTGTCTACTGCCAGGCAGAGCCCCAGTGCCAAGTTGGTTTTCCACTGTGCTCCTTGGAGAAATGAAAAGGGTGTGGGTGGGGACGGGCCCCGGGTCAGCGGGACACAGGTTCCCAGGACACCGGGTTTCCAGGACAGAGTCTCAGGGCAGCTAAGTTTGGAATGACCTGCCAGAGTCCACTGTGTCACCTGTATCACAAGATACTTAGTATCCCCTGTCGCCCCCCTGCTTACAGGTCAGTCTTAGGCTGGAAGGACAAGGAGCTGCTGCAGGACCATCCATCCATCTCAATTTCGGGTTAGGATCACCAGTCTCATTTCCTTTCCCTGTTCTTTTGGTTTGGGCCATTTCTTCTTGATCTTCTGTCCCTCCCTTCCCTAGCCCACTCCTCAGAGGTGGTGATACAGGTGAGGCTGGAGTTGGCCCATTGGCTGAGAGCAGAAGGGTGAACCGTGCCAACCAGTTGTTAAAAATGGCCCTTACAGAAGATGAATTTGTGTCAAGCTGCGATTAGCTGATGCAACGAAAACAAAGATCACAAAAAGTCATCCACTTCCTAACTTACTAGTTCTATGCCTTTGAGGTTTACTTGTATTTTATCCATAGTGGGTGTGTTTTACAGTGCACACTCCTACTGCATACCCCTGCCTTCCTCACCCATGTTCTATTGCACCATACAGGCAGCCTGAAATCAGTCTTTACACCACAGAAACTGGCATGCTTCGCTCACAGCTGGATTTGTAGTTGGCTTCTTTTGCTTTGAGACAAGGTTCGAAGTGTAGTTCAGGGAGCCTGGGAACTCAAGGTTCTCTCATCCCAGCCCCTTGCTGGTTCAACTTCTGTTTTCGAGTCTTTGACTTATGAAGTCAATGCTAGCTAGTATTATAAAAGCATGTCTTGGGTGAATACTGTGGTCCTACCTTCACTTTAAGTAAGGCTAGCCATAGTGGAGACCAGTACCATGTCAATGGCACGAACATGGGGGAACTCTCCACGCAGTGTTCAGAAAGCGTACCTGATTTTGTAGTCACTCACACCATCAATGACACCTGTTTTTGGCTTGCTGACAAAGTGTCAAGCCACATTCATTTTGCCAAGGGAGGACATTCTGTGAGTCGGTTGACTGGAGAGACTTCAAGTTTTATTACTTGTCAATATCACACTTCCTTTACCTCAGTAAGAGCTAGATGTTTTCATCCCTCCCCGACCTAGGTATTGACAGGACGATCCACGATGTTTGTTATGATCCAAATGTTCTCTCTAGAGCCCCCTGACTCAAATCTCTCTGTAGATTTCACCTCATGCTGTGAACATTTAAAACCACCTGGCAGACACCCGGGACATACTCCTACTGAATCCACGGTGTTGCTATGGGATTATCATCACTTGAGATATTTGAGGTCTCAGAGCTGAAGCCATCTGAGGGAATGGACACGGGAGGGCAAGGGGATGTCAAACGGGTTTAGTGAAAAGGCGAGTCAGAAGCCCAGCTTTGGGGCAGACCTCAGTGATGTTCTAGACACCTTAGGGACATCTCAGTCTGATGTGTGTACATCTACAATTCCAAAGGAAGTGGGGGCTGTGGATGACGGTCCTTGCCTCCTAGGAATGACCTGTAATTAGAATCCTAGGAATGACCTGTAATTAGAATTGTGGACGTGTAGGAGCTTGTCAGGGCGTGAAGTGATGAGAAACCTAGGTGTGCCTCAGGTGTGCAGGACTCAGTCTGCAGAGTGCAGGGTGTGGCCACTGCCAAGACACAGAGATTGGGGTGTTTCAAAGCAAAGGTCACCGGGGGAGAATGTACCAGAGTGTCCAGACTGCCTTTGGATTTAGTGCCACTGGTAACTTAACAGCAGCCTTTACATTAGACAGAACCAGAATATGCTGAAGAAGCAGAGTGAGGCAGACAGATCAGAAGTAGGGCCCCAGGGCTGGAGGATGAGGCCTGGGATGAAAGGGCTAGTCAAGGGCAAGGATCTAGTATGATCTCTACACAGTTGAGGAATCAAGATCAAATTCAGGCTTCAATAACAGTACAACTGACGGCGTGAGCTGGAGGAAGAGTTTGGGAGATGACCTGAGAAGTTGGGGTACAGGAGGGTGGGCTTCATGCCTGAAGCTCCTAGGTCTACTGTGAAAACAGGGAGGTGTGTGGAAGGAATTAAAGTGGTTGAGGGAGCTCAGGGCCCACAGGCTCTGTGTGGATGGTTGATCCCAGCAAGCGTGAGTGTGGGAGGGCTGTCCCAGAAGGGATGGAGTCGTGAGACAGAGGCTGCCAACAACAAGGCACGACTGGCCAGGTGTTAAATCCTACAAAGGCCACACAGAGCGAAGCCTGCCAAGTGACTACTCCACAGATAGCAGTTCCCACCAAACAGCCAGATGCAGCAGATTGCAGAGACTCAGGAAGGAAGGGCAGGGCCAGGAGGCAAGAGTGGTGTATACAGGAAGTCTGGTGAGCGAAGAAGGAACAGATATCAGGTGGACCAGAAAACAGGACGAGTTTTGGTCACCTGGGGAGATTTATCTACCTTTTCCAAGTCCATCTACTTCACTGATTTAAACACGAGGCCCTAAGGTCCAATTCCAAGATCTAGCACTTGGGAATGTTAGAGCTTAGGGATCCTGTCCTGACAGGAGCAGAGCCCCCTGCCCCACGGGACTTGCCTGATGCTGACAATGACCACAGGCTGCTGTCACTTCTAAGGTCAGCTCTGTTCTTTACATTCATCTTGAAGGCTGTGCTGCTTCTTATACCTGATGACTTAGACAACTATGGACTTCCACAGCTGGAGGAGTCACAGCTTGTGGTAGCCCTCTGCATGCAGCCAGTGTTCACTGAAGAAAACCAGGGCTCAATCACATTGCTTTCCACTTTATTATGGCCCTGTCCTGGTCTTCCAGAACTGATGGCTATTTAACACACAACCAAACACCCTCACCATGGATCCTGTTAACATTCATGGTCTCCCCTGCTTCTTTTTCAGCACATTACGTCAAAACAGAAAATTGTTTAGTCCACCCCAGGAAAAGCACCATTACAGTAGGAAACATGTTAGGAAGTAGACCAGACAAACAGCAGGTCGCATTCTTGAAAGAATGACTTCCAATGGAACATAAATAGGTCCCCAAAAGTGTATATATACATGTTCATGTATGTGTATATATGTTAAAGAAATTTGGTTTCTACCCTCCTCAAAGGTTATTCAGAAATAAATTCCGTCTGAGTCATGGAGGGCTGGGTGCAACTGCCACATTACAGAGCAAGTGTGGCCGTGATCTTGCTTCTGTGTAGTAACTACTGCCAGACTGGGATACTCGTACGGTCATCTCTTTGCCTCACAGCCCAGATCTGGCAGGTCCAGTGTTTGTAGTGAAGTGAGCCTGGGAAGTGCCAACAGGCTGGTTCCTAGGTAGCCTTAAAGCCCACTAGGCAGGGCTGGAGATCCAGCTACAAAGAGCCAAGACCTGTGGCTGATCCTGAAGCTTGGTCCTATTGTAAAGGGACCTTGGGAATGGGATGGCAATAGTCCTGGGTTTAGCAGCCAGCCCTGCTCTGGGCTTCTCCCAAAAACCTGCAAATCTTTGCAGTTTGACCAGTCTAAGCTCTTCCTACGACCAATGGCTTTTAGGCGGGAGTGGAGTTTCCAGACCCATCAGGGCTTAGCTTTGTGAGCCTGGTACACGTGCATGTATTCACATGTGCACACACTCTTTAGTGGAGGTCGACAGGTTGTGGATGAGTATTCCTACTCAAGTAGTGTCTGTTTCTGGGTAAATCCATTTTGCCACTGACTCCTAAGCAGCTCCCATGCTAAATAGATTTGTCCATAGGATAGCAGCTGCTGGAAGCTGCAGCTACAGAAGGTAAGTTACAGACCCTGGAGGGAATCCTCTTAGGGCTTGGCACAGTGTTTCATCAGCCAGTAGGATGACTATGTGGGAACCCCACTCCTCATTCTGCCCCCGTCCCCCTCACCACAGGCTGACAGGGGAAGGCGCACCAGTAGTTTAGCATTGCAAGCTGCAGATCCACGGCAAGAGTCACACACAGCCATATTCGTACCATACTGTCTGTGGGTCCCCACCAGGTTCTGGGGACGCTGGTGTGCTCTTTGAGCTGCTCCCTTGACTGAAGTCATCAGGGCCCCTTTTGACATGGGGAGCCAAGTCAGAAGACCTACCAGGGCTTTTGCTCAGAAGCCCCTCACTGTAACCATGCCCTGGGCCCCCATCTCCCTCTGAGGTGCCGAGCCCTGGACGCACAGGAGCTACGGTGGCTACCTCCCCTGAGTGTTGTGGCACTTTGGGTTTTGTCCTGACCGCAGGAGTCACAGTGGGAGAAAAGTGCTGGATCTGGGGGTTGCTACCACCGCTACATCCAGTAGCAAGGGCTGGGGCTGTAGCAGACTGCTGCAGGGGGGCCAGTCTCTCTTCCTTCGGGGGAGCTAGAGAGAAGCGCCTTGTGTCCAGTGGCCGGCCTCGGGTACCCAGGCCTGGAGAGGAACTGTCACCTTTTCCTACGATTGGAGTCCTCTCTCGGGCTAGGATGTGGGAGCCTTGCAGGCTGTGGCTGCTTGTCTCTCTGGCTCCTGCAGTCTCATGACACCCTGGCTTCTGAGGAGACTCTGGCCTGCAGGCTTCTGGACCACTGGCTCGGAGGAGGTCAGCTGAAGCCAGACTGAAGGCTCTGCTCAGAGACGCACTTCGGCTGACAGGCATGTGACAAGTCTGGGGCATTGTGGCTTGCCTGGGTCTACCCAGAGACAGGCTCTGAGGAGGCTGGACTTGTCTTGAAGGCATCCCAGACAGGGCCTCGGCCTCAGATGGTCTCAGGTTGGGCTTTACATAATGCCCTGGCTTGAGCTGCTGCCCCTCAGAGGTGTTGACTGACATCTTGATGGTGGGAGCCACAAAGCTGGTGGGCATCTTGGCTCCATCTTTCCTAGCTGGTGGTCCTGGCTGGCTTCCCATGGCTGGAGAGTCATGGGCCTTTTGGAAGTAGTCACTAAGCAAGTCATCACGGCAGCTGGGAGTGTCCTGGGGAGAAGAGAGAACAGAGGTGGAAAACTGGACATTCACAAGGACAGGAAAGAAACAAGACACACTACACATTCCTCCTGAGAAAGGAAAGAGAGGCAGAATAGGACGTCCAGACGTGGAGACAGCTCATCCCAAGGCTCAATGAACTGCTTCCCTAGGACTATGCTTCTCCCATCCAGAAGGTGCCCTTTGCCACTACTCTGGAAACAAACAGAAATATCAGAGGCAAAGGTCTGTATGCTGATAGGGTCTTCAGCCATTGGCTAGCATCTCACAGCCTGGCAGAGGCAGGTTCCTGTTAAGAGTTAGACCCTGGCCTACTGTGACCTGCAGAGGTGCCAGACTGAAGGATGGGTCAGTGACTCAAGAGTCATCTGTATCTAACAAACCCAGAAAGCTGAGGTGCTTTCTGACATGTTATGCCGTGGGCATCTAGGAAGACCTACGACTGTTAATGTCCACAGATGACATTTAACATCTGGGCCACCAGGGCCTGCTCTATCTAGGCTGAATCTGAAAAACAAACGAAACAAAAACATCACCCAACTCCGAAAGCAGCCTCATAAATAAGGCTTGGTCCAAGCTACGGAAAAATGACTAATGACGGATAAAGAAATGAAGTCAAGCAGGCCAGAGAACCTGAGACTGCAGCTGTACTGGCTGGCTGTGTATGTCAACGTGACACAACCTGGAGTTATCACAGAGAAAGGAGCCTCCTTTGAGGAAATGCCTCCATGAGATCCAGCTGTAAGGCATTTTTCTCAATTAGTGATCAAGGGTGGAAGGATACAGTCTATTGTGGTTGGTACCATCCCTGGGCTGGTAGTCCTGGGTTCTAGAAGAAAGCAAGCTGAGTAAGCCAGGGGAAGCAAGTCAGTAAGTAACATCCTTCCATGGCCTCTGCATTGGCTCCTGCTTTCTGACCTGCTTGAGTGCTGGTCATGACTTCTTTTGGTGATGAACAGCAATTGGAAATGTAAGCTGAATAAACCCCTTTCCTCCCCAACTTGCTTCTTGGTCATGATGTTTGTGCAGGAATAGAAACCCTGACTAAGACAGCAGTCTGGGCTTTCTAAGCTGGGCCCTTCTCCACAGCAGCCACTACCCTCTGCATGCTGGTTCTGCTTTCATTCATTTATGCCTGTGAGCAGGTACTTGGGAGTTGGTTCTCACCTGTGGCAGGGCCTCTAACCTCTGCTGAGGAACTGCTTGCCCCAGGCTAGCTGCCTGTAAGCTTCTGTGCAAATCTATCTGCCTCCTGCCTCACCAGAACAGCTCTGGGATTATGAATATATTCCACCACACATGCAGATGTCTGTGTGGGTTCTGGGAATTGAACTCAGCTTGTCAGGCTTGCATGGCAAGCATTTTTGACCTGCTAAGCCGCTTTCTCCCTGGCCCCTCTTGTCTTCTGTTGAACTAACTTATAACTCTACCATTTAAATCAGGGTACTTGGCCTTCTTCATGGGCCAAAACATCCTAAAGCAAGCATACACTCGTCGTGTCTGGAATCTCCAAGTGTTTCTCGTTCTTCTGCCACCAGACCTCACTTCTCTATCAGCTTCTTTTAGCATCTACATGAGAGCACATGTGGCATCTGTCTTTGTGTATGTGTATTTAGAAGTCTTGGATACCCATCTTCCAGAGATCAACCTTCCTGGCTACCCCAGGGACCCTCAGCATCAAAGGCTTGAGTGTGGACCCTACTGGGGAGGGTTCTACTCTGGCTTAAATATCAGAGATGTCCTTGTTTTTAATATGGGGTCTTTCTCTGGCCTAGGGCTCACCAGTCAGCATCGGCAAGCTGGCTAGTGAGCCTCAGGGATCTGCAGGTCTCCACTTTCTCAGTGCTGGGACTGTTAAGATGATCACTACCATATAAAGCCCTGGGTTCAATCCCCAGAACCCCACCTCCCCCAACACACACACACACACACACACACACACCTTTTCACGGCATGTGAAAGTCATGTAGAACTAACATGTCACTGCATGAAAGCACAGTTGTGCCGGACATGGCCAACATCTGCATTCTCTACAGCATCAAAAACAAGACAATCATAACAAAACTACAAGGCCCTGAGATCTAAAAATCTTTACTCTGTGGCCCTTTGAAGATTCTTCCACATCTGCCAATGACTGCTGGAGACGAGACAGACTAAGTAGTACTTAGAGCTTTGCCACAAACCCAGTGTGAGACCCGACCCTGCCAGTGGGTGATGGCCATAGGCTACACTGGCTTGGCTTCTAAGGAGAAAGTAGCCCCTGCTGCTTGGCGCCTGAGGGCCAGCTCACAGGGACCTCCTGCCACAGCCAAGCCAATCCTGCTGTCCCTTCCTGCACCACTGGCTCCTGTTGAGCTACAGCACTCACATGGGTAGGAGAGGCCCGGTTACTCTCCTCTAAAAATTCCTCCAAGGTGACCATCTCACTGCTGGGAGAGGCTGAGTGGGGCCGCACCGCAGTGTGTGCTGAAGCTACACCCTTCTTCTGGATATTCTCCTGGGGGACAGGCACATTCCGGGGTGGAGGGTACTCATGGCGGCCGAGAATACCACGTCCTGGGGTGTTTCCATCCCGAGACAGTGTGGTAGGGTCCCTGCTGGGGATCAGGTCTGCGCTGCTGAAGCTCTCACACCGGCTGTGCAGATGGTCAAAGGAACCTGGGGGGCAACACAGAGGCACACATCAGTCTCAGTTCTCTTCTGCTCCCTGTGGCTAACCTGAAACCACACCAGCTGAGACAACCATGCCTGGGAATCACCCCACCTTCTGCAGCTGCTAACATTTTACTTTGGCTAACAAATTGGTGAAAAGTAAAAGTAGAAAACTTTCACTAAAAATATATTTTAAAAGTTCCCCCCATCTCCTAGGCAGCAGGCAGTATTTCTCCATGTTTTATTATTTAGATAGTTTTAAAAAAAAAAAAAAACAAAAAAAACAAAAAACAAAAACAAAAAAATAAAAACTCTAGGTCTCATGTTGCCCAGGATGGCTTAAAACTTGCTGGCAACCTTGAACTCCTGATCTTCCTGCTTTGATCTCCTAGGTGCTGGGATTACAGGCATGCACCTAATTTATGTACTGAGGACTAAATTTGGGGCTTCGTTGCATGCCAAGCCAACACTTTATCAACTGAGCTACATACATCCCTAGTCTTATCTTCTCTTAAAAAGAGAGTGCACCACCTGGGACTAACAACAGTTTTGTTTCACAAAAGACAGAAGAGTATGTGTGCATTGAGGTGTAAGGTTTACGTCAGGCAGAGACATGGAGCGCTGTATGCCTCCATCAGTGTGCATGCCATCCTTGCACAGGGACCAGGTACATCCCGGATTAACATCCAACCTGAGGAAGAAATGCTCTTCTGCATTGTTCCAGTGGCAGTACAGGTGCTGCTGGAGCAAGCGGTGAGAATTAAACTGCTAACCCTGACACACTCACTAGCTCTCACTCACTCATATAAGTTCACTACATGCAGGGGGTAATCATAGAGAAGAAACGCCTTGATTAATTTAGTCTCAAGCAATAAGGTCACCTGACGGCATATGTAGTCTTCAAAAGCAAGGAGAACTGGCAAGGGGGTCTAAACACGAAAACAGACCATGAAATAAAACGCCTAAAATTTAAAATTTCTATTAATCAAATCCGGTCTGGGGACATACTTCAGCTGGCAGAATGCTTGGTTAACGTGCATGGAGTCCTGGGTTAGAGTCCCAGCACCACACAGACTGGCATGGTGGCACTCTGGTCTCTGCTATAAAGTCAGTTGGAGACTAGACTGGGATATAAAACTCCTCTTCAAAAAAGAATCAGAGTTGTTCATGTTTCTGAGTGGAAAAAAAAAAATAAAACATCGGTCCTTGTCCCTATTCCACATCACTCGAACCCAGAGGATCTGTGACTTACCCACTTCCTCGGGGCAAGCAGGGGAAAAAGGATCCTAGCCCTGATTGTTCAAAACTCCTTGGTCTGGGCTCTTGGTGTATGGCCCGTGACTGCACCAGAGTGTTTCTCATGCCTGTTATGAAGACTCTGAGCTATAAGAACTGTACGAGCCTTCCTTACCCTTGAGGCTCAAAGGCGAGCTGCCGCTGGATGCGTTCCTGCTGCTCTCCAAGCTGTTTGGCCTTGATGCTGAGGGGAAATGACAACATTTAATACAAAGGGCCAATGACCGGGTACATCCCGGATTAACATCCAACCTGAGGAAGAAAACTCAATCAAAGTGATCCTACACCAGCTCAGGCCAGCGTCCCCAGCCAGGAAGGTCTGCAGGATGCTGCATATACTCCTCTGAGGTAATGGGCTTCAGCAACTGAGAGCTAGACACAGCACTTAGCAGACTCGCCATCCTGGAAGTGATGGGTCTCTATCTGTCACCATGTCTAAGCATCTAGTTTAAAATGAGAGCAAAGAGGATCACACCCTGGAATTCTAGTACAAAAGTACATAAGGGCTCCTCTGAGCAAATCCAGGGTTGGAGCTTAGAGACCACCTGTCTTACGATCCCAAACTTTCTGGAATGCATGCAAACAGTCCTTTCTAAAACAGGGATGAGGTGCTGTTCAAGGCAGCAGATGTGCACATGTAAGTGAATGCAGCAGTGTGTGCCTGAGCCTCGTCCTGCAGGTAACCACAGGCAGGGATGCCAGGATGTCAAGAGGGGAGTGACCTCAGTACGTGTTGTCTGCTTTTCTTTAGTTCCTTTCAGTCACTTGCCTCAAACACCCATCTGTTCTAATCTGAAAAATCAAAGTCCCTATAACAAGAATGGAGAGACCTAGTCCTTGTGACTGTGGGTGTTCAGTCTGCATGTCATCCCCTGCTTCAGACACACAGAAGGATGGGATTATTCCTTCTAGGGTGGACCATCCCTTTTAAGGTCTGCTGACCTCTCCTGGTCTGCCTGCAGCACCATGAACCTCTGTCAGGTGAGAGGACACCTCTGCTGCTAGACTCTGAATCCCGAAAAACAGGGGCAGTGTTCCAACATCTCTGTAGCTCTGCAGGTGTGGAGCAACGCTAGAAAACCCTTCAGAAACACCAGAAGGCCCCTGACTTGCTGTCCCCAAGGAACATCAGCTCAAGTGTCTACATGGACCTAAGTCCCAGTCGTGGTAAGCTCTGTATAGAGCAGGCACCTGGAAGACATTTGTTGGCAAACAGTGTTTGAGGGTGAACTGAAAAAGACTTGGTGCTTGGGGAAAAGCACTGGACTAAGTTCCTCGGTGGAGGGACGGTCGGAAACAAATGCAGGCTGTTCTGTAATGGGCAACGAAGGGAAGCGGCAACACAAAACACCCACGAACCTGTGTTTATCATTTAGTTTTGACTTTGAGTTAGTGCCTTACTAGGTAGCTTAGGGTAGCCTTGAACTCACAATCCCCTTGTCAGAGCCTCCTGAAAGTTGGGAAAACAGGCCTGACTCACCATGCCTGCTCACCTGTGTTCATTAAACAATTCTTTTTGTTCCATATGCCAACCAGAGAAGCTGGAGATGTCGGGAGGTGTCTGAAGAACCCTGTGGTTCATACACTTGGCTACTAGCTATTAAAATTAGTGATTCAGTGAGCTGGTGCCCTTGGAAGGGCCCCCTCCTATTACAGGGTCCCCCACTCTGGGTAAAGACAGAAGGGCTCCTGGGCCAGGAGGCCTCTTTAAAGAGTCTGTTTTTCCTCATGGAATCATAAATAACTAACGTCAACACCATCATACTGTCTAAACAGTGGGCAGGAGATGATGCTGGCACCCTCAACTACTGAACACATCAGACATAAACTGAACCCATGTAAACATGCCAAGGTTTTCCTTTTAAGGAATTTCTTCCTACCCTTCTAGGTTTTTTTTTTTTTTTTTTAAAAACATTTGTTTGTGTGTGTACGTGCATGCCACACTCATATGTACAAAGGTCAGGGGGCAACTTGCAGAAGTCGGTTCTCCCCTTTTACCATGTGGTTTCTGGGATTGAACTCTGCCCATCAAGCTTGGTGGCAAGTGCCTTTACCCACTGAGCCACCACTATCCCATTACTTTTTATTTCTTAAAACATTCATTCTTAGCTGGGTGGTGGTGGGGCACGCCTTTAATCCCAGCACTTGGGAGGCAGAGGCTGGCGGATTTCTGAGTTCGAGGCCAGCCTGGTCTATAGAGTGAGTTCCAGGACAGCCAGGGCTACACAGAGAAACCCTGTCTCGAAAAAAAACCAAACCAAACCAAACAAACAAACAAAAGCCATTCATTCTTGTAAAATATTCATTTGCTCTGTGTGTGTGTACATATGCCAGCATGCATGTGGAGGTCAGCAAATGCAGTAGTTGGTTCTCTCCTTCAACCACATGAGTTATGGGATCAAACCCAGGTTGCCAGGCCTGCACTTGGCAGGGCCCTTACACACTGTGCCATTTTTTCAACCCCCCTAGAATTACTTTTTAAAAGCAGACCGGAGACTGGAGAAGTAGCCCACCAGTTAAGAGGCTTTTCAAGAGGCCTCACGTTCAATTTCCAGCATCTGCATGGTGGCTTACAACCATCTATGACTCCAGTTCCAGGAATCTAATACCCTGTCCTGGCCTCCCTGAGCACTAGGCATGCAAGTGGTGTACAGACACGGGAAAAACATGCATACGCATAAAATAAGAATAAACTTAAAAACTGAGAATGGGGCTCATAGCTTACTGGCCACAGCACTTGTCTTGTGTGTGTGTGAAGGCTGGACTCAAAGGAGGACACAGGGGAGGGAGCACAGAGAGATAAGAAAGGACATGTGGGAACTCAAAGCAACTTGTTTTCTCTTCTGCAGAAACTTAAAATATCCACAATCAGGGAGGAATCATTTTTAACATCATTTGAGATTTCATACAGCTTGGTGTTACCATGGACATGTGGGACTCAAGCAAGAACAAAGCGCAGGCCTTCCTAAATTGGTCACCTTCCTATGTTGGTCACCAGGACTCCCTGGCATACCTGGAGAGTGTTGTAGACATGTCAACAGTTTCCAGAACCTGGCTGGGGCTTGTATGGGGCAGTGCATCCCCCACCTGTAGAGGCTGTCACTGAGAGCTGTGGTGAGGCTCCTGGGCGGCAGAGAAGGCGGGCTCAGAGAGGCTCCGCCCTCTCATCCCCAGTCCATCAACTCCACCCTCACCTCTGTGTACTTGATTTCCATAAGTTCCACACTGCTTAGCCTAAACCACAAGTGCTACTCCAAGACAAAAACCAACTAACATCACGCTGGACACTCACCCTGCTGCCTGTGGTAGGGGCCCTCGGGCTCCGAGGATGGCTCACAGAGGTTGTCTTCTGAATTACAACCTAGGATGAGAATGAAGTTAATACGTTGGGATTCTAGAATGCCAAAAACCCACAGGGAAAACCCTCGCCCTGACTGTATGACCAACGTATGGCTTTGTTCAGCCCAGAATCACAGCAAGGTCCAGCTCTTGGGGTGAGGGGTGGAAGTGAACAGTGCCGCCTCCACTTGTCTGTCTAGCTGCAAAGAGGAGATGGGCTAACTTTACACTAGACTGATTCCATTTAAGTCACACTTTATGCCTGTGCAGGAAGGGCTAGAAGATGCACGTGAGCTCTGGCCTCAGGACCAGGGAAGGGAGCTGATGTTCTTCTAGTCCTCCAGTAACCCTTCCAACCCCCAAGGCCAGCAAGCCAAACACAGAGGGTGTGGAAACTTTTAGGGACACAATGCCATCGGGTGACAGGAGAAAAGAAAAAGGAGACAAACTGGGACCCGCCACCCAAGGTGGGAGTGTGAGCAAGCCTTGTGCTCTCAGCTCCCAACAAGACATTAGTCAGGGAACCTTCCAGCCAGAGATCAAGGGGCCTCTCCAGGCCTGCCAGTTTCTTCTATCTGAACACTGAATGTGGGGTTCCCTCTGGAAAGACAAGGTCTCCATATTTAAATCAGTTACCTACCCACTGGCAGCAAGTGTCCAGACCTCCAGGGCCCTGAGTGTTGCTTGTATTCTACACTTAGGCATGAAGGCTGTACATGCCTGAGCCCTCCAGGGCTGAGGGTGGAGCTCTAGCCCCGCACAGGCAGTCCCATTCAGCTGGTTGGGGTTTTCCTTGGTCTTTCTTTTCTTTTTGTATTGTCACCTCTCTTCATTATGGCAGTTTAGCATTCCTCCCCTGTTCACTAGTGTGGGAAGTTCCCTCCTGCCATCACCTTTTCCATGGTGTCCTGTTCTTGTCTCATGAACACAGTAACTTTCCGTATCACTTCAAGGCGTTTCAACATTCTCTTAGCACACCCCACTTGATGTCAGTGACTTTTGCATTGTTTTAAAATTTTCTACTTTTAATTATTTATTTATTTTTTTCTCTGTTTGAGGTTGCAGGTTCTTCTTGGTTGTCGACAGAATCCTTGAGCTTCTATGGGCTTTCTATGGCAAGATCTGACCAAGTCAGCTGGCTTGGAATTCCTTCACATAATGAGACTCAGAGATTACTAATGTTGCCTTTGAGGTGTGAACATATATAGCCACTGAAATGCTAGGATATAGCATATCTGCAAATCCTTCCCTGATGACGTTTTTCCAGTATAGGACGTATGCCCTCGGTTCTGTCAACAGACTTCGGGTTAGAGATCCTCTCATCCATCTTTTTAGAGAAAATACCTCCTGACTCCAGAGAACTGCCTGCTATTAGCCCAGCCCTGGTGCTGCCAATGCCTGGATGCTGCTGGTGGTGAATTCTGAGGCTTTCCCCCTGGTTTTTAGGCCTACTGATGGCTGAATTATTTAGCCAAAATCACTTGGCTGGTAAGCAGAGATAAGGCTTGCACCAAAGTATGAGTCAGAAATCTTCATCAACTTCTCCCTCTGCTCATAATATGTCTGGCCTTTAGGCAAGCCCCAGGTCGGCAGCTCACACTTTACAGGGGTCATACTCACCTCTGGTGCGGCCTAGGTGCTTGGAGATAGGAGTGGAGCTGGGAAGGGTTGCCGTGCTGGCTGAGGTTGAAAAAGTCTGGGAGCCAGGCTCCGAGGGCCAGGACTTCACAACTGGGTCAGTGGAGGTGTCTGTGCGGTCAACACTGCCTCCATGTGGGGATCCTCGTTTTGGTTTTAGATCCCCGGGGCCTGGGGCAGAAGACATTGAGAAATGAGGTTGTAAGCCCGTGCCAAGGCTGGGCAAGCACACTGAGGCCCAAAGCAGGTGCGGCAGGGCACATAGACCACAGAGACACAGGCTGGGTGGGCTTCCAGCTACAGCCGGAAGGAGGGCACCACAGGGCTAGCTCAGGCTCCAGTGTGGGCCACGTGGTTAGCATTAGGAGAACTGGCAGGAAGAAACAGAACTCAAGAGGATAAATAAAAGGCTGGATGGTTCAAAAGTCAGCTGTAGGGCACACTCTCTGTGGCCTGTACACAACTCCAAGTCCGGTCTCAGCAGCTCAAACAAGCATCTGCAGATGTCTTCTCCACACCCGGTGCTGATGAGGTGCTGAGGACCCTGACAACTCGATTTCTTGGGGTGTCAAAAAAAGTTCACTGCCAAGCTTACAATAGTTTCTTCTCAGGGGAAAAAAAAAAAAGCACAACATTAATCTCGTCAGTGGGGGGTCTTCACCTCTCATTTTATGCTTTTAAGCAGTGTTAATTTTCTGCTATAAACATATATATCTGTTGAAATTAAGTAATATTTTTGAAAAGTCTCCCACACCCAAATAAACAGGAAATCAAATAGGATTGGGTCTGGAATCTCCAGATACCAGATATGCAGGAGCAGGGAGGGCAGAGGACGCAGCTGAGGTGGGAGAGCGCTTGCATCGAATGTGTTAGGACCCACAGTTTGGTCCCCAGTACCCCAGAACAAAACAACCCCAAATAAACAAAAGCAAAAACAAAACAAAAATCTGGGAGCATTTCTAACAGCTGGCCAGGCCTTCTGTGCAATGCCTTACACCCAAAGACCAGGAGGCAGGAGGAGGTTGCTCCTGCATAAACGGGACTCCTCAGCCCTTCAGCCTCACGGCTCTTCTCTGCTGGCTTTCAAGGCCCAGATCTTGGGTCTGAACAGAAGGGGGTATTTGGATTTTGGAGGACAACCTCATGAGAAGCAAGTCTGGCAGAATGAACAATGATAGGCCTTCCTGTGTGTTAGGTGGAAATGAAGGTCCAGAGGGAGGTGAGGTGAGCAAACAGCAGGAGCACCAGACAGGGACAAGCACAATTCCAACAGCATGCGAGGAAGACAGACTCTGGGACCAGGAGCTTTGATGGCTTGGAGTTCTTAAAGACAGTGACACAAGCTGAAGTCAGTGGCAATGACGACTAACCTTAACACTGTCACAGGTACAGGTTTATTAGGGCCACCTGATTTCTAAGGTGACACTTGTTTTCCATGTGAGCACAGCACTGCAATAACCTTTTAAGATGACGTGAGCAGCAGTGAGTCACTTTAAGGAAGAATATGTGAAAAATGCACACAGGAGACAGGGGGCCATGGCCCAAATCAGAGCTGGGGTGTAAGAATGGCTCAAGATGGGGACATGACAGTAGGGTGACTTCTCTGGTCACCAACTTCCCCTGCTCTGGGTGTGACTCATGTCCTGATACGCTTTCTATCCACTGTGGCTTTGATTTTACCATCCAAGATGCCAGAAAACCGCAACACAGTCATAAAACTTCAGTCTGGCTGGGCAAAATCGGTTCAATTACTCAAAATGCTCTAACGGAATAGTTAACCCTTCAAAACACAGAACTGCGGGCTCAGGAGCAGAAGCCAGTAACTCTGTGTTCTGACAAAGAGAGGGGACAAAGTTTAGCTGCTTAGAAGTAAATCTTTAGAAGGTGGTTCACCCGCCGGTGGGTATTTTAGGGAGCACAGCGACAACTGGCCACTTCCGCTTTGCACAGGACAGAAGCTTGCAGATGCAGGAGGGGGAGGAGCATGAGGCCTCTTCACTTACTTAGCATGAATCTCCTGGCCCAAGGACAAGTGAGGGCACGTACATCCTGGGGTCCCTAATACTGTGCTGTGCCGAAGCAATGGTCCAGGGAGCAAGACAAGTCATCTTCTATTTTGCAATCAGAATCCATGATGGTTACACTGGAACTGGGGGACGAACAGGGGTCCACTAGGGACCGAGTGACCTCTAGGGACTAACTTCCTTTGGTTGGTTGTTTGAATTTCAGAAATGAAGGAGGGACACATGATGTAGACACATGGTAAAGGAAGGGATCAAAAATCCCCAATGTCTGAGAGAGAGACAGACTCATTAGGGCAGGATGGGATGTCAGAGGAAGACCAGAACCGCAGGCGTTTAGAGAGAGCCGGGTGGGCCAGTGGAGACTTGTCTTTGTCCTTGCTTTTGCTTCTCAAGAAAGGACTCTTTTTGCGCTGGGATGCTAAATTGTTATCATTGTGATAGGAAGGGGGAAAAAGGAGAGAAAAGAGGAAGAAAAAAACACAAATGAAATGAACAATAATTACAATCGAGTCTAAGTCAACAAAATGTACAAAGGGAAGCAGGGTCCTGTCCAACCAATGCCGGATACCCAGGCCAGAACCATTTATGCTCCGACTCAATTTAATTTAGTGGCACCCTGGTGCCAACCATTACTCACAACTGGAGAGCTGTACAATGCCCTGGGAGCCACTGGTTTGGAGGATTTCTCAATTTCAGTGTGTTAAATTATTGAATAAGAATGCTCATTAACGCTGTAGCCTGCTTGTCTTACTCAGCCATTTTAATGACAGGGTCCCTGACTACTCAGCTCACATACAGCTGCTGTTCCCACTCCAGGTCACTGGACACACCTAATGACAGGTTGGCCCACTGTCAGGATACAGTCTACCTGAAACACCTACCAAACAGTCTATAATTCTAAAATCACCTCCTTCGGCGAGATGTATTCAAAAACGCCAACATCCTAAGACCTGGAAGAATTATTTCTCTTCAGATCTCTCCCCCTCCCCCCTTTCCTGGGCCTTTAAAGTGGAGACATCACAAAGCAGACGACTGATCTAAGCTCCTGCACATACCTTTCAGTGGAATTAAGTGAACCAACAGATTTCTGGTTTAGGATTAAAGAGACCAGAATCTCTATTTATTTTGCTGTACCACCACCTAGTGGTCAAATCCCACATCACAGACTAAGTGTTTAGACTAATGACCACATCTGAGGGAGGCATTAAACAAAATTCCACAGCGGACTATTTGGAATATGCAGGGACCCAAGCTGCTTTCACTGAAGGTAGCGCCAGCTCAGGAGCCTGAGACTGAGACACCCAGGCTTAGATCTCTATTACTGTATCAGTTTTACCTTCTCACTGTTAAAAGAAACAATACCTGGGTTATCTTCACAAGACCACCTTCTAAAAACTAAATAACAAAAGCTGGACAGTAGTGATTGATGTCCACTTCATAGGTTGTTACGGATTAGATGGGACACAAAGCATGTAAGGTATTTCAAAGGGCACTCAGCCCCCAGTGGTAGTCTGCACCAGGGAGACACTCCTCTTCTCTGAAGTTTTCTTTCTTACTGTCACCCCACAGCCATCCCCCAAGATGGTGTTTCTCTGTGTAGCTCTGGCTGTCTTGGAACTCACTCTGCAGACTAGGCTGGCTCCAAACACAGAGATCTGCCTGCCTGCGGCCAGAGTGCTGGGACTAACAGAGTGTGCCACCATACAAACCAGGGCTTCTGAAAGTCTTCTTAACTCAGTTAAGCTGAGCATAGTTAATTCAGTCAACTTTAAGAACAATACAGTCTGAAACAGAACACATTAAAAAATCACCAGTGTGCAAACCAGAAGTAATAGGCCCTCTCCGGTCATAATAAATGTTAAGCTAACGTTTAGAGCCAGTTAAGGGCCGGGTGCGGCTGCTCTCACCTGTAGTCCCAGGACTGAGGTAGGAGGGTTGTCACTAGCTCATGGTCTGTCTGGGTTATGAAGTGAGTTCAGGTAAGACTGAGGCACAGCACCTCAGCATCTGAGATCCTTCCTGTCTCGAACGCTAACACTCCACTGTTGCTTCAGTGCTGACCTTTCACCTACTCCTACCCCCCAACCAACGGAGATGCAACTGACAGACAGGTGCGTGCATCCTCCTCACAGCTGATGACAACGCCACTTGTGGTGGTGAATGTGACCTCACCCACACACAGAGACCACCTGCTACTCAATGTTCCGTTACCCCAAGAGTACTGGACTCCCTGACGTACATTCAGAAAGTCCTGGTGTCTTTGATGGATGTTTAAGCTACTCAGGTGAAGGCCTGGCATAAATAACCCACCTCCCAGTAAAGCGGTAAAGGGTTTAAGGTAACTTGGATTTCAGGTTCTATGCCGGTCATTTTTGATACCATAACAGATCTTAAATTTGAACCCAGCTTTAAAAATGTTCAGTCATTACAGACGGGCGGTGATGGTGAAAGCAGTGTCTGTACCGTACCCGACCTACCTCACCAAGCTCTTCCTTTTGCATGTGTGCACAACAATGTCTTATTTAAAAAAAAAAAAAAAAAAAAAAGATGGCTCAGTGGGTAAGAGCACTGACTGCTCTTCCCAAGGTCCTGAGTTCAATTCCCAGCAACTACATGGTGGCTCACAACCATCTGTAATGAGATCTGACTCGCTCTTATGGTGTGTCTGAAGACAGCTACAGTGTACTAATGTACATAAAATAAATATTAAAAAAAAAAGAGAGAAAGAGTCAGACATGATGGTGCACACCTTTGATCCCAGCACTCAGGAGGCAGGGGCAGGTGATCTGAGTCTGAGGCCAGCCTGGTCTGTAGAGTTCCAGAGCTACACAGGGAAACCAGTCTTAAAACAAACCAAAAATGTTTGTTTTTATTTTCTGTGTGTGACTGCTTGTCTGTATGTATCTAAGCCCACCATGGGCACGCGCTGCCTGTGGAGGACAAAAGGGGTATGGGATTCCTGAAGCTGGAGTTACAGATGGTTGTGAGCTGCCATGTGGGAGCTGGGAATCAAAACCCTACCTCTGCAAGAGCAGCCTACCTGTGCTGCTAACTGCCAAACCATCTCTCCAGCCCCAACAAAGTATCTTTTAGATGAGATTTTACTGGGTAGGAGTGTGATGCAACACTCAGAGGTCAAAGGCTGCCCATCTGCCATTTACCAGTGGCAGGTGCCACTCATCTGGCCTGAAACACTTGATGAACCACAGCACGGTCGACTAGTGTTCCTGTTCTAACTTCAGAGCCCCTGGCCAGCTCCAAACACCAACACCCCATGTCCTGAGACTACAGGACTCAAGGACAGATCTGTGTGGAGAATAAACCAAGGTGTCTTTGAAATGATGGAAAGTGACAGCTACTCAGGACTTCCCGAAAGTGGGTGTGTGAAAGATGTGGTAAATGCACGTGGGATCACTGTACAAAAAAGAGCGAATCATAACCTTTGACATACCAGAGGGAGCCCCAAACACATCAGCTGCTGTGCCTCCTGAGGGTGCCTGACCAAGCATCAACGTCGGACATTCAAATAACCAACCAGGTCACGTAATGAATGCTGTTTCCCATTCTAAAGTAACCAAGTACTCTAGGCAACATGGTCATAGCAGAGATGGGCTTGGTGATATGTCCAGGTAGGAGGACATGCTTACATGGACACATAATAGTGCCACATTCCCACAGAAGCATGGCACATCCCATCAGTGAATGGAACTTTCAGAGCCTCTATCCTTACCCTGCCCCGTCTGGCAGCTGCACCTACCTTTCCCCACAGGTCCGTTGTGGGTGTCTCGTTCTTCTGCACAGTTTGAACCCAATGGGGGATTGTCAGGGTTATCCGTCTGTGATCTGAGAGCCTGAGAGGCAGATGGTGAGGCAGGGTCTGAGGGCTCCAGCTGCCAGGGGGGGCTATCTGTGGTGGATTTTAACCGTTCTCTGGAACCTTCTTTCTTTGGCTTGATAAGTTTGACTAGGGCTTTGGCTCCAATCCAGTGGTTCTTCCTAATTAAAAAAAATTTTTTTTAGAAGTTACAACTGATGAGGCAAGCCATGGCACTGGGCTGGAGGTATAGCTCGGTGGCAGGGCGCTGGTCTAGAATTCACGAGACCCCAAGTTCCATCCCAGTACCCCCAATAAAAGAGGACAGTGTTCGTGAGCATTATCATGATCTTAATTATAACCTGAGACCTGGAATTGAGGCGGCAAATTCTTGGGTGCAGGCTGTGCAATAGTGGAAGGGTGTGTGGCATCAGGGCCCAGGCTGGTCCCCAGGAAGAGCACTTACACAGTCCCCTTACTCATTTGGATGTACAAGAGCAGGGCTGTACTAACTAGCTATTCATTTATTTTTCCCGTGAAAGTCATTTTTAGGCATATTACCTGCCCAAGTTAACCAACAACAAGGCTGGTTCTCACTGACTGTGCCCCTAGCATTAAACAAGCCAGCCCAGGAGCACAGGAGGTGTCTGGGTTAAAGGGAACGGATGAAATACAGCTCCTTAGAAACTGAAGGCATTCTTAGGTACCTGCCACTCCCACTCCTCATGACTGCCTCAGTTTCCCCATTGCACAGAAGACTGGGAGTCTCCATCAAGCTCCCTTGAAGGACTGGTGGTGACTGCAACTCCACAGCCTGGCCAAAACAGTCCACAAGGACAGCTCTCAAGGCTCAGGCCAGTGATCTGGGTAGGTGCTACAAGAAATGGTGTGCTACTGCAGGTACTGAGCTAGCCCTACAACCTGGGGCCACTGCTCAAGGGGGTAGACACTACTCGTGAAGCCATCCCAGTGGGTCTATGTCTACAGAGAGAATAAAGCCAATGTGTACCCCGTGACGGGTAACTGTGGGGCCCAGCCAGCTGTTCTGCTCACAATCGCTTTCCCTCACAGGACCATGGCTATGGTGTCTTCATCATGTTAAAATCTGGGGCAACCCATGCTTCATCAAGGCTAGCTGGCATTTGGCCCTCCTCGCAGGACAAGCTGGGTTTTGCAGGGTAAGGCCCAGAGAAGCTCTAACTTTTTTGCTATATGGGCAGCAGTTCTCAATCTGGAGGTTTTGATCCCTCTAGGGTTACATTATCAGATATCCTCCATCTCAGAAATTTATGTTACGATTCCTAACAATAGTGAAATTACATTTATTATTATTAGCAGTGGGGTTAATTAATCTTATGGTTGGGGTCACCCCAGTATGAGGAACCGGATTAAAGGGTCACACAGCATTAGGAAGGGTGAGAACCACTATGGTAAGGTAAATGGGTGGCGGGGGTTGGGGTGTGTGTGTGGGGGTGGAGGGGCGGCATAGGGCTATTCCTGTCCTATGGCTCCCAGGCTCTCTTGTCTCTCAGCTAAATTGGCTATGAGCACTGATCTTAGATCCACTCACTTCTTTGGAGCAGGGTCATAGAACTTGTACTGATCCATGATTTTTTCTTCCAGTTTTTCTTTGTGTCTCCGTAAGGCATTTAATTTGTCTCTGTGAACAGAAGTGACAGAAAGGTGATCAATCCAGTTTAAAGAGTGAGTGTACTTACCAGCCCAACCTAGATCAGAAGTCAGTGTCTGGATTCAGGCCTGAGAGTGTTCATCCCCACACTGGTCACTGAATGGGGAATTTATGATCAGCCGTACCAGCTATGAATCTGGCCACAGTGGCACACTCCTTTAATACCACGACTCAGGAGGAAGAGGCTGGTAGAGCTCTTTAAGTTCGAGGTCAGCCTGGTCTACAGAGTGAGTTTCTGTCTAGCCAAAGCTACAAAGGGAGATCTCAGAATTTCAAAACAAAGCAAAACAAAAACAAATGAACAGAAACCATAGCTATAAATGCTGCCAGAACACCTGGGATCTGGCTAAGTGGGCTCAAGAGAGTGAATCTGTGACCACCTAAGAACTTGTGCTTGCAAATTCCCATCATTTCCGTTAAGCCAAACTGTGTAGGACACGGTCACCTCCAGCCTGATGCTGACGCTCTCTTATGCAGACAGGCACGCTAATACTTGGACACTGAGGTTGCAAACATTAGTGCAAACATTAGTGCAGCCAAGGCACCCAGGGCCTGGTAACAGCTTGTGGGATTAACTGCTTCCAGAGGACAAGCAGAGAAGGCAGCAGGCTAAAGGCCAAAGAGTGGGGCCCGTGGCAAGCCTGAGCATGCCTTCAGCAGCTCGCCCCGACAGAGCAGCCATGTATGAAGAAAGCGGCTGGGTATGGTAATAGTTTGAAAACCAAGAAGCTCAGGGACTAAGCAAATCTCTGTTCCTAAATGGTGGAAACAGGCTCACACTTCCAACATCATAGCAAGTGACTGAGAGCCCCAGCATCTCTGCTTTCTGGGGTGTCTGCTATGCTTGCTGGGCTCTGCTGACCTGTATGGTCAGCTGGCTCAGATCCCTCATGGTACCGTGAAGGCCTAGGCAGTAACTGCTCAGATTACTTCACTGGTGGAGCAGAGAGGGTCCTGTCCATGCTGAAGGCTTTCCCATGAGCCCACTGTGACAGCTGCACCCTGGGAAAAGGCACCAATGGGGCACACACTGATTGGAAGAAGCTGAGAGGTGTGCCAAACCATTGGCCTGACAAAGACACTCTCTAGTGTTAAAAAAAAATCACCAATAATCTCCCTAGGACCAGACTCCTAAGCCTCTTTGGTAGCATCTGTCCAACCTTGGCTAGAGATTCTACCACATGGGTTACAGAGGGTCAACTTCAAGGAACTGCCATTTAGATTCCAAATTACAGTGTGGACTTGCACAGAAACCATCCGCAAGTAGGCAGCGAGCAAATGCAGCAGAGCAAAGAGGAGGCAGCAGTGTTACATCAGAGAGAGCTGGGATAGCACCAGGGGTCCAGTGACCACACTCCTCCATAATCTCTACCTTTTTAATTTTGTTTTGAGACAGGGTCTCTCTATGTAGCTCTGGCTGTCTTGGAACTTGATATGTTGACCAGGCTGGCCTCAAACTTGTAGGAGATCCACTTGCCTCTGCCACCATGCCTGGCTCTTATTCTTAAGCACACTCAAGCCAGGAACACAGAGCTTGCCTGAGATGCTGGTCATGGGGAGGGATGGGCACCGTACAGCATGACACACCTTGGATAATTCAAGTGTGGGTTTCCAGCATTAGACTTTTTCCTCTTCTTGTTCACTATCTTTGACAAGGGACTAGACATGCGTCTCTTCAAACACTTCCCGGCCGATTTGGTGCCTTTAGCTGGGCTTCCCTTTCCTCCACATTCACCTAGACCACCTGCCACACCCGACCCTCCTGACCAAACATGGCCTCTTCTCATCTCCACAGCATAAACTGACCCCCTCCACTCTCCATTTTATACCTCTCTAACCTAGCAGGAGGGGACAAAGCTCTCTGTTCACGCCTATCACCCCACAGCTCCAGGCTCCCAGGGCCTGCTCAAGGTTGGGGGAGATTAAGCAGGGCATAGAACAAACTTACTTGCTATAGTCAGGTGAAAGAAAAACTGATGCTCAGCTTTTAATCAGAACTCTCTCCCTGAGATACACAGTTACTTCCCATTCCTATAGATAGGTGCTGGATGCCTATTTCAACAAATGAACTCAAGTAAAAACGGCCTTCCCTCCACCTGTGGATAATAGTTTAGAAAAGCAAATGAGGGAAGAGGAGATAGCTCAGTCGGTAAAATAATAGACACGGAAGCGCATGAGGACCCGAGTTCGATCCCCAGAAGCCACATAAAAAGTCAGAAACAGAAGGGTGCCTTTGTAATCTCAATGGGCAAGAGACAGGTAGATCCAGGGGGTTCACTGGCCAGCCAGCCCCGCCTAATCAGTAAGTTACAGACCAGTGAAAGGCGTTGTCTTAAATGACACTCAAGGGTGACCTTTGGCTTCCACATGTACACATAGGTACATAGATACACCCTCCCCATACATGTGCATGCACACACAGAAAGAGAGCACATGAGAATAGGAGATCTCACATAGGCACAAACCAATATCTATCACCTTTGGAAATCTAGAACATCTCATAAAATGGTACACGTCCATCCCTAACCCTCTAAAACCTAATGGCTAGGGCCTATTCTCTGTCCTGAGAGTGACAGGTGTACTGGGGGAGGAGAAGACAGGGCAGCGGGAGGCTGGGTGAGGATTGCATCCTGTGAGGGGATAGGGACAGTGGTCCAGTGGCTCCTTCCTTATGGACACACCGCCTGCCAGAGCCCACAGCCCACTTACATGTACTGCTTCTGTTCCTCATGGTACTGCTCCTTGTTCTCCATGTTCTGTTCTAGGAGCATCTGGTTCTGCTGGCTCAGCAGCTGGATCTGGCTCAGCAGGTGATGATTCTCCTCCTCTAAGTTCCCCTTGAGACGGGAGAGCAGCTGAAACAGACCAACAGTGGTTCAGACACCATGTGACCCTGTGATGTTAGACTGCAAACTCAGCCTCTCGAAAGAAAGGAACACTTTCACCGAGTGTCCACCTTGGCACTGTCTGCACTAGTGAAGACCCGGGAAGGATCAACAAGCCAGCAAGGCTGCGTTCCACCTGGCAGCTCCAGGCTGTCAAGAGCACAGATCAGACACCAGGGCTGAGGTGTGAAACAAGATATACATCAGATGCTGAAAACTTGGTATGAAAAGGGGGACCAGAAGATTATATGTGAAATGATATTTTTGATCTACTGGTTAAATAAAGCGTTATTACAATTTATTTCACTAGGGCCAGGGAGGTAGCTCAGTGGTGGAATACTGCCATCCCCAGCACTGAAAAAAAGAAAAATTAATCTCACTGGATAAAAAGAACTGTTTTGAAGGCGGCTATTACAAAGTGCTAAACTGTACACATAGCTTGCATATTTCAACCAAAAGCTCTGCTGTGAAAGAAAGCCAGAGACTATAAAGACCTTGGGGGCCTCCAAGTCTTGGGCCCTTACAGCATAAAAGCAGTGTTGGATAACCAGAGAGTAGCTGTGTCCCAACAAAACTTCATTCACACACACTGACAAAAATTTCATGTAATTTTCACTAGCCACAAAATACCGTTCGTTTGCTTTTTAGTTCCAACCACTAAAAAAATGTCGAGAGTGCTGGGCAGTGGTGGCACACGCCTTTCATCCCAGCACTCGGAAGGCAGAGGCAGGCGGATTTCTGAGTTCAAGGCCAGTCTGGTCTATAGAGTGAGGTCCAGGACAGCCAAAGCTATACAGAGAAACCCTGTCTCAAAAAAAAAAAAAAAAGTTGAGAGCCAGCCGTTCTTAGTTCGAGGGCTGAGTAAGCACAGGTGGTAGGGAGGGATTTGTCTGTGGGCTGATGTTCACAGATTTTGTTTTAGGACAGTACTGTGGTGCAGTGGGAAGGCCCAGAGGTTTTGAAGGCAGAGAGACTGGGCTCCTATGCTACTTGCCTATGTGTCTCTCAGTGGGTCTCTCAGAATCAGGAGGAACCCACTTGCTCTCCTCAGACTCTGTTCAGTGGGATCTATCTCAAATTCTATCTAAAGGAGGGCTTTGTTTCCTATAATGGACACTTCTGACCCAGCTCTGCACCACCAACCTCTGGATCACCCAGCCCTGGGATCCAAGCTGGGCAGCTACATACACTCAAACCCAGGCCACTTTGCTCATGTAGCTGTCCACTGAAAGAGGGACCAAAGATGACACTACCATGGCCTGAAGGACCGATGGAGGACACTGCCAACCTCATGAGGCAAATATCAGACAAGGTGGCCTCTGAGATGTGCCTACCACAGGTGGCACTCTGGTCTAACCCTGGCTTTAGGGACATTTCAAATCCCAGAGAAGCTACCCGGGAGGAGGCTGGCCCATCACAGATCTCCCTGAAGCCTCGACTCACCTCACAGTGGTTGTCCAGCTTGGTCAGAGAGATGTCCATGTTCTGGTGCTGCTCCTTAAGCTCGTCGAAGCGCACCTGCCAGCGGTTCAGCTCCAGCTGCGAGGTGTTCAGCGAGGTTTTCAACTCCTTGGTGTGGGTGTGCAGCTCTTCATATTCCCCTTTCAGCTGGTGGTGCAGGAAACTAATCCTAGGGGTTGGAGAGCCACAGGGCAAAGGGGCTAAAGAGCATTCCAAAGACAGAAAGGCCTGCACTAGGGGTTGTATCTGCTCTTGACAGTGGCAGAGTGCAGTCACACAAAGTCAACCTGTGGGTAATGTAAGAATACTGAGCAAAACCACTGCTTTTCAGACTGTGTTCTCTAGGGCTCTAGGAGGACATCCCTGATGACATTCGGGTCTGGGTGGGGGAAGGGGGACAAGAAGCAGGCTAAGACACTGGACACAAAAGGACGCCGTGGACTATGTGTCTTCCAGGAGTCTCTCAGAGATCAGGAAGAACCCACTTACTCTCCGCAAACTCACTGTTCAGAGGGATCTCTGAGAGGCTTTGCTTCCCATAATGGCCAGTTCTGACCCAGCTCTGTGTCACCAACCGTTGGATCACCCAGTCCCAGGATCCAAGCTGGGCAGCTACACTCAAACCCAGGCTATTTGCTCATGTAGCTGTCTACTGTATCACGTCCTAGGCACTGCTTCTCCAATCGTTTGCCGAGCCCTTCACCACAGGCATCTGGGTTTGTAAAGCCCAGGGTAAAGTAACACCAGGATGTGGAAAGAAGCAGTGTTTCCCCCAATCAGACTTGAAACAAGAGATGATCTAGACTCAGCCCTCGCTCTTTTTAACCAAAGGTTCTTTTTAACCTTGAGTGTTACCTGATCTCTGAGCTACCAGATTTCCTCATCTCTAATACAAGAAGGGCAGTCTAGTTCTATTAAATTGCTGCAAACATGGAATTAGTGAACACTGACCCTTGCTCGTAGGGAGAACACAGGTCTTGCCATGGTTTATAGCTGATGTGATGCAGTTTCGGGTGAGCGGCTGCTCAAAGGCAGTCTATGAGACACAGCCTCCAGCATGGTGACTCCAGGCAGGGGAAGCTTCTCTAATGCAGGCGGTTTTTGTTTTTTTTTTTTTTTTTGTCTTCCAGGCACACAGCAGCTACTCTGTACTCAGGGACACTGAGCACTGTGCCTGGGGCTGTTTTACACAGCAAGATAAGGACTCTACACTAAGCACTAAAGACACAGTGCAGAGCAGATCCCAGAAAGACTTTTGTTTGTAATGGGAGAGATGAAACAAGGTAGCTGGGTGAACCTGATGACTCAAATATTCTGTGAACTCTGCATGCCCACAAAAGACCCACACGTAGGAATGAGATTCTGGTTACAACTAAGCCCTAGTGAGTGAGTGGCTGGATCTGTTGACTAAGGAGGACCACAGTGGCTCCTGAGGCCTGGGCTCACATCTGAAGGTGACTCTGCCTACTCAGATACATGACCCAACCCTTCCTTGTACTGGCTGAGTACCACCGCCCAGCCCTTGCTAGCACAGCCCTCAGGTCCTAAGAACACATGAGCAGGAGTTCACAAGCCTCCACTGGTGGTTTTCAGAGAGGACTGGTCTGGACAGGCTACTGATGTCACCTCCACTACTCCCAGAGCTAGGTGGGTGTGCCCGGGTGCTCACCTGTCCAGTTCTCCTCGAAGCCTCTGGTTCTCGCTTGTGGTGATGGCATTAGTCCTCTGCTCCCGCTGAAGTGCTTCCCGCTCGGTGCTCAGTACTTTCTCCAGCTCCTCCAGCTCTGCCTTACGCTTCTGCAAGTCTCCGTGCCTAGTGGAGGAAACATGACCAGGCTTTATCTACAACAAGCAACCCACATCCCAGGAGATTGGAACATACTTTCTCGGAAAGGGGGGGGATTCCTCTGAAACCTCTTCTCTGGTTAGAGGTGAGAGGCTGGACAGCAGGGAAGCAAGATAAATGCCGCCAGAATGGGGTCGGCCAGTAACCGTTCCTCACGTGTCAGATTCATCTCCCATTCTCTGGTCCCTTGGCTCCCGTTACAGCCTGGCCCCTTTTGTAGGTCACCTGAGATCACAAGGTTTTTACTTTACACCTTTTATTTTAGAGACTCCTGTTACAAAGTGGTTCACTAAGAACCAGTAGATCTAAAGGAAACCAAAGAATAAACAGCTAAATTCCATGGTATGAAGCGGCTGATCCCTCCCATATCCTCCTCAATCTGTATGGGAGCCCACGTATCTGTTCCTGGCACTGAGAGTGGGTGGGTGAGACCAACAATGAATTTTCTTTCTCACTCAATCCTTGCAGGTTACACAGCTGTCACTAGGGGGCAGCAGAGTACACAGTGGAACCTTGACAAGCCCTGACTGTCACCCCACAGACAACCCAGGATCTCCCAGTGGGTGGAGTGGTCCAAGGCAGGTTTCTCAGTCATCCGGCCCAGGAAACTGCTCCCCCAACCCGTTTCTCTTCTGAGTATGTAGCACTGCTGGGGTCCTCAGCCTCTTCGCTAATTCTACCCTCCACATCAGCTGTACCTGACATCTCACTGGAGACCCAAGTACGAGATCGGATTAGGAAACTCACTTAATGGCCAAGGTACAGAGGTGGTCCACCATGGTAGGCACTAGGGATAAGATGGGGGGACTCTCGGGCATCCACAGCCAAGTTAGTGATTGTGGGGAAACCACCCAAGATTGACATATAGAGGCCACAAACTGACCAGCAAGGCTGTCTTATCCCTGCTCCCCTTGTGGGACGCCAGCAGAGCACACGCATCAAGCAGGCGGCCTGCAGGCTTTTGGGGTCTGGCTTACCACTGAGCCTTTGACAAGACATAGTAAACTTATGGCAGGAGTCCAGTTAGGTATCAGATGAAAAGAACCCAGACGTTTGTCAGTGCTGTGTGACAGGCACACACAGCCCAGTGCACAAGCTGAAGGAACCTCTAGCTATGTCCAACCTGCCTAGGACACTAAGTAGCTGACAAGACAGGACTTTGGACCCTTAGTACATGGGCTCAGGGATCTGGAACCCTTAGTGCATGGGCAGGAGCTCAGCCAACAGTGGGTGATTAAGGACACACATCCTGAGACCTGGGACTCTGGTGAAAAGTTAACACTTAGTATTTTTCAACATATACGAAATATACCAGAAAGAAAGAAAGAAAGAAAGAAAGAAAGAAAGAAAGAAAGAAAGAAAGAAAGAAAGAAACAAGAAAAGCAGCCAGAGAAAGCAGCTAGTACAGATTAAAGGTAGTGTGGACTTCTGAGGGAGGACAGCTGGGGACTCAGCACCCTCCCCCCTCCCGACCTCCCTCCCTCCTTGTCTCTACCTTCCAACTGTGCTAAGATCAGAGGTGTGGGGTTATTTTGTGTTTTGTTGTACGCATTCAATACCTAACAAAATGGGTAACACAATGGAAGGATTCTTTTTTTTAAGAAAGCATTCTAGCCTCAGACTTGGAAGAGGGAGTCTGGAGTGTGAATAAACACAACCCTGCACAACGGTAGTCAGAATTTTCCCAGGGGTGTAGGTCAAAAGAAAGAAGAGGAAGGAGAAAGAATTCTTAAGAGAACAAGTCTCCAAGTATCCACACAGGGCCACCCAGAGCCAGAGTGAGCCACGGAGCTCCTTGGCCCCAGTGTCCTCTGCCACAATCCCCAGCTGGACAAACAAAAAGGAAGTAGAAATCACTGAAGGTTCTATTTCCTTCCCTTGGGAAAGCTCAGGTGCAGCAACAATGCAAAGCAGCCCGCCAAGAGGAAATGTGGGGGAAGAGATGGAGACACAAGCGGGCCTCAGGAAAGTACCATGAGCTCTGTGACAGCCTAAGGAGACAATGCACCAGCTGCCTCCACCACAGGCCTCTCACAGTCTCTCATGCACATATATACCCAGTCTCCCTGTCCCCAGGCCTCTGCCTCCCTTTCCCTCCAGGCCCCACCTCTCCGCAAGCTCCTTGTACTCCAGCTCCAGGTTCCTGTGCAGCGTCTTCAGGCAGCTGTGCTGGCAGATGAGGGCCTCATACTCTGAGGACTGGCGTTCGTACAGGGTACCCAGGTACTCATGGTCCTGAAGCAAGGCTTCATAAACAGCTGACAGCTGCTCCTGCTGCTGCTGCAGACCCTCGTGTTCGGCCTCTTTGGCAGTCTGCTGGCTCTGTAGCAGTGTGTACTGGGCACTGAGTGCTGCATTCTGGGAGCTCAGCGTGGAATTCTCCACCTGTAGGAAGACCAGAGCCCAAGGTGTGATCAGGCCAAGGATGACCAGCAACAGACAGTCTCAGAGGAACCTCAAGGCAGGCCAGCAATGCGCAATGCTACCAGAACTTGAGGACTTGGCTTAGGAAGTGGAGCCAACATGGCAAAAACTGGCCACGAAAACGCTATCATCCTGAGCCAACTCCAGAAATCATGTCCTCCTTCTTCACTGAGGCTCTTACATGTCATTACTGATGAACCTGAACTGAGGACCTTGTACATGCTAAGGACTTTTATTAACAGGCTACATCTGAGCACCTGAGTTTTAAAAGTATTCTAACGCAGTCCCAAAACATTAAAAAACTGAACAGGGGCTGGGCAGTGGTGGCGCATGCCTTTAATCCCAGCACTTGGGAGGCAGAGGCAGGTGGATTTCTGAGTTCGAGGCCAGCCTGGTCTACAGAGTGAGTTCCAGAACAGCCAGGGCTACCCAGAGAAACCCTGTCTCCAAAAACAAAACAAAACAACAACAAAAAAAAATCTGAACAGGGGCCAGAACAGAACTGCTGATATTAAAACCAGACAAAGACTTTTTCCAAGCCAAAACAAAGTAACAAACCAACATCCTATTTTCTTATTTTAACAAAACAAACCCAACTTCTTTGCCAAGTAACTTTCCTGTTTATTGTCTCTGTCCCATATATAACTTTCCAACTTTTCCCAGAAATTACATTAATGAATAATTTTTCATTTTCCCACCATCTACAGACCACATGATAAGCAGGCTTCGGTGCTGGCCCTGCGGATTGCTTTCTGCAGGTGGAAGCTAGGTCCTAGTCCCATTTCCCCTCTATCCGCATAATACAGCTCAGCCAGGTATACTGCACAGAAACTGTTCAACCAAGCTCACTCAATCCAAATCTCTCTTTTCTTTAAAACACTCTCTCTCTCTCTCTCTCTCTCTCTCTCTCTCTCTCTCTCTGATTCTACGGTATGTATACAGTAAGCCTCTTAACAACCATCCAGGTCCCCCAAGCTTAGCCTTGCAGCTCCCACTGAGGAGCCATCAGGGTCCCGCTACCTGCAGTTTTGCAGTCTGGGTCTGCAGCGTGGTGGTGTGCTCTTGCAGGAAGGCGCTCTGCTTCTGTAGGGTCAGGATCTGGCTGCTGAAGGACACATTCTGAGTCTCCAAGTGCTGCAGCTGCTCCTTCAGCAGCTGCCTCTCAGCCTGAAGAGCTGCATTCTAGGGGAGAGGCATGCACCAGTCACACAGTGTGGCCAGCTCTTTCTGGGCATAGGGCCTGGGGTTTTACTGAAACTTCAGGGGTAGACGCAGCTGGGGTTCTTCGGTACAGGAAGTTAATGGTTTCCCTCTTAGAAACTGACAAGGAATAGAATTTACAAAAGGAGACTCTATATTATAGGGACCACTGCCTGGGGCCTGGGCATATAGGCCACTTTCATGACTCACTTTGTTTCCTTCAGTGTGGAATACCCCAAAAGTACTTTTCTGTGAGCTGAAGCCACTCCCCCATTTACTACAGAGCTCAAGCTGTCATCACTAGCTGTCCATACCCTTGAGATAGCAAGGGGAACAGGGTGCTTAAGAACAGGAAATTAGCAAAGGCCATATCTATTATGCCACCGACTAGGCTAAGAGGCAGGGCTCAGGCTGGGCTACCCCTCATTAGCAAGCCGCTGAGAAAGCCTCTAATGTTGTCTCAGCTCTCTTGTCCATTGAGAATCATCAGGATGGACTTCATGAAGTCACTGCTGTGAAGCAGAACTGGAGGGATAAAGCATGCCCCTGAGAGCTGCTTCTGATAAGGGCCAAGAATAAGTACTTTTAGGTTTGGTGGTCATATCATCTCCATCTCAATGAAGAAAGCTGCCCCGGCAGCAGGAAAGCAGCCAGAGCAAGAGCAAATATAAAAGGTGTGGCTTCATGTCAATAAATCTTTGTTTAGACAAAGGCAGGAGGAGGGACTGGGATGTAGCTCTGGAAAACTTAACACCCAACACCATAGGGATGAAGGCTGGTGGACACGCTCTGGGCTTCTCATAGCATATAGGGGTTTAGCCCGGGAGGCTGGGTGTGTGTCCCTTGTATTAGAAACTCTGAAGAGAGGAGGATGAAAGCCACCTAAGGGCCCGGCCAGGACAACTCAACAAGTGTCCCACTAGATCCATCCTCCATGGCCTCTGCTGTCCCATATTCTTTACAGTGACAATATGCTATACGGAGCAACTGCTAACAGTATGGTCACTTCACGGGCAGCCCACTCACACTGCGCTCCAGCTCGATGGCCCGGTCCTTCACATGGAGTAGCTCCATGGTGGCCTCTTTGTGGCTGGGGCCCCAGGCCTCCTTCTCTTGGTGATTGGTGACCTTGCCCGAAGGGTGCTTCAGCACGTCCTGCGCCTGGGTTCCATCCTCCTGGGTCTGCCTGAGCTGCTCACACTCTTGCTTTACCTGCAGGTGGTGTTGAAAAGCAGACTCAGGCAGGAAGGAGCCATGCAGGAGCCCCACTAATGGGTGGGGACCCCTCACAAAGTCTCAGGCACCCAACCACTCATACCCTGAGGGGGGACGGGCCAGATGCTCTATTTTGCTATGTGTTTCCCCCCAAAAGACAGGAAAGGCAGGGATGTGAACTCACACCTGTCTCAGGCCCCACCTTAGCTACATGTCTGGCAGCTCTTATTGGTTGCCTGAGCCTCCAGTCTATGCCATACAATAGAGGCAAACCAGACACAGTCAGTTAAACATCTTACAGAGGCCTTGCATTGTCTGACTTCAGATCCCAAACCAACTCTATAACCAGGGCATGTGCCACGTATTCAAAAAGGGAAACACGTGGAATCAGTCCACCCACAGATGGAGACTGGATTCACACACAGGTGTATGTGCGTGTAACACCTTATTGACGCATGGAAAGTGAGTGAGGAAAGCATGTCAAAGCGTATGTAGAGTGTGCACATGGGTTCCACATGTTCTCTACATGTATGGGAACATGTACTTGTATGTACCTAAGAACTGACACATATATTCATATAAGGCTGTGACCCATCCAAGGGGCCTTAGGAGCATGCAGGTCTTCACTTGGTTCTCTGGGCTATTTCAGTTCCTACCCTTTACCTGGAAGTGTGCAATTGCCTGAGCCACAGCTTCCTCCCCACTACGCATCTTGTGTGCACTATGCCCTGTGTGCAGCCCCTACACCCTGAGGTGGCACCCTCAGGATCCTACAGCTCTGTCCTCCGTCTGAAGCACTGCCCTTGGATGCTCTGGGATGGGTACAGAGGCCTGGCAGGTAGGTCCTCAGCCCTCACCATCTGCAGCTCAATCTGGAGCTGGTGATTCAAGCTCTCTTTCTCTTCCACCTGTGCCTCCAAAACCACGATCTTTTCTTCTTTCATAGCCAGTGTTGTTTTCAATGCTGATTCGTTCTTGCCTTCCAAAATCTTGCCTTTTCTGAAAATATGAAAATAAAATCATAGTGCAGTGTTCATTCCCCTTCGCCTCTAATCCCATCTCCCTGTGGCCAACACACACCCTTCCCACTAAGCTAGTTTTCTGTACCACTGGCAGAACGCGTTCCAGGGACCCTGGGAGCCAAAGCCATTGCCCAGATCCCTTGGCAGGGGGTGGGAGAAGGGACTGCTTGCTCGGCTGACACATTCACACACCATCACACAAAATATTACAACTACATTTTACAGCCACTCCTTAAAGAAGCGTTCTAATCACAAATCTTCATAGCCAGGGAGACTCCATCTCAGGAAACCCCAGCAATCAGTTCAGGGTCACAATGCTAGCTGCGTGGCAGGCCTGCAGCTTTTCCATTGCAACAAACATGTCAAAGCAGGCACGTGAGTCCTGTAGGTTACAAATCCAAAAAAGGTTACCATACTAGATTTCTTTGAAAAGCCACACTGATCAAAGAGAGCAGAGCTAGGAAAAAGTGCAACCATCTTGCAGCTGGGTGCAGGTCTGTCTAGAGCCTGTCCGGCACGCAGGAGGCCCTGGGGTTATCGGCCAGCACCACAGCCTTTTCATCGCATAGAAAAGTCTCCTGCCACATCTCCTGAGACTCCTAGGGCTAAGTAAGACCTGAACTGCAAAGGACAGACACAAGGAGTCAAGTCACACAGTGACCTAGAAGCTCAGACTCCTGAGAGGGCAGAGTGTTAACCCAGAGCACCGTTCTTACATGTCACCATGACTGTTATTCTCCTGCAGAAGCAGCTCCTTGCTGAGGCCGACCTTCTCCAGCTCCTGGCTCAGTTTATCCAGCTCGCTGGTCAGCTGCTGGCTCTTCAACTTCTCCAGCACCAGGTCCTGAAAGACAGGAAACACCACTGTGGACAGGAGTCTGACAGAGGCATGGCAGAAAAGCTATGGCCTCTAGATGGTGGTGCAGCTTTGAGCCACCTCTTCCCCAAGCCTGTTGGTTTCAGATGTTTCAGGCAAGCAGGTTAGTCGATGGTATGTTCAACTCTAGAATGTTCCACCAAAAGAAAGAGATGAACAGCCTTTCCCAGCCCTCCTGTGCTGTAAACAACAGACCATGTGGCAACATATAGGGAACAGAACCAGAATGTTCTCCAAAATACGTCAGGAATACCATTATGATGACTTTTAACAGCAAGTACTATCTCTACTAATATGATTGACTTTTAAAAATTATACATTAGCAAGTAATATTCAAGATTGACAACAAGGAAAGGAAGAAAGGAGAGGATTTTTTGTTGTTACTGTTTTTTGAGACAAGGTCTCCGGTAACTCATGGTGGCCTTGGACTTGATGTTTAGCTGCAGATGAGCCTGAACTTCTAATCATCCTGCCTCTGCCTCCAAGTGCTGGTATTGTAAGTATGTACCACCATGCTTGATTTGTGCTAGGATTGCAACTTAGGGAAGGCTTCATGAATGCTAGGGAAGCACACTCCCATCCAAGCTGCCCACCTCCAAGCTGCAAGAGTTTACTTTAAACCCTGGCTTTGGCTAACCATCCCCACACAGCTCACTGAGGTACAGCTTATCCCTTCTACCAAACCATATATATGCAGGCTAGTACCCCTACCATAAAATTTTCCTGCCAGGTTAGCAGCTGGTGCCAGGTGAGCAGCTCTGGCAAGGGGTTATGGGTTAGAATATCATGGATCTGGGTGAATCTGGACGAAGCAGAGCAGAGCTATCATTTACTTCTTATTTTGTTAGCCTTCTAACCTGCCACAGCCACCACCCATACCTAGAAGAGTTCTAGGTCAAAGTCCTTTGGAGGTAGGCATTCAGGAGGATGAGACAGGAAGATCAAGAGTTCAAGGCTAGCCTGGGCTATACAGGGAATCCCAGATTCCTTGAGCAAGATTCTGTTTCCAAAAACAAAACCAAGAGCAGGATAGCACCTTGGATTGGTAAGTGCCAGGACAGACGGCAAACTGCTGCCCAGACTGTGGTGAATGGCAAGTATATCTATGTAAAAAGCCCTGGAGGTCCCTGGGTAGTTGGTGACTGCATCACAGCCTACACTGCCTGGACTATACAGACATGGACTGTGAGTGGCATGCAGGACTTGAGTCCCTCTCTGGCTCACCTACACCAACAGTTGTCTTTTTTTAAAAAAAAACATTGTCATGGCTCTGGGCTCACTTTGAAATAACTTCCCTTCCCTCACGAGGCACATAGCAGCCTGCAGTCGCCTCAAGCTGAGATCCACAGAGCGTCATCTCTCTCCCTTGATCTCTTCCTTGTCTACCTGCCACATGCTGAGGAGCCAGGTACCTGAATCAGTGAGCTGAAGACTCCTGGAACATAGGCTGAGATAAAACCTGCAGGTTGGACCACCCAGACACTAATGTTGTCTTCTAGAGCTACACCATAAGCATGCACCCCAACATAAACAAGCACCCCGACAATCCACGAAGAGACACAAAGAAAGTAGAACAGGTACCCCAGGAAGCACAATATACCACAGACTAAAATGGTCACACACTTTGGTCCCATCGCTCCAGTTCCAGGAACATATCCTTTAAAAAAGAAGTGACTGATGTATTCCTGAAGGGCAAGGATGTCCAGGACCACTGAGGCAGGAAGAACTGGGGATGCTGCTCAATGAGCATGCTCAAGACCTTGTGTCCAATCCTCAACACCAAAGAGGAAGGAAAAAGACCCCAACCAAACCAAAACAGTGGGGAATACTGGGAAATCTAAGAGGGCCAATAATTACCAAAGTAAATCTAGAGGCTTTAGTATCTTACAGTCATAGAGAAAGCATGGCTTTGAAACCTGTTCACTGTGGGGACGGGGACTCCGCACAAGGAAGTCACTTGCTGACAAGCCTGGCAACCTGATTTGATCCCCAGAACCCAAATGGTGGAATGACAGAAAAGACTCTCTCAGACTGTCTTCCAGTCTCCACATGCAAGCTGTGACACACACATGCCCCCCACCCATACAAAGTAAATAAATAAATGTAAGAAAAGAAAACCATGACCCAAAACCCGAAACCTACTTCATGTGGGAAAACTTGAAAATGTAATTAAACGAAAAAACAAGATAGCTTGACCATTTGTAGTCTGGAATGGAGCAGTCCTCTAGTGCATGATTGTCTTAGAATTCTTTTTACTTTACAGTTAGTTTTTGGGAATTTTGGTTTTATCCCAGGCTAGCAATATATACGGCTCAATGCTGGCTCTAAGTGCTAGGCAAAAGCAGTGAGCTAGAGCTGATCAGTCACGGGGGTGGGATGGGGGGACATGGAGGGGAATCACAGGCACAGAGAGCTGTGTGAACAAGCTTCCTATGGGCAGGAGATCAAATGTGTTAAGTGTATCTTCTACTTACGGTGTTCAGTCTACAGTGAGTCCACGGGGAACACAAACCTTTGTAAGTGAAGGAACACCAGCATGGGGGTACAAAGTAGGAGGAAATGACAACCAGGGGGTTGTCAGTGAGCAGTGAGACCACCCCATGCCTTTCACCAGGCTGATCAGACTTTACCACATGCTCAGCTTCCGGGGAAAACATCTCAGGAAGATGCACTAAGAAGATAGCCCTCTATTCTAGAACCTCCCACCCTGAAAACAGGGCCATTTGGCCATTGCCCATGCTCGAGACTCACCTCTCTCAGGGTGGTCAATGTCCTCGTGTGGACGGTGACCTGCTGAGTGAGATCCTTGTTGTCCTTCTCCAGCTCCTTCAGCTTGCTAGCCGCATGCCGGCATCGGGCCAACTCCTTGTCCAGTGCATGACTCTCCTTCTCAGCCGCTGACAGCTTGGCAGCACTCTCATCCAGGACGGCATCCTTGAGCTCCACCTGCTGCCACAGGCGTCTGGCCTCCTTCTCCAGCAGTTTCTTGTCCTTCTCTAGCTGGGCCACCTCCTGCTCCAGGGCCTTCCTGTCCTTCTCAGCCCCCTCAAGCTGTTTGTTGGTGAGCTGTAGAGTTTCTAGATCTCGCTTCAGGGACTGGCGCTCGGCTTCCAGGTCGCTCAGCTCCCGCTCCAGGGCCTGAGACTTGTGTTTGCTGCTCTCCAGGCTGTGCTGCAGCTGCAGGTTCTCAGCACTCATGCTCTGGTAGCTGAGCTCCAGGCGCTCCGACTTCTTGCTTAAGGTCTTCAGCAGCTCCACATTCCTGCGCAGTTCCTCCTTCTCCCTCTCCAGTTGCTGGTTCTCTGTCTCAATCTGCGCCATCTTGGCACTGGTGAAGCGCATGGCCTCCACCATCTTGCGCAGCTCCAGGTTCTCCTGATCCAGCTGCTTGTTGTCCCTTTCCAGGCCCTCGAGTTGCACAGACACATTCTGCAAGGTGTCCAAGGACTTTCTCAGTGTCCGGTTTTCCAGCTGCAGACCCTGGCTCTCATGCTCCAGGGCCTCGACCTTCTCAGTGACCGTCTGCAGGGAGGTCACCTTCTTGGTCAGCTGCTCGTTGTCCTTCTCCAGTCGGTACAGCTCCTTCTCCAGGACCGCTGCCCGCTCTCCCTTCTCCTTGGCCTCCTCCAAGTCTCTGTGCAGCTGCTGCTTCTCCAACTCCAGCTGGCTGAGCTTGCTGCCCGCCTCAGTCACAGCCTGGCGGAGGGCTCTGTTCTCCTTCTCCACATCCTTCGTGCTGTTGGCCTGCGGCCTCTCCCGCAGGGACCACACAGCCTGGTGGAGGTGGCCCTTCTCCTGCTCTAGATCCTTTATCTATGAGCAAACATATTAGGCATGACCCAGACTGCTGCAGGAACCTCCTCTAGTGATCTAAGTTCATACAGGGGCTTCTAAGTAGAAGTCTTCAATAGCTATAGTGCACCCAAAACCATCCATGGCTCATCAATCACACTCAATATCATGAGGATGATCTTTAACCTAAACGCTACATCTCCTCCTTAAAAATGTGATTCCCTTGGTCCACTCTGTTGTGGTCAGCAGGACCCAGTGGACACCCTGCCCATCTCCATGACCTTCTGTTGTAGCACATTCTACTATGTCCCAGTCTTCTTGAAGGATCACTGAACAGGCTGCTGTTCTCTATGCCTTGCTCCCTTCTTGTGTCTTCTCAACCTCATGGTCAGTGCCCCCAAGCAACCTTGCACAATGGCTCTAAAGAGGACCTGCACCCACTACTACCCATCAGCCCTTACCCTGTCTAGTTACAAAGATCCCTGTGCCTGCTGCCTGGTACTTGCCTTCGGAGGTGAGCTGCATGGGCAGGGCCCCACCTGTGCTCATCATGCACAGTGCTGTCTGACCTCTCCCCACTTCTTACTCATCTACAACAGAAGCATGCTAAAATACCGGATATCCCAGCTCTGCTCTTTACTGTCCACTTATTTCTGTCCAGAGTTTGGAGATGTTCAGCAGCCTTAGAATGGCCTGGTCCTGAGCCACTCATCAGTACCCTGACAATTCCCATGGTGAAAGCAGACAGAGCCCTGCAGGTGTGCCAGGGTCTCACCCTTGTCACTAATAGCTTTCAGAAATAAGTCACTGTCCTGTGAGCTGCAGAATGTTTAGCAGCTTCCACCCATGTCCTAGTTAGCTTTAACTGTCAACCTGACATAGCCTCAAGCCAATAGAGAAGAGTTACAATGGAGGGACTACCCAGATCAGATTGGCCTCTGGAGGATTGTCTTATTTATTGATATAAGAAGGCCCAGTCCACTGTGGGCAGCATCATTCCCTAGGCAGATAGTCCTGAGCTATCTAGAGAAGCTAAGTAAGCATGAGCCCGTGAGAGTCCGAGAACAAGGGTCCTCCTCCACTATTCCTGCTGTGTGTCCTTGGCTGTGAGTGCATTTCCTGGAAGTAATGCTGTGTGTACCAAGCAGGCCTGCCTTCAAGTTCCTGCTTCCCTGACATCCCTCAATGATAGGCTGTTACCTGTAAGGTGTAACCTTTCTTCCTCTACACTGCATTTAGTCATGGTGTTTGTCACAGCAACAGAACAGAACTAGAACAGTCATGCCAGGAACACTCGTGTTTCCTTCCCAGAGTCAGAACAATCAGAACTGTCTGGGGACACTGCCTAGTGACATGGCCATCCTCCTCAGCCCCTCATCCAGCATGAGGGAGTGTGGCGGGGATGGCTATGCCTACCTGCTTGGCCCTGTCCGCCTTCAGGGCTTCCATGCCGCTCCGCAGCTGTTCCTTCTCTCGGATCAGCTCCTCACTCAGCGTCTCCAGGTCTTGGTTACTCTGCTTTTCTCTCTCCAGTTGCGTTTGTAACTTTTCAATCTGCAGATATAAAGATCCAGCCCGTGTGACAGTCAGTCTAACCAGATGAGCCGTGTTCAGACAGACAGACGGACAGACCCTTCTCTGCCTGGGTTATTAATAATACAAGCCCTTGAGGAAAAAAAGGTACCAGTGGCGCTTTGCAGCAAAGTCTTTATACCTGTCCTCAGTCACTGGCCGGATGTGACCTGCACTTTCTGTCAGGAGTGAGAGAAGTCACTGGGCAGCAGCCTGCTGTCTGTCCCAGGCTACCCATTGGCGCAGTACGTTCAATCTACTCTATGTCTTGCTTTTTTCTTTCTTTCCCTTGACCTCATCCACTTCTGCTCAGGGTCAGACCACATACCCAAAGCACCTAGTGCCACATTCTTCACAAGGACCGTAGGGCTTCCCTCTCCTTCCTTATGCTTGGTGACAGCATAAGCTCAAGTTCTATCACCCTCCAGGTAAACCCGTCATCAAGCCTTGCCTCTTCTGCCCACTCTACTTCCCCCTACAATCCACTGCCATTGCCCTAGCCAGAATGTATTGTCTTGTCTGGACAATTTCCCTCTATCACCACCTGCCAACACCAGGCTCTGATGGGGGAACCCACCAGGGCCAACGCTTCCTAGAACATGAGCTACCCACATAAGAGTTCTCCGTATCTTTGAGCATCTGTGTTCCCATTAGGACGCAGGTCCTGACTCAGCAGGGCTGGCAATCCTGTTCCCTGGAGATGCCCACACTATAGTCTACTCTGCTGAGGCTTTAAGCCTGGCCGGTCTCTTCTTGCTATCACCAAGAATATTCAGCATGAGACACTTGTGCTGGTCTCAGAGGGGCAAACAGTCAAAAATCTGTCCTCCCTACTATGTGGCCTCAAGGAAGTTACTAAAGACTGATCAGGGTCAGAGACATCCATCATGCTCAACCATAATACCTACTGCACCTCAGGCAGCTGACCCTGCCTGGACACTGCTGGGCCCATGCCCAGTTTTTGACTCCATAGACCCGGGGATCTGTGTTTTATGTGTGCCTTGGGCTGCTGGGTGGGGCAACTGCTCCAAAAGCAATACAAAGAAGTATCTGAAGCTCGGCCACCATTCAGTATGAACCTTTAAGGGAGGACCAGAGTTGCCCAGTGACCCTGAGAGCATAGGGGTTGAGCTGCGGCCCTCACTTGGCTGTCCACACTAAGGCGTTGCATGGACGAAGGTTCAGGTTCCCACAGCTCTAGGCATCCCAGTCTACACTGACTCTGCAATCTTCCTCCTTCTTACTGCATAGTTAGGGGCACCATGACATTCTCCACAGGGGAAGCTGGGTCCACTAGTGGGAAAGGTGAGGTGAGTAGGGGTGTGCAAGTATCATAGTTGTTAAGAGTCCCAGCACTGGACCCTAGCCAGGTGTGCCTCAACCAGTCAGGCCTGGTTATGGCTTTCCAGAAGGGTGCTATGATGTATCACATATGAATCTTTTCCAAAATCAAGACTACCTGTCTCACCCACCTCTATGCCATTCCTTACCGAAGACCTCAGAAGGGAGGCAGAGCTGCCTCAGCAAAGAAGCAGTTGCTAGTAGGAAGTGGGATCAGTTATGGAAGAGCACTGACCCACAGGTCAGTGACTAGTCCAATGCTTTTACAAAGGACTAGGACTTGGATCTTTCCTAGGCATGCTCTCAGACCTGTGGAATAAGGCCCCCAGCTCTGGCCTGAGCGACAATGAATACCACAGTCTACTGGCTTACACCCTCTCCACCAAATAAGCTTGACCCCACTCCTAGAGAGGTATGCCAGACTTTGTGTCTGACAGTGCTGCTGAAATCTAAACATGGGATTCTCCTGTGTCCTGCTTGGCCCTCTGGATGGATCACCTCATCCCCCCCCCCCCTTCTTGGATCTCTGTTCCATACTGTGTTCTCTTTTCTCTCTCTCTCTCTCTCTCTCTCTCT
>JADRCH010000018.1:1787133-1872004 GCA_019843965.1 Rhynchomys soricoides | reverse complement strand
CCACACACACACACACACACACACACACACACACACACACACACAGAGGCTGGTAGCAATGCCCACTGCATATGCTTGTATACATGAATAGGCTACAGGGCAAAGGTGATCCACCCTGTCCTTAGCCCAGCAAGAAGATAGCCCAGGCTTTCCTACCTGAGAACCTATAGAGTGAGAGGGTCTTATCTTCTTTTATGTCAGCTCTTTTTCATATTATACAAGACTGGGTGCCCATTTATAAAGATATTCCCTGCCTTAAGACCACAGAAATCTAAGAGACCAAATCATGTGGTCACTTTTCCCATTTTTGCTTTGCTCCAAAGGACAAGACATGAGATAGCAGTGTCTCCTACTGTCCCTCGACAGTGAAAATGTCACAGGACACTCAGTACTTAAAGGGGGTAAGTGATGATGAGGTAAATGCAGCTAGATGGTTCTCTGAGATGCTTTTCACAGCAGGAAATGTGCGTCAAGCCCTACGCAGAGGAGAGAAAGCAGCAGAGGTGGGGTCCCTGGGGCCTGGTTCCCTCCCAGCTTGTCCCTCTCCCCTCAGTGCTCCAGGAGCTTCCTGACTGAGGAGCATGTCAGGAGAATGCAGATGTGAGACACAGGTCCCACGGGAGAGCCACCAGTAAGGAAATCTCCTCAGCGTGGGCTGCGGATGTGTCAAGGGCCCAGGAAGGTCACCTTCTTGCTAAGTTGCTGGTTCTCCTTCTCCAGCTCCCCACATTTGAGGCTGCTCTCCTCGAGCGCCAGCGACGTGTCCCGAAGACCCTGGATGGTGCTCTGGAGGCTCTGGTTCTCCTTCTCCAGCTTCAGGATGCGGCTGGAGGCGCACTCGTTCAGCTCAAACACGAAGGATTTCCTGGAGGCTAAAGCACCAGTCTGTTAGGGCCTAGCATTTTGGGAACCCTGCTTCCACCTTCTGACATAAGCTGAACCCCAAGAGCTAGATATCCCCTCCTGTTCTCCATTCTCATCCAAATAGGACTGCTGCTTCAGCACCCAACAGTGAGGTTCCCTGCTGGCAGATTTGGGGCCCACTTAATCTAGAACTTAAGGAGAAACCGGATTGCCGTGTGGGACCTGAATCACCACGCTGCTCACCTGACTGACTCAAGGGCTATGGACATTTTCTGTACTCACTATAGGAGCAGCAGGCATCTACACTGGTCAGCAGAGAAGGCAAAGCTCAGTGACCAGCTGACTGAGGGTGAAGGAAAGCTCTGCCTGTCCATTGTTGGACAGCCTGGGCTAAAACCTTGACATTAGAGACTTCTTCAAATTTCACAGTCATGATGAAGGAAAATCAGTCAGTACAAGCAAGCTACTTTAGACTTTTCAGTGAGACTAGAGAAAAGCTCAATGTTTTCAATGTCATCTACTCTGCTTTTAAACAACCCAGTACTTTCTTAGCCTCAAGAACTAGACCTTTTGGTCTTTTCTTCCTATAATCAGATGAAAAGCTTCAGGTAGTCATAAAGCTTCCCAGGAAGAACACCCAAGGCCTGACACACCCTAAGGAAACAGTCAAGGCTGTTCCCCAGTCCCTGGTCTGTCTACCCACCAAACGCTATACAGCAGAGGTTTACTCCCGCTGTTGCTGTTTGTAATGCTAAGTACCCCTCGCCCTCATGACAAGGAAATCCTCACATACACCAAGTGCTGCTAGGTAACCTTGCTCCTTAATTTAAACTATTGGTTAAATAAAGATGCCTACAGCCTGTATCAGGCAGAAGAGAGGTAGGTGTGGCTTCAGTTGCCAGGCTAGGGGTCGGAGGCAAAAGACTACGAGGAGGAGAATAGAGAAGAGCTGAGAGTGAAAGGGAGAAGACACCATGGGTAAGGAAGGGCTCATGAGAACTGACCATGAGGGCTGGCCAGTTGGCACACGAGCAGCAGGGTTATTGATAGGGAAGCAGACAAAACAGCATAAAGGGTTGATAACTGCCCAGCTCTAGTGTTATTAAGGCTTATTATGAAATAAAGGTTTTGTGCTTTTATCTGGGAACTAAAAGATCAAAGGTGGGGTAGAAAACCCCGATTAATGTTCACTACAACACTGTACTGCTGATGTTCTCCATCTTTCCACTCCTGACTCATCACCCAGGGGCTCTGACAGGGTACTGAGGTCCACAGCAGAGGCATCCACGCATGTTCAAATGTTCAAATGTGTGATGCATGTGTTTGGGTCCTTGGGCAACTATAAGGACTGAGGGGTGTGTCCTCTCAGTGTTATCATCTATCAGAGTAATAGTACAGACCTGACAAGCTAAACCATCCTAAAGACTCGAAGCCACAAAGGCAACAGTGGGAAGGGACCGTGACAACAACGTCGTATGTCCAACTCTAGCATCAACACGGGTTCAGAGATGCTCGAGAGTTTGCTAAAGAAAGGAACCTAGCCATCATGGATCTTGAAGGAGAACCTACAAACACACTTTACTAAACCAGCATAACGCCTAACTGTAAAAAAAAAAAAAGAGGACTCACCGTCATCAAAAAAGAAAGAGATCATTATAGAAAACCTCAACCAATCAAAATGCAGAGAACAAATGATCATGTGGTGCCCAGTGACAATTGACACATTTACAACACAAATTCTGCAGGTTCATTCACCGCAGAAGAGGGGGTGAGAAGATTGTAGGATCCAGGGAGTAGAAGTCCTAGAAATGCCAGAGAAGCTACACCATGAAGTCTCACCATAGCTACCTAAGCAAGACCGGAACAGGACAACACCAGCAGCCAAGCTAACACGCAAGGGGGAAATGACACAGGACCTCCACCCAAACAAAGAACTACTAAGGAATGCCGAGAGCAGGAGAAACAGTCTTCCCCAAGGAAGAGCCCCCAGACTGGTTATCCAATACCAAATGGCCAGCCCTGAAAACATACACACAAGCAACAGTATGTGGACTGAGTAGAGTGCATTTACATATTTCGCTCTGTGTGTGTCTGTGTGTAAAACAACAGTTAAAGAAACAGAGGCCGTAAATTTTAAACAGAGCAAGGGGGTAGTAGTGCACGAGAAGAACTGTAGAGAAGGAACCGAAGGAAGAAAATGATGTTTTTAAAAAAAAGAAGAAGAACCTAAGGAAAGCCCCTTGCCTAAAACAAAAGTTCACGAACTCAACCTGTGGCATTTGGACACATTTCAGTAACAGTTGTGTGGGAGTCATTTTCATAATGGTGGAATCGATATAAATTTACCATTTTACATGTTTTTAATATTCTGTTACATGTGTGTGTATGTGTGTAAGTCACTGGACAATTTGTACTTAACTTCCTCCCTGGGCATTAAACTCAGGTTATCAGGCTTGGCAGCACACAGCTTTACCTGCTGAGCTGTCTCACTGGCCTCATGTTAGGTGTTTTTAAAGGTTCAGCACGTGGCACTAGGAACACGAACTGCTTGGTCACCATCACCACGGTCCATCTTTCTCATCCTTCCATGCTGACACTCCGGACGGAACACCGTTCACGTCTCTGCAGCTCAACAACGGCACCGATAGCAAGTGGCTTATCACTAACTCAAGCAAGCTCCATGCTGAGCACAAGGGCTTGTTCATCAGACACCCAGCAACCAGGATTCACAACAACATAAATGAGGCCAGGTAAGGCTAACACCTGTCTCCTCTCATGTACTCTCGGGATGATGATGTGAGCTAAAGTTTAGGGCATGGCATCACTCCAGGTTACTCAGCTAACAAGCACAAAAGCCTGCACTTTAAGCCAGGCCTTTCCAAGTCTGGGAGGCAACAGGCAAAGCTCAGGGGTAAGGGTCGTGCTCAGTATGCATGAGGCACTGACTTCAACCCTCCATCCAAGAAGAACAATCTGAAACATTTAGAGGCAGGCACAGCTCAACCCTAGCTATTCAGGGGAATGGGGCAGGAGTTTGAAGCCTGTCTGGGCAACATAGTGAGACTAACCAACACTATCATTAAGAATAAATCACTGGCCCAGAGAGACGGCTCAGCAGTTAAGAGCACTGGCTGCTCTCGCAGAGGACCCGGGTTCAGTTCCCAACACTCACATGACAGCTCATAGTTGTTAACACCAGTTCCAAGGGATCCAAGACCCCCTAGATTATACACATGGCCAAAACATGCACATAAGTCATGTGACCAGTGAGACTGCTCAGTGAGTAAAAGTACATGTATGCCACACAACCTGATGACCTGGATTTGAGCCCAGGACCCACATGGTAAAGGAATAACCAATTCTCACAAACTGTCCTGACTTCCATGTACATATACACGTCATGTAAATAAAAAAAATAATAAATAAAACATGTCCATGTCTGACCTCAAAGGGTTCGTAAACTATACCAAGCAGTGTGAACTGATCAGGCCTTTGAGGCTGGCCCTGAGGGCTTGAACTGCTACTCCAGTCCACCAGGGGGCAGACGCTCCTCCTTGTAGTCTTGAAACTTCACAGGAGAGACAATGCCTTTTCTCACCCTGTGTGAGCAGCGGCTCCCAAGCACCTCAGATTGGTACACAGGCTTCAAAGCAGACACAACTCAGTGTCCACAGATACACGTTAACTCAATGCTTTCAGAGCTGGCAAAAATGACCTTGGTAGTATTCTCGGGGAATTTTTATCAATATCTTTCAAGCCTAAAATAAGCCAAATGCCCATGCCAGCTCTATAAAGTGCTAAGTCAGTATTAACTTGCCATCGGGCACATGGGAAAGGTGAACGCAGCTATTTTCAAACACAGGAACTGGCTTATTGTTTGTTAGGTGCTGGAGCTTCCTGCTGCAGTGCTGACTGGGGTCCCCCACCCTTCCTATAATGGATACCTTATCTCAGGGTACCAGCAGAGGGCAGCAGTACTTGCCAGGAAGGAGGGGTCCCCCCCCCCCGCCAAACCCCCCTTCAGTAAGATCCATAAAGAGCCTGGGACTGGGGAACAGCAGCTACTTAGCATCCCCACCAGGGAGACAAGATAAGCTGCATCCATCCTACCCAATTATGCAAATAAACAGTGCAAAAAATGTCCAGGGTACATTTATAATAAGGATTAGTGACCACTGGGGACATTTCTTGGTGTCAGGGCTTTCTGTCATCAGCAGAGAGAGCTGTGATCTGGAAGCTCCTGAGTGTCCATATGGGAAACCAAGAAATCCCAACACTTCATTTGTAGTTTACTTCTGGGCATCCGGGCTGCCAGGCCACTCATGTATCCCCTAGGGAGGACTGTAATGAATGTAATGGCACTTGAGGAAATCACATTTACTTATGGAGAGTGGGTGGATTGTTAGGAAGACTCAGAGCCAACGGCTCAGCTCCTGGATGATCAGCAGTGGCTGAGATGGGGCCGGATCCCAGGCACCGGGCACTGCTTACCATCGGACAAGTCCGCATTCTTTGACAGCTGTTCCAGCTCCCAGCCCAGGTGGGCTGACTCGTTCATGCTCTGCTTCTGGGCGATCTCCAGAACCATGTTTTCTTCCAGCAGCTCCTCAATTCGTTTCTTGTCTGTGTCCCTATCCTAGAGCAGAGAGAGGAAAAGTGTGAAGACAGACCTGCCTGGCTTCAGACTCGCAGTTATCTACCTCCATCCACTGCAGGAGGACAGCATGCTTTCTGCCAGACAGCCAGCCATACAGAAACACCCCACTCAGGGCCCCACTTCAACAGGGACTGCTACTAGATAGCTCCTTGACATTTCTACTTAGGCCAAGAAGGAAGTCAGTCCTAAGGTCTCAGTGAACACTCTCTGAACATAGGGACACAAGGAACAGTGCTTTGTGATAGGTGCTCTGGTGATGTTGGCTCTAAGTAGGTCTCTCAGCCTCAAATGCTGTGACAGGTACAACACACCAGTGCCCAATTCATCCAAGAGCCACTGAGGACCCTTGAAAAGGACACACCTGTGTCTAGCCTTGCAGAAGAGTGGTTACTTTTCCAGAGGCAACATAAAAGTCAGGTCCCAGATGTGTCAAGGACAGTTAAGTGCCCACTCAAGCCACTGAGCTAAGCAAGCTCTTCTTTTAGTCTACAAGCTGCTGGCAGGCAGCAAACTCAGAAGCTGACACAGCAGAAGAGCCTGCCCTTCCCCACATGCCAGCAGTGGCTCTCCTACACCACTAGTCCGGCCCCATTCCCTCCCTTCCCCCACCTCCACCCATTACCCCCATTCCATTAATACCAGTTCCAAGTCATGGAGTTTAGATTTTAGCTGTAGGTTCTCTTTCTCCAGCTCGTGGACTTTATCACTGCGAGCCCGGGAGGCAGTCAATTGTTCCTCCAACATGGCTTTGGTCTCGATTAAGATGATGTTGTCTTCTCTCAGCTCCTGAAGAGCAAACCCAACAGGAGAGCCATCAGATAAAAGGCCAACCTAGGAAAACCCTGGCAGGAAGCCCTGCATCCAGTTCTTGTCACCCTCACCTGTGCCCTGGAGGCCAGGCAAGTGGACTCTTAGAAATTCAAGAATCAAGAAAATATTTAATGCTCCTGAGGTGTGGATCAGGGGTTAGGTGATTGCCTCACATGTGTAAGGTCCTGGGTTTGCTCCTGAGCACAGTAAACAACAAACAGCTTTGAAAACACAACCCTTCCTCGAGGTCTTCCACAAGCCAGCTGATCCTATGCTTGGACCTCAATGGCAAAGTGGACTCCACTGACAATGCCTGAGTTTCCTTTAATAAAGGGGAATGGGGTGGCTGAGAGTCCACAGAGGGGAAGGAGCCAGGACTAAGTCAGATTCTCTCAATTCAGGATTTATGCCAGACAAAGAAGTCTTTACAATGGCCAAGTCCCAGCACAGCAGGGCAGGCAAATACAAATCCCACAATCAGGTGCAGGCAGAGACGGTGGCTTCTGCTAGCATCACAGAAAGAGACCAGTGCCTGTCAGACCTTGTCTGAGCTTCTCATGTCCCATGAGTCCCTCCCAGTAAGGCTTGGTATCCTCAGTGTGTGTGTGTGTGTGTGTGTGTGTCCAAGATGGACAGACAGACTTGTATTACCTCTCACATGCCTTCACAGCTTATAAAGTGTGCATACTGGGAACTGCCACCTTCCTTGGTGGGAATGATTCCCAAGACTTGCCCCAAGACATGAGGACCAAGACTGGAGCTTCCTCTCTTACCCACCATGTGCTCATTTTCCCATATGGGCCTGAATCTAAGCTTCCTGGTAGGGGGAAGCACTCACAGACATGGGCTTCCTTAAAGCTGGCCCTGGGGAAGCAGCTCACTGATTCTAGGGTCTCCCATGTGCCTCTAGAGACTCCATCTTCAACACAGATCATACCACGGTGGCTGGCCCTGCCTTACCTGCTCCTCACAGCACCCCTTGGAGGGGAGGCAGATCAGAGTTAGTGTCCCCCTACAGATGAAGGACCAACTCAAGTATAGTAAGGAATGTGCCCAAAGTCACAGACCCGGTTAGGGCTAAGGCTGAGGTTCTCTCAGGATGCAGGGCTTGGACTCTGTCTTTTCTCCATGGTCCTCAGGTTAAAAAGAGGCCCAGACTGCCTCTAATGACAGCAGAAAGGGTCCAATCCTTTCTCTGTGGTCATTATCTACCCTGCATCTAATAAGGTCCACCCACCAGCATGCCCAGCCTTTAGATACTCTTATTCAGTAAGCAATCACAGACAGGGCAGCTTCTACACCTTATGCACACAGTTAGATACTCTTATTCAGTAAGCAATCACAGACAGGGCAGCTTCTACACCTTATGCACAAGTCAGCTCCTACTCGGTCTTCAAGACCCATCCTGAATGACTCCCTCTGAGGACTTGGTAGTCTCCTTTGTCCTGTTCACTAGATCAATCAAGTACTTCTGAGTTTCCATCCTTCCCTGTCCCTGCTCTGATGTAATGGTGGCTGTCCTGTCCCCACTCTTGGAATGCATTGGGACAGGACTGTTTCACTTCTATGCATATGTGCTGGTCCTTGAAGAACTCAGAAATTCTGACAGGCAGAGACAGCACCCAACAGAATCATCTCTAAGCTCCTTCTGTACTGTGTTTTGGTGGTCTCAATGCCCACAGTATTAGACAACAGACATAATCCACCCTGCCTCGTACATCTACCACTTCACAAGACAAAGCAGCCCTTAAGGATGCTATGTTCAAGTTCCTGCAGACCAACAGTTCCACTAGTGGTCTGCAGGGTTGAGAGGGCTGACTCCATTGCTCTGAGGCTGGCATATCTATCTGCCCCAACCAGGAGGTTGTTATCAAGCCCAACCCCGCCCAGTCAACAGCAGAGGTGTTTACAGCCAGAGGTTACACTAGAGGACCTGTCCCCAAGTAACTTGAGAGTGTTCTTCTGATCTGTTACTGAGACTTGAGAGAGAAGATGCAGGGAGCTAGTGGGTCCACAAGTCCTAGCTATATGGACTCTCAGGCTGGATAACTCTACCTAACTGAAAACATGGGTTAATAACGTGTGTGCAGTTCTCAGCATGCAATGCCTGAAATCAGCTGCCCAGGCACAAACACTTCATACCTGTGAGGGGCAAAGCTCATTCCAGCACTCACCCAGGAAACGGCTCCCTTGTCAACAGAAGAAAATTGTTTTACAAGGGCTTAGGGGTGTTGCTGAGCAGCAAATGACTTACACGAGGGTCTGAGATCTGCCCCTAACACCGGAAGAAAAAAAAAAAAGCAAACAACAACAAAATAACTGGTTTCCAGGAGTACCTCTTGACCCCCTACAAATAGCAAACACCAGAGGGGATTTGGAGTCAAAGAAACAGTCTCCTTCCCAGAGAGTTTGGGATCATAACACACAATGGCTCCTAGCTTCCACTGCAACAGAAAACCCAGGGGTGCTGGGGGAAGCAAGAGCTGGGCCACTGGGCCCATAACAACAGGCCTCTCTCTCCTTGCTGTCTCCTGAAGGACAATCCCTCACTCCATGCCTCACTTGTAAGTTCCACTGCCATGGAGAGTAAAGGATAGGATGCTCTCTACCCTCAAGGCCTGCCTGCAACTCGACTTGACCTAAAGAAATGCAGGGCCAGACTAGAAATCAAAGGGCCCCTCTGTCCTGTTCAACTCAACAGATCTCATTACAGTCCCCAGAAGCAACAGGGATGAAGTCCCAAGGCAGAGCAGAAGACTGCTCACCCAGCATCTGAGTTCTCCTCAGCAAAACTCCCAGGAATTTAACACTTCTCACTTGGGACATGACGCTTGGCTGAGCATGAGCTTTGGGAGGCAGGGGTCCCTCCATAAGCACCTCCAGTTACCCTGTACCACCCTTCTATCCCCTTTTTTTCTCCTTGTGGTCAAGGCTCCCCCTCATTGTGGCAGACGGACAGGGCTCTGGAGACCGCCAGACATTCCGATTCCAGACCACTTGCTTAGCAACTGTGATGCCTTTTCTTGTCTGAAGGAGGCTGCTATACCTCACAGGGTCACTGTAGGCTTTAAATGCTATGGTAGGCCTAGAGCTAAACACAGTTTGAGCTCTACAGTCACTACTGCCAACCTAAAGGCTTTGCTGTGCACCTGCTCTGTAAAGGGCCAGAAAGCAATGCTCCCAGTCAGAGGTAGGGAGGCATTGTGTTCCAATAAAACTTCACCCATAAAAGCCAATGATGGGCTGGATTTAATCTAGAGACAACTGTTTACTGGCTTCAGAGAAGACAACCTCACTGGCACAGAGGCCTCACTAACAGTATGACACAGACTATCTTCCCAGGCTCACAGTCTGGTCAGGAAACATAGAAATGTACATCATGGTGATACCATATTTGACCCACTACCCCAAAAGAGGAGACTAGCTTATAAAAAGAGCTGTGAAGCATGAGATTGGGGACATGGCCCACTAAGCTCACAGACTCAGTCCTGCTCCGGCCCTAAGCTGACAACTCTTGAATGAATAAGGAGAGGCAGGCAGCCTGGGAAGTGTTTGTGCAAAGATGCAGAGGCCTGGGGCACAGGGTGTGGGGTGGGGCTGTGTGAAGGGCTGCAGCACTGAGTGCCAGACAAGGGAAGAGCATCCTGTCATTCCAGCGATGGAGAGGTATGGTGTGGACCACTGAAGAAGGACAGGAAACGGAGCATCACAGCCAGCTTAGGTTCAGGGAGGGCGTCTGTGTATAGGCACTGGAGTAACCAGAGCAAGCCAGCAGAAGGCAGCCAGAGAGTAATGCACAGGCAACACCCTGGGAGCTTAGAGAATGGTGAACCCGTGAGCCTGACCTATATGGGCGGGGTGAGGTGAGGAGGCAAAAGGGAGGTGAAATTGCTGCTTGGGCTTAAGCACCAAGTGCAAGGAAAATGACCAACTCCACAGTGAACACAGGCTGGTATGGGAGGCAGGCAATGATTCTGGACACATTAACTAAGACTCCAATGGAATGCAGCTCTGAGAGGGACCCAACGCTCAAGGCACTGGGTACTTATCATCAGTGAGTCCTGAGCATCACCCGACAAAGGTGACATATCCCGAAGAGCTAGGAACCTCACAGTACAGGGTAGTGAATAGCTAGGAACATCACTGTACAGGGTAGTGAGTCGGCCCAGTCACCATAGAGCTGACTGACTCTATCCCTTCCTGACCCTGGACCCCACTGCTGCTATCTTAGGAGTGTGATCTTGGAATAGGGGGTGTTAGGTATGAAACCCACTAGAACTGATCATTAACCTAGCTTCTAAGACTGGGGCCTAGCCAGTAACCCACCCATCTCTAGCTGCCTCTTCCCTGAAGGACCTGTCCCAGAGCTTTTATCTCCACTCAGGGGTTCCCTACAGAGAAAGGCTGGCTAGGATAAGCTCGATGTAGGCATGCCTCTGCGTGGGAGGCCAGGGCAGGACATGCCCCTCCTTCCATAACAGGACAAAACTTGCCCCACATTGGCAGGATAGTATACTGCTGTGTCTCAGCCCCACTGATTAGTTTGAAACTAGCACTTCTTAGAAAACTGTTAGTCTCCACAGTACAGGGAAGACCTTTGCCACTATGCCCAGGATACATCCAGCATCTGGGCCTTTAGTCTTAGGCAGAAATTATAAGCCAATCACAGAGTCACATGACCAGCTGAGTACCCACTCCTGGATTCCTCCTGTCTTTGGGTGGTTATCCTGCTCCCTGTTACTCGGTTTCAACCCTCTGTGAGCTGGACCAGGAGCCATGGAAAAGCTGCTGAAGTTTAAAACAAACTGTACATTTGTGGTCAGTGTTTGACTAAGGAAAGTTACCTGTGCACCCGAGCTCTTCCTTTATCTCCTTGGCCCATCCGGGACTGCTCGAGCTTCCTCTGGGGATCTGAACTGGTGCATTTCAGGTCAGATAGAATGTCTGAGTCACCCCACCCCTAGCACGGTTACTCAGAAGTGTCACAAATGCGGCTGGCTGACTAGAAGCCATCACCAAACCGTTATCTCTTATCTGTATCTGATGCTGCTTAGGTGAGCATCTTAACTAGGTTCACTCTAGCCCCAGGGGGAGTGAAGCGTAAGCTTCTCCCCTGCATTCTCCTCAGAGTACAATTCTCTACATGGCAATGGTTTCTTTCACTCTGTGCTGTGGTTCCCAAGGATCTTGTGTCTGTTACCATGTGAGCTAGAATCTCCACCAGGGTTGGAAGCCCACACAGACAGAGCCTCTGACCATGGACAGGTATTGAGTTCTGAAATTCTCACCTGTGAAAGTGAGCATCCTGCATCCAAGAGCCTCAGTAAAGTATGTGTTATAGTATGATACCCAAAATTAACCTGGAAGCCCCACCCACCCAAGGAACAGGTAGCTTTCTAGAATGCTGGGAGTTATAGTTCTTCCTTGAAAAAAATAACACCACTTCATGGGAAAGAATGGTGGCCTATGGGTTTGTTCTTGTAAGTACCTGCAAAATGTGTCTTGAGACCACTTCATTGGGAATTCCGGGGAATGGTCCTGACCAAAGCCTGTCTTGGTTAGTATTGAAGAAAATTGCTTCAAATTTGGCTCAAGATGGTGAAATTGGTTTTTCTCCTCGTGAATAAATCGCTAACCCTAACCCTAAAAACCCTGATTGATAGTAACCTGTAATCCTAACACTGCAGGAAGCTGAACCAGAAGGATCCAGCCCAGGATTTTTTGAAACTGGCACAGGTACACCAGCTCAGGAGTGCAGAAGCACCAACTACAGAAATACAGACTTCTGAGGCTGCTACCTAGGGAATACAGGAATATAATAAAGCCTGCCCCTCCCTCCCTCCCTCTCTCTCTGTGTATTGGGCAATGCAAATCTGTTTTTCAAGGAGGCCAGAGATGGTGCTGAGCAACTTCCTTCCCCAACTCCTTTCTACTTTAAAAACTCACTGACTAGCTGGACTCTCTGGCCAGTCAGCCCCAGGGATCCTCCTATATCCAACCCGAAGTGCTGGGATTGAGGAACAATCTGAGCTCAGGCCCTGCCAATTATGTAGCTAAACTACTGAGTCATCACTAACCCTCACTTTTTAAGAACAGTGTGTATGTTTATTTTTTATACATATGGGTGTTTTGCCTGCGTGCATATCTGTGCTTCGTGTGCATGATGCCCTAAGTGTCCAGAAGAGAGCACTGGATCCTCTGGAATTGGAGTTAAGACAGTTGTGAGCTGCCATGTAGATGCTAGGAATCAAACCTAGGACCTCTGAAAAGAAGCCAGGGCTTTTAACAACCTGGAATGTGTGTTTTTAACAGACCTCAAGGTTGATTCAGACTACAGTGTGAGAAAGGAAGAGCTGATATTCAGGGAATGAAGGGGTTTCATCGATCAAAGTAATTAACAGTTCTAACTGCTTCATAACGAAGTTGATGTGGTCCAATGGGTGTTCAGTTAATGTTCTCCTTTTACTTAAATTGTGTGTGTGTGTGTGTATGTGTGTGTGTGGGGGGGGGGGGAGAATTAACAAACAAAAACCAAACCCTAAATGTGTCTGTGGTTATAAGCTAGTGAGTCCAGAAGGCTGCTGGGTCCTCTACTGTATTCACCTGAGACTCCGTCTCCCACTGAAGCTGGAGGGCACTATTTCTTTGGCCAAAAACCCCATCATTACTTGTGTCTCCATTCCTCCCCCATCACTGGTACAGGCCAAAGGTTACATTGTGCAGGCACTGGGGATCCAAACTCAGGTCTTCCTTCTTGTATACCAACTGTTCTTACTCAATGAACCATCTCAGACTCGGCTATGTGATACTTTTTTATTGTTTGAGGCGAGGTCTTGTGTAATTCAGGCTGGCCTCAGACTTACTATGCAGCCAGGAATGACTCCCAATCCTCCTGCCTCTACCTCCCAAGTGATGGGATTGAGGGTATGTACCCCCACACAGGTATGCACTACCACACCCACTCATCTTACCCTGTCCCGTCTATCGCTAATAATTGGTTATTAAAAATATAAAATTTACCGAAAAGTCAAAACTAACCAGGTCTACACCTCCATACACAGTCTATACCTCCATACACAGCTCGCAGATTCTATTGCGAACATTTCAGCGTAGTTACTTCATCACATGCCTAAGCATGTGCTCACTGCTCCGACTTCATTTTTACTCCAGATTCCCACACCTGACACTTGTGCCTTCTCTAACGTCAGGACTCCCACAGGTCAGCCACAATCTGCACACTCTCCATGGCATTGGTTTAATTGCTTTAGTTCCCTGGAGAACTGTTAGTTACTGATGGGTGCCAGGGAGAAGAGTCCATGCCTTAGCTGTGTGCCTGATGGTGAACCAACCAGCTGCAATGGCCAGCCAGTTCCACACCCACCGTCATGCAGGCAGCCTTGGTTAAACTCAGTGGTCCCAAAATAAAGCAAAGTACATGAACTGTCAGGAAGAGCGGATGGGGATGTGAGTAACTAGAACAAATTGCATGCATGGTTGAAACAGTCAAAAATCAATTTAGTTAAAAACAAAAACAAAACAATTCTTTAGGAACTCATGGGGAGTCCATTGGAAAATGTATTATTGCCACACTTTTAAAAATTCTGATTTTCATATTAAGTTAGATATAATTAACTAAAAATAAACTAAAATCCATCAAAATCAACTTTGCTTTAAGACAGCACTGGCCCCCTGACAAGAAGACACTCAACACTAAGAGGTGCTTGTAGGCCCAGCCCTCTGACTGGGGTGTGTGGGAGCATTATCCTAATCTCTTTTGGCCCAGATCACACCAGGATCTTCAGGCAAAGCAAGCTACCCAAGGTCTCTGAGCTGCACTTGAAGTTAGTGGCAACTTACTCCACTTGAGTGAACACTTGCATGAATAAGCCAGCGGTGGCCGGGGACAGCCTGTATCTACAAGATGCACAGTAGTCACCAAACCTCCAATGCAGCACCAAGAGAGAATCCAGTAAGCATGATTTCCCAGTCCCTGGTGTGAGCAGGACTGTTCCAGTTGCTAAGCTCCTTTCCAGAAAGCCTTCCTGGCTGGACCCAGGAAATAGGGGAACAGGCCTGAGTGCCAGCCCAAAGGAGCCCAAGATACACACCACCATCCCACTCACTAGACTCTGAATGAAGGTGGACTCTTTTGGCTGACTGGGCCCCAGTGTTCTCCAAATTCATTTGCACTGCCCACCATGGCCATACCAGGGTGGTATATATAACCCAGGCACCGACTGCCCTGTTTGCTGCTTTCTCCAGCCTCCCAGAATTTGATTGCTTCTCTGCAGGAACTCCCAGCCTGTAGCTGCTCCCCAGCATCAGGCTGTTCCTTTCCACAGTGGCCTCCCCAGGAGAGCATTCCTGGTCCCTCGTCATGCTCTGAGGGGCCCTCCTGTGGGGTACTGCAGAGCACTTGGACATCACATCCTAATTGCAGGCTTGCTCACTTGCTTCTCAGCAGACAGGAAGCTTTAAGAGAGGATGGACAGTGTCCCTGCCATTCCCATGATGGTCTCCACACTGCTCAGTCAACATCACTACAGCAGCAAAGTCAATCCCACCCCAAAGTGTTTCAAGTGTGCAGAGGGCAAAGGTGTCATCTACACGTTCTCCAGGGGCAGCTCGCATGGCTGCTGGGAATTCTTCAATACAAGGAGGAGCTCCATCATTACCCAAGTCCTGTGGCCACATTCCTGAGAAGAGCACGCTTCTCTTCTCTGACCCCACATCATCTCCTGCTCTGAAAGGTCGACCAACACATCCTTTCTTACTATTAACAGAATGGAGGTCAAACCCAAAGAACTTCCTTACTTACCTCGTGGTAACCTACTATGAAACTAATAGTGTAAAACGTGTCAATGTACTGAACTGAGTCAGATGTGAAGGAGTCCCTGCAAACCCTTTGCAAAGCTTAGATACTCCCTGTTCAGAGAATATGACTCCTACACCTACACTACCACCACCACCACCACCACCACCGTAGCAGCAGTTCCTGCACAGGACAGAGAAGGTTGGACAATGTTGGAATGAACGTGAAGTCTGGATCTCGGGACCCACCCACCTCTGGAGAACAGAGTACTGGAATGAGCCCTGGCCATCACATTGTACTCCTGACCCTGTCTGGGTACCTTTCAAGGTCCCAACTTTCAAGGGGACCTGCTGAGGCAGCAGTTTTGGAAACTGTACAAGACCACGCCTGAGGCTCCAACGGTGGCATCTGAATAAGCATCAAAGCCCATCTGAGCACACTCTCCATCTGCAGAACTAACACTTCCTAAGTCAGCCCTGGAGCTATTCCCAAGACCAAGGGAGGCCTGGGCTCCTGCTCTAGCTCCTCACCCAGAATCCAAGGTGTCTTCTTAGCAGGGAGAAAAGCGAGTCACCCAGCCACTCACATTCCTCAGGGGGACACTCGCTGAGCGGTCTGAGAAACACTGCTCAGCCATACCCCCTCGAGCTCACCTCACCAGCCATGGCTACAGCCGGAGGGTGAGTGTGCCAGCAGGAGAGCCAAGTCCCACAGCAGGATGAAAGGGAGCCTAGACCTGTGCTCAGTCACCCCAGAAGCTACCAGGAAGAAACACTGGGATTTCTTACAGCAAAAAAGTGCCCTTAATGAGTGCTAAACTCTAGTCTCTGGCATTTCACATGTTCTGAGCAGTCATTTAGTGTCACCTCCATACTCCAAGAAGGAGGGGAGGGGCCAATATTCACAAACCTTTAGCTAGCAAAGGGGGTCTACAGATGCAAGGACATCACAGGGCACGGTCAAGGCCTCAGGGCCCTCCCCTGGGTTTATCTTTGATTTGTTCACCCAGCTTGACCCATAATCTGCACAGGATTTAATGTAAAGTCTTGAGATGGGCTTGGTGGCATGTACCTATAGCCTATGCACTAAGACCGCTGAGGAAAGACACTAGAGCCCAGGAATTCAAGACCAGTGTGGGCAGAAAAGCAAAATCCAATCTCAGGGGAGGGGGCTTGGGGGAGAGGGAAAGAGACAGAGAGACAAGGATAGCCTGGTACATAAAAGCATTTGCTGTGAATGTTGACAACTAAAGTTGTATCACTAGAATCCACATAAATAACTAGACAGAAGGGGGTGGAGAGGTAGCTCAGTGGTTAACAGTGCTTCCTGACCTTGCAGAGGATCCAAGTTTAGTTCCCAGCACCTATGTATTGAGCAGATCACAACCACCTTTAACCTCCGCCTCTGTGGGCACCTGCACACACATGCACATAGTCCCTGCCAACACACAAACCATTGCACAGACAAGTACATGGTGCCTCGCCTACACACACACCATTAAAAATAAGGCTAATCTTTTAAAAACAATTGTGAAAGCCTGCTGTGATGGCACACATCTGTGGTCACAGCACTTCTATAGTGAGGTGGGAAGCAGCCTGGAGACCACAGAAACAAGAAAGACTGTGCCTCAAACAAGGTAGAAGAGAATCACCACTAGAAAGCCATCCTGCCCTACACACACACACACACACATACACACACACACACACACACAGTGTGTGCCCACAGTTGCAAACACAATGAGTGAAGCAACAGTAGCAAGCTGGCAGACTTCCATTGTCTGTGAGTAGATAGGGGACCTGAGGAAGCTCCAGCACTCCACACTGGTTATCTTTTAAGACTTCAACAGTATTTTTATTTTACAGATGCAGTGATGGAGGCCTAGCAAATAGTCCAGAAATTGCAAGCCTTAAGAAACAAACAAAACAAAATTTAAAAAAAATTACCAAAACAAACAAACAAAAACCCAAACCACAAATAGAAGTCAGCATTATGTTGTCCTGACTAGTTTTACATTAACTCGACACAAGCTAGAGTCATTTGGGAAGAGAGACTCTCAACTGAGAAGATGCCTCTGAATGACTGGCCAGAAGACAAGGCTAGAGAGCATTTCTTAGAGATGGATATGGGAGGGTCCATGGGAGGACCCTGCCCATTGCAGGTGGTGCTATGCCTGAGCTGAGCAAGCCAGGAAGAAGCACTCATCCACAGCCTCTCCACCAGCTCCTGTATCTAGGTTCCTGCCCTAGGCTCCATCAGCGATGAACTACAAGCTGCAGTATGAAATAAACCCTTTCTTCCCAAAGATTCTTTTGGTTATGGTGCTTATGACAGCAGTAGAAACCCTAAGATAGACATGAAATGGGAGAAAGAAAAACTCTAAGCAGCATCACTGCCCTGTATCAGCCAACTCTACTCCCCCTCACCCATCCAACACCTGGAGACAGAGAAGGGCTAGAGGGAGACCCAGAAGGGCCTAGGCAGGCGGCCTATAAAGGAAGCAGCTGCTTCAGTATGGATTTTTCCTCAGATCCTCCAAGGACACACGCTTCGGAGGCTGTGTCCAACAACAAACAGTGTATGAAAACCTGCAGGCCACCTCACTCCATCTTGAGGGGTGGCCAATTACCTCCATGCGGGCCTTGTAGAAGTCCACGTCGTGTAGCTTCTCCTTGCAGCGTACCAGCTCCATCTCCAGCCTCTCCACACGGTTGGCCTTTTCCCTCAGCGAGTCCAGCTCATCCCGGTAGGCACGGGCTGACCGGGCATCAGCCGCAAGCTGAATATTCTGTAAGAGCGGAGGAGAAGGTGGAAACCCAGATTGAGGCACCCATTTGGGGAGGAAGAAAGGGTCAGATTCCTACAGTGTGGGGGTCTCCTGGTGGCCAAGGAGTAACCTGTCCATGCCTCCCTGTGGCGTCTCCCCACACTAAAAAACATGGTTGGCACCCTGAGGATGCTCTCACGACAACAATTCTGGACAGCTTTGCTGGCCACATTCCATGTCACATTCCTGATCCCCTGGGGCCAGTTACTGGGGAACCCCAGACTCAGCCCCTGGACATGCAGGCCCAGGCCTTGTGCTCACATCTTGCTTGGCCTTCTGAAGCTCCAGGACCAGCTGATCCACCTCGTGTCTGGTGTCTGCAAGCTGTTCCGTCTTCTCCTCCCTGCACGGGTGATTAGGAGATTGTGAGGGGGAGGATGTTCCTTGGCAGGCTCTGTGAACGGGCTGCTACTTCTAGGACCACAGAGGAGAAAGGAGGGCACACAGGCTTCTGGGAGCCTGTGAAAATGTTCCCGACACTTCTGTGTGTTTGTGCATGGGGTAACTGGGGTGTGTGTACACGCACGCATGCTCACTTGTGCAAGTGCATGTAGAACCTAGATATTTGACAGTCCACGTTTTTCTTTAGGCCCTCCATATTACTCTTTTTGAGGCAGGGTTTCTCACTGAAGGAGGAACTTGCTGTTTCAGTTAGACCAGCCAGCCAGCAAGCCCCGGGGATCCTTCTGTCTCAATCTCCCACTGCAGGGTTACAGATGTGCTATTATGTTGGTGCTAGGTTCCAAGCTCTGCGAGTACTGTACCCACTAAGCCATGTCCCCAGCTCAAAAGTCTTAGGTTTCTAACATGTACCCTTAAACTGGGTCCAATCATCACCTGTTGTCCCTAAGTGTACAAGACAGACAAAGAGACTGTAGCCACAGCTCTGTGAGTTAGTTCACAGACGACTCTGTGAGTTCACAGATGACTCTGTGAGAACAGATACAGAGAATCAGGGTTGAGCAACTCCCCAGATGGACAAGTAACATTCAAGAAAACAGGAAAGAACCAAGTGAGCCAAGGAAACACTCTGCTCATCCAGCCCTCTACTGAGCCTTCGCAGCACAGCAGTCTGCTTTGATAGACGGTCTGGCTGGAGCCTTAGCTCCAGGAAGCCCTCCCTACAAGTGCAGGCCTGCAGAGGGCTGGTGATGAGCCTCCAGCCACAAGGAGCTCAGAGCAGTCCTGCCAGCTACATGTCAGCAGAGCTATCCCTCAACACCACACGTGCAAGCAAACTACATGAGAAGACCGTGTTTGGTCCACACCAAAAAGGAAAAAACTGCAAGACTCACAGCTCCTGCCTGACGCGCCGCAGCCTGGCCTTGGTGTCAGCCAGCTCCACGGCCAGGTGCTGCTTGTCCTCACTGGACAAGCTGCTGGTGGGGCTTGGTGTGGAGTCTGGACTAGAGAATTTGCCAGGGCTGGGAGGGTGCTGTGCCTGGAGGTAGTCCCTCTCTTGTGTCAGGTCCACGATCAGCTGCATGAGACAGGGATAAGACAGGAACACACAGGTTCACCAGTGCTCTCTGGACTGGTGCACGGTCTAGGCCCTGACTAGGTGAAGAACCCCTAAGACAAGAGAACCAGGAGGGAGAGGATGTTACATGCTTTCAGAAGAAGGTACTATTTAGTGTGACAAAAGGTGAGTGCAAGCAGCCTCCACACGTGCTAGGCACCCTGTGGGCCTCTGACTTCTTGTGGGCATCTCCTCAAAGACCATTCACTGCAGGGGCTATACCCAGGTGAAATACCTGTGTCCCACCCCAAAGATCCTGACCAGCAGGCCAGGAGGCATTCAGACCCAAGAGAGCTGGAGGAGCAGCCACCTCAGGGACCCATCCTGCCGGCTACAGTTGCCCCACAGGCGAACCTCGGTACACTCGTCACGCTCATCGATGAGTCTGCGAAGGTGGAACACCATGTTTCTGGAGAGGGCCTCCAGCTCCTCTGGGGCCACATCTGGTAAGTCCAGCCACTGCAGGTCAAACACATTCTCCTGGTTGTGGGTCACCTGTAGGAATATGGCCGGTACTGCAGAGGTCGCTGTGCTCGGCCCTGGTATTCCTGAACGCACAGGGCCATGTGGTATGGGACCCAGGCAGAGGCCAGAGCCCATTCTACACCTACCAAGACAACCAAGACAACAACCTACTTCCCAGACATCACTAAGCCCTCACTGATAAATTTCCCATGGCTAGCTGAAGGGCTCCTTATAAGTCAGTTTAGAAGCTATGTATACAAGTCATCTCTCCTTTCCTCGAATGACAAGACACTCATAGTCACTAGGGTACCTTAAGCTTCATTAACTTAAAACCTAGACAAGGTAGACTTTCTCCAGTGGGAGGATGAGGAACAGACCTTACCTTATTCCTTAAAATAAAATCTAATACAAACAGAACAAAATGTTAAGCCTCTTAGTTCAGAATAGTGAACACATAGCAATCTTGGCTTTTTTCGGGGGGAGTTATTTACAGTCTAAAGTGATTTGGGAGCCTGAGTCTCAGTCCCACAGACCACAGAAGGCAGCTTGGCTTTACCACTGTCCTGAGCAGAGAGAGCTGGGATCTGCTGAGCTGCCATGGCCGGAAGAGAAACAGTGTAACACACAAGTCTCAAAGGAAGCACTCAGACGTCTGAATTGGGATAAATCTTATCCCATGGTACCCTGAAGTTAAGTTCTGAGGGTCAGGTCCCAGTCTGATCTACGCTAGGGCTGGGGAGACCCTGAGTCTCAAGGCCACTGTGGCTAGCTTCAGGGTCCCCAAGCCATGGCACATGATCACCTGCTGAGCTTCTAATTGCAGGCTCACTCTCTACTTCCCTTGACTCTAACTACTGGCTCCGCACAAATCCTGGGCATATGGGACTTTTAAGAGATATCCGATGAAGCCCTATGCCAGCTGCCGAGTCTGATAACCACACGGGCCTCTTTTGGTTGTATATTCCATTTTATTTATTTATGTTTTAATATCCTGCTGTCTGCACAGGAAGGACAGTGTGTGGCAAAGAGCTGACAAGTCTCAATGACCCCAGACATACGTATTTGCAAAACACAAACACCCACAAGGAAATTAAAAGGTGGACTGTTTCTTAAACACACTGTAATGGTTGAAAATATTTACTCAATACCAACTTTCTCTTACGTCAGCTTTGCTGGGCCTCCAAATGAGTGATATCTATATCCTTCTTCAAATCCTGGCTTGAAACTCTCCACCCCAAGGGGCCGGTGCCACAGCCACGTCACCAGCAGCAACCATGACAGCCCTGTATGTGGTGGTTCTTCTAACGGCAGAGCAGTTCTTGCATGCTCCCATTTCTGCGTTCATTTACTTGGTCTAACGAGGCATCCAGCATGGAGAGAAAGGTCCAACCTGGGTGGACATCTGCCCCACAAGGAAGCCACCTTTCAGTTAATGCTACCTCGGTCAACCTTAGGCAGAGGGGCAGGAAGGCCCGGTTGGTCCTTCCCCATGGCCGTATGACTGTGTAGAGGCCTCCTGAGGAGCGCTCTCAGGATGTACTGGTTTTGACATCTCTCTCGGTAGCAGCCTGTTTCCTTGTGTGTCACTGTCTCTATAAAGATCAACTGTTCAGAGTGGATGACATTTGCCAGAATACATTTTCAGGGCTTATAAATCAAACTCTGAGCCTAAACCATTTGACAGCTCTTAAAAATACTCTGAGCCCATATAAGGCAAGAAGAAGCAGGCAGAAGATGATTTGATTGAAGTGTGTGTGGTGTGTGTTTTTCAAACCTCTATTTTATTTTAGTTTGCTGGTGGCTACCTTTCCAAACAGAATCAATGCGTCTGTGGTGTAATGGAACCTAAAATTAACAAAATCATCCATGGTGATGTAGCCTTCACCATGGCCACCCCCGCCCCACCCCATACCTACCTCCTGGATATGAGCCACAATGCCAGCCTGGGTCTCGATGTCCAGTTGTTTGATTCTCTCAATGAATTCCTCTTTTTTCTCACACTGTGAGGGGTTATATGAATCAACAGAAACATTTATCCAGGTGCAGGAAACCCGGGTAACAGCCGCACCCACAGCAGCCCGGGGTCCTTGTACTGTCTGTCCTCAGACCAAGACTTTGCACAAAGCTCTGCTGGCCACCTACAGGCTTTAGAAGCCCATGTTTGATCCCACACAAGAGGTTCTTCACAAGCAAGGGGAGCGCACGTGACTCGGGGCGAGGGCAGGCACACTCCAGAGGACAACTGTTTCTGCTTGGTGGCACTGGGGATAGAACCCGAGTTTTATACACACTAGCTAAGCACTCTGTTACTGAGCTTGGCACCAGCTCTTGGTTTTTTAAGACAAGGTCTCTGTAGTCTAGGCTACCCTAAAATTCATAATATTCCTACTGCAACCTCAAACGCTAGGATTACAGGTGTGTGTCACTACACCCAACTATATGTTGACAGTTTTACAGTTTCTGCTCTCTGGGGGCAGTTCTGTCATAGTTCCTCAACCATGCCACTAGCTGGAAAGCTTGCAATGACAATCGTAAAAGGGAAGAGAACAGTAGCTCAATAAAACCTATTTACAAAAATCGGTGCCTGAGATCTGGCCTACACGCTGTAGGAAGCACACACAGCATGGGATCCTGGCCCAAGGGGTCTCTACCTTAGCTGGAACAACTAACAGTTGTCACACTGTCTCCCAGTAACTCCTGTAATGATGATGGACTGCCCAGCCAGAACCCGACCCTAACCACTGCACAGCCCTACCTGAACAGCGCAGCCCAGCACCAGCAGCAGAACCTTCTTAATCTCCTCCATGCTTTTCCCTGTGTCAAAACGGCAACAGATTTCAGTAAATTCAACTGCTTAAGAAAGTTTGGAGAGTGTATTTTGCTTTAAGGAGGAAAAAAATCAAACAGATAAAGACCAAAACAACCCCAGCACCACAACAAACCAGTCGTCACTTACACGTGCACACTATATGTAGAAGTTCATTTATTATTATTATCGCATAAGAATTTTGTGCAGAGCTATTGGAGCCCTTTACCATTCACACACCTCATAACTCTCTCTATGATAATTGACAGGTCTCCCCGGCAGCAAAAACTTTCAGCATGGGCTGTAAGCAAAGTCCAATAGGGGACAACTGTCTACAGCTCTGCCTGATGTCACATGAGAGCTCGGGAAGAGAGGTGGGACAGTTTGAGAGCCACATGTGTTCAGCTTCACGCTGCCAAGGCTTGTGCATCTCACATCTCCGTGCTCTTCCGCTTGTGAGGTTCTGGGTTGGACTGGAGTGTTCTAGTATAAACCGCAGAAAACATGTCTGGTACCTTGTTTTCTTAGACAAAGGCTTTCGGTGTAGTTCCAGCTGGCCCGGACCTTGTGATTCCCCCTTTTCATCACCCCAAGCTGTAACATTACAGTCATGCACCTGCACCTGGATGTAAGTTTTTCTTGATGGTTACCAAGTCACTTTGCACAAAAGATCAAACATCAACCAACTGCTTTCCAGGGGCAGGTTTTCAATATTTTAATACAAGATGCTGCAGAGAGCATCTCAGTGGTCAATTTTTTATTTATTTATTTATTTATTTATTTATTTATTTATTTATTTATTTATTGGTTTTTCGAGACAGGGTTTCTCTGTGTAGCCCTGGCTGTCCTGGAACTCACTCTGTAGACCAGGCTGGCCTCGAACTCAGAAATCTGCCTGCCTCTGCCTCCCAAGTGCTGGGAGTAAAGGCGTGCGCCACCACTGCCTGGCCTTATGCACTTTCTTGGGGCAAACACTATAACACCTGTCACATGGTCACACTGTCCTGAAGACAGGCTTTTCCGTTCTGCTCTGTGAAACATGCGACAATTTCCACATACCAACCCTTGATCAATATATCTGGTCACTGTCTTAATTTTGCCACTAGGATGGGTCCCAAGCCAAACTTCATTCAAAGTTGTCTGTCCTTGATTGTGCTTGAGGCTGAGTGTCTGTCTCAATCACCTAACCGGTACCAGAGGACCTGGGCTCTCAACTTGGCTTGGCGGCTCCGAAATGTGGTGACTGGGGTAAGCCATATTCTGTCTCCACCATCAATTCCTACTCTGTAAGAGGGAGGTGGCTGGCCTGGGTCATGAACAGGGTTCCTATGGAGGTTTGGTAAAAAAGCAGAACAAAACTGTTTTCTGCCCTTTCCATCACATCCTGTCACACAACAGGGAAAGAAAGGTGTGTGTACGTCAAAAAACATAACACCAGTTTCTTAAAAGACTTCTGACTCTATCATACAGTTCCAAAACGGCCCCAAGTATCAACTGGAGACACTTGTGGTATTAACCCCCACTGTCAACTTGACTGGATTTGGAAGCACTTGGGACACACCTCTGTAGGTGTCTTTGAAGGCAATTCCAGACAGGCTTAACCGTGGAGGGAAGACCAACACTAACATGGATGGGACCGCAGGCTGGGGTTCTGGACTAAAGAGAAAGGAGAAAGGGAAGGAGCCTGGTTGAGTGCCAGCATCCCCCCACTCTGTCCTGACAGAAGCATGACATGTGGTGATGTAAGGAGTTCTGAACTCCACATCTTTCCACACCATGATGGACCCTTTTAGCTCATGAGCCGAATCTTCCCTTAAGTCGCTTCTGTCTGGTATTTTATAACAAAGAGAAAAGTAAGTAATATACTGCACAAATAAAAAACCTATACCACACCCAAGAACTGAGATACAGACGAGGTGTGGACAGTAACCTGTGAGAGCTTGCTAATTCCTGGCCAAGACTCTGTTGAACTTGACCCGTTGGCTTAAGCATGGCTGTCAAGCTTCAGAACAGGGAGCTAGCTGTGAGTTTACTTCCCTAGACCCACACCACCTCCCAGGTTCACGGTGGGGCCCGAGGCCATCTCCTTGTCCTCAGTGACACATCAGACCCTGTGGTGAGGATTCATGTACTACAGCCTTCTGCTTGGCCCAAGGCTCTGATCTACACATGACCACACTCCCTTTTTATCAAGTAAATCAAGCCTTCCAGGTTGGTTTTAATCAGAAGAAAAGGAAACTCCCACATGAAGTGCTAACAGCCAGTCAGTCAGGCCAGTGGAGCTCTCTAGGGCGTTGCCCGTCAGGAGCCACCTCTTTCCCCTCTTGAGAGCCACAGATCACTGGCAGGAAGGCGGCTCTTAAGTACTCTTGGGTGGACACAAAAGTACTGGCTCCTAGCCCCACAGTAAGATATACAAGCCCCTGCCTCCAAGCTCACCTGCCCTTCTCACTGAGTCTAAGACAAGGGAAGAAAATGCTTCTAGGGTCTGAGCTCATGAAGAAAATCATTACTCTTCAGTCAAGGGCCAAAGGATCTAATTATAGCATCCTTCAGAATAACTGAGACAATTCCAGTGATCCATTAGAATAGGGAACTAAAATAACGAGAAGTGGGCTTGAGGGGACAGTCCCTATCAGATGGGGGGAGTATGCACTGTGTCCCACCAAACAGAGAGCAGTTACAGCTCACAGTACTGTACCATACATGCCAAAGAGCTTGTACAGAGGGCTTGGGTGTTCTCACCAGGGATCAGTGTTGGAGCAATGGGTAACTTAAGGTTGATCAGTACACAGTATAAATGTATCGACATGTCACAGTGCATTCAGTTTGTAACTGCCTGCCAAATTAAAAACAAATCAAAAGTGTCCATGAGTGCTGGACAGGCCTGATGCTAGCTAGCAGCAAGAAGGCAAGCAAGTACTTGGACAGCAAGGGGTTTAGAACCTGCACAGATGTGAGGGCTCAAAAGTACATGGAAGGGTCTGGAGAGATGACGGCTCAGCAGCCAAGAGCACTACTGTGCTTTCATAGGACCCAGGTTTGATTCTCAGTCCCCATACGGCAACTGTCTGCAGCTCCAGTTCCAGGGATCCAATGCCTTCTTCCGGCATCCACAGACACTGAGCACATAAGTGATCTACAGACATCTATGCAGGCAATACATCCATGTACATAAAAAATAATTAAAACTAAACAATGACAAAATGCAATGAGGTCAGTATAAGAGTAAGGGTGACAGTAAAAGAACATGGGTGACCCTGGCACCCTGCCACCACCCAAGTGCCACCCTGAGCCATTTATGCACCCAAGAAGTCATCATAATTAAGGGAGAGCTAAAGAAGAGCTAGATGTGGTGGCACACAGCTATAACATCAGCACTGGGGAAACTGAGGCAGGAAGATCATGAGTTCAAGGCCAGCTTGGGATATATAGAAAGATATGTTTCAAAAGAAGACCAAACATGGTCGGCAAGATGGCTGGGCGGGTAATGGCACCTGTCGACAAGTGTGACAACCTAATTTTGACCCCCGGGACCCACATAATTTAAAGGACTGACTCCTTTACCTCATACCTCCACTGATGTAGTGACCCATTTATTACATGCATGCACACACAGAGACAATAAATAAAAGTGTAACAAAAATTTAAGATAAAATGTGAAATGTTATCTCTGTAGAGCACTGTTTGAAAAAAAAAAAGATTTTTTTCTTATAATGAGGAAGAAAGGCTAAAAACCAGGGAATCAAACTTAGAAAATTTCATAAAAGAAACAATGGAAATAAACCCCCTAGAGACAAAAGGGTCCTACCCCGATGCACCACACCCATGGCCCCCCTGGCCACTGATGCTTGCAGCCTACATTTCACCTGGCAGGTTCCTCCTGAAGGGAGCCCAGAAGGAAAGGCCCGAGTCTACACCACCTGTTTCTTGTGAAAAGCGGATGCCTATTTCTTCCAAGATTTTACTAGTAAAGAAAGAAGCTTTTTCCCTAAGTCTTCTAGGCTATATAGGTTTGACTAGTTTCAAGGGAACATCGCAAGCCTCTCCTGGGTCTGTCCCTGCAGCAGGCATGCAGGGCTAGGTAACTCAGTCAGCACCAGAGGACAACCAACTCCCTGCCAAGCACCTACTGTACACTGGAAGTATAAAGATCAACAAGTGCTCTAAATGCAGACAGATGTGGACACAAATGAGCATACCAGACATTTAAAAGAGTTGACAGGCTCGAGAGATGGCTCAGTGGTTATAAGCACTGGCTGCTCTTCCATAGGACCCAGGTTTGGTTCCCAGCACCCACATAGCAGCTAACTACTGTAATTCCAGTTCCAGGGGATCTGACACTCTTTTGGCCTACATGTGCACTACACAGACATACACACAAGCAAAACACCTTGCACACACGCACGCGTGTGTACACACACACACACACACAGAGGTGACCTAGAAAAAGGACCTAGTTTACAGTGTCAAGCAAGGCTTCCAGGCACAGGAAAACAGCACGTGCAAAGGTACAGGGGTAAGAAAGCATGATGTTTCTCAAATTGTAAATGCTTTGTGGTTAAGCTTACTGGAGCTGGTTTTCAGAGAGATGGTGCTGGTGACAAAACATCATTTTCTAGGCCAGATGACTCACAAGCAACCCCAGGTAGTGAAGTCAAAACACCACTTTATCTTGTGGAAGCCTGGACAGTCTGAGTCAGTGGCAGAGTCTAAGAAAACCCTAGTAGCCTGTTTACAGCTTGCCTACAGCCTGACAGAGTCACCCAGTTCTTTGCAGTCAGCATGGAAAGCAGCAGGTGAGCTGGCCAATGAACACACAAACTGAAAGATGCACATAGCACCTAGCCCCAGTGCAGGAGAGAGCATCTGGTTCCACACAGAGTGAGGTGTGGGATGGAAAGTGGTGGGGCAGTCATAGTGTGGATTTGGGCTAGGTCAGAGGAAAAAGACTCTGGACTGTCCCTGAAGCCCATGCAGACCGTAAGGAATCACACCTCAAGAGTTCTGAGCACAAGCCTACAGACTGGTGCCAATGGACACCAGCACACCATACAGAACTGGTCACGCATGATGCTTGTATTCCTTGGGTGTCTTCTTTCCCTCCTTGTTTCCCTTTGGCTGAAGTTATTGGAATGCTTAGAGCTGACCCCTTGTGTTGAGCTTCAGAACCTGAATGAATCCGGTCACCTGTAAGAGATGGCTGAGGAACAGGCAAGGCAAGCAAGCAGCCTTTTCTAAGGGAGCCCTTCCTGCCCTAGCTGTAGGCTCAGTCTAGAGGAAGGCAGGAAGGAAGCAGTGGGGATCCAGAGACAGGGTCAAAGAACAGCAGGGCAGCTCAACCATGTCTTGCTAACTCAGCAGGCTGAGACCTGTAAATCCCAGGCTTGCGGGGTTAGGGGTGGGAGGCATGTCAGCCTTACACTCACACAGTACACAGAGTACCAGTCCGAGCCTGCAGAGATATGATGCCTCCATACCAATGGGCACTACCACTGGACTTCAGAGTCAAGTGCTATGGCTACCAATTGTGTTGACCCCAAAACAGTCCTGAAGAAACAACATCATCATCTCCGTCTTACAAAGGAGGAGGAGGAGGCTGTCAGAGAGCTAAGATCTGCTCCCAAGCCCACAGCTCCTTCTACCTACCTCTTCTTGGCACCCGGGCACTCACTATGCGAGTGCTCCTCCATGAATGCTGACTGACTAATGCTAACCGTTGTAGGAGATCGCTAAGATAGCAGGTTTGGTTTCCACAGATCGATGTCTTTCTTAGTAATTCTACTTTCCGCTCTCCCCTGGGTTTACATGCTAGGGTGGCCCACTAACACTGCTTTCCCTGGTTTTGTGTTTAAAAACCAGTCATTTCATAAGCATGATTACAGGGCTGTCCCATTTGTAAAATCAGCAGTTTGAACATGGTATCAATAACCCCCCATGTACATCTAGAGGCTCACCCAAGAGGTCTGGCTCTGCAGCCTTCCTGGAAGCTCTGTCTCATCCAAAGGCAGTGATTTATTAGTATTTTTATTATTTAGAAAGAATTGCCTTCCACAGCACCACCATGGAATCATGCACAAAACTGCTCATTCGTGGGAGCACGGGACAACCTCCACCATCCATGCCCCATCCGAGAGGTAGGAGGAAGCCTTACATTCTGGGGAGGAGGTTTGTCAGCTTTCGCACCCTCAGGGTGTGATCACACATGACACCCACCAGGCACACAAGTGACCATGCAATCCCCTATTTTTTATTTAGTCCTTCAACAAACATTATCAACTACACACTGGTAGGCACACAGCCACACGTCTGTATGAAATGGTACAGGAGTACCTCAAGTGCACCTGACCAGCTGCCCCATCCATCCTAGTATCTGTCTTCTATATCAAGTCTGCCCTAAGCCTCTGAGTGCCCTGGAATCACCACAAAGGACAGAAGACATTTTGAATTTGAAACCACAAGCCCTCAGGATACCCTCACTTCTCTAACCTGTCTCTACCAGCCTGGACTGCAAACTTGACAGAAAATTCACCAAGCAGATAAGAGAGAGGAACATAGTTTGCCCAGAAGAGATGAGGGCTGTGCAGCAGGAACACAGAGTCAAGGGACCTCCCAGCACTAGATGGAGAACCCCAGGTCCAGACAAAGACCTTTGACAAACAGCATCTCCTCCTTCATTCTCTTCCTCCGACTCTGGTCGCAGCCACAGAGCGCAGAACTGCTAGCGGCCATGGTGCTGGTGGCTGAGGCTCTCTGAACTCGACTACTCCAGGAAGTTTACTAAACAAAGCCTGGTTTCTAAGCAGGCCCTGCTAGCCAGAGGGCTGGCCCTGGACTACTGCACTGGCCCAAGAGTGTGCCGGGAGCCAAGTGCTTCTGTTCCTAGGAGGCATGACATGGACTTCTAGTGTCCCAGCCATGAAACCAGCACTGCAGCCTGGCAAAAGGGACACATTTCTGAACTAGCAAGCAGCAGGGAAGCCAGGAGCAAGCTAACAACATGTCCCTCTCAAAACATCAAGGTGCTTCTCTGAGGTGCTGTTCTTAAGGATCAAAAGAGAATGATCAAAACTCTGGTAAGAATGGGGATTTTACAAACAGACTGTATTAGCTATTTTTCTCGGTGTTGTGACAAAGAACCTGGCGAAAGCAACTTGATAAAAGGTGCATGCAGGTTCATGGTTTGAAGGAATATGCCCCATCATGGTAGGAAGGTGTGGTAACATGCAGGCCTATGGTTTGAAGGAATATACCATCATGGTAGGAAGGTGTAGAAGCAGAATGAGGTGGCTGCTCATGCTGCATCTGCAGTCAGGAAGCAGAGAGATAAATGGTAGCACTCGCTGGCTTCTTCCTTTTTCCTCTTTTTATTCAGTCCCAGACTCAATCTGGAAATGTCCTCAGAAACACACGTGGGTCCCAGTCAAATCAAGTTAACAATATTAACCGTTGGCGCTTACATTTTCTCTCCCCTCATTCAAAGAACTAAAGGTTTTTCCAGATTATAGTCAGCAAGATGCTCATTGGTAAAAAAAAGTGCCTGTCACCAAGCCTAACAACTTGAGATTGATCCTCCCACATGACAGAGAGAGAGAACTGGCTCCTAAGAGCCATCATTGGATCTTACCTACACTGTGGTACGTACATATGTGTACATACACACATACACACGAGAGAGAGAGAGAGAGAGAGAGAGAGAGAGAGAGAGAGAGAGAGAATGTAGTAAATAAATACACAAACAGGATTAGAACAAATACAGGCCTGGATAAATGAGATAAAAACATAGGCAGGCTGGAGAAGGGTCCAAGGACAGCTCAGCGGCCTCATGGAGACTCTCCATGGCCTCATGGAGACTCTCAACAGCCTTGCCAGCCCACCCACCCCATCCATCCCACTGCAGGACCCCTGGTAGGCAGCCAGGGAAGAAAAGGACCCTTTTCAGTTCAGAGGGGAGGAACCTAGGTATCAACAAGGTTAATGGTGACAGGCAGAGCCTGTATAAGTTTTGTTCACCAAGGCATGCCATGACCCTGGTCATTTATTCCTCTGCTCTGTGGCCCTAATGTGGACAGTTTTGCTCCAACATATGCTTCAAGGTCCCAAAGCAAGTGAATTATGGGTGCTAGCAGCCCAACAACATGATCTAAAGTAGACCATTCCCTGTAAGAGGTGATCATCTCAAGTCTTAGTTCTGTGACAGAAAGCAAGCATGACTTGCCTTCTCTGCTAAGGGTTCATCAAATCTCTGCCCAAGTACCACCTCTCTCCACTTGCCTGGGTAAAATTAATCATCCCCTCTGCACAGAGAGGCATGAGGGGATGCCCACTCTAAGGATGCTCCTCTATAACCTCCCTGCCCCAATATACACTGGGGACTTCTCTATGACTCCAGGCTCACTAGATCCATATAGTGACCATCTTAACAGCAAATGCTGGGGGACAGGTTTGGGTTGAGCTCCTTCTAGAAGGCTCTAGCCAAGGGGCAGCCTGCTAGGATAAAAAAAGATGCAAGGGCATTTGGGTCTCCTTGGGAGGGGTCAGAAACCAGGCCTGTAGCTCCCTCAACCAGAAGAGCTGAGATGCCAGGGTCCTGCATGCAGCCAAGGAGGGTGGCTACGCACAGACTACTCTGAGCCCTCCAAGTGCTACATCCGCTCCTGGAGACCTATGTTCAAGTGCCATATAAGGAACACTTGGGACCAATAGCCAACCTCACTGACAGCTGGCCCCAAGAATTCCAGCTGTATTCATAGACAGGTCTCTGCAGAGTACACACATGGGGTCGTAACACCTCCACAGACCCCAGGAATCTGAACTAAGAGTTTAGAATGAGCAGAGCAATGGTGGTGGCCAGTCCTGCTCAGGACCTATGGCCAAATACCCCAAACCACAACATCTGCATAATGTATGGATTTAAACATGTCTACTGACCTCCATCCCTCTAAACTTCTACAGCTCCTTCCCTTCCCTTTTAGCCAATACGATGAGATCAGCAATTCTTGAGTCTGTAAATAACTTCAGGACTTGGATATAGGCCTTGGAAGGAAAAATCAAGCCCTCTTCCAGACTGTTCTATGATGCACCGCAGAAATTAATTTGCTAACACTCTGGCTTCTTGTCAGACAAATGTAGTCTTTTTGTGTGTATGGCACAGTGACAGGCTTGGCTGCTGGGAAACCACAAGTGCTGTACACAGCGCTATACCTCATTTTACAATCAGAGCTGAGGCGAGCCCTCTGTCTTCATGAGGCTCCTGCAGAACAGTCTCACCCAGTAAACCAACCAGATGGGCTTGATGGATATGCAGCTGGCAAGACAGCGTGGCTCTCTCTGTGGCCATCTCTGGCCTAAGGAAGACACAGCTGTCACGGAGCAGGGATTAAACGTCACCCGGATGACCTTTTTTATGTATCAGAGTCCGTGGTGAAACAGCTGTAGGAAGCTGGGCTTAAAGGAGTAGCATGTGAAGGGATGAGAACAGGCCTGCCGCACACAGGCTGTGTTCACTGAGCAGATACTTCATGCCAGGCTCTGATAGAGACACTGGGGTATAAGATAGACTTTGTGCTCAAAGGAGCTGGGGAAGGGAAAACAGGGCAGGATAAATGGAGACCAGGAGGGCTGCACTGAAGACTTGTTAGGCTGCCCTGTGGGTGCCTGAGGGGAGTGTAGAAGAGCAGTCAGTGGTGCCAGGAGGGTGTGTCACAGTGAATTCGTACTGTTTTGGGATCAGAGATCTTGTTCCATTGTGGTACAAGTGCCAACAGCACAAACCTAACGTCAAACATCAGCATGCTATGATTAACAGTGTGGTGTGAGCATCTGCCCAAAAAGGCTCAGGTGTGCCCCTCATTAGATGAAAGAGAGACAGAACGAGTGTAGAAAGGAATCCCCTCTATTCCAGGGCAGCCACGGTTCCCTTTTAAATGCTGACTCTGTTCTTTGTTTAAAAGGAACCACAAAATGTTTCACGCATCTATTTTTAAAACTTAAAACTGAAAATCCAATTCCATAAATATGTCTCTCTGCCTCTGGGATTTGTATTTGCATCTTCTTATTGGCGGTGTCTCCCGCCATCCTCCCTGACTCTCAGAACCCCTTGAGAGCCCCTGTCAAACCTGCCTATCCATGCATCATAGTGAGACCACCGCTGCCCTCGAAGGCAGCCTGCCAAGGCCACTGTCTAGCATGTCAGTCAGCCCTGCCCAGCCGAGCTTAGGTGTGGGTGTCATTCTCTGCTTTCATCTCTGATGTTCACTACCTCACCACACCACTTCTCAGGAAACGGGATCAGAGCCTCCGGAGTGGGCATGCACTGATTATGTATTGCAGTGGGGCCTTGGGACCACTCTCCCCACCTGCTGACAAACACTGAGAAGCAGCTTCCCCTGATGTTCTCAGGACAGATCAAGGGGACGGTTACACAATTCTGTAGACTTGTGGGGAAAAGCACTGATATAACTATTCACTTAAAACGGACGGATGCAATATTATGCAAATAAAGGTGGCTTAGGCTAACAAGATGACTCAGTAAATAGGCGTAAAAAGGATCTACTTTCCGGGGGTATTCTGGTTTGGGGCCGCATAGGACTGTTTTTCCTGATGTGGACAGTCTGTCTCTGGTAGGAGTGAGGGGCCTGGAGGAAGAGAAGAGAGAGAAAAAAGGTATCCAGATTTGGGGGCAGCAGAAAGATGAGGGAGCAGCTGACAGGGCAAAGAGAATGTGTTCCTCCGTTCACCACTGACACATCTTCCTTAGCACCATTATCTAACCAACTCTGCGGTCCAAAAAGGTTGAATGCTGGCAACTGCTGGGACAGGGTGTGGGACACGGGCAGAACTCTGGCCCCAGAAAGCCAATCAGCTGCTATGCCTATCAGCCTAGTGACAGGGGTGTGTGCATGACTAAATTCCTCACCTATAAATGGGAATGACACTGACACACCCAGAAGCACACTGTCATTTCCACACTTTAAAATGTGTTCAAAGGCTGGCACAGGAGCAAGCATTCTCTTCTCCAGCCCCTCCTCTGCCCTCAAAGCAGACAGAATGACAGCCCTTGCTGGCACAGATACCTTACAAGCCATCACCTGTCTCCTGGCTAACACCAGCCCAGTATCAACCTGGAAGACAACACAGTTCTCAGAGAAGCAACCCACTTCCCCAGTGTTACAAGTCTCTAAGGTCCCAACCTTCCCTAGGGTTCAGAGGTGGCTGGATGAGCTACAGGTGGCATTCGCCACCTCTTGGCAGGCTGCAAGATGAAGCCCAGAGCTGAAGTTTGGAGGACCAAAGGCTCCTTCCTGTTGCTGATGAGATGGAATGAGATGAAATGGGGAGGGTCCTCACAGACAGGAGCCACCAAGCAAACTGGTGGACACGGAAGGGCCACCTCATCATGCTGGGGACAGATGCTCACGGGCCAGTGTTAAGGTTGTTTCTTTTTTGGTGTACAACACAAAACAACAAAAAGTGGACATGTTACCAGCTAGATCCCAGAAAGAATGTCCTGCCTACTTCTAATGTACCAGGAAGCTACTGCTGACACTCCCAAGGTCATGCCATGGAACAAATGGCTCTTTTAAAAGTCATGTCCTAGGCTGGTCACTGGGTATACTTTTCCTCCAGTTTTAAGACAACTTAAGTACTATTCCAATCATGAGAAGGACAGGTAGACCCCAGACTGTGGAGACCAAGGAGCAGTTCACAGAGTTAGGCTCCTTCTGTAAAAACTGCTAAGTCTCCAGCCCACCCTACCAGTGTGGTTCCCTTGTTTGTCTTCACACCTTACCTACTCTGGGTTTCCAAACAAAGAATGAACTACATGGAGTCAGGACAAGGAGCCCTCACCCTAGAACTGGAGTACACACTGTGTGCCACAGTGAGACAATTCGTAAGGGTTGCCACACCCACCTGGGGCACCTGTGACACCCAGAAGGTGGCAGGAGGATTTGCCATTTTACAGACTTGTAGTGTCTGAGAACCCTTGCTCGCCAGGTGCTCTAGGTCTGGTGAGGGACATGAGACCACATACGGGACCACTCACAGATCCCCTGAGGAGACACTGGATCCCCAAAATGTACTTACTTCCCAGTCTAGGCACACATGCATCACAATGGAACCTAATATCACGTTTACAGAGAAGTAGTACCCACAGAGCCCATCACAACTTCTACTCCTAAAGTCAGACCTGCCCTCTGTGAAGGGACAAAGCACAGGTCCTCTGTCCCCACATGCACATCTGAGGACGGAGAGGGAAACGCACGCTTGGCTTACAGACTCAGGATGATAAACCACTCTCTAAAATTGTACCAAAACCATGTGTTTCCCTGCACTGCCTCCAAGCTGGTAGCCAGAGCTGTGGCTAACAGCTATCCAAACTGATGGCATTGGCCAGGCACTACAGGAGGTGGGGGTGGGGCTCTTGCACTCACCAGACAGTGGGTCTTTGCCAATCATCAAAACATTGGGCAAATTCATTACAATCAGCTGCTGGAGAACTTCCTACAGAGACAAAGAGAGAAAGACACAGTTAAGAGCAGAGACAAGAGTAAAGCGCCACTGGGTAAATAACCACTAATAAAGTCACCGGAGAAGTATGCAGCCACTACAGGACAACTGTGAAGGCCCTAAATGACCAGATAAGCCATTCAACACATAGTGTAATCATTCTGTCCTGCTAGTCAGATAAAAATGATGGCTGCACATGCAGAAGCTTGGGGAGGAGATAAATGGCATGCCAGGATTAAACTTGTTTTTAAAGGCTCCTCTGAATTGTTTTGTGTTCATATAGCTGGTGCAGTTAAAACAAAATAGGGAATAAGACATGGAGCTGCCCCAAGCATTAACAAGCCGAGGACTGCGGATCTGAGGCCAAGATGAAGCTTTGGGGCATGGTTTGATAGAGGAGATTTCATTTTTCTTCACAGAGAGTGCCTTTGCTAGGACAAGTCTGACTACTCAGCCCAGTCAAGTGGCCTTGGGGACAGCTCGAGCGCGCACATGTGTGGCCGTGGCAACAGGGGCAGGGGGCAACAAGTGGTCTCCAGAGATCACTGGCCAGTCAGTTTCATGGAACACAAGGAAAGGACTAGGTGGCACAGCAGCGAGGCTTCATGCCTCTGACAGGGTTTCCTCTCAGATGCAGTTTGAGTGGACTTTCTCTGCTGCACGAAGGGGAGGCATAGGCTGTGTCCAGCAGGCTTCTCACTGGCATCTGAGAGATAAGAACGCCCAGTGCACTCTGAAGAAACGTAGCTTGTAGATGTTGAGCTGAACGGTGATTAGCAGGACAGGAGGGAAGGTGTGGGAAGGGGAGATGCTGGTCAGAGGTACGAAGTCTCAGGAGGCAGAATCTGTAGTGATCTACTGTACAGAATAGTGACTGTAATCATTTGTACATTAAGGCTATATCACCAGTTCAGTAAACACCTTGTAAACACCCCCCCCCCCCAAATACCTAGTGGGTTAGTCCCACAGCTGAGCACCTCAGAACCATGAGGTGAGACACCTGACAGCGGGGACTGTCTAGTACCTGGACGCACACATTACCTTGCCAACCACAGCTGTCATCTCAAACCCAACTCTCAAGTGGCCACACACAAAGCTCTCCCAGCACATGTGCAAACAGGACATCTGGAAAACGGGGTTCTCTCTGGCCAGCACGCCCATCCTGTTAGGTAGTGCCCTGCCCAGGCGGGCCCCAGTATGAGGCTGCCCTGAGAGAACAAGGCCATCCTTGACAACTGCCTGTATCCCCTTCTGAGCCCCCGTGGCTTTCCTGCCACCTTGTCCAGGCCTCTGAACCCTCAAGCACTCTTCTCAAACAGAGGTAAGTATCGGAAGCAATGCTCTCTTCACGGTTCTCAAGGTAATCCGCAAAGTCTCTGAGAAGCTTCACGCTAACACTAAGCAAAATATCATTAGAAAATGCTATTAGGGAGACAGTTTTTCAAAACTGGGGCGTCAGCTCAGTTAATCACTACTTCCTAATTTCCCTTAAAATCGTATTTATGCAACAAAAAAATGCTTTATGGCATGGAGAGGGGGTGCTTGCCTATATCAGCGCTCACAAGGGTGAGGTAAGAGGACTATAGTGAGTTTCAGATTAACCTGGGCTACACAGAAAGACACTGTCTCAAAGAACCAATAATAATAAAAAAAACACCAATATTTTATAAATAGGCTTTTAAAAGGTGGTTCCTCTTAAAACACCATGTGTCTCCTAAAAACCAAGTCAATGGGGAAAATGCCCAAGGGCCATTAACCAGTTCCCCTAAAGGGACATCCATCACTTTCCTGCAAGAGCAGGCTCAAAGGTCGGCACTGCCGGTTAACATGTAACTTAAGACAGATAGTAATTCCAAATTTTCCAGAAGCCAGCTTTTAAAAGGTAAATAAAAGTGAAAGTATTTTCATAATACTTTTAACCCAGTGTATCTAAATATAATCATTTAAAAAAAAAAAAACACCTTGAGATAAAAATTATTATTGAGTCATCTTACATTCTTTTTCAAAGATCTTTGAAATCCAGAGTGTACTTTATACTTAGATCACTCAGCAACTGGTATGCAATTTGGAAAATCTTAAATTGTACATGTTCATAAAATTTACAACTGAACAAGTCAGTTTCAATTCCCTAGTTGTTCCAAGTGCACTTAAATAAATACCTGTTCTCTCAATCCAAATGAACTACAACAGTAGCTCATGTCCCCTGATGCACCAGCCATATCTGACATCCATGCATGGCTACAGGATACCTACAAAGGTGACAAGGCGCTTGGTGGCCCCTGAGTCCCCTTGCACCTTTGACCTCCCCCAACAAAAGTCTAGCAAATGTGTCTCGGCTCCCACAGTGATGGAGCCTCCCTCCAGGCCAGGCCCTCAGCCTAGTGGAGACGTGAGCAGGGTGCTGATGAGAGGCCCCTCTGCCTGGCACTCAGAACAGAAAGCCACTGTGAAGTGGCTGCCACAGTCTGCTTTGGACACCTGGTCCCACCCAGGCTGGCTGAGGCTGGAATGCAGCCCAGCGCTGTGTTCTTCAGTTCCCCAGACCAAACCACCTCAAAATACCACAGCTGCATCCTGATACGAGGATGAGGAGCAAGCCTAGACATAGCCTTAGGCTTGACAATTGTCCTTCCAGAGAGAACCCCCCCACTACCCAGTGTGGTGACTAAGATTTTCTACCCTCCCCTCACCACCCCGCCACACATCTGTTGTCACTGCCTCACATAAGATGCTGTGGAAATCCCAAATTTCCCTTCTCATAAATGAAGGTGGACTAAATCCAATCCTGGTATGACCTACTGGCAGTTAACTGCTTCAAACAATCCCCGAATCTGGGTCAGTGGAGGAGGGTGTGTTTGCATCCTGCAGACAGCCTGAACCACAGGGAGGAACCAGACAGAAAGCACTTTATATTGTAAAAATGAAAAGGTATCCTTTCTGTTATCCCAATCTGGGCCTCAAATCCAAAATACAGGGTCTCATCAATTGCAATCAAAGACCAAGGGGAACAGCCAAAACCCTCTCAAGGGGCACCGGTCACAGCTTTGATGGGCTTCGGGACAGCGTCAGTGCCTGCACTATGAACAACCCCCTCCCTGGATTTTGACCCTGACTGGCAGCAGGAATAAGGAAGCCCAGTTTCAAGGTCTGTGCTCTTCAGCAGCCACTGTAAGAGTTCAAAGAACATACCAGGCGTGGATCTTAGGTCTATCATCCCAGTACTTAGGAATCTGAGGCCAACCTAGGCTACACAAGTAACATCCTGCCTCTAAGAGTTAAGAACAGAACCAAAGAGCAAGCTGAATAGATATCTAATGAATAGACACTGTTAAATACATGTTTAATGGGAAGGGGGGAAACCTTAAAAGAGACGCAAATACAGAATGTTCACAGTGATCAGGATCACAACACGTTTTCCTGAACCTTCAAGCGCACGTCTAAAAAACGAGGTAAACACAGGAAGCAATGCTCTCTTCACCATTCTCAAGGTAATTTGTAAAGTCTGCATAGAAAGTTCTAGGCCAACCAAGACTAAATAGTGAGGCCCTGTCGCCAAACTCAGTCAAACAAAAGAACAATTATTTCATAAAAAAATTGAAAGAACAGCCCTCCACCACCCTGAGTGAAGCTTAATTTTTTTTTTTATGTGTATGAGTGTTTCGCCTGCATGTAATATATATGTGTGTATCGTGTGCATGCCTGGTACCTGTGGTATCCAAAAGACAGTGTCAGATCCCCTGGAACTGAAGTTATAGATGGCTACGAGGCACCATGTATAGGTACTCACAAAGAACTTAGGGTCCCCTGGAAAAGAGAGGGTGCTCTTAATGGCTGAGACACTTCTCCAGCACACTGAAACTCAATATTATAGGTTGACGATTTGTCCGGAAAGAAAACTAAGAGCTGCTGAAGCCAAGGGCATGGGTTCAGGACTCACTCTCTGTAAGAGCTGGCAAAGCAGCTGTTAACTCTGAATTGAGAAGAAAGCTCCCCCAAAATTAAACACTCTGCACAGGCAGCAGGAGGAAAGTGATGTTCTCTGTTGCCAAGGAGATGGGGATGGTCCATGCAGCAAAACAGGTGCTTTCCGCAGAGGCAAAACAAAACCACAGAGAATGTTCCTGTTGACCCACCCACACTCTCAGTCAGACTCAAGACTAAAAGGCAGCAACATGAATGGCATCCGCTTTGTGTGAGCTGCTTGCATACCCTTCAGGGCTACTCTGGGTTCAGACACTCACAGAACACACACTGCAGACCTTGCTGTGGCTGAGAGGGCAAATAGGCAGATAGCAACAGCACAGCTCAAGTGCTGTCTGTCAAGGGTTTCCCAGTGGCACGGGGCTTCTGGCCTGGGCTGGAAGGACGCTGGAGTTCGACAGGTAGAGGCCTAGGCTGAGGAAGCTGTTCCAGGTTACATGTGCATGTGCTGGAGGATGCACAAGCTGCTCTTTCCACTGAGATGCCCTTCCGCACACAACCCTGCACCACTCCCAAGAGCCCTCAGCTCCCAAACCTCAGCTGAGATGCCACACCTGTGACCACATGCCTGCTCCCCTCTGTCTCTGTCTCTCTATCTCAATTTCTAATTCTTCATCTGCCACTTACATGGTACATTTTACTTGTCAATCAGCTTCCCACTCGGGTGTCACAAAGCTTCAAACAATGACAATTGGGAAAATTTAGTCAGAAAATATTCCTGAAGGTTTGCATTAAGGCTTCTTACAAAGCCTCTTTTAAGCAGGTGTCTTCTCTCTCCCATACTAATGAGGAACCAAACCCTGAAAACCTAACTGCCTTGCTTTACAGAGATATCTATCACCCATGCCTTCAAGCCTGGCACAATCTCTCACTAGTGCCTGAAGATTCACAGCTTGTAGTTATTAGCAAAAGATGAACTATTTCAAAGTGGGAGGAAAAAGAGAAATAGCTTATAATGTTTTATAATTTTCCATGAGAATGTCTATAAATGGAATTCTGAATATAGATGTAAAAAGACACATTCCGAAGTGAATCTGTGATGCTGGCTTGAACATAATGTGCTCCATAAAACTGGTGAGTCCCAACTCTGATCATCTTCAGAGCAAACTAAGCAAAACAAGGATTACTCCTCAATTTCCAAACTAGTGGTGACAGCCCTCAGGAACGGCCTCACTGATCTACTAACGCCATCAGGGCCCCACTGTGAAACTTCTGTAGGAACTTCAGGGCACTGCTCAGCCCAGTGTGGCATGAACAGAGCTCCACGGAGACCCTCAAGTTGGGAGGAGTCTAACATGGGTCATCTGCGCCCTGGTGGCCTGACACTTACACATGCTACATCTCAAAATCTCTCACCTGGATTTGGCCAAGAGGCTTCCCAGAAGGCACATCAACAACACTGTGCAAAACAAAGGCTGCCTTCCGACATGGCTCCCACACCCTACCTCTATCACTTCACAGTTCTTCCTAGAAGTACCCAGCCACAAAGAGGTTCCTGCCCCATTTTCCTCCCTTCATTCCTATGAGATAGCAAGGACAGGAATCACCAGCACACAGTCTGAGGGACCTGCTGCTCAGAGATTTCACAAGAGGAACCAGGGTGAGAGAGGGGCAGGAGTGAGCAAGCTTGTCCAGCACCACACAATCTACCCATGGCCCAAACCAGAGCACCTCCTGCAGCTGGCACCTGCTTCATACCTTCACTATGACATGACATTTCCAGACTGCCACTTCAGCCCAGGACAGCATGCCTCCCACACTGCCACTCCTGAGAGGGCAGTAGGGAGGGATTTGACCCCAGAATCATGAGCCACAGAGAGCTTTTGGAGACTGTTACCGCCAGGACCACGATTTTCCAATTTAACTGCAGTGAAGAAACATAAAACAGTGATTTATCCGTGACACCTGCTCAAAGCACAACCCAGGGGACAAGGAGCTTGTAATTCCATCTGCACAGGAGCCTCCAGTCCTAACACAGCCCCTGCTGACTGGGGCAGGAGCCCTGGTACAATCAGGGGTAATGAAGTGCTTTAGTGTGAAGGGGCTGCCATGGAGTGCTGCTGGTAGACTCAATCCATCTGTTCCGCCTCGTTTCAATTAATCCAGGGTCCCCAGGGCCCGAAACCAGCCAATCTGAACAAGCATGGCAGCACGGGTTTCCCTAATTAGGCCAAGCTGTGTTCTAGGATAAGCCAATTTTAAGGCTTGTCTGAGGTTACCAAGTCACCAGAAACCCTCCTCCGACAGAACAGAACCAAGCGCCAGCCTGTTCCCTAGGGACAGAAAGACAGACAAATACCTCTGAGCTGACTGGAGAGAACTATAGGGAAGGGGCCTCCACAAAAGCCAGCACCATGGGAAAGGGCAAACCAAGCGCCCCTTTTGGAGCCATGTAGCAGAACAGGACTCTAAGGGAGTCCACTTCCTTCAGAACGGAAGCAGGGGAGGGGAAAATGGGGGGAAGGACCCCAGTGCTGCCTGCTCGGACAAGCAAGCAAATGCATACCATCAGGAGCTCAAGGAACTCAAAAGGGATGGACCCAGAGGACATTTCAAGTGATCCCAAGAAATGTCTGCCCCTCCCCCTAAGGTTGTGCGATGCTCCTGGCTGCTCTCTGGGCAGCTGTCTGTCTAATGCCCAGGAAGCAGGGCAGGGTGAAAGTGCTTAAGGAATCCTGTACAAGGTAAACACATGCCTGGTTACAAGAAGCCAGAGGGGGGCTTTGGGGACCAACTTCTCTAGTGATGTCATCAACAACCATAAGTGTAGGGGTGGCAGGTCTCATCCATGTACAAAGAGTCCAGCCAACATCAGGAAATATGAGGAATTCACTCTTTTAAAGTCTTATTTTTAATCATGTGCATGTGTGCCTGTGTGTAGCCAGGTGTGTGGGAGCTGGGGGTGTCAAATCCCCTGGAGCTGGAGTTACATGTAGTTGTTAGCCACTCAGTGTTAGTGCTGAGGACTGGACATCGAGAGCACTGCCCATTCTTAACTGCGAGCTATTCCCCAGCTCCAAGAATCCGTATTTCAAATCAGATGGATTTTCCTATAGAGCCAGAAAACAAGCCCAGAGTAGAATAAAATTTGGGTCTAGAACCAGTTCCCACTGGATCCTGCCTTAGGGCTCTTTGTGTCACCACACCACAGAGCCTTCTCAAGAGTGTGCAACGCGGGCCCACTTCCCACCATGACAAGCCTCCTGGTGAAGGAAGGAAGGATTTGTGCACCTGAGCTGAGTGAGAGAGCTGTGTCTTCTACCAACCTACATTCCCATTGTTAGCTTACAGGACAGCAATGGAGAACAGCAGCTAGGAGGAATACAAGAGCCCAACCTTATAAGCAGGAGGGATCTGACTGTTGTCAACCAGGTGGCAGAACTCTGGGCTTCCAGGAAAGGCCAAGACTTTCCCTGGTGAGAAAGCAATGAAAGGGAATGCTCCCTAGAGACTGGATTGTTATGAGTGAGCCTGCATCCCCAACCCCCAGTTAGGGGACAATGCAACCTGCAGGGTGGGTTAAGACAAGCACAACACATGCCATCCAGGGTGCGGCGAAGTGGTGGCCCAGCACTGCAGTGCTGTGTTAAGAACAAGGCACTTATCTGGACCTCTAGTCACGTGGGAGGTCCTAGGGCAACCCCAGCAGACACCTTCTACCCTGAGCACTCCATTAACCACAACTCAGTGACCAAGGCAGAGCCGTTCCTGCCTCCTAGCAAGTGGCACCACCCCAACTACCACACCCTACCATACCTAGCACACCACCCTTCATTTCTTCATTCTTGGGGTCCAGATCAAGAGCAGCAAGTGCCCAGGAGTCTTCAGCTAAGATGGCAGCTCACATCATTCCCAGAGGACCTGTGAGAGCTCAAAAGCAAACTGAAGTGGAGGTGGCACCCAGACCTATCACTCTACATACCGGAATAAGCTTAGACCTTGATACGTGAGTACCCTGGGACCACCAATACTTTGGGGTTAGCAACAACCCCATCCCATCATAAGCATCTAGAAGGCAGAGAAAGGCTGTATTTGGTTTTATTTAATACTGGCCTCTCTGTTTTCTGGGTGCCTTCTGGGAGTTAAATGGTGTACCTGTTCAGAGATTGTGGACCAAATACAAAAACCATAAAACCTGCAGGGAGCAGAGAGGACAGCCTGAGTAGGTGGGTGGACCTGCTCTCACAGCCCACAGCAGACGGAGGCAGTTCCTCCGGCACGCCTAGCACCCTAACAAAGACAGCTGGCTGCTGGGAGGATGGATCCTGCTATGGTTTGGGTATGGTGTGCAAATCCTCAAAGGTTCATGAAAGAAAGCTTAGTCCCCAGTGGGGAGATCTTAGAAGATGGTGGGACTTTTAAGAGACAGGACAGAAGGAATGGGAGTCTACTAGGTAATTCTTCAGGGACCCTTAAATCTCATCTGCTTTCTGTTCGTTATGTGATCTCTTCTTCACTCACTCCTGCCTTTGTGACATCCCCTGCAGTCAGGCATCCAAAACAGCTGCCTGGTCTTGGGCTTTCAGTCCCACAAACTGTGAGCTAAATAAACCTCTTCATAAATTACACTGCCTGGGATGTCTTGTTACAGTAACAGAAGGGCTTAAGTCAGAGGCTCTAAGAGGGAGGTGGTCTTGAAGTGAAATGACAAGGAACAAAGAGCAGGTACCAACCACGATGTACAGGTATGAAGGCTGACTGGGTCTGCGGCAGGGGAGGTGGTAACAGAGAGCAAACAAGATGAAGACGTGCCTCCACCCCTGTCCTCCAACCCCAAGGCTGAAGTGGTATCTTTCCCCTCCAGAGCCACAGTGTGAGCCACTGCTCAGGGAATGACTCGCCAAGGAGTGCCCCTATCTATTTGAAAGAACCTCTCTGACAACTTCTGAACATCTGCCAGACAAGCAAGCATTCTTCCTAACCCACAGGTGACCAAACTCCACACTCATGCAATCAGGCCCCCAGCCCGTGCTGGCTAAACCCAAAGCCACTCTGGTACCCATGGGCTTTGCTAGGTGTCATTCCCAACATACTCAGGAACCACAGATGGTTCCTTCCTCCTTGCACTGATTTACTTCAAGCCTGGCCGTAATGAAGATCCAAGGTCATAGCCCCAGAAAGTGGAGCCCTTGAAGACAGAGAGACAGACCATGCTACTTTTGCAGAGAGGGGTGGGGGGTGGGGGGTGTCTCAACTCCATTCGAAAAGCTTCAGAAACAGAAATTCTCTCACAGCCCTCTCCACCACTCTGGGCCAGGCATAGAAAGGAAGGAGGGCTGAACAAGTCCATCTGCTGGGACTTTCTTCTCTCTCCTTTCTCCAACTGATGAGGAAAAACCACACACAGCACGGACACACACACACACACACCTGCCTGCATTATCATTAGGGGTAGTTTTGACTCTCCAGGGATAGTGGGGACACCCACTGAGAATGAAGGGGCCTAGCCTGGGCTCAGTGGGGGAGGGTATACAGCAGTGGATGAGTGACAGCTGCCAGACTCAGTCTGTGCCTGGGAGAATGAATGACAAAGGCTGCAGAGAGAAACAGAGTGGATAAGTGAGCAGGATTGGGTGTTCACCCTCCAACAGTCTCCTCACTGTCCCCCACCCTGTGGGTAAATCTCTGTAAATCGGCCACTTTCCACAAAGATGGGCATCTGTAGACACTTCACCTAGACAGCAAGAAAGCTCCATCACCAAGAATAAACTCTCTAGCAGGAAACTAGGGAGGACAGCTCAGGACTGAGCTGTCACCAGAGAGGGGGGAGGTGAAGAAACCAGTTTCATGAGTAACATATTGGCAGGAAGTGAAATTTCAACAGATGTTATCAGCTTTAGGGCAGCCATCCCTGGGAGACACCAAGTACTGGCTGATCAGAGATGGCCACAAGAGAGGTTGGTCTAGTTCAAAGAGGACCTCAGCACACACTGCCTACCTCTAGTGCAGAGGCTACTTTACCTAAGGAGCCAGTAACCAGCCAGATACTGCACTATCTTACTTAGTCCTAAATTAGGCAGGTGGAACCAGAGTTAAGTCACTAGCCACCTGCCAATTCAAGACCCACCCCTTTGATCCCCACACTCAGCAGGCAGAGGCAAGCATATCTCTGTGAGTTCGAGGTCAGCCTGGTCTACAGAGTGAGTTCCACCCTGATCAGTTAGTACCATATAGCTAGACAATGTCTCAAAAAAAGGGGGGGGGGACAAAACAGGGAACCCCAGATCCCTCTACAGCTCAGGGCTCGGGAGGATGTTGTGGTAAAGGAGGGGCTGAGAAGAAATACATCTGAGTCATGGGTGTCAGGGCCTCAAATGAAATAAGGACTGCACAGGACAGGGGTGTGATATGGGGTGTGAGGCAGGAAGAGATGTGGAATGAGAACTACAGGCAAAAGAAAGATCAAGTGGGAGGGGCCCAAACTGAAGAAGCTTCTGGAAGGCCAACCACATCTGCCATGGGCTCCTGTGGTCTGATATCCCAGCTATGGGACCCCCCATGTGAGCCAGGATTTCCAAGGCATTTTACATCTGGCTTTTAGGCTGAGGTGGCTGGCGATGGCTCTCTGGAGTGTAAGGACCCTGAGTGGGGCTGGAGAGATGGCTCAGCAGTTATGAGTACTGGCTACTCTTGTAGAAGACCTGGGTTTGGTTTTCACAGGGCAGCTCACAACTGTCTGTAGCTCCCCTTCCACAGAATCCAACATCCTCTTCTGGTCTCCTTGGGTACTAGGCATACTCATGATGCAGATATGGATGCAGGTAAAACACCCATAAACATAGAATACAAACTTTAAATCTCAAAAAAGGGGATTCTAAGGCCAGATCCGAACTCAAAAGCAGAATTGCCATGGTTTACTGAACAATGTCTGAGCCAGGACTTAGGTATGGTGTCACCCCCTCCATGTAATCAAATGTGACAGGTGACTATAACGATATGTGGTACTGAATGCTAAGGGAATGTGGGTAAGAGCGATCTTCACTGCTTACAAAGCTGTGCTGCCCTAGGCTTTGTGGATCAGCCAGCCTCACTTTGCAGTCTCCTTCCTGGCTTGTGGGCTCCTAGGTGGCAATGGCAGCCCAGCACTCAGGAGAGTCAACCGCCAAATGATCTAATTCAGGGACCACAACTCCCCAGGAAGCGTGAACAGCCTGGCAGTGGATCTTACTGACAGGGATTAAAAACTGCCCCTTCAGCCAGGCACATTGAACCAGCTGCTATTTGAGGACCAAGGGCCTTTCCCCTTCCTTCCTGATCAAGAAGGGAAGCCATCCAGCTGTGGGTAAGGTGAGTGTGAAGCAGACAGCCAGAGTCAAAGAGCATCTTCAAGGAGCTCAGAAAAGCAGACCAGCAGCCACATGGTCCTGCAGCCAGCCAGCCAGCCAGCCAGCCAGCAGCCAGCCAGCCAGCCAGCAGCCAACAGAGGGCCCAATCAGCGCATGCAAACCTACTGGGAAGGAGCAGGCAGTCCACCCCATCCCTCCTATAGCAGCAAGTGGACTCCTTCCTTCAGCTGTGGTCCAAAGACGGCATGAGAAGACCAACGGCCCCATAACTGAGAGCCCACCACATGAGCTTCTGTGAGGCATGTGAGTGGATGGTCAGCAGCTCACTCTAGCTGCACATTCTAGTAACCTCCAAGTGGAGTGTGACCTTCAACATTGAGGTTACGATGACTGATGACACAAATCTGGAGATCCAAGGAAGGACAGATGGATAAACACCAGCAGTCTCTGAAGCAGTTGCAGCCTGTGTTCCCAGACCCTCCCAGGCCTAAGCATTCTCTCAGGACTTACTTCTGTAAGACACCTGCCTCCCCACCTGGCCTCCACTTTCTACTTTGCCTACTCAGCAGCTTCACTTCTAGACTCCTTCAGGTCTTCATTCACTCAAGTGTAGCTGAGCTTCCCTCTGTTCACAGCAAGGCACCAGGGTGTGAATGAGAATGAAATAAACAGTTTTCCGGCCCTCCAGGCACTGATCAGCCCTCCCCACAGTGAGGTCAGCAAGGAACACTGCCTGCTGGGTACAAAACAAGAAACCTGCTAGTACAGACAGTGTTGCAAGACCAGTCATCCCAAGCTGCCGCCTGCAGGAAAGGCAGAAAACAAACTAGGAAAAGCGAGGCCTACTCCACCTACAGGGCAGCGTCCTCCCAGATCAGCCACCGCTGGGTAAGCCCTGTTGGCTCAGTCTCCAGCTGGCCACTCACGGTAGCCCCAGCCTTGTTGAGATGGGAAAGGGCTTTCTCCCCAACAGTCAGACTGCTGAGGCTAGACAAACCCTGAGGTTAGCATTCCAGAATTGTGGCCACTGCCCAGGCAGAGTAAGAGAATGAGGCTGCCAATGGGCCTTGTATAAGACTGCCCTAGGTGACAACCCTACACCTACACAGACAAGCCACCCTGCCATTCTTTTTTCAAGGATGGCTATCATCCAATGTTCTTGGCTTCCCCAAGAAGAGACAATAAGGGGATACATAGTGAGACTGTCTGTCTGTCTGTCTCTCTCTCTCTCACACACACACACACACACACACACACACAGACAGAGAGAGAGAGAACACCAAAATGAACTGATTAAAGAGAAACTGAAGCATAATAAAGTGCCACCTTTGCAGCATACCAGTTTTCCTCTAGGGAGGAGACAGGAATGATGGCTGATGGCTGGCAGGTCAGGGTAGGACAGCCACCCTCAACAGGGTTGGACCATCAGTAACACCCACTCTATGAAGAGATGCTGGGTTCTCAGCCCATCCCCTGGGTGGACTACCCCATGCCACCCCCCCACTGTGGACTGCTGCAAAGACAGCAAGCAGTTCGTGCAAATGAAGGCCTGAACATACAGACCCTATCGGGCAAACTATCTGATTGTCACGAGCACCTTGTTAACTCAACTAGTGGGCAGATAGGGTTTAAGAGTCAAGGGATGCCCAGGTCACAAGGGTGAGCAGACAGAAGTCACTAGGAATCCAGGTCTCTCAGCAAATGGAATGCAAAGGATCCCAGACTCTAGAAGTCAACAGGAGATGCCTGCCACAGACTTTTAAGCATTAAGCTCATGGTATCATCATCCTGTACCAGCAATTCTAAGAACAAGGGGTAGGCTACAGGACACATCACAGAGAATTATGTTCAACTGTAGTGACAAAGTCCTGAAAAGTAGAGACTTCAGTTTATGAGAAGCCAGGTCACCCCCACCCCCACCCCCACACAGGGTGTTGTGACTCTGGGCACTTCTGATCTCAGCGCCCTTTGGGTGGAGGCTGGAGCCAGGGGTCAGTTCCCTGCTCTGCAGAAAGAAAAGAAAGAAGAAGGTAGGCAGGCAGGCACCTCCTCTCAGGAAGGCTTCCCAGAAGCACGGTAGCTACATACAATACACTTCACGCAGCCAAATGACCTGCCTGGCCATGCAGCCACAAGAGGGCTTGGAATTCAGCTATATGGGAGAAAGGGGCAAGCAGGTCCAGAACTAGGGAGCTATTGACCATAGAAGAGGAGATAAAACTTGACCTCTGCCCAGTGGGGATTACTATCTCACAAGAGACCCACATGAACACATGTGGAAACGATTACCCAGGGAGGCCATATACTAATTGTGTGTCACAGACAGGAAACAAGTAGTTCAGGAAGAGAAAACCCACAAGCTGGCTGAGGTCACAGTAGCCAGCAGGCATCCTGCAGAAGGGAGACATGAACTGGATGGACAGGTGGTGACTAGACAGAAGCAGGGGGAGAGTAACTACGGCAACACAGACTCCACCCCTCCCCCCAGCAAACGCTAGGCCACAGCAGCCTTAGCTAAAACCAACTCCAGCTGCAGGATTGTTGGCCTGACAGGCACAGAACGGGGTTTATTTCTGATCGTAATCCTGGGTTCCTGGTTCTCATCTCCATGAGACACAGGGCCCACTTTCATTCTGCCACCACTTGCAAAGCCTCAACCCAAAACAAAGGCCAGGACCCCGACAGAACCGACCATTAACCAGACACCCCATTCCCAGATTTCAGAACTGAAAATTTCCACTTGCTTCTTTAAATCCTGTTATTGTGTCTGTAAATATTCCTAGCAAGCACCTTGATTTTAGTAGCCATTCACCTTACAACAAAGGAATAATGCTGGTGTAGTGTCGGGAACATGCTATTTTTACCTAATCTTTATGTATTGCTAGAATTCATCTTCAGCACCGCATGCCACTGCACTTAATTTGTTTAGACAGCTGGGTAATATTCCATTGTGCAATCGTGTCCCAGTGTATCCAACTGTCCTGCATTGATAGGCATCTGGGCTGTTTCCAGGTTTTTGTTATTGTGCGCTTGAGTACAGTGGGCCATTCCTTCCGTGTCTCCTAATGTCCATGTGCTAGTTTTTCTCTGGTATGCGCCTAGGAAGGAAGCCAGGTGGGCTGCAGGGTGTGTGGGACTCCAGACAGTGCCAGATAAATTTTCCAAAGCAACTGTGACAATTCACAGTGATTCTGAGTCACAGGAGCCCACAGTGAACCTTCCTAGATTTGCAATGTCCCCTTCACAGAAGCAAGCAAACCCGCTACAAACCAGCATTACATTACAGACTAATATGTGCAAGAACTGGGTCCTGACCGGGAGCTAACCTGCCTCTGAAAGCCTGTGTTCTGGCACCTACACCTCCCACCAACAAGTAAAAAAACACCCAGTTATCTCTTGCCCGAGGCAGCAGCTCAGACAGGGAAGATGACCCTCTGGTCCAGGAGTACTTCAGGGGTAACACCTACACAGGGTCAAGTGCTGAGACACAGATAAGATACTAGACCAGTCAGAGCAAGATCAGGCCATGGCTATACAGGGTGGCTTGAGAATGAGCTGGGAGTATGTCACTGAGAGGTCTAACTGGTTTTCTATGTCCAGTGTTTCTCACTCCATCATTAAGTTCCCTGATTCATATGCCTCCTCTCAGTCAGCCCCCATGGGCCCACAAAGAATGGATACCGGGAAGACCTTGCCTTCTTTCATAGCAGCCTGGCACCTGCTCTCCTTGACAGCTGTCAGCATGTTACCCTGAACAGCTGGCAGCCATGATCTACCTCAGCAGGCCATGGCCCCCAATTGGAGCTCTTTGTGCATTCTGGCCTTCCTAGTGGTGGGTCTGCTGGAAAGCATGAACTGTCTGTCCCCAGGAGGTTTAGTTACTGTGAAAGGAGTCAAACCAGAAAATAGGGTGAGAAAGAGCATTTTAGTCAAGACAAGAGGCTGGGGCTGAGTACAGATACCACTGGGCTGTAATCACTGACAGGGTTCCAAGTGGGGCAAAATTGTTGGGCCCTAGCCACACCCACTGTGAGGAAGCCCCTCCATGCTCTGAGATAGGACCCTACAAGGACCCCTTCTCCTGGGACCTTGCCTGCAGGGAGATCCTGGGAGAATCAAGACCTCACACCATCTCATTTACTTCCTGCTACTGTTTGTCCAATAAAACCAAAACTCACTTTACTATTTATACATGGGCATTATGAAAAACCTTGCAAATCTACCAATGATGAGGTTTCAGTCATTTGAGGAAGCACTTGGTATGCCACAACTTTTCAATAAAACATTAATTATATAAAACTCAAGAAGGAGAAGGGGTAAAAACACAGAGCCAGAGTACTATGAAGCAGCCTCTTTAGAAAGGCCACTGTGACACCGAAGCCACAACAGGAATGCCACACACATTCTGCAAGCTTTCTTTCTTTTTTTAGATTGCATTTATAGGCAGGAGAGGTTTAGACTGCTCTATACAGAGGACCTGAGTTCAGTTCCCCTACCAGAGCAGCTTTGTTTTCTTCCCTCCATGACTGTGAGTGCCAGACACTAAGCCCAGCAGAATACCAATCATTAGCATGAGTATGTGGCCCACAATCCCATGCAAGGAGGATGCCAGTAACACTTAGGCAACTCTTCCACCCACCAAACTCGCTCTTCTTCCTGCAAGAAAAATGAGCTTCTAGCTGGAGCCGTGTGTACCTAGATCCACTCTTGGCTGGGCCTCCTGGGTGCTGTGGATCCTGTATGGACAATGACACACATTACTCATGGCTCCAAGAAGCTCCTGGGTGAGTGGAAGGGTGAAGGGGCTTCCCCTGTGGGGTTCCAGTCTCTTGTGCATGCATGATACGGAACAGAAACTAAGACCCACCAGATCCATGTCACATGTGCTGTACAAAAGATGTCTCAACCAAAACACAGAATACATGGACCCAACCAGCCAGCAAGCACACAAAAATCTTCTGGGATCAGGATATTTCCTCTTTGTGGAACATCCTTCCACCCCCTCTGTCACAAAGGAGCTACAAGGAAGATGAGCACTTTCTTATATGACCACACTTACACACTTCAAATACCCCCCCCACCCCCCAGTGCTTCATGAATAAAGACTTCGGCATGCATTTTGAAGCCAATCCAGAAGAGGATGAGTGGGTGGGGCTCCTGACACCACATTCTCCCCGCTGCTGAGGGAAAAGCTTTAAAACCTAGCACTAGGGGTCCAGGAAGCAGCCTCACCCTTTCTGCCCCAGGCACTGAAGGGGAGACAGCAAATCCATCTTCCATACCAGTCAGGCTTCTCTCTGCCCTCTCCAGTGTGAGCCCCTCTCCCAGTCTCTTTCTACAGTGTACTTTCTCAACAGCCCACTGATACTTTGCCCCAGTCATTTAGCACTGCTTTCCCTCTAGCTAGGATGAGCCCTTGCTTGACGGCAAGGCAACAGAAAAAGCACTGGGATGACAGTCTGCAACACTGGGTTCTAATTTGTTGGGCAGAGAGGCGTCATTTCCCTGGGCTTTAATTTTTTTTTTTTCTTCCGTAGAATGATACTACCCTTCATGCATGGAGGAGTACTAGGCTTGTCCTCCTGCCTCCACAGCCAACAGACTGAGCACTTCTCCCCCTTCCCCAAGATGATGCTGGAAGACTGAGAACCCAGACAAAGCTAATCAACCTGTGCGTACACACACACACATACACACACACAAGCCAATAACCTGTTTGCCACTCCTAGGCCTAGAAGGTCTCTAGGGGGACTGTAACCATGGTGGGGCCATAATACAGCACTGGGTAGGAGAGCATGCAAAAGTGGGTGCTTAACAAATCCTGCCCTAAATGATCTGTACTCCAAGTTGGCCTCCTCAGTTAGAAATGACAACCCGAAGAGCTCCTCAAATGGAGGTCCTCAGAAGCTGTTGTCTCCGTGTGTCCCCCCAAGTTCTGAGCACCTTTAGCATGAGGCACACTCATGCATCTTAGTGCCCTCGGCTGAGCCAGGTCCATGGTGAGTCTCACTGAACCAGCCAGCAGTGAGAAGAAGATTCATCTGCCTCCCATTGATGTGAGCTCACATGCTACCTACCCCGGGCGTTGCTCTGGTGAGGCAGGCAGGCACTCCACCACCAAGACTCTTCTAGACCCTTTTACCTTTTATTCTATCTTATTTTTGTTTGTGATACTCCAAACTGAACCCAAAGCTTCAGAGCCCAGGCAAGGGCTCTACCACTGTGCATATCGCATCCTCAGTTAGTACTTTTAGTCCTGTGTGTGCATGGGGATTGGAGTGGGTAGGTATGCTGTGCGTGCATGTGCATATGTGTGCGTGTGTGCTAGCTCCCATGCACATGCAAAGGCCAGAGGATCCCCTGTGTGCATGCAAAGGTCAGGCTTCCTGCTCTGTCACCTCCATCTTATTCCAGTGAGACAGGGCTAGCAGACAGCAAACTCCAACAATCCTCCTGTCTCCCCCCTCAAGGCTCAAATTACGGGTATGTGTGTACCCGTCAGACACGAGGCTGCTGGGGATTTAAATGCAGGTCCACACGCTCTCACAACAAGCTCTTACTTGTTGGACAATCTCCCCATCCTGTTTTTGTTTGAGATGGGTTCTTGAACTCCTGCTTCTCACTCCTGATCACCGGGATAATAAACCTGAGTCACTATGCCTGGCTTCAGGATGTATTTCTGTATTACAGAGGAGTGAGCCAGGGCCTTGGGCTTGCTAGGAAATATTCTACGCTGAGCTACATCCTGCGCGGTATCGGAACTCACCCCTGGAGTTCACTAAGCAGGCTAGGTTGGCCCCTTCTCTCCAGGTCCAGGCCTCTGCCTCTCTGCCTATAGACTTGGGGGTAGGGAACTGTTCCTCACAAGTGAGCCATCTCTCCAGCCTCAGCTAAGGTGCTTTACTACACCCATCCCCAGGGCAAATTGTCTTTTTGGCTGGCGTTCAGAGGTCCAGCTAGGAACTTAGGGGGCCACCATCTGATCTGCCAAGCGTGACTGGCTTGGTTTCTGCTGAATACAGCCTTTGATCTAGGCTTCCACCCTACTGTCTAGGAAAGGGAGGGCTCCTCCCTCATTCTGCCTGAATGCAGGAGTGCAGAGGACCCAGGAGACACTGTTGGGGAGAAGATAGCCAGGAGCCCAGTGGTTGGCCTCTTCCACTGTCAGTCACAACTGGCTAGCTGCTCATCTTCCTTGCTGAGGAGACTGTACTGAGCTGTCACTTGACAAAACCAGTTCTCCCAGCTCAAGAACAGTGTAAGACCTGGTGAATGGCTGATGGGAAACTAGACACCCCTGGGAACAGCTTCCTTCTTGATGAAACAAGGTGCTGGGAAAAGACAGGAGCACTCCTGTATGTTATAAACTATTTTATTGTCCACTGCATGCTGGGACAGAGAACCTGACTCTTCAGTGGAGAGCACACAACACAGTAACACAATAGCTTTAAAAAGATGCAGTGTTTCTCACAGTGAGACAAATACAATGCATCTGTGTGTAAACTTCTACAGAAGCAGGGTGACTGTTACAAAGCTGGCAAAAAGGCAGCCTCCCTGTTTCCTTGACAAAGGCCAATTCTGCACCCAGCATGAGAGAGAAGACAGCCTTTCCGAGCACCTCACTATGCACTGGTACCACAGTACACCAAGTCCTGGGGAGACAGAATGAAGGCATCGCATTTAGATACCAGTAGGACTAGAGCATAGTAGTAAGACTGAAGTAAGACAGTCAGTGCTTCACAATCCAAGTCAAGAGGACAATCCAGACAGTCTCAAGAGCATGCCACGGAAGGAGGGGGAGGCTCACCCATCCTTCCACCAACACCTAATACCCAAACAGCTATGCCATCACACAGGGCTAACTGGTGAACTGGGTATGCCATGGTGGGGTAATGAGTCAGATGCTGGACTCTGGTCTTAAAGTCCTCACTCACTTCCTTCTTTAGGCACCGATGTCCTAAATCTGTCCCTCAAGCCCATAGTAAGGGGTGGCTCTTACTTAGGTCCCCAGCCACTCAGGATCGAAGCATAATACAATTCCTATCTTCCAAAGAGGACAAACTTCATCCTTTCTTGTTATTCAATGCAACAGTCCCTACTCCCCCCACCCCTCCCACCCCCACGGCCCCACCCCCTCCATGGCCTCACAGATCTCCGGGTGCCTCTTAATGCACCACACCAAGGACCAACATTAACACTCCTTTTCACTGAGCATAGCACCCCAGGCTAGTTTTGCATTGAAGCCCGGGACCTCAGGGCTGCAGGATCAGCAGCTTCCCTAGAGTCCACCAATGAGTGCTAGCAACCAGGTGCAGGGCGGTTGTGAGCCTTCTCATGTCCTACCAGATTCACAGCTCTCCTGACCCGTGAGTGAGTGACTTCAACATGAACTCCTATGGCTCCACCTCCCTCTACGTCAGGATTATGATGCATGTTACTGCCAGTCCAACAGTGTGGCAGATCATCCCAGAGGACAGAATTCCAGGCCAGCCCAAGCTCTATAAGACCCCTTTCCCTTTCTCTCTGAGGCTGCTATACCTCCCTGGGTCTTACAACGTAAGAAGGGCTGGCCTGGAATTCTCCATCTTCCTGCGGCCCGAGTGCCAGGATTACAAGCATACCCTTCCACATTCTGCTCCTACTGCATCGATAGCTCATTTTGTCCTGAGCAGGAACTATTTCCACTGCACATCTCCATCTCTAACAGAAGTCACCACAGGAATTTTATCTCAGAAGCCAAATGGTGCAGAGGAAAACGATGGACAGAGAGCAGAAAGACCTGGGTTCTGAAATAAACACAGACTCAGGCCATACAAGATGGTGCAGGTCTTTAGTCCCAGCATTAGGGAGGCAGAGGCAGATAGATAGATCTCTGTTAGTTCTAGGCCAGCCAGGGCTTCACAGTGAGACTCTGACTCAAAACACTCCCCCACCCCTCTCTCTCTGGGTATAGCCTAGGGCAAGCCTCTCTACACTCCAGGGCCTCATTTCTCATTGGTGTAATGAGGACAATATCCAAGCCATCTGCTTCATAATTTTTAATGGGCTCTTTGATGACTGGGCTTACTCTGTTTCACATATGACAAAGCTACAATTAAAAAGCTAATCCATGTCAGAACCAATAAGGCAGCATATACAACCACAGGCATGCATGAGCGAGCACACACACACACACACACACACACACACACAAACTTTGAGGTATACAGCTCAAGCTCCATCCTGTTCTGTGGCCATGCTCTAGAGGCTGACCAAAAGTCCTCATTCTAGGGACCAATCTCTTTCTCTCTGTGTCTACCTCGTGTGAGTGTGTGTGTGTGTGTGTGTGTGTGCGCGCGCGCGCGCGCGCACGCGCGCTGGAGTGCACCTTACTCTTCTGCTGCTGTGTTAAAACACTACATCCAATGTAACGTTCTGAGTGGTTAAGAGTCTATCACGGAGAGGAGAAAACACGGCAGCAAGAAGTAAGTGTGGTGGCTGCAGCAGGAAGCTATGGGCTCTCACATCATGAGCCACAAACATGGAGCAGAGAGAACCAACTAGAAATGGCCTGAGTCTAAGTTTTTTCAAAGACTGCCCCCAGGAAGAACATGCCTCCTAAACCTACCCTCAACAGGGGACCAAGTATTCAAATGTTTAAGACTCTGTATGACACTCATCACTCAAACCACCACAGTGTCTGTGTATGTTGTTTTGTTACTAGCACATTTCAGACTTTCCCACAATGCAACTGTTCAAGTGTGAGGAAAACCATGCAATCGGGCCAGCATACTTCCTCTTCATGCTGGGACAACCCCAGGGCTGTGCTGTCAGCTATGAACCAGTCTACACCTATCTCAAGAACTGAAATCAACCAGTTATGGCAGCCAGAAGTCGGTGTCTGCACCACCTCTGAGCATCCTCAGACCAACAGAGGCAGTGGTGACTACTATATGAACTAAGTGACAGCATTCTGTTTTAACTCGACTGACCTATGTATCCTTAGCTCAATCTACTGTCTCATTTTGGAAATAAGGAAGCCGAGGCACAAAGATGTCGAATGGCATGACGCTGGAGAAAGGACGTGTATGGCAGGGTTTTGAACACAGAGTCAAACCTACAACGCTACATCAGCTCCTCTGTGGAACGGATGGCTGGGCGGCATCAACTCGGCAGCTGCTGGCGGGGTTTTCTTGGCTGAGCTGTGTTATTCTCTATCAGCTCAGGTTCGGAAGTTAGGACCTCTAGGCTGGCTGGGTGGCAAGTACTCTACAGAGGGGGGACTGGAGAACCAAACAGCAGAGATAAGAAGTGATGGGGGCAGAAGGCAGTATTGGGGTAAAGCAGGGGGTTATGCTTTGGAAATGCCTAACACAGAAAAGACCCAATAAGACCCTAACACTTTGGAACCACGTCCCATTGTTGAGGCTTAGAATTGAGCATGGTTACACCAGATGGCATCCAAGCCAGGAGTGTGTTGACCTATGATAAACTCCCAGGGACTCCTGTCTGTCACCCAGCTTAAGCAGGTTTGAAGGTGCACAGCCCCAACACTAATACCTCCACATGCTCCTGCATGTGGTATCTAGAGACAGGATGCAGCCCATGCAAGTCCTGCAAACTAGCCCAGAGGATGCCTGGAGCTGTGGCACCTTCCCTCAGGGACTAGTTCAGGCCAGGTGGCTTCAGCAGGGCCTACTCTGAACTATTTAATCAGAGATAACTGAACCCAGGAAAGTTGAGGGCTTCAACCCCCGAAGTTCTTCCTAGAGCCCATATTTCTAGTCAGATTCACACGGCAGAGTCTACCTTGGTTGAGGCTCCAGGCAACAAAAGCCACATTGGCCTTCCTTAGGCTAAATGTCCACATAAACCAATGCTAAGCAGCAGCCGCCCTAGGGACTTTCCACAGGGATTTAGGCAGCTTCGCCTGGAAAGGAAACAAGGGAACGAGGGAAGTAACCTGAGGGACTGGAGTTGAGATATAAAGCCTAGACTCAGCCACTGCTGTCTTCAGATCTCTAAGAGGTGGAGTAAAACCAAGGGTGGATCATTGCTATATTGTCCCGTGTGTGCTAAATAGGAGCGGCTTAGAAGGATCCATGTTCTAGGCCCTCACTGCTTACCAAAATCTTCTAAAGAGAACTATTCAGATGCAAGTCTCAAACAATGCTGGTATCCTAGATCATCAGGTCAGCTAGCTAGCTGATCTCTCGATGGGGAATTGAGTTCCCAAGCATCCTTCAGAGAAACCGGAAGTGAGCACTATCCCACTGGGTCACAGAAGTCCCTTTCACAAGCTTGTGTTTTTATTTTTTTGAGATAGGGTTGCATGTTGTCAAGGATGACCTTGAACTCCTGGACCTCTGGCCTCACCTCCTGGAAGCTGGGATTCTAGGTGTGTGCTAATGGCATCTGTCATGTCTGACTGGACTGAGCTAGAGACTGAACCCAGCGCTCACTCTATGAAAGCAACCCAATGCTAAGCTGCAGACCGACCACCCTTTCAGCTCTGACAATCGACTGATAAACAACTCCTACAGTCTTAGAAACACTAAGGAACATTTGTTAATATCTCAACTGTCTCAGTCAGGAAGTGGGTAAGAAATGGGGTATTCAAGTGAGTTCTAGCTGATAGAGGATGTACAGCCAGACTTCTGTCAACCCTGCCACGTGGAGCCATGGATAAGCTCTGCTCTTCCACTTTGCATGCATGTGTGTTGCCAGGAAGCCAACACGGGCCTTCAAATACGTGAGGTAAGCCCTCTATCACGGAGCTACATCCCTATCTCTGGCTTTATTGTTTTTTGTGGTTTCAGACAACCCTTACCTATATAAATTAAGAGGGCTGAGCTGGAACCTGTAGCTCTGGGTTGTCATAATCCACTCTCCAATGCCCTCAACACTGACCCTGGCCTCTGAGCTCAGGTATGTCTTAAGCTATGATTATGCTTGGCTACAGAGCTCTGGATGATGGCTGAGCCACACTCCTGTGTAATGTGGATGAGAAGCATAGCACAGATCAGAGCAGAGAGTATGCCTGCTGCTTAACTCAACAGTTCCCAGTAGGAGCCCAAACCGATAAATAAACAAGAAACTCACATGGCAAGCTGTCAGCCTGTGCGTAACACTGAAAATGACTAAAAAAGGATTAAAACCCTCCAACACATGCCGTTTCCAGCAAATAAAGACAGATCTGTTCCAACAGTGGGCCATGACTCAGAAGCACACTGGGGGAGCAAGCTGTTAACCCCTCCCTCGGGGATCCATCAAAAGGAGTTCCCCAGATATTAATAGCCCTCAGCTGTCGCAGGGAAGCCAGAGATTCCCTTCTTAGGGACGGGCCATAGTCTCAGCCAGACAGTGAACTGAGAACCACTTTAACGTGCTGAGACAGCAGGAAGATGAGTGGCAGGTACATGTCTACTCTCCTTTCACTATGACTGATGAATAGAAGAAAACAGAAGGCCAAAAACAAAGCACACATGTTCCTGATTCCTCACAGCATCCCGACAGCAGCACTAGGTGGGGCCAGATAAAGCCAAGGTTCCCAAACAACACACCAGCACTGGGATCAAACTTTTTCAGTTAAGGAAGGCAAGGCAGAGCGCCCCAGGCTCAGTAGCTAAAGGTCAAGAGAACAGGGGTGAGGGAAAACAGGACCCAACCCACCCTCCTTCCATTCCCAAGACAAAAGGGAACAAACAAAGCTCCTGACCTCAGCTCCACCTTCCTCTTGGCCTTCAAGCCCCACCCTGCTCCAGGGGATGCCACTCCTTTCTCCCCTAGAGGCAAGTCCAAGATCAGATCCAAGGTCTCAAGTGGGGAGGGATTCTTCAGCCTCGGGCAGGTTAATTCCGGTTCTGAGCAAACATGAATTTCTAAAAAGATCTCTACTGAGTCAGCTCAGTGGGTAAAGGCCCTTGTCCGGAGACTTCAGCTTATAGCTGGAGCTCATGTAAGGTAAGGTAGAGAGAACAGATTCCACAGTGCTGTCCTCTGATTTCCACAGGCATTCGTGACACAAGCACCCATATACACACATGCACCCCCCCCACAACAACAACAACAAAAACAACAACAGGATTTTAACAGAAATTCTTCTACCACAACCCATCAGCCACAGGGACATCTCTACTGCTAGGACTTAAGATTGTCTCAATGCAGAGAAAGCCCTAAACTGACAGAGAATAAAGAAGGAAAGGAGGGAGGGAGAAGTCGTCTGACAGCCTAAGCAGTCCAGTGCTGTGAATGAGAAATGTGCCTCACAGGCTCCAGTATTTGAACGCCTGGTCCCTAGCTAATGGCACTGTTTTGGGAAGTTATAGATCCCTTAGGAGTTTGAAGGAAATACTTCCCCCTGGTTTATAGCTTTGACCCACTTCTCTCTACTTCCTGAATGTGGTTAAAGATAGGATTTCTCTCTCTGCTTCCTGCTCCTGCCACCATGCAGGGCCCACCGTGATGGGCCCTTACCCCTCTGGAACTGTGAGCCAACGTGAACCCTTCCTTAAGTTGGTCTGGCCATGGTGTTTTAGCACAGGAACAAAAATTAACTAATTCAACCAACTATGGTTATTTATCCTCTCTGAAGGCCAGGACCCTTATGATTACCACCACATATATTTTTATTGCAAGCACATTATCCATGCCTTCCAAAATATCTGGCACACATGTTTCACACAGCCTCCCGTCCTCATGCCTGTGGCCTTTCATCAACTATGGACACAGCTCCTCAGTGCAACACCTACTGCTTATAGTGTGCCAGATGAGGGCAACTCAAGATGGTCTCCGGGCTTTCACACTTGTTAAACTGAGTCCCTGACAGAAAAGCAACTGTAGAGAGTCCCCTGAAGTTCACTGTGTGGAAATTTGATCCCCAAGGCAACCTTGTTTGAGAGGTGATTAGGCCCCAAGGCCCTGCTCTCAAGAACTGATAAAGGCTTTATCACAGGTCGCCCTCACCATCTAGAGGTGATGCCTTCCCTTCCCTCCCCCCTCCTTCTGCCACCTTATGGCACAAAATGAGGGCTGTCACCAGGTGCTGCTCCTTGGACTTGAGACCTGCTAGCATTCAGAACTGGGAGGGGAAGAAGACTCTGTTAGTTACAAACAGTCTTATCTGTAGCCCCTGATGTTAGCACTATAGAATGTACTGGCACAGGGGTGGTACAGGATTTGCCAACTGGCTATTCCAAACCAGCACTGCTGGACAAAAGACAAAGCCAGAGCCAGGCTGCCACACCCTCCTGACATGCCAACTACTACTCTCACTTTAGTCAGAACTGCAAGGCCAGAGAGTGGAATGTGACCAAGTCTACTTATTTCCTTGAGAACAGGGGAGCACAGAGTTCAAGGCCCCAGAAGGAAAGGGAAGTTGTTCTCTGGCTTGGCCACTTTCTGTTTTATATCCTAGACCTCACAACCTACAGGAGTTTTGGTTTCTCTAAACTCCCATTTCCTCATCTTTAAGACAAGAATGCATATTGTAGGAGGTGAGACAGGCATGTCTCTGTGACTTCTAGAACATACTGGTCTACAACAGTGAGGTGTATGTCAGCCAAGGCTACACATTAGCGACCCTGCTTCAAACAAAACTTTCAGGTCATTACAACAAAGAACAAGACAGACACACAAAGACTCTACACTACAGCATCCAAAACTCTCCATCAGCAACACCAAGCACCTAACACAGAGGTCAAGATTTAGAACATTCTAGAAGCTTCAGAAGTCACCCTGTCTATTCTCTAGATGGCCTGTGCCATGCCTTATGAGACCCTGAAGCACAGAACACTCAGCTCTGGTTTCACATCCTTACAGTATACCTGTCTTGCTGCCTGCCCCTCCCTCTAAGAAAAAAAAGGAGGCACGGTTCTTTGCTTTTGTTTCTGAATTGCAGTAAAATATACTTACCATCAAACAGCGCTTGGCTGCTTCGGGCATAGGGTTCAGTGGCATTCATTATAGGTGCTGCTGTACTACCATCCTGCCCTCTGTCTCCAGGACTCTTTTTCTTTTGCAGAACTAAACAGTAACCCTGGGCTCTTGTGCTTAAGAACTAATGACTTCCAAAACAAGACGAGGTAGGAATTTTCTGGAAAACTCTATTCCTTTCTTTTCTTTTTTGAAGCTCTGGCTCCACTAGGGAACTGAAAAGCTTCATTACCTCTCAAAGCCCTCTGAACTCTTCAACCCTGAACATGCACTTAGGTTTCAAACCACACCATAACTTACTCTCTAACTCCTGACTCTGAGCTATGGAGCCTCCTAAGGTGCCCACCCCCTCCATGGGCCACCAGATAAAAGCTCCCCCAGTTGATGCTGTTCCGGACAACCGACAACCGAGTGCCTGGTGTCAGCTCGGCTCTGCCTTGCAGGCACTGGATCCAGGAGAAGTCCAAGGAGTCCCAAGGGCTTAGAAGACCTATAAACCTTGGCATTAGATTGTCTCCCCCTCCCACAGTCCCACAAATTCCAACCACTAACCCTGGAAGCACGGAAGGCTGTGACCTGTGAACGTGGAGGACAGAGGTCCTGACCTGGACCTCCCATTTGAGGATGGAGCCCAGTAGGCACCTTAATCAGTCACAACAGAAAGAGACAGAGAAGCTTCACTGGTCACATTTCCAATTACTTTCAGTTAAAAAACAGCAAGTTTAGAGGAGATCAAAAGGCCTGTCATGAGGCTCTGACTTGAGAAATCACCTTAGCCCACATTTTTGAACCTCCATTGATAATGAAGCGCTGAGTTTCAATATAAACAAAAGTCTAACCATCTCGGTCTGACCCCACCTCTCACCTGGCTGTGGGTTGCTGGAGCAGCTGGTCTACATTTAGGAAAGCATCAGTCACCAGATTGAAACAGAGCCATGGCAAGGATGAGGGCGGCAGCTGGCATCAGAGTTCCTGCCCTTGGGACACAGAGACAGCACGTGGGAGCAGGGACATAAGATGATGGTGGTAACAAAAACCATGAGCTGGTTCAGGAGCCTGTGTGGCCTTCCAGGAGGCCAAGGGAAGCAACCAGGGGCAGGAGAGACAACACGGACAAGAGTTGGTCATAAGCCGGGCAGTGGTGGCGCACGTCTTTAATACCAGCACTTGGGAGGCAGAGGCAGGTGGATTTCTGAGTTCGAGGCCAGCCTGGTCTACAGAGTGAGTTCCAGGACAGCCAGGACTACACAGAGAAACCCTGTCTCGAAAAAAAAAAAAAAAAAAGAGTTGGTCATAAAGAACAGCCCTGCTTACCAGGCACCAGCTTGGACAGCAAAATTCAGTTAAGTAACCCTCTGTCTCTGAACTGGCCAAACCCAGGGAGCTGAGGCCAGAAGTTACCTCACTGGACAGAAAAGGAAAGGGCTTGGAGTCCAGCAGGGATTTCTACTGGCTGCCATGGCAATAGGGAAGCCTACAGAGACTGAGTCAGGAGAGGTGGGCAGGCAAATCCTGACTGCTGTTAAACTCCTAGACAGATGAGGAAGATACTTCCTCAGGTCCCCTCAAGGTGCTGCCCAAGCCAGAGGTGACCTGAGCAAATGTTCCCTCCCCAGTTAAAAACCAGCAAGTTTAGAAGATCAAAAGGCCTGGCACGTGGCTTCCCAAGAAACAAAGGTAGGGCATGAGAGGAAGGGAGAAAACCTCATGTGGGAGCAGCACTAACTCCTCTGGATAACTCACACCTCAGCACCAAGCCAGTCTCCCAGGAAAGTGTGGAATTCTGTCCCACAAGGTCAGGAGAGCAGGCCAGAATCACCAGAAACCATCAGCCCTCTGACACCTCAAGCTCAGGACACCCACGTCCATGACCCAATCCATTCCCACCTGCAAAATGCAACTCTTAAGCTCCGTCCATAAAATTCATGTCACCAGTTTTTTCCTCCCAAGGCAAGGAGCTACAAGAACTCAGAGAAAGTATCAACAAAGCAGCCAGTCTCTCAGTTCTGGGCCACACCCTCTCCATTTCAAAGTCTGCAGCTACTGACCTGAAGCTAGAGCAGGAGATGAGGCTATAGGTTTCAAAGGGAGGCTTTTTTTTTTTTTTTAAATGCTTAAGGTCATTCATTAAGCTTAAACCTTAGAAGGCTCAGGGGAGCCAAGCTGACTACACCAAATTGAAAACGATCAATTTAATTTTTATTCCCCCCCCCCGCAGCTTGAGACTCTTAGTACATATGGCATGTGGCATTTCCATCAACAAAGCAAACAGCACATGAAAAGCCTACAGGCCAGAGAGAAAACAGTGGGGGACCTTTAGACTCCAGGGCCCTCAGCACTGTGCCTCAGACAGTTACCTCTGTGCAGTCAGGGTCCAAGCCTGCTTTGTACCAGGCCCCAGCCCACCAAGTAGTCAGCAACCTAGAAAGGGTAACAGGTCAGGGGCTTTGTACGGTTATTTGTGGTCTAGAGCCAGGGTCCTTATGCAGGCCCAGAGCAATCTACCCCACAAGTTCCATGAATGAAAGGATTTTCTCTAAATTATTTACTTTATTAGTCAGCAACTTATTTTGCTCCTGTCATTAACACACATGGAAGGCAGCCCATTTCCACGTGGGTGCGGTGACAGACTAACGAGTTTCATTGCTGGTGCCAGGCAAAACTGGGCAGCTTCCTTCAATAAGAAAGTGTAGAAACTACTCAGCACTCCACATGTACCCAGAAAGCATAAAACTGAAAGATCAGAGAGAAGGACCAGCAGGAGAAGAGACATGAGCACACACGCATGCATGCATGCATTTCATATGCATGCACATGAGTCAGAGCAGACTGCCCTTGGAAGGTTCTTTTGATCACTCCATAAGAGATGAAATGCTGCCTATGTCTACCATACCTCTACCAGCCCACTGGGCAGCTCAGCCACCCAGATCCCTCCGGCCACTCTCCTCAGCAAACACTGCCAATCACCCCTCTTTTCAGACAGGAGGGAACTCAGGGAGAGAGGAGCTAAGCAGCCCATCCCTGGCTTCTGCAGAGGTCTGTAACAACTGTTTGCTCTTCTGTATGGATTTGTGTCTCCTGACTCCTACATTCTCCATCTGCGTGCACCCTGTCCCCTCACTTACAGAACACAAGTTCTCCACCAACAAAGCCAGCCACGAGCGGGAGCGATGCTGTTTGGGTTCACAGACCCCATATACTCAGGTCATTGCTTATGCCTCCCAGTAGCACGTAAGGCAACTGATTCATTATACAGATGAAGCTACAGTTGTTAGGAACAGGGTCACATGGGTTCCTAGATCCAAATACGGGTCAAAGGGCCCAAGCTGATGCTGTAATGATCATGGCTGCCCTCCCGTTTGTCCTTCAGCTGCTGGTTTTGCTTTTACCACCAAGTGGTAGGCTACCACCAAGTGCTCTCTAGTCAGAGACTGATGACACTCTTCCAGAGTAGCAGCTCTTCTGGAGAGCGCCAGGGGTCTGCTCTCTGCAAAAACTCTGCTTTCAGAGTACCCCAACATCCAGAGTGCTGCCCATCAATCTGTTGTCTACTGAAAACTTGATCTCAAGCCACTAGACCCCTGCAGCATACACACTATAACTTCCTCAAAATGCCTACACCCCAAACTATTACCAATAAACCTGTGCATTCCCCCCTATAATCCTGGCTGCTCTTACGACTACTAGAAACATCAGACTGAAATTATCTGGGAAAGGCCAGGGTTCTGAATGCCTTGGCAAAGTCACAGGAAAAAGAACTGTCTTTCCAAAGGGAACAGTTGAATAGCAAAAGCTGTTATTAGCCTGGCTGTGTACCAGGCAGCCAGCTTTTAGGGAGCAAGAAAGCTTGTCTGGGCAAGTTCTTGTCAGACTTCATCTGATAAGCCAGTTACAACATCAAACATGCTGACCTTGGCATTGACAGCCACCTCAAAGAAATAGGAGACAACTCCCCCCCCCCCCATCACTTTAAAAAGGTAAAAACTCCATTGCTTCTATCTGGTCACAAGAGAAACTGGTTCCTACTCCTTCTGTGCAGGAAACCCCCACTGAACAAGTCACTAAACTTTCATTCATTCCAGCATGGCATTGATTCTCATCCCTCTGAGCGCCCAGCACCACTCTCTAAGCACTGAACAATGAGCACCCTGGACCAGATACCCTTGGTGTTGGAAGGTGTAGTATGTACAGTGTTAGCTGTATTTTGTAGGCGGCATAAATTCAGACCTCTTACAGTCTCCTCACCCCACCCCCGTCTGTGCACACACCATGAGCGACTCACAATCACAATTCCTCAGAAGACTGAGCCACAGCAGAAAAACAAACCTTGATATGGTGAAGGAGTATATTAGAGACTCCAGACAGGAAGGCCAGGCAGAGGAAGGAGAGGTGCAGTCTTTGGGCTGAAGCCTGGAGAGTGAACCCCTGGGTTGAGCAGACCTCCAACACAGGGCTGGTGGCATTCTCCGCACCTGGGAGCAGAGGACCAGTGGGCCAGGCCAGCACTCAGGTCCAGGGATATTTGGAAAAAAACCCTGGTGATTAAGGATCTGGACTCAAGGCCAAGAGGAAGAGCCCACAGAACATCCCAGACACAAGGGTATGCAAACACACCTGCACACAACACTCATATGCATGTAGACAGACACATGCATACTCATTCATATTCTCTCTCTCTCTCTCTCTCTCTCTCTCTCTCTCTCTCTGTCATGCTCACTCAAGCAAGCTCACTCTAGATGTAAGCCTCCAATGCCCCTGGCAGAATCCCAGCTCTGCTAATTACCTTAGACCCACCTTTCACCCCTCCCACCAGCAGCAATTAGCCCCACATCTTGACTTCCTGCTGCTCCGTGGGTGAGGGAACAAGCCAGCTGCTCTCTCTGCTCAACCCCGGAAATGCTGGTTTCAGAGGTGTCTCAAGCAAACCAGTCCCTACTTCTGGGGCTCCAGGCTGACACAAAAACAGGGGCAGCCCTTTCAGGGTGCTCTGGGAAACAATGTCCCAGTCTGGCCCACTCTGTTCAGCTCCCAGCTTCGCATTCAGCTGCACCCATGCTGATCTACCCAGAGCAAGTTATGTCCCCAGAGACTCTAGAAGCTTGGTTTTGAGAAAGAAGTTTCTCTAGGCAGCCAACAACTAAGAAAAAACACGCTTCCTGGGGGTGAAGTTTCCTCCTTCCTAAGTCTCAGTTTCTTAATCTGTAAAATGGGCCCAGTAACTTCTTCCTCTTGAGGATGTGGCTGTAATGAAGAACAGGGAAGCCAAGTCTTCGTCCCAAGACTAAGCTGACCCCTGCTCTGTCTCAGCCTTTTGATTCCTCTTTGGGCTCCACCCCCACATTCCTGCTGCCATTCAATGGGCCTTCTGAAGTCTGAGGTGACAACAAAGGTGAGGAAAAAAGGAGGAGCTGAAGGGAGAGAGAACGGAAGCAGATGACCTCACACCCTGCCTCCCCAGAGGTTTGGGGCGGTTGTTGGGAACAGTGGCAAATCACCAGGGCCAGGGCTCCAGGACCTCCACCCCTAGCCAACAACAGAGGGGCCAGCAGGCTAGGGAGAGAAAACACCATACCTGGGAATGTAGAAAAGGATTCCAGTGGCCCTGAGTGCTATGGCTGCCAGCAGTTAGTTCCCTGTGGCCACTAGGCTGAGAGGGAACAGATCCCCTGCAGACCACCACTTTCTTCAGCCTGGAATCTCAGTGGATCTAGGTTATAAAGCAAGCCCACAGCTGAGGAAGTCCACAGGCTTCTGTTCTGATTCTGTTCTCTGCCGACCACTCCTCTCCTTTGGCTTCGGCTGTACCTTGGGGTTCCCTGTCTTCACATTGGGGAACCCTGCTTATGTCTCCCGCACTCTGATCTTGGGCTTATTGCCACCTGGATGGCTACACTACCTATAAAGCTGACACGTGACTGAGGAATCACCCACAGCATCCCATGACTCCAGCAGGACTCCTCTATGGACCCCAGACCACCAGCTGTCCTCTCTCCACACCGGCTCTTCACACACAACCACAGACTCCAGAGGTGACTGCCAATCAGAGACCCTCACTTCTCTTCAGGCTACCAAGTCCCCCAAATCACCTTGTTTTCTGACCTTGGTCAGATGTAGGCCATAGGACCAACTCCCAACTCTGCTCCCTGCCAGGGCCAACCCATCATTCATTCTCCACACAGGTACCAGAGTTTCATCTCAGTTATTCTCCTTTCTAAAATAAAGAGGAAAAAAAGCTACAGCCTTTTACTTTCAAAAGTTCTGAGTGTATGTACATGCACGCGCGTGTGTGCACAGCTCAGATATAGAGTATTTGCCTTCCGCAAGGTCCTGGCTTTTATCTCTAGTAAAATAAAAATTACCTAAGATCCAAAATCCAGTAGGACAAAGTTTACGATCAGTAGTACTACTGCTACTCTGGAGCCAAATGCTTTAGCTCCAGAGGCCCCCCCTCACCCCACCCCCCCACAACCCCCCTTCCCCGTCTCAAATCCATCGTTCAGGTGCCTCCCAGGATACGCCTCCACTAGTATAGCTCCCTTAAGACATAGGTGTAAGCTAAGTGCCATCCCCTAGAGAGAGATGACGGTGAGGGTCTTCATCTTTCCTAGACCAGTATTCCCAGATACTACCATGTCTTGTGACAAGCAGCAATGACAGTTTGATCTGATCTCCCTCCCAAAGTATCTCAGATACAGACAACAGCCCTCAGAACCACAACACACAGCAAAGAAGCAAAGAATGGGAATGCCCCCACCCCTCCACCCTCCATCCTGCACCCAGCCACACCCACCTCTGGGCCACCAGGGCTTCCTGTCTTGCATTTCATCACTCTGCATACACCCATGGGGGAACAGGGGGCAGGAAGAGGAAAGGAGGGGCCCACACAGACACCGTCCTCCACTCATTTTCCCAGATGCTCTCTAGCTTTAAGCTAACTGCCAGCATTCACACCAAATCCCTCAAATAAACAAAGGCTCCACTGACCACAGGGGCAGAGCCAACCTGCTGCCTGGGATCCTATGATCTCTCCCTCCTCCATCATCCCCAAACTGCCTTCAGCAGGCTCCACACTACAGAGGGTGTCCACCCTGACAGGGTGGCAGGGACCATCTCAGGCACAGGATATATCTCAGGCGCAGTGTCTGCTGAGCATTTGAGAGGCACCAGCTTTCGCAAAGTGAGGAAGCAAACACATACACACCCCAGAGCTTTGGGCTTGGGATAAGGACACAGACTCCAGTCCTCAGTGCTCAGCTGCAGCACAGAATGCAGTGTCTTTCAAACAGGGCAGCAGCCGTTAAGGCTGTGAAAGGCACAAAACAGCGACTCCCCAGAAGAAGAGGACAGGTCTATGAATAGGGAAGCTGTAGCACTGAGAAGCCAACACCCCCCGCCCCCCAAGAAGTATTCACGCCCTTTGACCCTACCACTCCCCACCAGGAATTTACCCTGAGGAGATGAACATCTATGTGCCATGTATGTTCAGGGTTGTATTACTCATAATTCAAAACCAGGGATTGGGAAGTGTCAAAGACAGCGCAGTTAGATAAAACATCACACAGACATTCAAACCCATGCATGTTAAAACTCAAGGGAAAACACTCAACCCACCTTAAATGACAAAAAGAACAAATAGGTGGCATAGAGGCGTAGGGAATTAGAACCACACAAATAGCACAAACTGTTGACAGTGGGGATCTCCAGGCGGAGATGACAGATGAACTAAATTCCTTTCACATTTCCTAACCTGGAGTAAGGAAACATTTCTGGGGTCAAAAACATGATCTTTAAATTCCTCAGCTGTAGATGCAAACTAGCCAATCCAGAGGACAAGCATACTCTTTAGTCTTTCTGTCTGTCTGTCTGTCTGTCTGTCTCTCTCTCTCTCTCGTTTTTCAAGACAGGGTTTCTCTGTGTAGCCCTGGCTGTCCTGGAACTCACGCTGTAGACCAGGCTGGCCTCGAACTCAGAAATCCACCTGCCTCCCAAGTGCTGGGATTGGGGAAGGTAATTTCTCTACAAAGCCAATGTAATGTGTTACTCATGAAGCAAGCTCTGTGTGCGCCTGAATTTCTCTACCCCTCACACAGCTAAGGAAACACTGCTTGGTACTTTCTGAGGCACACAACACAGAGCTGAGGAGATTAGCATGCTGCGGCCATCATCATCATCATCATCATCATCATCATCATCATCATCATCATCGATGCGGATGTAGCCCAGGCTGTCCCTGAACTGTCTATGTAACCAATGATGGCCCGAGGCTTGCTCTCCCTGCCTCCTTCTCAAGTGCTAAGATTATAGGTGTGTACTGCCCTGTCTGACTCTGGTCCTACATTTTGACAAAGTGTTTCATTCCAACCAGCAAGATGGCCTTGTGGGTAATGGCACTGGCTGCTAAGTTCTCACATGGTCGGAGGAGAGAACGGGCTCTCACAAGTTGTCCTCTGACCCACAGGTACAGTGGTACACATGAAAAAGTGTTTCATGCTTCAAACCATTCACTTTCTCAAGACACTTCTCACTTGCCAAACCTGCCACATGTGTTATTATTTAACACAAGTGCCAAGGGGCTGGCAGGCTTGCCATCTGCCACTTACAGAGGTTAAAGGTAGCACAAAGCAGGACTGGAAATGTAGCTCAGTCAGTACAAACTGCCTAGCATGGTACTTTAAGAACATGGAGCTTGGGGGTTGCAGAGATAGCACAGCCATTAGGAGCACTTGCTCTCGCAGAGGACCTAGTTTGATTCCCAGCACCCAAATAGCAACTCACAACACTCTGCAACTTCACTTCTTGCCTCTGCAGCACCAGGCATGCACGTGATGTCTAGTCATACATGCAGGCAAAACACTCATACCTGTAAATAATACTGTTTAAAGCTATTTTCAAAAAAAGCACCCTCTCCCCACCACTGGGGTGACCCCTCTCCCTCCTGGCCACCTCAGACAAAGGAAGGTACAAGAGCTGCTTCTTGGCTGGTTTTGTAAGACAATCTCACTGTGCAGCCCAAGCTGGCCCCAAGCTCTCCACCCCGGGGTGGCCGCCTCTCTAGCACTGAGATTACAAGTGTAAGCCACTGTGCCTGGCCAGGAATGGCATGTGGGTTTCATCCCATTCTCTGGGCTACTTTCCAACAGGGAAGCTGGGCAGTGGTTCCTTGGGAAAATGCCCATTGAATACCCTCAAAAATAAGCTACATCAGATAAAATAAGCTACATCAGATAAAATAAGCTACATCAGAAGGGAAAAGGGCAGGATGCACAGTTATACTTATGGCATGCCCATAACAGCGCAAAACAAAACCCATTCACCCAACAACCGGCAGGAAACACTAAATGAGATGGGCAATTGTCTCTGGAGGAGGGCTGAGCGCTGCCTGCCTTCATGGTCCTTATTTTTCAAGCTGTTTATACAGGCCAAGTATTCTTCTAATGTAAGAACTGTATTTCTGTTCCCCATAAATCAGAAAGAATAGACAGAACACTGTGCACAGGTAATGTGCCAGCCACTAATGCACACATTGTACCAGCTCTTTCCAAACTGGCAAGATGAGGGGACAGTGACTGTCGCTCCCAGCAAGTGCTTATGTGTACTGTGCTTACCTGGAGCTCAACAGTGACCAGTGCCATCCTCACTCTCAAAGAGCCAGGAGAGTGGAAAATGACGAGGTCTTCTTCCCCACCCCAAGTCCTTCGGGGTCACCCAGATCCTCCTTTGTGAGACAATTTACCATTTGGAACTCAGCAGCAAACACCTGTCAGTGGCACACCATCTCCAGTGGATGTTGAGGCCTTTCATTCAGTCCAGACCTGGTCCCTCACAGCTGCTAGTCACTGGCAGCAGGGCACCTGCTGGGCCTTTGGGAACCCAAACACAGTGTTTTCAAGGACCCAGAGCTGCAGTGAAAGGTGACTCACATCAGCTTTGAGACCTAGGCCACCTTCCCAGTGACTATGCTGCTCTACTCTTTGTTTTGTTCTGTTCTGGTTTTGGTTTTTCACTTTTTTCCCTGAGAGAGACTTTCTCTATGTAGCTTTGGCTGTCCTGGGACTCACTCTGTAGACCAGGCTGACCTCAAACTCAGAGATCCGACTGCCTCGGCCTCCCAAGTGCTGGGATTAAAGGCGTGCGCCACCACCACCTGGCTCCACAGACTGGGTAGGGGCCTTATCTCTTGACTGCTTACCACCACCTGTTCCCTCTGGTCCGAGGCAGAGTACCTGCCTATTACAAATGGCCCCTGCAGATAGGAGTCTGCTGTGAGCCAGCAGGGTCTCCCAGGCTTCTCACCACAGACGCCAAGTTCACAGAGCACACCACTACCTCTGACCAGCTGATAAAAAGAGGCACTAGCTGAAATGCCCCCAGCTCACAGTGCACCCAACCCCAGTGTAGCTCGGAGAATGAACCTTCTCCTGGTGCTCTTGGGCATCTCCCCGCCCTGGACATTTCCCTGTGCCCCTGCCCCCTTCCTTAGACACCTGCAACTAAAGAGATGGGACTGGTTGCAGTCTCTGAAAGCTATACTCAGATCTCACAGAGCCACAACCATGCTCTGAATATTCATGTGTGTGTACATTTGGGGGCCAAAGGTCAATCTCAAGTGTTGTTCCTCAGTAGCCATAGACTTAGTTGAGACAGGGTCTTGACCTGGGATCTAAGGCTCGCCAATTAGGCTAGGCTGGCTGGCCAGTGAGTCCTAAGGATCCTCCCATCTCTGCTGCCCCAGCTCTAGGATTACAAGTGCTCACTACCATATCTGGATTTTTTAAATCATGGAATGTGGGGATCAAACTCAGGTCTTCATGCTTACACATCAAATATTTTACCAAATGAGCTAATCTCCAGCCCCATATCCTGTTTTGCATACGATGGGTATGTGGAATGCTTGTGTGTGTGTGTGCGTTCTCACATGTGGGGGCGCATGTGTACAGGTGTGTTTGTGTGTGTGAACCCTTGTACTGCCTACCTCCGCTGATGGGAGGACAGATGTAATCATGACACAATACCCAAGGCACTACTCACCCCGTCCCTCTCCCACCCCATTTCAAATCCAGACTGTAAAGAAGGCAAGGATCCAGCAAAACCCATAGCCCTAGGCAGGGCCTGGGCCCAGTGCAGGCCCAAGTCACAGCCAGTAGTCTCTCAGCTGACTCAAGGCAGCATCCAAGGCAGAGGGGCGCCTCAGCTCCCTGGGGAGCATCAGATCAGCAGAGGCCTCACCACATATGCAAAGACCCCTGATTTCCAGCACCAGGTCCCAGTTACAGATCAGGAAGCTGAAAGTTCAGAGTCTGGCCACAGGTCTGGTGAAACCTTAGCATGTGACATTCAGGGTGAATGTGGTTTCACTTGGAATGTCAAGAGATATCATATGGCAGACGGCAGTCTCACTGCTAAGCAAAGTCTCAAAAGCCAGGGGTCTGAGGTCCCCAGCTGTAGCCCAGTTTCCACCAATGCTGGCCATGCAGAGCTCACCAACACTCTCAGAGAGTCAGCAATGCTGACCCACCCAAACATCTGGTCAAACACAAAAGTATAAAGTGGATCCTTCACTCCTTGAACCCAGACTCCTGCTGGCCTAGAAACACAATGGTTCCATTCTTGGCCCCTGTAGCCTTTTTGTGGCTCCTTCTCTCCCTCTGCTCTTGAGAGGATTTTGCACAAGAGCCACTGAGCCAGAGGCATGGACCATATACCTTTTCCAGAGAGTCTCCAAGTATTACACAGAGAACAGGCTGTGAACCAAGAGCCTCCAGCCCTCATGGCATTCAGAATAAACCAATCGACAATGCAAGCCCCCTCCCCCTCTGAACTGACACCCCACAGCATGGCTAATGAAAAGCACCAAGGGCCAGCTGATAGCTACCACTTACTCTGGCTTCTTGTGGCAACCCACTCAAGGGGCCCACTGCAAACACATGGAAACTCACTCAAGGGGCCTCTGTACACCCACCTGAGGGACCTCTGTGCACACATGTGGAAACTCACTTGTGTGGCCCCATCACAGACTTGTAGAAACCCCTCCCTGGGCCAGCAAAGCAGCCTCACCTGGTAGTAGGTCTTGATGTTTCTCACCAGGATACTCAGGTTTTGGATTCGAAGGTTGACATCATTGTTGACATGCTTGTTGATACGCTGATTGCTGGGCCTGGGGTCTCTAGATTAAGAAACAGAGTAAAACTCACACCTCATGGCATTCACTGTACCTCCTTCCCCAGCAGAGGACCAGTGGTCAATTTCATGAGCCTCGTTATTCCCTTAGCAACCATGAGGCTGGGACTCTGTAGTTCAAGTCAACGCCTAAGTCTGCCCACAACTGTGCCAGAACGAATCACCTGTCACCTCGGCTGCCTCACTCGGGGCTCTGCCGAAGAACATAAGCCTTTTTCAATACTGTTCCCATTTACTGTTGGAAGCATCAAGTGGGACATCCAAGTGTCAATACTGTGAAAACTGACATACGTATATATAAAAACCAATAACCTATCCCAAACTGTATCTTACAGCTAAAAGAGAGGCAAAGAAACACATGTAAAATACCAAGAAAAGGAGGGACTGGAGAGATGGCTCAGCAGCTAAGAGCACCAGCTACTCTTCCAAGGGTCCTGGGTTCCATCCCCAGCACCCACATGGCAGTCACAAACATCTGCAGTGATCATCCCTTGGGATACCCTTTTTTTCTGGTGTGCAAGCATACATGTAGACAAAAAACCCATATACATAAAACAAATAGATCTTTTTTTAAAAAATGAAAAGAAAGAAAAAAATACAAAACAAGGGCCCTGGCATGTTCTGTGACCTTCAGAATCATGTTCCACTCAGTATAGGTCTCCCTGCCATCTGGAATGAGGCTGGTCCTGCTCATGATCTACACTCTGGGGATGTAATAGTGTCTTGACAAGCTGATGTCCAGGTCTAGGTTATGACTGGTATACCATCACATCGAATAAAAAGAGTTGAGTGTGGGAAAGCCCCAAGCATCATTTTCCAACCTTAGGCGAAATCGGGTAAAGGAACTAGCCATCAGCTCAAGCCATGTGCAGCTTGGCTCATCTACATGCAGGACAGTTCCCTCAAATCCTCAGTGTGGGAAACGGCTGCCAAGAAAGGCAAAGTGGAGAGGGGAGCTCTGCTTTTCATAGCAAAGGCCTCCCACTCCCAAGGCACCACCAAGGATAAAGGCAGGGAACTCAAAGCCTCTCTTCCCGGTTTCATCTATCAAAAGCCCTGTGATGATGAAGGCACAGAGCCTACTCGGAGCTGATGGGGAGCCATAGAAATAAATCTCGGAGCTCTTTGGCTCACTCAAGACCACATTAACAGAAGACGGAGTAAAAGAAGGAAAAGACCTACACCTTGAACCATTTCAAATGTCACTGGAAGCACAAGGCTCTTTTGTGACGCAAGCTGTTTAACAGTCAACCTTTGAGTAAATATTTGACACAAACTCTAGAGGCTCCTCACAGTGTCCTAAGCATTTGGACCTTCCTCCCACGGCCTCCGACTTCACATAGACATCTCACAGCCCCTCACACAGCCACATCAGGTGACAACACTGTCCCCACTGCATGATGGAGTCTGGCGAAACCATATTGACACATTACATTTCTTCTGGGGCCCTTTGTTACCAAAGAAATAAAGGCCAAGAACACTCCCGAAATTAACTTAGCAAAGAGGCAGCATTCTGCATTTCAGCTGTAAAGGCCTTTAGCCACAGAAGCCTGCCTTCCTAGCATGACCAAGTAAGGGGTTAGTTACATTGAGGGACCAGCTGTGAGCAGAGCAGCAGTTTCACAGGACCTAAGCTTAACACATGAATCTGAAAGAAGCTGCAGGCTTTCCTAATTTACCATTCTTGTTTTGGGGCAGTGAGGGAACAAACCTGGGCTGCACAGATGTTTGACAAGCACTCACCACCAGGCTATATCCCTAACCTTTTCTCTTTTTTTGTCTTCTTTTTACTTCTGAGGCAGATTCTCATGATGTAGCCCAGCTGGCCTTCAACCTACAATGCCCCTCATACCTTAACCTTTAAAACAAATAACTGGAATCGCAGGTGTTAGGACACCCAACTGTTTCGTAGTTATTTTAATCCTGGGTTTCTTTTCTTTGAGACAGAGTTTTATGTAGCCCAGGCTGCCTCAAACTTACTAAATAACCAAGGATGACCTTGAGCTTCTGATCTTCCTGACTCTGTTTCCTACCAGGATTCCAAGAGTGTACCACTACTCCTGCTATGTGCAATGCCAGGGATTGAACCCAGGGCTTTAAGACTACTAGGCAACCATCTTACCAATGGAGCCACACCTGCTGCCTCTAGATTTCATCTTGACCAGAGCAGTCACTTCAGCAGTCTTGGGTACCCACAACATCAGTATTTGTCATGACAGACACCCATGGGCAAAGGGTCTGCACACACCCAGGGCCTGGGATGTGCAAGCCATATCTGCTTTTGTTCTCCCCAGGCATGGAAAGAAACAGCTAACTGAAGGAACACTAGAAAAGAACCCTGACATTAGTTTATGACTAATTAGACTAATTATCATGATCATTAGTATTCCCTCAGTTAGTAAGTCTCTTGGGGTAAAAAGCACTTATTAGGAAATAAATCAAGAGTTTTAGCATTGCTTACAGAAGGCAAATCTCATGTCTACCCACTCAAATGCCCCACACCGGCTGCTAGAGATCAGGGTCAGAGGCCCAGGGGTCATAAGAGTCTGAATAAGCCACGGGCTGAGAGGAATTTGCCATTTTCCTAACAAGGGCACAAGTCAACAGACAGAGCTCCCAGTCCACTGAGGCTCCTCTCGTGAGTACAGATGCACACCACCATGAATGTACACACAAGACCCAGCCCTGCCTCACTCAGACTACACTAATGATACCCAGACCATCTTGCTTGCTTCTCCCCTCATCTACAAAATCCTACCCCCATATCACAGATCAGGAAATCAAGGCTTCGGGAGTAGAGCAATCTGCCCAGGGTATCAGCAACAGTGAGTGGTGGAAGCTATCCGGCCAGAAGCTAGCAAAGCTTCCAGTTTCCCAGGAGTCTTCACAGACGAGAGGAAAACAGCCTGTGATCCAGAGCACTCTGGAGACTCTCTAGTTGGGAATCCTAGCCCTGGGCCTCCCTTGAAAGCTGAGCCCAGCAGGGCTTTCCAGCTTCCAGGTGAGCCTGATGTCAGCCCTGAGGCCAGGGCCAAGAGACTACTACCCAGACTTCTCAGGTTGCCAAAGACAATGGCCAGGTGCAGTCATGTGACCAGCAGCCTTCCGAAGGCTCAGAAGTATTAGGTAACAGCTCTTATCTCAGCCCAACTCCAACTCAACCAGCCACACTGCTCTGCCATATCCAAAGGCCACCGCCTCCCACCTGGAAAGAACTGATCAAAAATAGCACTGCAGCAGTCTCCAGGCACCCAGCACAGGAAGGAGGTAACACCCACTATCACTTGCCTCATCCTCAGGCTTAACATTGCTCCACTGGGCAGAAAGGGAGACCAAGGCCCAGCTGAAGTAAAGTCAAGTGTTAGCCTATACTTCATCAGGAACCCAGAGGGAAGTAGGTAGACTGCAGAGGGGCTGGTGAGATGGCTCAGCAAGTCAAGGCACTTGCCACCAAGTCTGAGTTCAATCTCCAGGAACCACATAATGGAAGGAGAGAACCAACTCCTGCAAGCTGCCCTGACTTCATATGCTCACATGCGTGCACTCGAGAGCACACACACACACTTTTTTTTAAAAAAGTAGACTGAAGAAACCCAGCACCCTGTCTGTGTATGTGACTGACCCCAACACCCATTCCTATCCAGTGCTAAGCTAGGTGCTAACAAATCTCACTTAATCTCCAGGACCATTTCTTTAGAGCAGAACTTTACTTCTCACTTTTAAGATGAGCTAATTTCCCAGCACTTGGGAGGCAGAGGCAAGCGGATTTCTGAGTTCGAGGCCAGCCTGGTCTACAGAGTGAGTTCCAGGACAGCCAGGGCTACACAGAGAAACCCTGTCTCGAAAAACCAAAAAAAAAAAAAAGGAGGAAACTGAGGCACCTACAAGAGTCCCAGGTCACATTGCTTGTGGGAAGATGACCTCAGATTCAAATCTACTCTCATCACTTAGGATGCTCAACATTCAGTCAGGGTTCTCTTTTGGTTTTGTTTCTTGTGTTTTGAGATAAGGTCTCATATAGTCCAGACTGGCCTTGAACTTGCTATGTAGCTGAGACTGGCCTTAATCTCCTGACCCTCCACCTTTCAAGTGTTAGGAATAAATCAGTGTACCACCACATATCATCCCAAGTTCTTTTAGATACCTACCTACCCTTTGAGGTGGCAGGCATGGAATCCAGGACCCTGGACATTACAGGTAAATACCAGAAAACTACAGGAGCCCTATTTGTAACTTATTGAGGCTACTTTTACAAGGAGTAAACTGTGCGCATCCTAAGTCACAGCGCTGAGTAGGGAAAATACATTCCAGGGAGTCATTTCACAGCCCACTTGGCAGTCAAGCCCCACCCACTTCTGGAGGCAAACACATTCTGATGCCTGTTACCTGACGCCAAGTTATGAGTCCCTAGAAACAGAAAATTATGACTGGCAGGTCCTGTGCCCACTCCTGCCTCTGTTTCCTGGTACAGGAAAGCCACTTATTGTCTCTGTGGCTGTCCTAGGACTGCTGCACACCTACCAGGTCCTTCTTCCAGAATGATCACACTTACATATCACAGAGGGGAAAATAACTCTGAAAACTGTCAGGGAGGGGAGCAGCCAACGCTTTGACAGAATTTAGCCAGAGCAAAATGCAAATAGATGATGAGCTGGCATTTTTTCAGAAGAGTCCAACAGGCTTTCCTGATTTACAGGCAAGTAGTAAAGGCTTCAGGAATTCCAAAGGTCAGGGAAGAAAGAGAATCGGTTGCTGGGCTTTTGTTCTCCCTGTGCCTGTGTGTAGCTAAGTAAAAGACTGGAGGACACTGCTGTGTTGTTTTGTTTTGTTTTGTTTTGTTTTTTAATTAAACAGCCTCAAACTTTACAGGGATAGGCTGTATGGTCCTTATACCAGTGGCACCTAGCCACTCTTGTTGCCTGACAGAACGGGGTGGCAGGAGCGTGGCCAGAGCCCAAGCATCAGAAAAACTCATTCTCATCAGTCCTTTGAGAAGTGCAGCCAAAGCGAACAGCAAATGTCTCTTTAGAATCTGGTCAAGCGCTGAAAACCAGTGAGATCGTTAGAATTAAAAAAAAAAAAAAAAGACACGGTTTCCACCACTGTGAATCAAATGTCCTATGAAGACAAATGGAGTCATGTAATTGGAAAACCACCCACCACCCACCCCCAGCTACAAATTCGAGCTGTATTTCATTAGCTAATGGATTACTGAGTGTAACACCTTCATCAGTCCCAGCTGAGTGCGCACATGTAAAGGCTGATCCAGTTTTATTTTGTTCCAAGTGCCTGTGACTCATACTGTCACTCACTTCCAATATGATCCCTGAAGCTTCTAAGTTAAACATAGAATATACCAGTAGGAGCCAACACCTAAGTGGTGATAAGATGTCAGACAGGCTATGCAGAACTCCACAACGGATGTGGTCAGAGGCGCAGCTGGCAAGTAATACCTACAAGACCCTGTTTAAGCCCAAGCAAGCGGTCCAAACATAGCATGGCTGCCTGTGTGCCTTCTAAACCCAATTCACACAAGAAGGCTTAATGACTGCATCTGGCCCAACAATTGGGAAGGAGAGTCAGAAGCTCAGTTCCCAAGCCACAGTGAAACTTTGCGTTCACACTGCGATGCTCCAGACCCAGTGGACATTTCCTATAACCAAACCCTCTTTACAGTTGTGTCCCTCCAAAAAAATAAAAATAAATATAAAAAAGGGGGGGAGGGGCTTTTGATGTCGGTGCTCAGACTACCATCAAGTCCTAGAATTTGCAAATGACTCAACTGCAAATTTCCTTAGCTCCAATAAAGTGCTAGGGGGAGTCCAACGGCCCACCTCTCCCTGGCCATCCGGCATTCACGCTACAATCTTAGGTTTCCGAAAGCATCCTCTCTGAAGAGGCAACTTACATTTGCAACATGATTTGGTTCAAAAAGATGCCGTCCACTAAATCCATGTACAGAGTCAAGTTGTCCTGGTTGCCGCTTCCAAACGGGCCAAAAGTTTTCACCTGCGGGGAGGCAAAAGCATGTTGGTCTGACCCTGGGGGATAGGGCAGGCCAGGGAGGTCACCCACCACCGCGGTACTCTTCGCAGGCAGCAAGCCTACCCTTCCCGAGCCGCTGTCCTTTCCCGCGCCAGGCAACAGACGCCGGACAGGAGGAAAACTTCTGGCTACTTTTCTCCAGCGTCCCAGAGCGCGAGGAAAATACAGAAATGAATAAAAGGGACTTTTCAACAAATTCCTCACGTCTCAGAGGCACTGGCAAGCAGCACGCTCAGCCCGCCGGTCCGCGTTCCCACTCGGCGCCCCTACCGCGGGTCTCTGGGTTTCCGGAGGGGGAACCCCTCCTTCCCCGCCCCCACAGCCGCAGGGAACAGGTGCGCGCTCCCGAGTGGGAAGCCGCGGGACGCCCACCCGACACGAAGCCTCCCGGTCCCCGGTGCCGCTCCTAGCGCTCACCCAGGTCACCAGCGGGCTCTGCAGAAACAGCTCAACGAGCTGCGACACCGTCACGTCCATGCTGAGCCGCGGCCGCGCCGCACAAAGCGGCCCTGGCAGCCGGCGGCGGGCGCGGGAGACAAAGGCGGGGCGCGAGCCCACGGTGCGCGGCTGTGGCCCCGCCCGCCCGGGGAGAGCGAGAGGGTGGAGGCGAGGAGGCGGAGGGAGGGGCGACGCGGTCCTTCCTCGGTCGCTCGGTGCCCAGCGGAGCCCAGCGGAGCGGAGCCGCACAGGGCGGGGAGCGCGTGGGGGAGCGGGGCGGGGCCACAGCACGTGGCAGCCCCAGTGCGCGGGCAGGTGCAGCCTGCGCGCGCAGACCTGAGCCCGGGAGGAAGAGGCTCGGTGTTTCCTTAGGCTGCAAGGTTGCACACCGGTGCATCCGCTCTGCTGACTCTCCCGCTTCTCCCTTCCAGAAGTTCCTTCAGGATGCTGGCGGTGTGGCCGCCCCGCGCGTGTGCGTCCCTGCTATGGCTCTACCCTCCATCCACCCTAGCACACCGTGGCGGAGAGCCGGTCCCGGCTCGGTGGACGCCGTGCCCCCTGCTGGTGGGACTGTTTGCTTGGCGACCTGCAGCCCCACTTTCTCACCACTTCCTGGTAGTAACTTCGCTCCCCGAGCTGGGCCGTTGTTGCGTGTATGACTGACGAGTTCTATCCTCACTGTGATGTGGCAATGTAAGCCCCTGGCACACGCTTAGCGAGAACGCACCAGGTATTCAGTGGCAGCCCTTTGGCTAGTAATTTTGTAGCGTGGCTTTGTCACATATTAGGGCTGCGACATCTGCTGATGACATGTGGTATTACAGTTCTGCCAGTCTGGAAAGCCTGCTAATAGACTGTGTAGCCCCCTAGTATGCTGGCAGGTTCCAAGAAGTGTGGAAGTCAGGGTAACAAATAAAGGGGTGGGGTTATGCAGTGGAGAGCACTTGCTGCTATTCCAGAGGCCCTGGGCTTGTTTCCCGGTACCTACAGGGTGGTTCACAACCATCTTTAAGTTGAGTTCCAAGGCCTCTGAGGGCACCAGACATACACACATGGTGCACAGACATTGATAAAGGCAGAACACTAAAACTCATAAAAAGTAAAATAATAAATCTTACCCCTAAAAAGTGGGGTAGGAATGATGGTACAGCTCTGTAACCCCAGGACTGGGAAGATGGAGGTAAGAGGATCTTCAAGTTATCCTTGGCTACATAATGACTTCAGAGTTAGCCTGGGCTCAATGACATCCTGCCTCAGACCGTGGCAGTTAGTCCTGGTTCTAGGATCACAGAATTTGGTGGGGCTGAACCAGGAGGGACTTGAGTTCCAGGCTAGCCTGGGCTCCATAATGAGGTGGATGACTGCATGCAGTGGGTGGGTAGCATAGACCACCCTGTTTGGAACAGTAAGCTCTGTTTTTATGGGTTTGTTATGTTTTTCTGTACCAACCTAATTTTTTTTTTTAAAGAAATCCTTCTAGCTATTTAATAAGCATATTATTTCAAACAGTTGCATCGAATCAAATGCATCAAATGAACAACTGCATTAAACAAATGCTCTGTGACTGTTGTGAGACATTTCTTTCTAGTGTGGGAATAATTTCTCCTGGGGATGTTGGCAGTCCCTACATAGCCAGCCTGGGAACTTGTCATATCAATGTCAATGAAACATGATGTATGATTAATATTTTATAAAAGTCACCCCACCTTCTAGTTTTACAAGCAATTTAAGGTCCTATCGGGTGACACAGAAATGCTATTAATTATTACATATCTGAGGTTGCCTGTGATCGCTGATGGATTGGCTAGACCTCTTCATCCAGATAGCAAGGATTTACCCCAGCTCCCTCTTCCCTGTGGGCAGCTGTGCAGTGAACTCCAGAGGTGGCTCAGTTATGGTTAGAAAGGTCTCAAACAGTGGGCTTTTGTAAGACTTGGAAAGCAAACCTGGGACTTGTTTTACCTGTTAAAGGATTTCTACGTAATTTGGAAGTTCAAAGTGAGGTGTGCTGGCTGGTTTTGAGTGTCAACTGGACACAAGCTGGAGTTATCACAGAGAAAGGAGTTTCAGTTGAGAAAATGCCTCCATGAGACCCAGCATTTTCTCAATTAGTGATCAAGGGGGGAGGGCCCCTTGTGGGTGGTGGCATCTGTGGGCTGGTAGTCTTGGGCTCTATAAGAAAGCAGGCTGAGCAAGCCAGGGGAAGCAAGCCAGTAAGTAGCATTCCTCCTTGGCCTCTGCATCAGCTCCCACTTCCTAACCTGCTTGAGTTCCAGTCCTGACTTACTTTAATGATGAACAGCAATTGGAAGTGTAAGCTGAATAAACCCTTTTCCTCCCCAACTTGCTTCTTGGTCATGATGTTTGTGCAGGAATAGAAACCCTGACTAAGACATGAGGCATGTAAAAATTTTGCAGTGATACATAACCACTATGTCTTCCTCATCTTGGCCCCCGTTCTGCTGCTGCTGCTGCTCTAATGGGAATTGTTTGCTCTGAGCTCCATCATGGTGGGCTGAGTTTCAGGAGCACTAATAAACTACCAAATAGTGTCCCTCCACCGGCCTCTCCCACCTTAAAATGCCTCTGTTCATTTCTGGGTATAAATGTTTATGTTGTTTTTACAGTTCTTAGATGGAAGAATTTCTTTGTCAGACAGTCTGACTGTGTAGCCATGGCTTACTTGACTTGCTACATAGACCAGGCTGGCCTAGAACTCAGAGATTTGCCTGTCTCTACCTCCCAAGTGTTGGGATTAAAAGCATGCCCAGTAGGAAGCAGGTTTTCAATTTTTATTCTGTTAAAGGAATTTCTCCTCCCTCTCAGGAAATATTGACTCAATCATGATAACTAATGACATTTCTGTGTCACCTAGTAGGAGCTTAAACTGTATGTCCAACTAGAAGGTGGGGTGATTTTTATGGTTTCTTAGCATATATTAATTATGTATACATTTCATGGACATTATCATACATGTATATTGAATACATTCACCACCATTACCATCTCTACTCTCCACCTTCCCTGCCACTCCTGCTAATCACCTCTCTGTGTCTCTCTGTCTCCCTCTCCTCTCTGTCTCCTCCCCCTTTCCCAGTGACTTTCATTGAGATTGCAGGAACCTGAGTAAGATATTATTTATAGGAGCATAGATGTACCACCAGTCCTTACCTTACAGAAGAACCTGCAACCATTAACTGTATAAACAGTCAGAGAGAGGTGGGGCTTCACAAATCCCCTCCCACCTCCAGGACAAGACATTGATGAACCTGATCTTGGGCAGGTAATAACAGCTGCTGTGAGGTCAAGAGGCTGCAGCATGCTCAGAAGACAGAGTTTCCTGTTATGTCACTCCGTTCTCTGGTTTTTAATTCTCTCTACCCTTTCTTCTACAGCATTCTCTAAGCCTTGAAAGAAGTAATACAGGTGTAAACAGGGCTGAGCACTCAACAGTCCCTGATTCCTGGCACTTTGACCAGCCATGAGTTACTGCATTCTAGTACCTATTGTAAAGAGATGCTTCTTTGACCAAAGCTGACAGAATCAGTAGCCTGTGGGCACAAGCACTTCTTCAGAAGGCAATAGAATGGGCACACCGTGTCCATTTAGCAAAACAACGGCAGGACAGTAGCTTTCTCTCTGGAGCTTGTGATCTCCCCCAGACATGGGCTTTTGACTAGGTTTATGTGCAACAGGCTTCAGCTGCCCAACTGAGGGTCTCCAGGGCCTTCCTAACCTACAGCTCATAAGGGGTACTGGTGCTTGGATTATTATTTAATATCTGTGGCTTTGGGGAACAGTTTTATTTGCCTATTCAAAGTACCTCTATTCAAATGCTTTAAATCCTTTTCAGATTTACTTGTGTACATTAATATTTTGCCCACATGTATATGGGTATTTGCTTCCAGATGGTTGTGAGCAGCCATGTGTGTGCTGGGAAGCAAACCCTTTCTTTTGTGAGAACAGTAAACAGTCTTAACCACTGAGCCATTTCTGTGCTCTCCAAATACAACCTTCCGTTCAAAAAAAATTGTTTTTCTTTTTTTCTTTTTTCTTTTTTTTTGAGACAGGGTTTCTCTGTGTACCCCTGGCTGTCCTGGAACTCACTCTGTAGACCAGGCTAACCTTGAACTCAGAAATCCACCTGTCTCTGCCTCCCAAGTGCCAGGATTAAAGGCGTGCGCCACCACTGCCCGGCTCCATTCAAAAATTTCTGTGAGGTGTTTTGGTCTAGCAATGAGAAAAAATGTACTGTGGCCACAAGGTTTTATTTCTGAAGCCTTAATTCTATCTGACCTGTATGTCAGTACCACACAGTCTTGGTCACTAGTGTTTTGCATTAAACTTTTATTGGCTTGTTTTTAACAACCTTCACTGACCCTAGGATCTGGTACACTTTAGATGTCTGCTCTTGCACTGAACTATACAACTCTCATGCCAGACCCCTATTTCCTTCCTGAAGATTACTTGCATTATTCTGAGCCCCTTGTAATTCATACTAATTTCATCTTACTTTATCGTGGTGCTGGAGACTGAACCCAGGGCCTTTGTGGGCGGTGAACATATGCTGTGCCATGGAGTCCTTTCTCTGCCTACATAAATGTTAGAAAATTTTCAACAACTCTAAAGAAGTCAGCTGGGGACTCTTTGGGGTCTCCTGCTGAATTTGGATGTTAACTGGGGACACCCTGCCACGCAGACAACACTCTTCATCCAGTATGCATGGGCTCTTCTGCACTTATTCATGCAGTATGCATGGGC
>JADRCH010000018.1:1770600-1786736 GCA_019843965.1 Rhynchomys soricoides | reverse complement strand
CCTCTTCTGGCTTTCATATGTGATCCGACACCCTCTTCTGGCTTTCATATGTGCAGGCAAAACAATTATAACACATACAATTAATAATTTTTGGTTTTAATCTAATTTTTTCGAGACAGGGTTTCTCTGTGTAGCCCTGGTGTCCTGGAACTCACTCTGTAGACCAGGCTGGCCTTCAAATTAGAGATCGGCCTGCCTCTGCCTCCGACGCACTGGGATAGGATTAAGGGCATCCACCACTGCTGCCTGGCTTATTTATTTATTTAATTTTTATTTTTATTGGTGGTGGTGGTGGTGGTCTCCGATATAGCCCTGGCTAGCCTGAAACTCATTCACAGAGCTCTACCTGCCTCTGCCTCTCAGTGCTGAGACTAAAGGTGTGCACCACCATGCATGGCTTTAAAACAAATAAGTCTTTTTTAAAAAGTTTCTGTGAGGGGCTGGAGAGATGACTCTGCGGTTAAGAGCACTGACTGCTCTTCCGGAGGTCCTGAGTTCAAATCCCAGCAACCACATGGTGGCTCACAACCACCTATAATGAGATCTGATACCCTCTTCTGGGGTATCTGAAGACAGCTACAGTGAGCAGGGACAGAGCGAGAAGAAAAAGTGTCTGAAGACAGCCACAGTGTACTTACACGTAATAATAAATAAATCTTTTTTAAAAAAAGTTTCTGTGAACACAAACTACCTCTCTTCAGATCATTCTGGCTTTCTTTGTGTGCTGCTAGGAATTTTCATGTTGTTTTGCTTTGTCCACATTAACATATCTCTTGTCCAGATAGAATTATTTTATCTTGGATATAAACATTCAAATTGAAAGATCTATGAGCTCCGGAGATGTCCTAGCAGGCAGCCTTCCAAACTTGTTTTAGAAGTTCTGTCCCTGGCTAGAGAGATGACCCAGAGACTAAGAGCACCGGCTGCTCTTGCAGGGGCCTGGAGTTTGGTTCCCAGCACTCATGTCTGGTTGTTCATGACTGCTTGTAATCCAGCTCCAGATCTGATGTTCTCTTCTGGCCTCCATGGGCATCCATATGCACATATGCTTACACAGAGATATGTTTAAAAAATCCTATCCCTAGAAGGCCTTCATAAACTCCAATATGGTAGAGAGAGCTGCCTGGTGTCAGTGTACATTGAATCATTTTTTTAAATTTAAGCTTTTGATCATTGCATAGAAATACAACTTTTTTGTTTGTTTTATTTTGGTTTTGGAGACAGGGTCTCACTATGCTGCTCAGGCTGGCCTTGAACTCTTTATATAGCTGAGGATAACCTTTTAATTTCTGATCTTCTTGTTTCTTCTTTTTGGTGGGATTACAGGTGTGTGTCACCAAGTTCCTTGTTACTTCTGGAGTTAAACCATCTTTCTAGGATTATGTCACTTCATCAGTGTAATTTATCAATAATTATTACTATTCCCTCATTATCCTTTTAATTAATGTCCTAGCCAATTAAAAATTCTATATACTGAGGACTGGAGAGATGGCTCAGTGGTTAAGAGCACCGGCTGTTCTTCCTAAGGTCCTGAGTTCAATTCCCAGCAACCACATGGCATCTCACAACCATGTACAATGGGATCTGCTCACTTTTGGCCTGCAGGCATTCATGCAGACAGAGCCCTCACATATATATAAATAAATCTTTAAAAAGTTTTAAAAATTCTATTTACTTATACCTGCCAAAACACTGTAATCAGAGGATAACTGGCAGGAATCCGTTCTCTTCTACTGTGTGAGTGGGGCCCAGGCCCAGGGATTAAAGTCACATCAGACTGAATTAAGGTTTAGTGTTAGGCACCTTTACCCACTGACTCATCATGCCAACCCTAAATGTATTTTTTAAAAATTATTTTGTGTTATGGGAATTTTGCCAACGTGTATGTCTGTACACCACATGTGTGTATAGTGTTTGTGGAGGTCAGAAGACAGTTGTAATCCTTTGGAACTGGAATTACATAATCATGAGCTACCATGTGAATGCTGGGAATTGAACCCTGGTCCTCTGGAAGAACAACAAGTGAGTGCTCTTAGCTGCTGAGCCATCCCCCCCCCAGCCTGCATAAATGTAAATGTAATTGATTTTAGTAATCTCTTTTTTTACCTACCCCAGTGCTGGTTAATGTACTGGCTAGTTTTGTGTGTCAACTTGACACAAGATGGAGTTATCACAGAGAAAGGAACCTCCCTTGAGGAAATGCCTCCATGAGATGCAGCTGTAAGGCATTTTCTCAATTAGTGATCAAGGGTGGGAAGGCCCATGATAGGTGGTACTATCTCTGGACTGGTAGTCCTGGGTTCTATAAAAAAGCAAGCTGAGCAAGCTAGGGGAAACAAGCCAGTAAGTAACATCCCTCCATGGCCTCTGCATCAGCTCCTGCTTCCAGACCTGCTTGAGTTCCAGTCCTGACTTCCTCTGGTAAAGATCAGCAATGTGGAAGTGTAAGCTGAATAAACCCTTTCCTCCTCAACTTGCTTCTTGGCCATGATGTTTTGTACAGGAATAGAAACCCTGACTAAGACGATAAAGGACAAGGTAGCTGTGAGGAAGGTGGAAGTGGACGGCCATTGTTCTTATCTGAGAATCTTGAATAGATGTAGTCCTTCTTTCCAGCATACCTTTGATTATTCTTGAAGCTGTTGGTTTGGTCACTCTTCTTAATTTAATGAAATTTGCAAAGTTCTGTTACCTCAGGGTTTTCCAATCTGCCTCTTTGTTTTCCAAAATAACAACTCTGAGGCTTCTTATATATGAATACATGCCTAGGCCAATAGCCTTGGTTTGTCTTCCTAGCTAATAACTCATTTATCAAGTTTAAACTAGTGTAAGTCATGCCACACAGTTTGTTACCTCTCCTCAGGTTCATGCATCTGTCTCCATCAGTGTTTTGGGTGAATCTTTCCCACTCTTGCCTCTATCCCAGAATCCCTTTCTCCCAGAATCCCTCTCTCCCTGCCAGAACTCCCACCTCTTATTTCCTGCTTAAGCTAATAGGCCAACAGCTTTTATTGGCAGGTGATGCTTTTACACAGTGCACAAGAGATTCTCTCTACATTTCCCATTTTTAGTCCAAAAAAAAGCTTGTTTTCTTAGAAAAATAAACTATATACAATAAGAACAATTATGAAAACTATCAGGCAAGATTACATTCACAATGTCGAGGCCATGCACATTTGGCAACCTTGGAGAAAGTGGTCTACTATCTATCCTATCTTGGTGAGTTCAGAGTTCTGCATCTAAATGAATTTCTGTTATAACTTGTATTGCCAATCTAAAACATTTTCTTAATTTTTTTTCTTAAATCCTAAACAACTTATATGTGAGACTGTAACCATCTAGCCCTCAACCTCATCAGAGACTTGAGAAGGAATAAATCTTACCTGAATATGCAGGAAGTGCAAGCAGGCAGCTTCCAAAACTAGAGGAGCAATAGTGAAAAAAGCTGGTTGTCTGGACAGTCCCCCAAATTTCTGTGTAATGCTGGAGCATCCATCTCAGCCTTCTGTCCCAGTGTATCTGACACACTTTGCGAAGCAGGAAATACGAAGGATAGTTTCCCCTATCTTGGCAAAGCTTGGCAGTGTACTTTTCCGCATCTTGTTTGTCCAGTTTGGACAGCATACTGTCTGCAGCTGAAGCTAGGGCAGTGTCTTGCCCAGTGGCAGCTTGCCACATTTGAAGCAAACTCCGTAATAAGGTTCCTGGTGCTCATCATTTTCTTTGAAATAGAATGGGGGTGCTGCCAGGAGCAGTCCTGTCTCATTGTCAAAAAAGCCTTTGGTTAATAAAACATCCTTAAGTGGCATTTTCTGTAGATCTCTGAGGTTTGTGAAGACCATCTTTCTAGCTATAGTATATATGAATAGGCAAATGTTGCTTGTTTCTAGCTATTTAACTATCTGTTTAACCATGGAAACGTATTTCTGTAATTACTAGACTAGTATCTAATGTGTCTATAATTCTGATTGTCTGCCTGTTAACTTGCATCTCGTAATTATCCTAAACAGCAATGGCAGCTTTCAAGAACTAGAACTGTACATTTCACAGCTACAATACCTTAAGTTGAAACATATGTACATAGTAAGTTATAGCAAAATATAATCCTAATCTGTATCAATATACAAAGTCCATACCAAATGTAAAAATATCTGGCTTGTTGATGTTCTTCGGTCTAAAAGTAGATTCAATAATTTACTCTTTTATTCCAGTTATTACTACACACCCCCTCTTTTCTTTTCATCTCTTCTCCTTCTAATACTAGATAGGAGATAAAGAAGGACACAGGGAAGGAAAAGTCCCTGAACCAAAACTCCCTCATTTTGTTTCCTCCCTGTCCAAGACCATAAGAACTTGTAACACCCCCCCCCTTAAATGATGACAAGCATCCATCATCCACTGATCGACCAAAACCATCCACCTGGGAATGGGGGTATTGTTCTCTGTAAATCACCTCCTGTTGATTTGGGAGTGTTATTTTCCTTTTGCCCCACCCCCCCAATAAAATTGGTATATTGGTTAGTCTTAAGAAAGCGAGCTGTAGCATTTGCTGTCCAGTCTCTGTGGGACACAAAATTTCAGAACTCTGAAGTCCTGACTGGCACAATCTGTGATGCTGGATGATCTAGCTAGCCATGTTCAAATTGTCCTGGATTCAATTTTTGAGGAAACAACATTGAAACAATCTGAGGTAGAATCACCTGGGCTACTTGTCCTCTTTGGTGTCTGGTCCTTTTGTTCTGCAAACATATAAGCTTTCAAAGATAGTATATATTTCTGCATTAACATAAGTTTGGAATGTGCAGATTGCACAATTCAGTTACTAATGATTCTTTGCTCTAAGTTCAAGCAGGTAAGGCATCTGTCTTTATAAGTTAGTTTGGATTGTATAACCAAACTAATAAAAATTTCTATTTATACCATTTAAAAGGATGGTATGATAAACCTTGAGAATTCTGTAGCCAACAAGATTTGTAGGCTATGTATAGCTGAAGTCTTGGCTGGTGATATTTTCATGACTCAGCCAGTCTCAGAGCTGTTCCCATGTAGAGGGATCAGCGATACAAGTTCCCTGTTCTACTGGTCTTCATGATTCCTTTCTGTTTGCAGCCAAGATGTTCAGGGTGTGTCCCCTTGTGAAATCTGGAAGTAACCCACCACTTTTCTTTTCCTATTGAAACACAGGCAAAATCTCTCCCCCAAAGTTATACATTTCTCTCCTTCCATTCTGAGGTTAGGACATCCTTAATAGGCTGATTTAGTTCAGTAGGTTTTTTTTCCCCTATAATCCAATGTCTCTTAGCAGCTGTGTTATCTGTCTCATTAACATTAAAAAATTTGAAGTCAAGCGGGGCAGTGGTGGTGCATGCCTTTAATCCCAGCACTTGGGAGACAGAGGCAGGTGGATTTCTGAGTTTGAGGCCAACCTGGTCTACAGAGTGAGTTCCAGGACAGCCAAGGCTACACAGAGAAACCCTGTCTCGAAAAAATAAAAAACAAAACAAAAAAATGAAGTCAATAATATCATATTCCTCCCTTCCTCTGCCTGGCTAGGAAATTGTGTCCAAATCTGGGAAGTGCTTGTACCCTGACTTCCATTCAGGGTTTTTTTCCCTCAGGCTCTAAGCTAGGATTTTTAGCTAAGTTTGGATTACGTGCCTACCACAATGGATGCTACTTGTAACCACAGGCTTTTCCACTCTACCTTTTTGTTCCCTGAAATAATGACTGAGACTTGGTATATATGAATACATGCCTAGGCTTTGGCTCATTTCTGCTAGCTCGTGACTAGTCCAAGTCATGCCATGTGGTTATTTACCTCTCCTCAGGTTCATGCATCTGTCTCCATCAGTACTTGGAGCAAATCTTTCCCTCGTCTGATTCTTTTTCAGAATCCCTCTCTCCCTGCCGGAACTCCCACCTTCTATTTCCTGCCTAAGCCAAAAGACCAACAATGTCTATTGACAGATGATGCTTTTACACAGTGTACAAGAATCTCTCTACAAGGTTCTGTGAATTCTAGGTATTTAATTTTAGCCAATATACCATTCTTGCTGCATAGACTGTGGATGACTAAGAGCAGAAAATTTCAGATATAAATGAAGTAGTATAGTTATCTCCCTCCAATCTTTGACTGTATCAACATATTTAGGGTTGGAAACATAGCTTAGTGATTGAAATCCATGCTCAGCTACTGTGTGTGCACACACGTGCATGCGTGCGCGCACACAGCTGATTTGGCTTGGTGGTAGAGCATTTGCCTTGGATTTGACTTCCCAACAAACTCCGAAGCAAGTACACGCACACATCATTTGCAGTGCTGGGATATTAAAGTGACCATCCATTTAGGCAACATGGCATTAAGATATTATTTTACACAAGCCCTTTTCTTTAGCCCTCAGTTACTTTGTAGTTTTCAGTACCAGTAAGGATCAGGAAACGTTAAAACTTCTATGCTCTTGCCATGACACTCATACTCAAATTCAGGGTTTCCTACACTGCAGGCCAGACTCTACATTCTGTCCATAACCTTTCAATCAGTTTAGAGTCAGCTGAGCAATCAGTGGACATGACTTACACACTGGGGCTTCCTGATGCTCATTTGACTTCTTTTGTAACCCTCCTACCTTGTCTTATTCTTTTCCAAAGATGGACCCTCAAGTCCTTGAATAGCAACCTGAGGAATCTCCAAACACCCAGTTTTCCTGGGTTCTTACATGTAAGGTCTGTACCTCTCAAGAGCTACCTCATCAGGACCATTATGGAGGCTGAGAGCACAAAACTGTATCCTCACCTTCCTCTAGAGTAGTTCTTAAGTTATGAGAGCACACAAACTCGTGATTTCTGTATGAACTTGTAAAATGTAAAATTTACCTACTTTTCTTCCTGTGTAAGTTTGTATGTATGCATGGTTAGTGGTGGTGATAACATACATGTGACATCAGAGAAAGAAGGCTCAGGAATAGAATGCTAGCCTAAATTGTCAAGATGCTTGTCTCAAAACAATCCAGAGGCCAGGTGTAGTGGCACATGTCTGAAGTTCTATTTGGGAGCTGAGTCTGAATTGCTTGAACCCAACCTGATTAAAACAAGATTTAAAATAGGAATCTGGCCCCAGAGAGACACACTGTAGAAAAACGATATAGAACAAAGCAAGAGGACCCCAACCTCTAGGCCAGCCTGAGTTCCATCTCTGCTGTTCTGTTGGATATGGTGGCATAACTGGGAGAGAGCCAGGATAAGGTTATCCTGTTATGTGAATTTACATAGCAGTTTAAGAGGAACTTTAACTGTGCTCACCCCACACTATCTAAAGAGACAGAAAGAGTGGGGCCGGGAAAGATTTCCATTTTAGTAATATTAAAACTACCCCTTCCCTGCTCCTGACAAGAGTTCCTCCTTCATGTAGCCTTGGAACGTGCTTTTTAGACCAGGCTGGCCCCAAATTCAGAGATCAGCCTGCCTCTGCCCCTGGAATTAAAGGTATACACCATTACACCCAGCAGGAATTACTGAAAATGTACTCAAGCCACATTAGTAATGCCATCAAGAGTTGTCGTTTCCTACAACTACCCTGAAGATCCAGAAAGGGCTCATAGCCCTCCATTCTATCCACTAAAAAGGGAAATTGTAAACTATATAACCCATCAGTTAGCAGACTGACCACATACGGGGCCTTTTCTGCACTCAGCATTTCCAGAGAGTGATGTGGAGGTAGGTTCTGTGGTGGGAGGTGTTGGTTGAAACAAGACAGCCCTTTTCACCAAGGATTAATAGGGTATCTGGGTAACATGTTCAAAGACCAGAGGGATGGTCTCATAAAATTGCATACAGGATTTGAGAACAACTGGGTAAGAAATATCAAACACAACCCACTGAAAACTACCAGGGTAGCATTTGTGGGAGAGAGGATGTTTCTGGAGTAATTATCAAGTTTTCTTCACTTCAGGAGGCAAGTTTTAATCTTTTTTCACCTCAAACACTATAAAATGAGCAAAAAAACTTCACTGGTATCATTAAAGTGAAAATAATTTATACTATATCCATACCAGGTACCAAGACAGTAATCAAGCTTAGGAATGTGGACTTACAGAATGGGCTTAGGGTACTCGATTCCAGGGCTGAATCCCCAGAGTGGAAACAATACTGTAGCCTCTTGATTAAATGTTAATTCCAGGGCTGAATGTCCGGTAACTTCTGGCTGATGGTAGATCTCCACTAGAAGTTCCCTTTTACCTATTTTGTAGCAAACCTTCATCAAGGTTGCTTAAATAACCATAAGCACTAAGAGTTAAGAAAGCAATAATCTGAAGAGCATGGCCAAAGGCTAACACAGATTTCTTTAAAATAATTGGATGATTTATGAAGACAAGTCATGAGTATGTCCTCTGCCCAAGTGGCCCAACATCAAAGTAAATGTCCCAAGAATCATTCTGCAAAGTCGGGAAGATCCTGAGTTCAGCTAGAAATGCTTTCTTGGAAAAAAGAATGTTTAAAATACCATTATTAGTTGACGTAAAAGATTCTAGGTAACAGTGAAGACAGTGTTGACTTAGATCTTATTTCTTTATCTATATAAGGTAAGTTGACTCAGGTATGGTGGCATACACTATAGAGGCAGAGGCAAGTGGACCTCTGACTGGTTTACATAGTGAGACTAAAAAACAACCAAACCAAAATAGTCCTTAACTTCAATTATTAAAAGCTAAGATCTGACTCAGGAGGTGGTCTACTTGCAAGCTGGCACTGAACAATGACTCCAGCATTCAGGAAAGCCAGTCTGGTCTAGATGGTTCTAAGATACCTAGTGCCTGTCTTAAAAGATCAAAAAGGGGGTTGGAGAAAAGCTCAGTGGTTAAAAACACTTGTTGCCCTTACAGATGACCAACTATGTCTACAGAGATCAGACTCCTGCCTCCAGTGCTGGGATTAAAGGTGTGCTCCACCACTGAGTGGCTAAAATATAAACCTTTTTATAAAAGATGGGTGTTTCCCTGCATGTAATGTCTGGGTACTATGTGTAAGCACAGTGCCTTCAGTGGGCATCAGATCCCCCTGAAACTGGAGTTACAGATGGTTGGGAGCAGCCAGATGGATGCTTAGGTACCTGGGTCCTCTGGAAGGGCATCCAGTGCTTAACCACTGTGCCATCTCCAGCTGTGTAAATGTTTTTCTCAAACAGCTCTATTGTGAAGTGAACTAAATCTTTTATACATTATGCTCTAAAGGTTTTTGTTTTGTTAGCCCCCCCAAGACGGTGTTGCCTCACACTCAAAGATCCACCTCCTTCAGCTTCCCAAGTGCTAGGATTAAAGGCACGCACCATCACCTGCAGTGTACTCTAAATTACCAGCTTTTACTGAGGACAAGCAGCAGCTAGGATAGAAGCACAAAGTGCTTGGCTGGGCACTCAAAGTATATCAACAGTAGTGTCCTCTCCCAGGCATAAAATTTTATTCATTTATAACTACAAAGTAAGTTCTGCTTTTCACCTTTAAAAAGTGAGGGTTTTGGAACTCAAGACTCATTTTCTTGAAAACATTTTAGTATGTCTAACAATAAAGACCCTATAATTAAAAATACATTTTTTATATATATATATATTTGGGGGGGGGTAATGGAGCTGAAAAATGGAAACTGTCCCATCCTATTCTACTATTAAGCTATTCACCAGACCCAAAAATAGTGTTTTAATAAGGTGCCACCTAATGGTCCTTGGGTGTTTATTTAGGTACCACTACTTACAACTTGTATTCCAAAGGGCATATGTTAAAGAAAGAAAGAAAAGAAACATACAATTAATACAATTTCTCTTACTCTTCACTTTTCTTTTTATTATTCAAAAGTCAAGTATTACTTTTAAATCATCCATCCTCAATTTTGATTTAATGTACCGTCATTTCTCCAAGATATGAAATTTCTGAATCTCTTTGGAATACTAATTTCATGTTTCTAGGTTTAACAAAACTGTTGAAGTTTTAAATTCCACTCTATTTCCCTGAAATCTCAAGACAGCTGCTGATGCAAATTTTAATATAAAATATTTAGTCACAAAATAGTATTGCTTTTGTATGCACATAGTTGTAAGATTACTTTGCTTTTGTCAATAAAAACTATACCATCTTTCATAAAACTCTAAACAAATTAAGAACTGTGATGTAGAACACAAATTACACATGTAAAGCAGGTGCCAGCACGTTAGGCTATATTACATCAAAAAAGTTTTAATGGTCCCAAATATATATATTCAACAACTAATCATACACTCAGGGGGAGAGAAAAAACAAAACAAAAACAAACTGAAACAAAAAGAAAAATTATGACACAAATGACCACATCTAGAATTCCACTCAATCTTTAATCAAGTAGGGACAAATCCCCACTTTGAAAAAAAATCTGCAGTTTGAAGGGCAAAGGGAACAGATTAAAAAAAGAGGATATTTTATTTTGCCCCTCCCTCACAAAGGTTTCCCAAACCTGTTGTAACTTGACTAAAATGTTCAGAATGTACGATTTTAAAGGCAGGTCTCTTTATACAAAGAAACTGCTGGCATTCTTTACTAAGGAGGAACTATGGCAGAAAGACCCATCCATTCTTCTAAGTCTCAAACATGGTCCAAGAAAGCAGGTTCTGATTGTAGCAACTGACCAGTCAATCCAGAGTTCCACTGACAAAACCCCTGCCCTGTTGGCTTTTTATTTCCATTTCCTTCCCTGAGAAAAGGGCAATGTGTGGTCCAAGCTGGAGAGCTCACAGGCTTGTCTTCCCCCTAACTGCACAGCATCCCCTCCTCCTGCTCCATTGAATTGGCACTTGATGAGCAGAAGTCCAGTGTGGTGCTGATCTGTGTCAGTCATTCACAAGAGACCACTGCACTTTGATGTGGATTTTGTAGGGGGGAGGGGTAAAGAACCAGTTTTGTCAACAGGTACTGATCACAGGCAGTTGCTATTATTAGGACTCAAATTTTGCTTTCTTTGACACTGGTAGTGTGTCTTCCTTGTCTTCATCCTCATCATCATCTTCATCATCATCAGGATAATCTACCAGACCCACGAGTCCTCCCTGTTGAGAAATAAGAATTATGTAAAGAACAAACCCACTACATTTGAAAATTCCTGTTGTTAAGTTCAGAGAAAATATAGGCCCAATCCCAGCATTCTGAAAGTAATTTTTATATACAGTCTAAATTTTCCATATTTTTGTAAGGTTCTTTTAAGCTACTCAGAATGGTTTATGACTAAATATATAAAACTCATTTTTAAAAAATAGTATTGGGGTTGAACCCAGGGCTTCACACATGCTCAGGCCAGGGGCTCTATCTACTACTGCTACCTACCTAGCCCTCCTGTATACCTTGAGCCAGGGTTAAGTTGCCCAGGCAGGCTTTGATCTAGCAATCTTCCTTTCCCATTCTCTGGAGTAGCTATGGTACAATGCCTGCTTCAAATGTATTTCAACATAAAAGATAAAACGGTATCAGAATGCAGGCAGACAGGACAGAGATTGTACTGTTTCTCTGTCGTTATTTCTCTGGATTTCCCTTTTAGCCCTGCTTCAACAAAAACTATGACAGTAGAACTTGAACGGCTATGAAAATTCCATCACTCTGCTCTCATCCTGTGCTTTCATTGCAACAACGTCAGACTCAGCCTTAGTCCTGAGGGATCTCCTGCCTATGTCAGATGAAATGAGACTGTGGGGCCAGCAAGATGGCACAGCACTTTCTATCAAGCCTAATGATCTAAGCTTGATCTTTGGGACACACATGGCAGAAGGGGAACTGACCTCCACACACATGCTTTGTTTGATGTGTTCACACATCTAAACAGAAACTCCTGCTTCCCCTCCCAAGTTTTCACCAGGGATTTAACTGGGAAAGGTAAAGATGAACCTGTAGTTAATAAGTTAAAAATACCAAAGGCAGACTACAGATTTGCATTGGACACATAAGTTCAGGTAGTGGTTGTGATGAGGTCTCACTTTCCAGTTCACAGCATTTAGCTAGCTAGTTCCAGAAAAGAAAACCAAAGAGATAATCCAGGCATAAAGACTGCTGAGTAAGCTTAAAGCATGGCAGGGAAGGGCCAGCACACGGGCACTCCAAGCGTATACCTTTGTGGTAATAGCTGCCGTCTGAGATGTACTCTTAGGGACGGATCCAGGAGAGCCTGGAGAGCCTGGGGACCCAGGTGACCCAGGAGAACCAGGCAAGCTTGTTGTGGATGACTGGCTGGTGAGGTTAGTCTTTGTCCCACTGGACAGGGAAAGTTTGAAACTTGGGCTCTGTCGTCCAGAAAGATTAGTTTTCAGAAGCACCTCCTTTTCTTCACTTTCTTTCACTAAAAATGAGAATGTAGAATACCTTTCACTCATTTTTTTTCTTAATTCCTCCAAATGATATGACATTAAAGCACAAGTAACCAGCTTATTACTTTGCCGAGGAGCAACCCTGAATGAAGTCCAACCTATGAACAAAGGCTATCCAAAGTACCAAACACATTATCTAGCAAATACTACAGTGCAGAAGTATGATCTTCAGTATTAATTACTTTTAGAATCCATAACCTCCAAGCCATTTTCCTTACATTAGGAAAATCCAGCCTACACCATTACACAGTCAGCAATTCAGCCACATCCTTTGAGTCTTTTAATTATTGTGTACCCAGAGTAGCGACTAATCATTTTCTCAAGAAACAGAAGACTGGGACTGAGAGCCTCACTTTCCCTCGCCCTTTGTTTCAACATACATTTCTTCCTTTCCATAAATTTACTTATTGGATCCATAATATCGTCATCATTCTTTGTTTTGTCAGAGGGAGACACCACAGCTTCTCCATCTTCCATGTCATCCTCATCTGTGTTGAACCACATCTCTTCTTCATCTTCTAGTGTTCTGGCATCTCGTCGATATCGATGATTCCTCAAGATGGACCGCATGCTATGAGAAAATGGAAGACTGTAAGGGCTAAGGGGTAGCTTAGTAATAGCTTGGGGCTGATCCCTAGCACCACCAAAACCAAGTACCAAAGCACACTCGCACATAGTTAAAGACGGACCTATCAAATCTAATGTAGACTACTAGAATCAAACTCCTGTTTCCAAAATAGTAACTGTTGTACATCAATGTACAGATTCTTTTGTTTGTTTGTTTTGGTTTTTCAAGACAGGGTTTCTCTTTCTCTGTGTAGCCCTGGCTGTCCTGAAATTCACTCTGTAGACCAGGCTGGCCTCGAACTCAGAAATCCTCCTGCCTCTGCCTCCCAAGTGCTGGGATTAAAGGTGTGCGCCACCACTGCCCGGCTAGATTTTTTAAACCATACCACAGAGACAGAGGCTAGAGATGGCACAGGAGTTAGGACCTGGGTTCAATTCTTAGCACCCAGCAGCAGATCACAACTATCTGTATCTCTAGTCCCAGGGAATCCAACACACTCTTCTGTCCTCTATGGTTACAGCAGGCACACACCTGGTACAGAGACATACTTGCAGGGAACCCCCCCACCCCCCCGTCCCCTCTACTTACTTAATGGGAAAAAAAAACCAACCCAAACTGCAAATGTGAGTCTAGTTTACTTAAGAAGGTACATGGTATTTTAAATAATCTATACTTAAAAAAATAATTAAGGGGGCTGGAGGGATGGCTCAGTGGTTAGGCGCAGTGACTGCTCTTCTGGAGGTCCTGAGTTCAATTCCCAGCAACTACATGGTGGCTTACAACCATCTGTAATGAGATCTAATACACTCTTTTGGTGTGTCTGAAGTATAACAAGTAAATCTTTAAAAAGAAAAAAAAACCAAAAACCCAATTAAGATAATATTCTGACATATGGAACCTCACTGCTATTATCAGTTTATGCTGGTGTCTGAAGATCTTACTACAATTTATCTATACTTTCAGAAACAAAACTAGCATAGGCATCACCAAGATGGTGTAAAGAGTAAAGGTGTGTTCTGCCAAGTATAACAAACCCAAGTTTGAGCCCCAGAACAACATGGTGGAAGGAGAGAACCAACTCCTGCAACTTGATTTGAGGATACACCACCCCCATCATCCTATTATGGTGTACTTGTGTGTGAACACACATGTAAAAGATTAAAAAAAAAAAAAAAAAAAAAAAAGACAATGACAACTCTTCTATTCCCAGTTTCTCTGCATGTCTTCCCATCTTCTTTCTTAGGGCCAACTCAAATACTGACAAAAAAACCAAGAAAGCCAGCACCAGAAAATCTATCGCTGAATGATGAACACATTCAAATACATAGTAACTTACCTATCAAGTTTGGGGTTGTCTTGCCTTTCCCTTTGTTGTTCAAACCTCAATTTTAATCCTTTAAAAGTCTGCACATAATCTACATCTTCTAGTGCTTTCCAGTAATTCTCAATTACATGGGCAGTTAATGATTTTATATCTTCCTACAGAAAAGAATTATAGTGAAATAAATCAGATATGAAAACAATACTTTAACAAGATTAAGATTAGGCATTACTGTTGTAATTCTTAAGACTCATCAAAAGTTTAATTTCACGGCTACTATACAATTTTAAAAGTAGTCAGACAATAAAAATGGAAGGAGTATTTATAATACACTGGCATCTTCCATAGCCTGCAGCTTTCGGTGCTCTTGAGAACTGCCCATAGGTATTTCCAGAGTGTATATCCAAGTCCTAGTGATGCTAGTTCCCCAAGAATGGACACAGTGGTACACATCTGCAACACCAGTACTTGTCACAAGATTGAGGCCAACCTGAACTGTAGAGCAAGACCCTCCCTCATCTCAAAACAGAGTTCTGGAGATGGACTTCTGTGGCAGTTGCACAGAAACATAGAGCACTACCTTCAGAGAATACGCTTTAGAATGATGAAAATGGCAAGCCCTGTATATCTTTCCCCCCCAAACACAGGGTTTCTCTGTGGAACCTTGGCTTTCCTAGAAATCACTATGTAAACAGAGATCCGACTGTCTCTGCCTCCAGAGTCCTGGGATTAAAAGTGCGTGCCACCACTGCCCGGCTCTAAAGTTCTGTATATCTTACCACAGTTCTTTCTTTTGTTTGAGACATGGTCTGAGGAGTACTAGGATTACAGATGCAGATGCAAGCCACCACCTCTAGCTCTATAAAGCATGCCAGATAGTTTCGGGGTTTCTTAGTCTAAAGTGAATTACTTTTAGGGTTTTTGTAGCGTGGTTCTTAAAGAAAATCTCTCCACACACTCTAAAAGACAAATTACCAGTAAAATAGATATTTAAGTTTTTCAGACATATTAAAACCAAAATCCTAAGGTAAGAAGACAGAACCTACCACTCTAATAAATTCAAACATTTCTATTATGGCGGAGTTCATCAGATTGTAACGAGATCCGTTGTTGAGAAATGCTTTGACTACAGGTTCAAATAAAAAACTTTTCATTATGTAGCGGTTATAAAATTCATCTTTTAATCCAATGATTTTTCTCTTAAAACGGAGGGCACCTGAAACACAGAAGTATTGCTGTTCAAACTTCTACATCTCAGAGTCAGCAAACAGAACCTATTTAACAGACATCCATGCTTACTTGTATGCAGCATATGAACCTGAACATAAGGGTCTTAAGAGTACTCTAAGAAAAGGCATTCAAAACAGTGTCATGTCAGTAGGTTGTAAAAATTTATGCTTGTAACCCAACACTAGGAAGCTGAGAAAGAGGTTTGGTTAGAGTTGAAGGTCAGAGGGCGATACATAGTGAGTTCTAGAACAGCCAGGGGGAAGATGTGAGAAGACCCTGCCAGCCCGGGAAAAAAACGTAGTGTATGTTATCATAGAACACAAGTCTTAGAAAGCCAGAAAAGTTCTGGGAATATACCAATCACTATCAGCCAAAATGTAATTTATTGCTGAGGTAAGGACAGATTATCATAATACTTAAGGTGATAATTCCTTCAATACATTTAAAGCAACCAAAAAGAGCACTGTTTTATTAGGGCAATCCACTGTACTATAATTTGATCTTCAAGTTTTTGGACACTTTTACTATTTTATAGAGTTAATGAATTTACACTGATTTATTTGTAGATGTGGATTTAAAAAAAAAAAAAAAGGAAAAAAGAAAAAAAAAAAAAAAAAAAAAAAAAAAAAAAAAAAAAAAAAAAAAAA
>JADRCH010000018.1:1728560-1770590 GCA_019843965.1 Rhynchomys soricoides | reverse complement strand
AAAAAAAAAAAAAAAAAAAAAAAAAAAAAAAAAAAAAAAAAAAAAAAGGAAGAAGAAAAGAAACCACAAAAAATCTGCATGCCCCCAAAATTGCCTTCCCATGGTTTAGATATAAATTTAGATTGTTTTAAAATGCGGTCCTCTATTCTTCTCATTACAGCGAGTATGCTTTTTAATTTTCCCCTAGTTTTCCTTTTACTAATTAGGCTTTAACTTACAGATCAGCAGATATATATATTTGCATCTTGAGATATGGGGTCTTACTTAAGTCACCATTCATCAAGATCCAAATATACTTAAGACAGCTAGACTTCAGCAAAGCCCTCTTTAACTGACTATATGGATGGAATTATCAGTAAGTTAATGCCCCAATTACTGTAAACAGTTCAAAAAAGCATACTCACTTCATGTAGTCACATCGTCTTCGGTTGGCAAGATTAAATATTGTGTTTGTATTTTGGTTTCTTTGGAGATCATGGAAGTGGCTCGTTAAATTGCCAATTTGTTATTAATCAAGTCCTTCATGAGCAGGTAGCCAGGCAACCATGCTGACACGGTTTCTGGGTGGGAAGGCAGAGGAGTAAAGCAGCTCAATTTTTCTATAGTTGGCACAAAGAGGTCCACAAGTGAATGCCCAATTAGGTACAGTTGGTTAGAAACTGCCCTAACAATCCAACTTATTTAAGAGTGGATCTTCATAAAGAAACACTCTGGGCAGGGAGTTTCAAAATAGTTTAGAGTAATAACTGCATTTTATTTTTAAACTACTGAAAAAAATTTAAAAACTTAAGTATGGTGAAGATCTTTTAAGCAGCAAGAGGCATTGTTCTGTGTGGTGAATGAAGGCCTGACAAGGGTTTATTTCTAAAACAGTGATTTCTCTTGTTTTGGTTAGCCGGCAAAGGACAGCTCTACTTGGTTTTGATAAAAATCAAAAGCTCAGGCTGATAGGTAAATTCTAAACATTTAGTAAGCAAGAGCTTCTTCTTCTTCTTCTAAGATTTGGTGCTCTAACTCTGCAGGCTTTGTGGAGACTTGTGTCCTATCAAAACATCACATTAACCCCAATGGATGCTACATATACAGTTCCAGGCATGTGAAAAGAACCTCCTACCTTTTCAGAATTCAGTGAGGTCAGGACATGCAGACGAGACCCTTAACAACCCTTTAAAAGAACACCTAACCCAGGAAGTGTTGATGTAGTAGAAGAAGTTTTAGGTGGTATTTTTGGGGACTGGGGTGGGTTGGGGAGGGGAGGGGAGGTGGGCTTCCCTCTCATTTCCATTTGTCCTGATTTACATCAATAATTACTTGTTTATACTTACATTCCAAACAGCCCCACATCAAAAATATCCACTACTATTATTCTTTGCTACTGAATAACAAGTTGTTTTCCAACTGTTACCAGTCAATTCTTTTCAAAGGAGGTTTGAGAATGCTCCTAGTTATGCCCAACTGGCATTTTTAATGTAAAGTGCACCATTTCCACTCACAACACCGCCAATCTTCATTAAGGGGAGGAATAGCTTGTGTTCAGTTTTGATCACATTTTCTGTAGTACATTGATATGAGATTTCATGGAGTAAGTCTGAGATCATTGTCTGAGATCATTGCCACACATGGCACTGATAATAGAAGCTCTGCACCAAAGCTCTGCTCCCTCTTCCACCCCCTCCCATTGATGCTGAGAATTGAGTCAGGCCCTCATGATGCTAGTATGCCAGGTAAAGCACTCTACCATTGAGCTGCCTCTGGCTTTATAAGAAAGCTTTAAAAGAAATTTATTCTTTTTACAGAGTTCTGTTTTTCTCCATTTAGTACGCGTGAGAAGAGAAATATGTGTGCCATGGCTCCCATGTGGAGGTCAGAAGACAGCTTTTAGGAGCTGATCCTCTCACACCATGTAGGTTCAGGGGACCAAACTCAGCAACAAGCTGCTTTTATCCACCAATCCACTTCTCTAGCCTGAGTTCAATACTTTCTAACGACACTGAATGTCAACATCAAAGTACCCAAAGCCTTAAAAAAGCACAGTAAATAGATACTGCATGTATCATTGGCTTTTCTACTTACAATGTGTATCTAACTTATCTAATTCTCTCTGAAATAGTATACCTAACTAACTTTTTATTTTAATGTACCATAAGTCTTGCTTCACCAAATTTATACAGTTCTTATGTACACTATAAACCCAGTCTTTACCGATGCTCTCACCCTCAAGTCTGGGAAGAGAGGCCAACTGTGAAGGACGTAGATTTCAGAGTAACTTGTCTCAGTTATAAAATATAAATAAAATGTACCTAAGATTAAAGTGCACAGTTTCCAATAGAATTTTCATCTTGTGAAATGATTCTCTATATAGTTCTTATTAGGTTACAATTCTTTTCTACAATACTGCAGGGAAGAAGACACGGAGGTGCCTGAACAGAAAGGGCCTTTTCTTTTAGCTTCCATGCCCTGACACTCCTCTGCTGGACTCTAGTTCCCTATGTACAGCAAAGCACACCACTCTCCTATACTTAACATCTTAACTTCACATTTAATCAATATCATTCTCTCATGAACAAGACAATTCAAGTTAACATCTTTGTGAAAACTGCCTGGTCAGATTGACTTAGAAGAAGTTATTATGATGATTCTCCAAATTTAATTCCTATTATTATGTTGGATTTTTGATTTTCACAATCTCTCCTTATTAATAAACTATGAAAACATAACTAATTATAAAGGTCATGCCATCTACTGTAAGGCTTACCTTAATTTGAGATAAGTATATAAAGATTCAATCTCAGATTCAATGAAATATAATAGTAGCTTGTGTTTAATCTCCATCTCCCACCCCCCTTTGGAGACATGGTCTCTCTATGTAGCCCTGTCTTGAACTCAGAGACAGGCCTGCCTACCCTTTGAAGTACCAGAATTATAGGTGGCACCAGATCTGGACATTTTCTTTGTTGAAATAAAGCTATTTAAACTTAATCTATTCATTCAGTTTTCCCCTCTGCCTCCTTTCCCCAAATAGACAAAACTCTTTATGGTGACTTAAAAGAACTTGGCCTTGGCACCATCACCTCTCCAATGGTTAAGTATACGGGGAAATGTTTTCATGTGTATGGTGTTCTGTCCACACGTATGTCTATGTACTATAATATGCCTGGTGCCAAAAGGGGGTGACAGATTATCCTGAAAGTGGAATATAGTCAGTTATGAATTGCCATGCAGGTGCTAGCAATCAAATTCAGATCCTCTGGAAGACCATCTTAACCACTAAGTCATCTTTCTAACACCCAAAGCCCTTCTTTGTATGTGCTGAGCTCACTGGTGGAAGATGATTTATTTTTTGTAGTCTTTAATCTTAAGTCTTGTTTGTCAATAATACAAATGCTATGACTAACATTTAGCGTTCTGAATGTTCAGTGGAAAGTAAATGAATCCAACGTTCTCTTCAACTTACAAAAAGACACATTCCGAGTACATGTATTTTCATCACATATGTGACAAGCAAAGAAACTCAACAAGTGAAAACTTAGACATGAAGCCTTAAAAAAACAAAAACAAAAACAAACAACAAAACAAACCCAACTTACCTTGAAAAGCCAACTGGCAAAAGTTACTTGGCAGTATCCAAGCCTCCAGAGTATCCCTAAACTTGGTCAGTCAACTTACTAACTACAGTTTAGATATGCAAACTTATTACTCAAGAAGTCTGGCTACAGCATAGCCAAAGCACTATGGATTAACCTACTTGTAATTCACAAGTACGTTTTACTATAAAAAACTGAGGTGTCAACATTGCGAATATCAGCTTTAAAAGAAGAGTGTAACTAAGAATGATCTTAAAAACAAAACAAGAATAATCTTGTTAAAAATGTACTATTGCTTTCAGGCTAAGGGTGCAGTGAAGTGGTCAAGTGTATGCAAATATTTTCTGTATTGGGCTCAATTCAGAGTACCTTACACACAGGTAAAAACCACTGCCTGTAAAGCTAGGAATGGTGGCTTGCACCTACAACTCCAGCACTCAGGCAGTCAAGGCATGAGGATTGCTGTGAGCTTAAGGCCAGCCTGGGCTGCAAAAATACCATCAATAAAAAATTAAAACAACAAAAACAAACCAAATATCCCACCCACCCCCAACAAACCAAAACCAAACCAAAGAAACTGTAGCCACGAAATAGTTCACAAATCTTCTCTGTAAGGTCCACATGTACATATTTTAGGTTCTGTGAGCCATATGCAGTCTCTGTAATATTATATTTTTCTTTTATTAAACTGCTTTTTAAGAAAGTATTAAATCATTTTCAAGTTTTTAGGTTATACAAAAGAACAGACCATTGGAAGTTTTGGTTTAAACTGTAGTTACCACTTGGTTCTAAAATAACAGACTAAATCACCAAAGGATTTAGTGGAAGGCCATTAGTGGAAATATGCCTTGACCTGGCAGATACCTTCTAGCTTTCAACTTTTTTTTTTTTTTGAGACAGGGTTTTTCTGTGTAGCCCAGGCTGTCCCCGAACTCAGAAATCCGCCTGCTTCTGCCTCCTGAGTGCTGGGATTAAAGGCGTGGCCACCACTGCCCGGAGCCACTCAACTTTTTATGAAGGAAGTTCTTCCTTATCCCCTGCCAAACTCGTCACCAGGGAATGAGCCTGCGCTAAGATCCTAGGCCCGATGACCCCTCAGTCAGTCATGTTCTCAGCAATGAGCTTTAAAGCTACAAACAGAATAACAAATAATTCCTTAAGAAGCACTTACATAATGCCAAGAAAGCATGCTTGGAGGCCATAAGAACTAGCACTCTGCGAAGAATGTCCTTGTTGATAATATAGTTCTTTATGTGGTAGGTATGGTGCTCCACACAAAATGTTAGCAATTCCAATACAAGTGCTAGTAACTGCGCAGTTTGAAAATCATCTAAAATAAGCAAAACACAATCATATATATGCTGAACAGACAACAAACGGTGTAAGAAATCACAGCAAGCACCCTTCATCTTTGGTGTAATTATGCTCTCTTTGCTTCCCCTGATTTCATTGCATTCTGTGCTTTCTTCATCCTTACAGTGAGCTCGTAACAAAAGTATACTTACTGATTAATCTTTACTCTCTAAAGTCAGCAAGTCTCTACTAGTTTTTTCTACAACTTAATACCCACTGATTATACTTATATCACAGTACCTTCTACAAGTTCTTTGTAAATGTTGGGTGTCTTAAACATACTAATCTGGAAACAGGCCTCAAATTTTACCAAATATGAATAAACACAGACAGAAGCAAAATGACATTTCACAGACTTTGATTTCTAGGGTCACAGAATAATTTATTTAACGTGCTGGGCATGTTAAATTCTAGCACTTCAGAGACAGGAAAAAAGCCACTTTTACACCAACACTATTACAGTTTTTATTAACACATGAATAATAATACTATAAACTGAATATGTTTTAAATTAAACATACTACGTTGTGAAATTATTAAGGGACAATAATATATGGGCCCCTAGATAAAGTCTCAACAGCAATTTCCCAATAGTGAGATTAAAACTACTCTTTAAACACACACCTAAGTACAAGTCCTGAGGAATAAACTATAATAGCTTGCCATTTATCATGGCACACCCTTGTGATCCCAGCATTAGGGAGGCTGAAACAAGACCTGAGACCAACGTGGATCCCCTAACAATATCTCCCAACCGACTGACCGACCGACGGACCATGGAAACAAATTACTTTCTTTTGCACTTCCTGTTAGCTGTGATTATGGTGCTTTAAAAACAAAATTCACCTTAAAAGTCTCTTGAAAATAAATGAAAAAAAAAAAAAAAACCAAAAAAACAAAAAAACACAACAAAACAAAACCCCTCAATCTATTTACTTCCTTGCCTCTGTCTTTTCCTTTACAGACTTAATTATTTAGTTATCATTATTATTCAAGATTTATTATGTATATAATGTTCTGCCTGCACATACACCTACAGGTCAGAAGAGGGCCCCAGATCTCATTATAGATAGTTGTAATCCAATTGTGGTTGCTCAAAATTGAACTCTGGAAGAGCAGCCAGTGAGTGGTATTAACCTCTGAACCATCTCTCCACGTCTATTTTTTATTTTATGTGCATTAGTGTTTTGCCTGAATATATTTCTGAGACCATGTGTGTGTGTGCAGTGCCCACAGAAGCCAGAAGAGAGTGTTAGATAACCTGGGACCGGAGTTTAGATAGACTGTTGTTAGTTGTTGTGTGGGTGCTTGAAATCAACCCGGGGTCTGCTGGAAGAGCAACCAGTGCTCTTAACCCTTGAGTTATTTTTCTAGCCCTAATTTCTTAAATCTAATTACTCGACACCAGCTTTGAGTTTCACAATTCAAGAAAACTATGAACCTGTATTACCTTACCTTTACTAGGCTTGTCTTCTGTTGTATTTGCTAGTAAGGGAGCAGTGAGAACATGCATACAGTGCTTGTAGAAGAAACCCAGAAATTCAGTCTTTTCTGTTTTCTATGGAATCAAAAATACTTTGATGAACTTTAACTGTATTGGTTAGCAATGAAACACACACTGCTATGAAAAGGAGAAATGGCTATGACTTACATTGGCAGTGGCTAGCATGTTCTCTGGGTCAACTAAAGTTCGAAGCAGACCCATAAGTTGGACTGCTCCTCCAAGCTCAGGATCTGTATCACAAATCATATGTTCTATAATGAGGTTGATGAGCAAAATATCCTGGTGATAAAAAAGACACATAATATAGATTACTAAGACAGGTATTATATAATTACGGCTACCTCTAGCTGTCTTGTTAAATCTCAAATAAAACAGAATGACTGACTCATTTAACAGGATAGATGGAAGTGTCTTTTCCCGATGGGTGATTCAAAGACAATAAATAGTACCAAAAGAACTTTAAAAGTACTGCCCACTCTCTTTGAGACGAGGTCTCACTATACAGCTTTGGCCATAATTCATAAGCATCTATCTGCCTGACTCCCACGCTTTGGGGCTAAGGTAGTGTTACCACCTGTGGCCTTTTCTATTATCTGTAAACTCATCTGACTAAAGAAGGGAGGGGTACCAAAAGAAAACAATCCCACACCACAAAGGTCAGATTTGGTGTTAAAACATGTCTTGCTTCTTTCTGTACTAACTCTATCTGCCTTCTGCAGAAACTCATGAGCTTCACACTCATGGCCTCAAAGTAAGAACACTTAGCTAGAAACTGTTTAACTATCCTTTGGTTTCACTGCATCTACTTTTATAGTTTTCCTTTATGGCAATAATAAATTGAATAAAATGAAACTAGAGTGTACAGAACAGTAGTACATTATGTGGATTTCAAATGTCAAAGAAAACCAACTTCTGGTTTCCTAAGGGCTTTTAGGGCTGGTGTTCTTGACCCAAAGGATAAATAAAAACTGAGGGAGATAAAGCGAGCAAGCTCCTTCCATTTGTCTATATATACCGTAGTAAAACAGACAAGGACAAAGAAAATACAGACAGTATATGGAAATGACTGGAAAATGAAATCCAGAGGCCTAATGCATGTTTGTGAAGTGTGAGGACACACAGGTATGTCTGCTCACCCAGTGGCCACAGGGCCTACAAGAACAGCCTTTAGGGTTAATTACTCAAGATAGTCTGGTACTTAAGGTAGGACTATTGCATAGAAGAAAAATGTGAGGTAAGAAAGAGTCAGCAGTTCATGGCACGGCTCTGCACATACTCTAGCACTATAATTTTAAAACAAACCATAAATATAGACATTATCAGGCATTCAACTTCAATCTGGCACAGATTTTTAAAATAGAAGCGGTTTCATTCTGTACGAAACACTATAAGCTGACATTCTGCAGACTTCCTTCCCCTAAAGGAGATACCATTTTCCCATTCTCAAGGAGTTTAAGATAGTTTAATTTATTGAGTAAAAAGGAGCTTCCAAATATTTGGAAGGAAAATAAAAACCAGAGCATTAGGTTAATAAAACCGAGTGAAGAACACACACATGTTCAGGTTTCTTCACATATTATGTACCACATAATCACACTGCCACGGCCTAAGCTACTTTTAAAGTCAATTCACTGACTCTAATTTCTGGTTAAATACAGCTGCAGCATACAGGCAATTGCTGTTCTTATTCTTCCCTAGGACTTTTCAGGGGCCATATTTTATTTCTTCCATCCTGATGAATTCTGAGAATCCACCTCTGGTAGTGCTTTCCAATGAAAGTTACCCATAGTTCCGCATTCAGAATGGTCAATTGATTTAAGGGTTTAATAAACCATTATAGCCATCTTAACTCACAATTGAAACAGTTGACATCAAACACAATAAATTTATAATCTAAGGCAGAGGAAACTGAGGGACGGATGAGCCATCTGACAGTATGGCTACCTGTTCCCAAAAAGCACAGTAGTTTAGATCTAAAAAATACGTAACCCCAGCTACAGCCTCCTATGCATAAATACTTACTATTAGTGTAAATAATATTTACCTTGCTGGTTATTTTTTGCTCTGTTAACTTCTTACTTACATCATCATTCTGTTGTGCCTCCTGCATGACAAACTCTCGTACCATGGATGGGTTATATTCAACCAAGTATGAGAATATATCAGTAGCAGCACTTCGCACCTGTGTATCATCCATGCCCTGCAAAGGAAAAGTACCAGTCTCTGATAATCTTAAAAACACACAACTTTATCAATGAAATTACCACAAAGCACTACAACACAAAAGAAACATCTAAATGGTTGCTGGGGAGGAACTCCCAGCAGTTTTCCCGCTGCTTGATATTCCAGCAAACAACTCCCTATACATGTTTACCTGTACAAGCAGCCCGACTTAAAACCAGTGTGTCACAAAACAAAAACAAACAAACAAAACAAAAAACAAAAAGAAAAAGACATGAAAGGAAGAGGGGATTCAGCAAGAGTGGGTTGGGGAATAGGATTTCAGCACACTGCATGAAATGGTCAGAATTGTAAACATTTATGTAAGGGTCAATTGAGGAGAGTGCTTGGATAGAGCACTTGTCAAGCAAAAAACAAAACAAAAACACAACACACCCTCCCCCAAACAAAACAAAACCCCAAGTTCAAATCCCAAGAACCCAAGTACGGCCAGGAATGCTAGTGCCCAAATTGTATAACTTCAGTGCTCCGATGGTACACAGCAACATAAAGCAGGAGACTTTCTCTCAAACAGGATGGAAGGGAAAGATCCATACCCAAGTAGTGCTATATGACTTTGACATGCTCAGTGTCTTGGGTGACTATACTTAAATATACATACACAAACTTTATTGGGGGGGGGGGAGCAGGCAGCATAAATACTAAGGCAAAGGGCAAACCTTTGGAGGCAAGGCCTCTCTGATGTGCTGTGCTACATAGTCAAGACTAGCTGTCCTGTGAGCTTCTGGACAATCCCCTGTCTCAGACTCCCATCTAATTATGAGTTCTGGGATTACAGATATATCTATATACTTAGATTTATCTGACCCATCTCCCCAGCCTCCTTAAGACATATTTAAAAGCATTTATTTTTTTAAAAAAAAAAAAAGGAAAAAAGGAAGAAGGCCAGGAGCGCTTGAATTAAAGGCACGAGCATGAATCACAAAAATGTTCAGCCTTGCCTTTTGTTTTAACATTTCATTTGATAGGCTACAAAGCTAATTATTAAGAGGTAATAAATCACTGTTTGTATGTACATATGTATTACTAGGTCTCACTATATGGTTCTCAGTGGCTTGGAATTCACTGTGTAACAGGCCAGCCTCAATCTCACAGAAATTTGCCAGCCTCTACCTGAGATTAGAGCTGTGTACTACTACACCCAGCAGAAAATTATTTTATCCAAGCAGTCTGTTAATTAAACACATGGGGGACTCTAATACTGGGATTATATTGCTTCTGTTAACTTTATGTAATGCATAGCTAGTATTAAATATCAACTACACTCAAATGATTTGGTTATTATATAAAAACAGTTGGATACACACACACACACACACACACACACACACACACACACACACACACATGAAGGTATATGTGTAATTATTAAAGAAAGAGGCCCTTAACTTAAGAGAGAGCAAGGCGGTGCATGGGAAGGAGGAAAGGAGGAAGTAATAGAATTTCAAACAGTAAAATTGTATGACATCACATCCAGCTTTTGATATGGGCTCACACAGGTGGTTCAGAATGAAGAGAAGCAGACTCACAAGGATGACTTCTAAAGCTGGTAAGATGCCCATATTTGACAAAGTCTTGAAAAACGCATCTCTGTTTTGGGGTTGTAGCGTTTGAGAAAATGCACAAAATTCTTTTAAAAAGTTAACCTGAAATCAGGAAAAAGGACAAGTATTAAAAGGTGAATATAAAATTAGAAAAGGATTGAGGTTGTTTTACTTCTTTGCCTGCCTAGTATTTGTCTGATTTCTTACCAATTCTTGTCTTTTTTCCTCATCAGTTGCTTCATCTGTTAGCTGTGCAAACAAATCTGTCAGAAATTTTTCATCTTCCTATGAAATAAATGACAGATTTAAGTATCTTACTGGTAAGATTGTATAAAATATAATTTCAGCATTATATAAATTCGCTTGATAAGACAAAGATGACATTTTTTTTTTAAAAAAGGAAAAAAATTAAAAGACACATGCGTGTATATATGTATGTATACATACTGTCAAATGTGGGGGTGTATACCTTTATTCTCTGTGCTAGGAAGGCAGAAGCAGGTGGGTCTCTGAGTTCCAGGCCAGCCCAGGCTACATAGTGAGACTTTGTCTCAAACCAAAAACAAAGATAGACTAGAGATTTCCATCAGAAAGATTACCTTTGTACTTTGACAAGACTCTTTCCCTAACCCAACCAGGAAGTAAAAGTTTCATACCCTGCAGGCCAGGGGTTTCTCATACTTTACTATAGTAAGAGAATAGTCAGACAGTATGCAAATGAATGAGTATAGCTGTGTTACAACCAAACTTCGCCAAGTGGCAAATACTTTAAAATCACAGTACTGGGAAGGCAAAGGGGGTTGGGGGGAGGTTGGAAACTTGGGAGGCCAGAATGCGCTTTAGTGAGATCCTGTCTTAAACAAACACATACAAATGCAGTCATTGTTTGCCAAGCTCATTTTTCCAAGTTTACATGAGCTAACGGTAAATTAAGGATCTAAAACCTCCTTCCAATAAAGATGAAAATGATTCAAGTTTTTAAAATCTTAAAATTAGAGCTTTAAAAAAAAATCTATTTTTTGAAGATAATTATTACATATATAGTCTTTACCACACTAAATTATTTTGAAATAATTAACACATTAATATTTAATTTAACATTAATTTTGAAAAGGCCTCAAAAGATTCTATCACAGGGTATTTTTCTGAAAAAGTAACAGGCCATACAGATCAGCTCTGGTACCAACTGAATTTTCCTCATTACACTTTCTCATCTAGATTTTGATAATTTAAATCTATTTCCTTAGCTACGAGTACATGCAATACCACTCCAGCTAGAGTGTAGGTAAATGAAGACTACAGCGTAGGTTAGTCTTTTTTTTTTTTTTTTTTAAAAAAGAAATTACATTTATCTACATATTAGAAGTGAGGGGAGTGTATGCCACAGAGCACATATGGAGGGCAGAGAATAACTTTTGGAAGTTGGTTTTCTCCTTCGAGCACTGAGCCATCTTCCTGGTCATATGTGATAAGTAATATATTCACTATGGTAGATGTTTAGCAAACATTTTCTCTATGACACTTGATTATAAAGCTGGTTACTTCTAAGAAAGTATAAATAGGCGTAAATACATATAATTCTGACCATGTTTTCTTCTTTTATCAATATACCGATGGCATCCAATTTCAACATACATCCCGGCTTAGCATCAGAATATTTAATGGTATTACAAGGAACTAGTCAAGGGTAAATTGTGTGCCTTTGTATGTATACATGGAAAAGACTGGTAGGGAAAATTAACCTCTAGGGGCTGGAGAAAAAGCTCAGTGTTTAAGAAGCTTGCTGTGTGATGAGAACATGATGAGGTCCCAGCACCTAGACAACAGCTGGGAATGGTCTTGTACACACCATCAGCCCCTAATGAGTAGGGTTGGAAACAGGGACAAATAAGGACACACAGTCCAGAAGGAATAAGTCAGCAAAGTAGCAGAGGATATCCTCTGGCTTCTGTGTATACAAGGTGTGTTTACCTGTAAACACATGGACAAATATTACACCACACCCACACGAAGAATAGACTAACATTTTGTCAAATACTATGGGACATAGTTCACATTCAAATCAATGAATAGAAATAGAGAATGAATGAAATAGAGATCCTTTTGTAAAGCTCCTAAGTATTATAAAAACATTCAATTCTACACTGTAATGGTTTCACTTGATCTTCAGACACTTCATCGTACACTATGGTACTAATATGACCAACACTCAGATGGGAAACTCAAGAGGTTAAACAGCTGTTCCAATCACATAGCAGCTACTAAGTAACAACTAAGTAGAATCCAAACTGCCAATACTCTCAACTATTACAAAAACACACTTTTGGGAAAGTCCCATGCACATGTGGTTTTAGGTACCTGATATGGGTAATAGGATCAAACTCCAGTTCTCTAGAAGAATGTTCTTACGTCAATTAATTTATCATAATGCAAATTAATATTATCAAAATATCTACCATAATATCACAAGATTAAGTTTCAATGCAATGATTTAAGAAGTTATTTTTTGCTTAAAGCAATTAGCATTTTAAATGTTATCAATTAACACAGGTACCTTTTTTATAAGCAGGGGAGGGACAGACAGGGGACAGGGAATGGAGAATGACCCAACTTACCTGTAACATACCAACAATTTCTACCTTGTTGAAGAAGATAAAGGAGTGAAGTGTTGATAACATGTTTTCTTCAAAGACTGAAGGAGTAGGAAGAACCATATCTTGTATGTACTGAACTCTGTATGTCTGATGAATTTTTTGTTTCAGCTCAGGATCTGATATGGGAATTACTTCTTTAAACTTGGCTGTTTTTGTTAAAAATTCCCTGTGTTTTCGCGGTTGTGATAAAGTTGGGTCATATTCCAAGCATCCAATGACGTCCATTATACATTCCTCAGAGAACATGACTTCAAAAAGAGCAGTCCGATTCAGGAGGAAGACCCCTTTGATGATCTCATATAAGTGGTGCAGTCCTTCAACATTCTCCAAATCCTCACACACATGAAAAAGCTCTAGAAGCTTTTTAATATAACCCTCATTTTCCAGTGCTAGTGCGAGTTTCTCACGTCGGAGGGGGGAAGGTAAAGATGATGCCACAAGCTCTGCGATTTCCTCAAGTCGACTTAATTCACACGATGGCAATTCTAAACCTGGTGAGGACATATCATCAAATCGCTCCTCTTCAGATTCATCTACCAGGTCCTGAGTGATGTCCACTGAAGGGTCCTTTCCTTGAACCTATAAAAAAAGATTTTGTGGTGGCTAACAAAATTCAAACAGTAAATCTAAACAATAGCCTTAGATGAAGGACACATTATTTTAAAAAACAAAACAAAAACAACCCCCCCCCAAACTGTAACTACAAATTTCAAGTTTTAAGAATCTTTTCTCAAACTTGATACAACTGTCTACTATGCTGTAACTCTCCAAATGACATGTTTTCATGTTTATGAAAATTGAAAGTCAAGGAATAAGCAGCTTCCTGAAGTACAAGCGTCAGGAGCAAGTATCTAAGACAGCCTAAGCTGAGACTGTCATCACAGATCACAGTCACTTCAAGATCTACACACAGAGGATGATTATCAAAGCATCCAGACAGTCTTCTGTCTATGTCTTTTCTAACTAGGGAAAGTCCAGAAAAACATTCCTAGAAGTGTGCCATATATTAGATAAATTCAATATTTAAGTAAAATTCAAATGAATATCAAATATAATAATGCTATGGCTATAATGAATATATATAATTATAAACAAAAAGGAGAAACCCCTAATGTCAATTGATTCGCAAAGACCAGGGAAAAACTAGCTTTAGACCAAAGCATATCAATGGTGTATTATAAATGCTAGGTAGTAGCTCTATGATAAGGAAAGCTGTTTAGGACACAGTGCACCTATAATAACAAAGATACACATACAGTAAGTGAAATCTGTATAACTGTCCACAGGAGTATCTGTTGAAAGTTAAATAAGCGAGCCGGGCAGTGGTGGCGCACGCCTTTAATACCAGCACTTGGGAGGCAGAGGCAGAGGCAGAGGCAGAGGCAGAGGCAGGTGGATTTCCGAGTTTGAGGCCAGCCTGGTATACAGAGTGAGTTCCAGGACAGCCAGGGCTACACAGAGAAACCCTGTCTCGAAAAAACAAAAAACAAACAACAATAACAACAACAACAAAAAACAACAAAAAAGAGAAAGTTAAATAAGCAAGCAATAAAAACATTTTTTTCCATACACACAAATGTGTAAACTTTATAATTCTTCAGAAGCCTTTGTTATAAAAAATCCCAACTTTATGTCACCGTGGAAATTCTAAATATAAAAAAGACTTAAAAACAATTAGTTAAGACCCTACTGCTAAGACACCACATGTGTTGGTTGCAAGACACAGAGAAGTCAGGCAGGAGCTGGGCTGTATACTGCTGTGGATCACTTAGCTATCCAACTCATTTCTACACTAAGTCACTAGGCAAGTCTGTTCTGGGGATAATCAATTGTATTTTGATTAGATCAGATGCCCAATCCAAAGAACAGAATTCATATTCTGTTCTTTATTATAAATCTGGTCAAAAGCCATGGCTAGGGACATCACAAGCCCACATACACTAGTAGTTGTCTTGGTAAATGAACATGATGTGTTTGTTGAATTTCCTTCTGAAAAACTATTATTGTCCATATGTTAATGTTGCTGTCAGCTCTGGTGAGAGAAGCTTCTTTTTGAGGTAGTTGCAATGACTGTTAATGTTCACTCATCAATTGGACATCTCTCCAAGGGTGATTCAGAAAACATCACTGGAGAAGGAACAGAAAGAACACAAAAGCCAGAAGGGGTGGAAATGTAGCACTGTACACCTGTCTTCTGGGAATGTCATGCCATTCTTGAGCTCACAGCAGCTAAGAGTACTTGCAATACTGGGCCCACTGACATTCTGTGGGGGAAGTGGGGGAAGGGCTCATGGGGCCCCATCACTCCCATCCACCCTGGGCATTCATACACAGCTAATGGTCAATGAGGGATGTGTAGAGAGGCATTTCCTTCAGCGGTGTAGGATACCCATGCTCTTATAACAAACCACCTTAGTGAAACTCACTGTGATAGTTGGACAGATGGATAAAATGAAAGTCACTTAAGTAGAAGAAGGATTGAGAAAAGGTCTTAGTGAGAGTGGGACAAAAGAGGGTAAAGGAGGGTGCTGAATGACAATTATGTACATGTCTAAAAATGTCATAATGAATCCCATAATACATAACTAATATATGCTAATTTAAAAAGAAAAGGGAACTTAAAAGTCTTTAAAACTTTAAACACAATTTAAACTTAAGAGATTGTGAAATGAAATAAATTTTGCTGAGTATTTAGAATACTATTAGATCAGCCCAGTAGGTCAAGCAGAGTGGTAAAGGGATGTAAAAATTAGGTCCTATATGAAATTACTTAGCAGGACACACAGTATAAGCCTTTAGTCCCAGCACTTAGAAGGAGAGCAGATCTGTGAATTCAAGGTCTTCATATTGACTTGCAGGTTATCCAAGGCTACAAAGCAAGACCCTGGTGATGGTGGAGAACACAAGGACGAGATAGACAGATACACACGCTTGCATGAGCACACACACTGGAACTGAAAGATTTTGCAAGGGTTGATGACTGATGCCTTGAAATATACTAGAAGGTGATATGACCTTGACTTTAAACCAGCTGGGCTGCCACACACACTCAATTTCTACCAGGAATAGTCTCAAGTTAATCCTGTGTTGTTAATTACACATTTTCATCACAGCTCTAGGTTCCTAATCCCCATACTACGTCTTTATCCAAAAAAAAAAAAAAAAAAAAAAAATTTTTTTTATTCATAAACAAAATTAAAGACAAAAATGCATCTCTTGAGCTCAGATCTATTAATTGCTAGCAAGGGGATACATGAAAATGGAAACATTTTTAGCTATTTTAACTTCAAAAAAATGACGAAAGGGCTCCAAGAAAGAGAAACATGGAAATCTAGAAAACTATTAAGTCAGAACCCACAAAATAGTATCTGAGGCCAGGCTATGGTGGCACATGCCTTTAATCTCAGTACTTTGGAAGCAGAGGAAGGCATATTTCCTGATTTCAAAGCCAGTCTAGTCTACAGAGCAAATTCCAGGACAGCCAGGGCTACACAGAAAAACTCAAGTCTTAGAAAAAAAAGTAACTGAGAAACAATACTTGGTGGATCTTTTGTTTTGTTTTGTTTTTTCGAGACAGGGTTTCTCTGCAAGGTAGCCCTGGCTGTCTTTGAACTCAGAAATCTGCCTACCTGATTAAAGGCGTGTGCCACCACTGCCCGGCAGGTGGATATTTTCTTAGGGTAGGACTTTATCTCAGATGGACCCCAGAACACATTATGTAGGTAAGTTTAGCCTAGAATTCTTATTGATCCTCTTGCTATCACCTTCATGTGCAGGGATTACAATGGTATGAGCTACCATACTGGTCAAGAAATGACAATTTGAATATAAGCTGTATGAAGTTGGAAAGGAAAAATAAGAAAAATAAAATATAATATAAAGCCCTTAGGAAAGTGTTTACAGAGAAAGCATACAAATAATGTGTTATTTGTGTTGCAAATGAAGATAGGTTAAAACAGCAACAACAACACATGGCATCAAAGACTGAGGAAGCTGGACACAGTGGTCCACGCCTAACCCCAGCACTGAGGAGGTGGAGGCAGGATAAGAAGGTGTTTAAGGTCGCCTTAGCTATCTAACAAGTTCAAAGTACGGCTGGGCTGCAACCCAGTCTCAAAACCAGACCAAACAAAACACTTCCAACAACAACAACAAAAACCCCCATAAGCTGGAAAGATGGCTCAGCAGTTACTAACTAGTACTTGCTCTATCACCCTGATTCAGATCCCAGCAACCATGTTAGGTAGCTCCCAAATATCTGTTCTGAAAGGATCTAATATCCTCTTCTGGCCTGACACTAGGACACACAAATATAAACACTCAGACACACAAGCATACATATAAAAATAAATCTTAAAAACAACAGGGAATAGGTTCAGAATGTAACCTAGATGAAAGAGCACTTGCTTAGCAAGCATGAGGCTTTGAGTTTAATGCTCAATATAGAGTAATAAAACTCAGGTATAGTAGCTTACATGTGTCATCCCAGCACTCAGGAGGTAGAGGAAAGCACCCACCTTTTGGATCATTAGTCTGAAATCATCTTCAGCTACACAGGCAAGCTCAGGACCAGCCTGGGCTACTTGATACCCTGTTTTAAGAAGACTAATGAAAGGCATAGTAAAGATGAGACAATATTAAGACTAGCCAAGCAGGATATATACAAACTGAATCCAGGATTACTTTAAATACTGGCTTAATAGGAGACCATTCAACTCAGACAAAGGAGAACAAGACATTGCTGGTGTAAAGAATACTGTTTTCATACCTAAACCCACAGATCTCCCCCTTTTCTAGGAAAGAACTCTACAGGGCAATAGTCATGTGCTATGAAAATAGCTGCTGGACAGAAAACAAAGAAAAACTTAACACAGAAAAGACATTCCAAAATAAATGTTAAGTCCTTTTTCTCCTTTTTTAAATAAACAAAAAACGTTTTAGTCCACATTGGTCTTGAACTTATGATTCTCTTACCTCTCCTCTTGAGTGTTGGAATTACAGAAGTCTGCACTATTCCTACCTTTAGTCTGAGCTTTTCACTGAGCCAGTGCAGAATTTAAGAAATCTATCTGAATTTTATTTAAAATTTTGGACATTAGTTGAAAGCATTAAAAGAAATAAATGTCAGATGTTAATTCCTTGTAAGATGTGTAGCTAAGACCCTTCCACTCTATAGGCTATCTCTCCTTTCTGACTGTTTCCTTTGCTGTTCAGAAGGTTTAATTTCCTGAGCTAGTAGACATCTCAGAAGGACCTTACTGTCTGTATCTCTAACACAGTTTCCCTTGAAGTTGTACATTAAAACTTTGATCTAAATGAAATTGAACTTTGCACAGGGTGAGAAACAGCAGTCTAGGTTTCATTCCTCAGAAACAAATCAATGGAGGACTGGAGAGATATCTCAGCAGATACAGAGTACCAGCTGCTCTTCCAGAGGATCCAGGTTCAATTCCCAGCAACTACATAACAACTTAAATGTCTATAACTCTAGTTCCAGGGGATCTAACACCCTCACACAGACACGAATGCAGACAAAACACTAATGCACAGAAAATAAAATCAGATAAAGCAACAACACCAGGCAGTGGTGGCGCACGCCTTTAATCCCAGCACTCAGGAGGCAGAGGCAGGCGGATCTCTGAGTTCAAGGCCAGCCTGGTCTACAAAGTGAGTTCCAGGACAGTCAGGGCTACACAGAGAAACCCTGTCTCGAAAAACCAAAAACCAAAAACCAAAACAAAAGTTGTGTTCTCCCTGCAAAAAAATGGTAAGAAATACAAATTGGTTGAATTTAGCCATGACAGAGCACACACACTACACTGTGTACCATAATTATGCACAATTTTATGAGTTAAATAAAATGAATAAATGTTAAATATTCTCAGTCACCAAGAGAACACAAATCAAAATGACAAGATTTCATCTTGTATCTATCAGAATGGCCACCATGAAGAAAACAAATGACAGAACACGGTGGTAAAAGATGTAGAGGAAACATTGCTGGTGGGAACATAAACTAATTGCAGTCACTACGGAAATTCGTACAGAGGTTCTTAAAACAAAAACAAAAAATAGAACCACCGCATGATGGGAATTTTAATACTCCTAAATAAACATTTGAGAGAATTTAAGTCAATATATCACAGATACTTGCATGACCATGTTCACTACACCATTTAAAATAGCCAAGAAAAGAAGCCAGGCCCAGAAGCACATCATCTCCAGGCGGGTGGACAGAGCAAACACGGTATATATACTTAATGGAGTTTTATTCAGTTGTAAAGAATGAAATGTCATTTGCAAGAAAATGGATGGAACTAGAGATCATCACTAGGCCAGACAGAGAAAACCATTTCTTTTTATAGAGAGACATGAATGTAGAATAGGCTCTTTATTGGGTGAGACAGATTTGGCTTTCTTTTTTTCTTTTTGAGACAGGGTTTCTCCGTATAACCCTGAAAGTCCTTGAAGATCTGCCTGCCTCTGCCTCCTGAGCATGTGCTACCTACAAACTTGCTCTTCTTGTGGTTGTCCCCAGCTCTACTGACATTCTTCCTCTTGCTCAGGGCAAAACTTAAATCATCTTTGGCTCCCTGTTTGCCTTTCACCCCATGCTGGTGTTTGTAGACTGTGCTGTTCCTGCCTTCAGGATCTGCTGAGCCTAGCTCGTCTCTCACTCCCCCACAATCTCTCAACTGGGGATGTCCCCTATGCCCCAGTTTATCCTTAGCACAGGGGCTCCTATGCTTTGGATAAGTGTATCCTGAAGAAGGAGATCTTGAGGGGAAGCAACAGTTAGGTAATGGAGAAGAAGAAAGATAAACTACGTGTTTTCTTGCATAGGCAGAATCTAGCCTTAATGAGACAAAAGCAGGACTATTTAAGGAAAGCGGGAACCAGGGGAGAAGGACAAAAGGCAACAATGGAGATGTGAACAATGCACGACAATGTATATTTAAGTATCATCATGAAACCCACTATTTTGTATGCTGAATGAAAAATTATTAAAAACAGTGTATTGTTTCTCTATGCTCATAATTACCTGACATATTTTTTCCCAAATTTCATCGCATCCAGCTTTTTCTTGAAAGCTAAGGGCCAAGTCATAATTCTCTGCTTCAGACCACACAATCAGAGTGTCCTTTGAACAACAACAACAAAAAAAAGTCTGAATGACTACATGTGTTATCACAAACCCTTCAAGGTAGTGTATATGGCAAATGAATAAAGTAACAGGCAATAGAAATTCATCAGAACACTGGTTTTATTCACATTTCCAACATTTCTACTGGTAATTTTCACTCCGTCAAATCTATACAAGTGAAACAATGTTTTAAAAATAAAAGTTTGGCCAATATATGAAAAACACTGTAAATAAAATGTATACATAATACTTACATACTAAAAAGCAAACAACCCCCAAAACCATTATACCAAGACCATCTTCATGCATTACATTACTCTGTTTGTGCACATGTGTGCAACACCTATGGAGTCTAGAAGTGGGGGATCTCCTGGAGCTGGAGTTGCAGATGGTTATGAGCTGCCATGTGGCTACTAGGAATCAAATCCAGGTCCTTTGAAGAGCAGCTTGTGCTTTTAACTGCTGGGCCATCATCTGTCCAGCTCCCAGTGTATGTTATAGTCTCATTAAAATGTGTAACGATCAATCTATCCCTTCCCTCAGTTGTCAACAGCTGTTCTTTACCCATGGCTTCTTTAGCCTATAAAATTATTGGTTAAGCCAGGAACGAACGAGCCATGCCTCTAATCCAACACTTAGGGGCTGAGGTAGGATGACTGCCTTGAGTTTGAAGCTAGAATGGTCTATAGAATGGATTCTAGGCCATGCTATATATACTGCAGTGTGAGATCTGCTCTCAAAGCAAGCGTGGTTAAATTATAACATGTGAGCCACTCGTTTATTTACAGTTTTTAGTATCCCCATAAATGTCCCACATGTCAAGAAATAGCACATTCCTAGCTTCTACCACCCTTTTCTCCCATTCCAATTGGACTTGATTGTTGAAAAAGTTTAAGAGAGATGGCACAGTGTTCAAGAGCATTTGTTGTTTTTGCAGAGGAGCCGAGTTTGGTGCCCAGAACCCATATGAAAGCCCACAACTGTCTATTACTCCAGTTCCATGGAATCCAATGCCCTCTTCTGACCTCTTCAGACAATGAGCACACATGTCGCCCACATATATACATGGACGCAAAACATCGTATACATGAAAATTGACACTTATCAGTGCATGTTTGTCAGAGTCTGTTCTCTCCCTCCACCATGTAGATGTAGGGGCTAGAACTCAGGTTGTCTGGCTTGACAGCAAGTACTTTTACTGGCTGAATCATCTTACTAGCTCAGAACTTTATTTTGAAATGGGGTCTCATAGTATTGCTCTAGGTGGCTTTGCACTGGGCTGAATGGCTAAGATTATTAGTACATGTCTCTGTATCTAGTTCAGAATTTTGTATTCTAAAAAAAGAGAGGAGAGGAGGGGCTAATACCAGCCTAACATCAAAACAAAAAGGAGTCATGATGCAAAGGTTCAATGAACCTGTGTGCCCACAACAAAGTCTATAGCAATGATTAATTTACACTGTAAACAGGAGAAACTTTCAGGGGAAATGAACTCCTTTTTCACTATGAGGCTTGAATGGTTCTAGCTGCTAGGCTTGACCTGAAGGAGCCCCAAATTATGGGTTCTTAAGGATGCATCAGGTGACAATCCTCTGTCATGGAATTAGCAAGGAGCGCTGAATGTTTCTGGAGCTAAACTGGAGATCCTGGACCTGCCTTACCCTTGGGCCTTGGGGCAAGAGTCTTATCAGATACATTTCCACATAGAAAGGCTTGAATAGTGGGCTCCCTCCACCTAGCCTCTGGGAGGTCTTCCTCAGGAGACCAGCCTCTTCTATGTTCTGGATGCAACACCAATGAGAGCATCTAGCCCCTGTTAGCAATAGCCTGGGCTCAGGAAGTCCTATAATCTGGGCTAGCCTCTACTCAAAGGCTGAGTTCTCCCTAGGATCCATGGAAATCCTTCCAACCTTAGAAGCCTTCAGTGAGTACCTGAGCTGGGTAATCTCTGCTTCTGGTATGCAGTTGCCCCAACCTGCTGGAGGCAGGCATTTGAAAGTCTCACTAAGCCCACAGTCCTTATTAATGTCCCCATATCATCCTCATGTTGCTCAGGAACATTTCTGACAAGTTTCCAGTTTAACAGTAGGATTGAGGCTAGTGGGTTTCAGTGATTCCTGCCCCTGAACTCTCTAAAGCACCTACCTATTCTCCCCAACATCTCGAATTATAAAAATGTATGTTCTGTTTTACATCTAAAATAGGATCTTAGCTGTCTAAGCTTGCCTGACTCAGCCTCCTGAGTACTGAGTACTTGGGAGTACATACCACCACCATTGTATGACCTTATATGCTCTATGCCCCACTGTGCTTATGTCTGTTTCATTTTTCTGTGAAAAGACTGCAAACGTTATAGCTAAGGCCTCCAACCCTTCCATCTTCCACCCTACAAGTACTCGGACCCCAGGCACGTGTCAGTAGCCCTTACCAATGTTAACTTCCTTTTACTCTTATTTTAATACTCAATGATAAAGCAAAGTACCATGTTTATAAATAGGTTGTTAATGTAATTTTTTCACCCTTCAGAGCAATAAAGAAATTTCTTGATCCCAATGGCTCTGTGGAACATTCAGTATATTTTATTTGTATATGCAAAATACTTCAAGATAATACCTGTATGCACTATATGAAGAATTTACCTTAGGTTAGAAGGGAATAAGAAAAAGTACAGATTCAAACTGAAGTTATTTTCAAAAAACGGTAACAGTGCTCTAAGGTCTTACTGAGTCAGTTATCAGACTCTAGAGGACATTGTAACATTCTGCCTGTAGAATTCTATGACAGCACAGAAAGGAACTTCAACCACGTGGCAGTGCTAGTACTTGATCATTAATTACACCAATGCTCACTCTTTCCTTCAGGTAAAAGGAAGAAACAGCTACTTTGATTCTAGAGAACCACACATTGCTAGAATGTCAGGAATGTGAACTCAGCTTAAGACAGCTTTTTTCTCCTTTCTTTAAAATGTGGCTGAGAACTGGGGAGAGAGGCTAAATGAGTGAAAGCGCTTAGTTGCAAGTTTGACAATGCCCCCAGAGCCTAAGGCAGAAAAAACAGACTGACACCCGAGGTTGTCCCCTAATGTCTACATGTACTGGTACATACTCTCACACAAAGTGAATAAAATAGATTCAAAGAGTGGGGGATGCTCCCAAAACAGTAACCTAAAATTAAAAGGGGCCAGAAGAAATGGCTCAGTGATTAAGAGCAATTATTGCTCCCTCATGAGGACCCCAGCTACATCAGGCGTCTCACAAACACATGCAACCCCAAGAGATCCAAAGCTCTTTTCTAGCTCTGCAGGTACATGGATAAATGCACACACACATGCATGCATGCAGACACACAAAAATAAAATAGTGGCTGCTGATACAGTCAAGTGAGCACATGCTTGTCAGCCTGTAAGAGGCATAGAGTTCTTTATCAGCAGAAAAGAAACGAAAAGACAAAATAAACCAAGGCTACAGGGATGGTTCTGTGGTTAAAGAGTATCTGCTGCTCTTGCAGCGGATCTGAGTGCAGTTCCCAGCATCCACATGGCAGCTTACAACTATTCCAAATACCCTCTGCTGACGGATACCCAATTCCTGAGGGCACCAGTCATGTATGTGCTACATAGATTTGCAGGTAAAATACCCATACACACAAAACAAACAACACCTTTTAGCCATTAACAGACTATTAAAATTAGACTGTGCATGCAAAAAGTTTTAGTATGTAATAATGGCTGTCAGCAAACTTGACAACCCAAGTCTAATACCCAGAATAGAGAATCAGCTTCTTCAAGTTGTTCTCTGACCTCCACAGGTACAAGACAGGCAGATGCACACACACATTAACAGTGAGACTGGCAAAATCTTATATAACTTGTTCTGATTTTACTGTAAGGAATCCAATGATAAACTTATTTAATCACCAAATTGAAAAGATAATACACAATACACAACAGCATAACTTTTTTTTACCTGTTGTTTCTGGTATGCAGTGTTAGGATTTATTTTGGACTCTAGAAGAAGAGAACCTAGAAAACATGAAAAATTTGTTATTGCAAAACAGAAAATTAGATTTCCTTATATGTACTTATGCCTGTTTTCGCAGTCAGTTGCATGTAAACCTTCAGTTAAAGAACACATTTTTTAAAAACGTAATTTGGAGCTGGCCAGATGATGGCTCAGCAGGTAAAAGTATTATCTGCAAGAGCCTGATGACTTGATTTTGATCCCAAAAACCACTCTGGAACTAACTATTCCTGAAAGCTATCTCTACATGCCCACCTTAGCACAGAGATATTTTCACATATAGAAACAAAACAATGAATGCAATAAAGAAATTTAAATACAGCTACTTGTGGCTTAAGAAATCTGCTTACCTTTTTGGGATTGTTGGTGGTAGGACAGGTAAGTTCAAGTCTCAAGCATATATATACCTCCTAGACAAATTTACTTTTACACCGGGCAGTGGTGGCGCATGCCTTTAATCCCAGCACTCAGGAGGCAGAGGCAGGCGGATTTCTGAGTTCGAGGCCAGCCTGGTCTACAGAGTGAGTTCCAGGACAGCCAGGGCTACACAGAGAAACCCTGTCTTGAAAAACCAAAAATTTACTTTTGTCTTTTTTTTTGTTTTGTTTTTACAAGACAGACATGATAATATGAAGTGTGACGACTGGGAAGCAATAAAAACCTAACCATTTGGCTGGGGTAGTAGTGTTCACCTTTAATCCCAGCACACGGGAAGTGGAGGTGGGAGGCCAGTCTGGTCTACAGAATGAGTTCTAGGACAGCCAAGGCTACTCACAAAAACCTTGTCTAGACACCCCCGCCCCCCACCTAACCTAACATTTATAAGAGAGCTAAAGACAGCAAACCAGAAGTATGAAACTAGATATTAATTTCAAAATTACAATTATATTTACACAGAACAGTAATATTTCAATAAATATAAATAATATGTACTGATCTCAATCAAGTTAACAGACATTTCTATACCATTATTTTGTTTGGAGCCTCTGAAGTCCTCAGATAATCTGGTTAATAATGTCTGATATGCTGTATGACTTACAGAACACTTTCAATACAGTGTGACCAATGTCAAGACAAGAAATGGGGCTTTGTGTTTGAAAGTATTCACATCAAGCATAAGTAATTACAAAAGTTAAACTCCAAATATGAAGGAGAAATCAGTTCACAGGTCGCCTTCAGAAGCCCAGATTTCCTATTTTTCCTACCCTTCCTTTTGTCTCTCGACCCTTCCTTTTGTCTCTCGACCATTATGCTCACCCATCATGTCACCCCCTCCGCCCTCTGCAGATTTTAAGAATGGAACTCCACACTCATCTCACCATCCAGCCCTAGTTTATCTGGAGACAGAATCTCTAAACACCAGTTCTGGACTGAGAAGCAGTTCTTCTCTGCAGCAGCCCCCCCCCCCCCCCCTTGATAGCTGCCTCACACACCCCAAAAGCTGACAAAGAGCCAATGCTTACTACTTCCAAATTCACTTTGGCCCTTCTCTAAAGGCACTCTGTAAGTGTTTGCTCAGAGCAGTGCTGAGGCTCTTGAGGGCTCCATCTAAATCCTCTTATCCCCTCAGAACTTAAGGTGACTAAACATTTTTTTGTTTACTCACACCCACCAAATCCCCTTCCTTCCTTCCTTTCTTTCTTTTTTTTGAGACAGGGTTTCTCTGTGTAGCCCTGGCTGCCTGGAACTCACTCTGTAGACCAGGCTGGCCTTGAACTCAGAAATCCGCCTGCCTCTGCCTCCCGAGTGCTGGGATTAAAGGCGTGTTGCCACCACTGCCGGGCAGTACTTTCACACAAGGAAGACCTAAATGTGTCCTAGATAAGCTCTGATATCTGTGTTAATACTGTCAAATGTCATTATTAAGGGTATTAAAGAAGCTGTCAAGTTGGTGTATATCATCTGAATGTTAAAGGCATTTACAAATTCATGGACCTTGATAAAGTGTTAAAAGGGAAACAAATCCATATACTTTAACAGACATGATAATGTCTTGAAGCAGAAGAACTACTGTGAATTGGTGGCCAGTCTATGCTACAAAGTAAACACCCACTTTAAAAACAAAAAGGTGTGTGGACTTTTGATTGGTACTGTTTTAGTAAAACATGAATCACTGGAGTAGCAAACTCTGTAGAATAGTTGGTTCACTTCTTGAGTTAGGGTCTCATGGTGCTTTGGTTGGCTTTGAAACCATGTGTAGTGCAAGCCACCCTCAAATTCCTGATTCTCTTGCCTCCCAAATGCTAGGATTTCAGGTGTGTGTCACCATATTTGGCTTATGAAAAGAAAATCTGTCAGTAAGTATTATGTTTATCTGCTATTCTGAGGAAAGTATTCTGATTTTTAGTACATTCTTTTTCCTGAACTTTTCCTATTGTATAACGTAAGTAGTTTCTGAGATGTTAAATCCCTCTCTCTTCACCAAATGCCTAAATGTACATCTCCATCATACATACACACATCCATCTACCCATGTATCTTATATTTAAAAGCCAGGGCTCAGAAGTTGGCTCAGGAAGGTACTTACTTGCATGCAATCATGAAAAACTGAATTCCTAGCACCCATGAAGACATGAATCCCTGGGATTTGCCTACTAGCAGCCAGCCACCTTAGCCTAATCTATACCCCAGGCAGAAGAAAACCTGTCTCAAAAAACACTGGCACTTGAATGTTTGTAAAAACTAGTCCTAGATATTACTTAATTTCTATAATGAAGATTAGAAACAAACATGAAATCAAAGAAAGGATAGGAGGTATCATTTTGTGGTAGTATTTGCTTAGCATATGCAAGTCCCCAGCTGTGATACCCAGAACTGAAGGGGAGAAAAATTTAAAAGACACATCTATCTACCTTCCTTAGTAGCTGTTAAAATGAAGGAAGTCACATCAGCACACAAGACACTGCTAGCCTTCTAACCCTACAACAATACACCAGGTCCTTCTGCATTTTCTTTCCAACTTTCTCAATAATGTTACAGAATAAGGACATCAGAAAGGAAAAAAAATGACCAAAGTTGAGGCATTTCACTCCCACCCCCAAAAGCCTGGGTAAAATACTATTTAGAACAGTGATTCTCAACTTGTATGTCAAGACCCCATTGGTAAAAATCTCCAAAAAGGCCTACATTGTGATTCATAACAATAGCAAAGTTACAGTTAAATATTAACAAGCAATTTTATGGTTGGGGTCACTACAACATGAGGAACTGTATTAAAAGCTCACAGCATCAGAAGGTTAAGAACCACTGATTAGAATGTTCTGGGCTATCTGAGAAATGGGGTAAGACCTTTTCTAAAACCTTTCCCCCACACCCCTCGGCCGTATCTAAGACACCACTTTAGAAGCCCAGCTCTGATCTCCACTACTCCCCGGGTAGTATATAGGTTAAAACTGGGAAACAGTTCTTCAACGTAGGAGTTGAGTAAGGTAACAAAAAACCAAATTACTCTTTTACTCCCATGCTTACAGTTTTTAAAATTTATTCCAGCCTGTCTAATCACTTGTCTCTGCCACCTACTGATTCTTACTGGGTCAAGTTATGAACACATGTTTAGCCTACTGAAATAGTTCCAATTAGTTGGGCATAGTGACCTACACTTTTAATCCCAGTGCATACCTTTACTCTGAGCACCAGTGAGGCAGAGGCAGAGCCAGGCAGATCTATCTCCAAGTTCCGGGACAGCTGTGGTGCACAGAGAAACCCTGTCTTGATGGAAGGAAGGAAGGAAGGAAGGGAGGGAGGGAGGGAGGGAGGAAGGGAGGACGGGAGGGAGGAAAGGAGGGAGGGAGGGAGGATGGATGATCCTGAGACTGGAGAGATGGTTCAGTGTTTAAATAGTTGCTGCTCCAATAGAGGACTGCAATTCAGTTTCTAGCACCTATATGGCAGCTAACAACTATCTGTAATTCCAGTTCCAGGGGATCTGATACCCTCTTCTGGCTTCCACAGGCACCAGACATATATGTGGTATATATAAACCCATGTAGACAAGGCCTCAAAACATAAAATAATAATAATAAACAAGTATGATCATAGCAGGAGACTACAGAAACATTAATGAAGAGTCAGAGAAGGGTCTCATCAAAAGCAACACAGGAGTCTGGCAGAAACAGCAACTGCAGTAAGCATTCAGGACAGTCTGTCCCTATTCCAACTCATAAGAAAACACAGGTGTGGTAGCACATGTCTTCAATCCAGTACTTGGGATGCAGAGGAAGCTGCCTCTCTTTGAGTTCAAGGCCAGCTTAGTCTACATAGTGAGTTCTAGAACAGGCAGATCTACACGAGAAGAAACCCTGTCTCAAGAAAGAAAAAAAAAAAAAACCAAAAGAAAAACACATCTAACCATTATTTTGTTGATAATCAACCATTTTCTTTCTTTCCTTCTTTTAAAGATTTATTTATTAGGTATACAGCTTTCTGCCTGCATGCCAGAAGAGGGCACCACATCTCATTACAGATGGTTGTAAGCCACCATGTGGTTGCTGGGAATTGAACTCATGATCTCTGGAAGAGCAGACAGTGCTCATAACCTCTGAGCCATCTCTCCAGCCCCTAATCAAACCATTTTCAAGTGAATAAATATCTAAGTCTCAGTTTTAGTTTCCAATACAGTAATATTAATGGATACAAGCAAATGAATTGTGTGAGATCCTCAGAATAAGAACAAAGGTATATTCTAAGCAAAATCTTGAGAAATGCCACCAAATGGGCACTGCATGAAGAGGGTGGATACTGTGCTACTTCATGAGAGGTTGTATAACCTCATACAGATAACCTAACTATACTAATATACCAATAACAGATGACCAAAACGGCTCTTCCTATAAAATAAAATGTGAAGTGTTTTCTTGTGATTTGTTGTTAGAGCCACTTAGATGGGTTGGGGATGAGCGAGGGTTGCTATTTATTCCAGAATGTATCACAGAAAGTCTCAGAGAACTCTTAACTAATTGGCACACAGACTTAAACAACCAACCACATGGTGGCTCACAACCATCTGTAATGGAATCCGATGCTTTCTTCCGGTTTGTCTGAAGATAGCTACAGTGTACTCATATACATAAATAAATAAATCTTAAACAAACACTTTTTTTCTTAAGGTCCAGCAAACTCCAAGCCTGATAATCTGAGTTAGATCCCTGGGGCTCACATAATGGAAGAACTGACTCTTGTGGGTTGGTTGCCCAATCTCTTCCTGTGTGTGCATGTGCATAAGAGCTGAGATAGTTTGGCTCTAGAGGTCATGGTGTTTCATGCTCTCTTCAGTGCTATTTTCCTCATTTTTGTTCAGTGTTTTAATAACAGAGATTTGATAATAGAATTCAAGAAAAAATTAAGAAAAATCAAACCCAGGCTGGTGACAACAGGCTACTTGGAGGCTGAGGCAGAAAGAGGGCAGATTCAAGGTTTATGTGAACAAATGAGAGAAACTCATCTCAAAATAGAAAGTCAAACGCATGCTCTGGGGAGAAGGCTCAGCAGTTAAGAACAAGCACTGCCTGCCTCTACAGAGGGCCAGAGCTGATTTCCAGCATGCATCCCCTAAGACTCACAACTACTTGTACACCAGCTCCAGGGGATAGGATTCCTGTGGCACTAGAATTAACTTGTGCATAATTAAAATAAATCTTGAGCTGGAGGAAGACAAGCAAGAGAATACTATTGTTGTGTAGCTCAATAAAACAGTGCTGTCTATGCTGTGCAAGTCCTAAGTTCAACCGCTAGTACCTCAAAAAGCTGGAACTGCAAAAACGAAACAAAGTACCATGGCCCCGCCCCAACACCTAGATTTCTTGTTAAGTGTAGAGGAAAAACCCTCATTGAAAAACTATTCAAAGATTCAAAACATTAAAGTTTGTGGTTAGGAAAACAATGATACGGGTATTCACTGTAAGTTCTGTGAAGGGCAGATCCCAATATAATATACAAGCAGTACTTAATAACTTAAGAATTTTAACTGACAGCCATTTGCAACAGGAAGTGGAGCTTTAACAGTGACCCAGCACCACATTACAAGCACAAGGTTCATGACACTGCTTGCTTAGTCAACATTCCATGCAAACTGTCATCACTTCTAAACTTCTAGTACATCTACACTTACTCAGCTTTGTAAGTATACTTTATATCCTTCACAAAAGAAGCTGGGTTAGTATGACACTGCTTTGACTAGGGATGGTGTAGTCCAGCAGAACACCTGCTTAGCCCGCACAGGCTTCAAACCCTGTGCTGAGGGTTGGGGTAAGCTGAAAACTGTAATTTTTCCAACTCTATCTTCATCATTAACCCAACTAGATTCAGGTGGTACATAAATGTTGTATTTTGGTCCTGTTCTTAGTCGCAACATGAATATAGATAGCTCCGCCCCCTAACTTCACTCCACTCCAACAGAATACAACTTTCCCTGAATATTGTTGTCACCAGCATCACAGCTTCACAAGCATGAACAAAGCACCACCATAAACCGAGTTAATGGCCAGGTGGTATGGTCCATGTCTACAAATCTAGCATACAGAAAAACAGAGGAAAAAGGACTTAGATTGAGGTCAACCTGGGCTACACAGCAAAGACTTTGGCTTTAAAACAAACAGAAGCAGGGGCTCAAGGGTTAAGAGCACTGGGTACTCGTCTAGAGGACCCAGGTTGATCACCAGCACACATTTGGTGGCTATCAATTGTCTGAAACACCCGTGTAAAGGGATCTAGTGACCTTTCCTGGCCTCTGAGGACAGTTTGCACGTGGTGGCTGAGCTAGGAGAATCAATCACTCAAGTCCAGGAGTTTAGGGATCAGGGAGGAAGGGGGAAAACATTTTTGATGGGTGAGGTGGAAGGGACTGACAAAGATTTCAATACAGACCAGGAAAGCCTCAAACTGAGAGTCTTGCCTCAGCTTCCTGAGTACTGGGATTAACCATGACCATTCCAAATACCATCCCTGATACTGTGCAAGCAACCCAGAGTAAAGAACACTGGTATCTTCCTATCTTCCTTCCTTCCTTCTTTCAGCTAAGGTATAGCTCAGTATAAAACATGTGCCTAATATGTGTAAGGAAATCATCCCCTGTATGGAGAAATTCCAATCTCTCTAACTTTTCTTCAATTCTAAAACTGGCAAGGTTGACATTGTCCTTCAGCAAGTTAAACGGGAAATGAAGCACAACACCAAATCTTTGCTGGAACACAGAGTTATCTTAAAACTTGAGAGAAAAAAAGTGACTTGTCTTCACTAAAAAGGGGGGTATGCTTGGGGCTGGAGAGATGGCATGGCAGTTAAGAGCACTTACTTTGCAAAGAGGACCTTAGTTCAATTCCCAGCACCCACAACCATCTGTAACTACAGTTCTAGGGGATCTGATGCCCTCCTCTGGACATTTCTGGCACCAAACATGCACATAATTCATATCCATCCAAAACACTAAGCATATAAAATAAAAAGAATAAATTTAATCTTAAAAAGGGTGTCTTTCTCTAACATAATTTTGCCAGCAGACACCTACCGAATCAAAGTGTAATCCAGGAAATGGACTAACAGCTCAGCAACACATTCCTTTCCAGTAAAGCAAGGAAAGGTAAACTACAAATTAGCCAAGCTGAATAGCTCATGTGTGTATGTAAATGTGGCCACGAATACCGACCTCCAGAAACTGCCTTATTTTTGGAAAAGCATGTATGATGGTTTGAATAAGAATATGCCCACACCCGAAACTGGCTTATACCTTTGAGTACTTGAGTCCCCAGTTGGTGGGACTGTTTGTTTTTTAAAGGATTAGAAGGCATGGCCTTATTGGAGGTGGTAACAGTGAGAGCAGGCTCTCACATTTCAAAAGACACACCCACCATTCCTAGTGTGTTCTCTGCCTCCTGCCTGTGGATCAACATGTAAACTCTCAAGTAGCTCTTGAAGCTACTTGTCCTCATGTCTTCACTCTAACATCATAGACAAACACTCTGGAACCATAAGCACAAGTAAGCCCTGTCTAAGTTGTCTTGGTCATGGAGTTTTATCACAGCAATTTAAAAATAACTAAGACAGTCTGGGATGTCAAACAAGAAAATGTAACATATCACAAAAGCAGTCAGTGATCTTAACAGTCTCTCCAGCCATGAAGTAAGCTTTTGTGATATGTTGAATTTCAGGGGTGGGGATGTACTTCATTTGCCTAGCATGTACAGCCCTGGGCTCACACCACTCTATTTCAAAAAGTTAGAAATTAAGCATCTTGTTAAGTCAGGCGGTGGTGCACACCTTTAGTCCCAATATCCAGGAGGCAGTGGATGCCAGGGTTTAAGGGAAGCTTCGTGTTCCAAAATGTAATATGTAGCCCTAATACTTTGATTACACATATGTACCTCTAGACTCTGCTAAATTTTCAAATTATAATCTTGAAAAACTCAGATTCATGGTGGGGGGAGAGACACAATTACTAGAAGTCAAGTCCATTCACAATAACTTTTTAAGTTTCCTTTTTTTCTTTTTTGAGAAAGGGTCTCTCATGAAGCTTAAGCTAGTCTAGAACTAGGGATACTTCTGCTTCAAGCCCCCCATACATTCATTCCGTTTACAAGAAAGATTATGAAATTATGCCATTTAATTTTCTACAGGACAGTGACCCATTTTACGGAAAAGCAAATACTTCCCATTTTGTCAGGCATGATGGCAGACACTTCTATCTGTAGTCCTCGCCCTTGGGAGATGAAGGTAGGAAGATAGGAATTCAAGACCAGTCTTGGCTACATGAGACCCGCTGCTCTTGTATTGGACTAGGGTTCAGTTTTCAGAGCGCACATGGTAGCTCATGACAGTGTAACTCCAAGTCTAAGGGTCTTCTGACCTCAACAGAACCAGGCATGCATGTGGTACACATATATACAAAACACCCATATGCACAAAATAAGTATTTAAAAAAAAAAAGCTTACATTATCCACAATGGAAAAAAAAAATCTCAATTATATGTAACAGAACAGAGAGCAGCACAATACTGGGTGATCCAAACTAGTAGTAGGCACCATAACTTTAAGCAGCCAAGCAGGATCCTAGCTAAATAAATATTTAAATAGAGCTATCTTACAGCTCAAAGTATGGCTAAATTGGTGCTTGCCCACCACTCATAAAAGCCCAGGGTTTGACCCCCACTATCACATAAAGCATGATGGTGGAGCATAATAAGTAATCTTAACAAGAGAAAATGGAGGCAGGATTAGAAACTGAAGGTCAACCTCACTATATAGCCAAGTTCAAGACCAGCCTATGATACATGAAAATTTGCCTATAACAAAATTAAAGTCTGTAAAACTTAATTTTGTTTGCTTTGAAATAATCCTTGAGGCTAAGAATAAAATAGAATGTAAAGAGACTAAAGCATAAGAGATTACATTCACTATAAGGAGCTGTAAGTGCTTTAAGTTGTAGGCTAGATTTCTCACTAAAATAATCTACCACCACCCCAAGCTGAACTTGTACCAACCTATACTTAGCACTTCAGACTCGCAATTACCTATAAAACACGGCTAATTACATTACCTAAATATGAGAATGGTTTTAAGAATTATGTGTATAAATAAAAATGAATTGCTTAAAGAGGCCCTGGCACATAGGAGGTACTCAATAAACTTGATCTATTACTAATCTTATTTGGAATTTATCTGTTTAGTGAAAAGGTTTTACTATGTAATCCCTGAACTTGAGATCCTCCTACCTTGCTTTCTCAGGGGTGGAATTAGGAGTAAGTTACCATACCCAACTTAAATCCATTCTTCGGAATTAGCTTTCCACATAACACAAGTTTAAAGGGTTGGCTAGGTAATTATGTTTAACTCTTTTCCCTCCTGGGTAAAAATAAAACCATTTTACCCATTCTAATAAACTAGAACTTCAAAATTCCAAATGGAAGGGGCTTAGAGGCTATTTCCTAAGTGATAAAAATATAAAAGGGTAAAACCTTGTTAGAAGAAGAGATTCTCTAAGAGATGATATGACATTAGGTCTACATGTTTATCCTTTCAAAAGGTCTTTGTAAAACTGGCTGGCTGTGGTAGGTAGCTCACTGCCAGTAATCTGAACACTTGAGGGGCTCAGGCAGGAGAACAGCTTTGAGTTGCAGGCCAGCCATAGCTAGATAATGGCTCCAAAACAAAACAGGTTGGATGAAGTAGCACACCTATAATCCCAGGTTTTGGGAAGATAGAGACAAGAGGATCAGAACTTCCGTATTTTTGGCTACACACAATGTTTGATTCCAGTCTGGTACTACAGGAGACTCTTTCCAAAAAACCAAAAGGATCTTTGCACAATCAAATAAAGCACACCGGTGTAAGTAAGGTTACATGTATTATTTCTGAAAGTCAAGGACTTGACCTAAAGCCTACATCTAGTTAAATCTCACAATTACATTGGGTCTTAGAGGTAGTTCAATGGTAGAGCACTTGTCTGGCATGCTCAAGACCCTGTCTAGAGTCCATTCCAGTTATCCCACCCTCACAATAAGCAGCTAACTTAACCCTGAAACCCACTTCCACTTTACTGTAAGGAAAGGTTTCCACACGTACAGACATGCAGAGGTGGAGATAATGTGACAGTCACATACGCATTCAACTTGTATGATAACAGCCAAAAATGAGCCAAGCTCTGAAAAATACACCTATTGTAACCAGAAAAATTTTTTCAGACCAAGCCTTACTATGTAACCATAGCTGGCCTAGAACTCTAGGACCTCCAATTCACTGGAAACTGCCCGACTTTCATGTTAGAAAGTAACTTTTTACTAGTGATAACTTATTTTGGGTATCTTTATAAAGATAATATGTGGGCATTATACTCCAAATTACCCGTTTTTCAATTCAAATCAAATACGTTCTTCAATTACAGACAGGAAAATCTTGGTTTCTGTGAAATGAGTTGAGTATAATCCAAAAAGGGGGGAAAAAATCTCTGAAATAAATTTCCAGTATTTCAGACACAAAACAGCTACAAATATTCCCCAACTGTAAAACTGCAAATTAATGCAACAAGGTAACTATACTCCAAACAAACAATTTGAAAAGTTTTGACCAACATGTATATTTTCTTCCATTAAGTGAAATTCAGTGAATGCAACCAAGAAAAATGGTAAACCCCGAAAAAAGGAATTCTTTTTCCCTTGGTTTTTCGAGATAGGGTTTCTCTGTGTGTAGCCCTGGCTGTCCTCGAACTCAGAAATCCGCCTGCCTCTGCCTCTCTGCCTTCCAAGTCCTGGGATTAAAGGCGTGCGCCACCACTGCCCGGTGAAAGGAAAATTTAAAAACATGAAACCGTTATTTCGAACAACCTGATCTTTAGACACTGAAAACTGCTTCCATAGACCTGAGGTGAAAGCAGAAGGACCTACTGAAGTGTTAAAAAGTACTTCTCCCAAACAGCCAACTGAACCAAATAAGGACCTTATGCTTAAACAATCAGAAAAGCATGCAATAAAATGTTCCAAAGGTTCACGAGTTCCCACAGTAGACCTACAAAGTCTTTCTTTCTTAGCCAGGTGTGGCGGCACACTTTAATCCCAGCACTGGAGAGGCAGAGGAAGGCAGATCTGAGTTCGAGGTACAAGAGCGAGCTCCAAGACAGTTGGGCTACATACAGAAACCCTGTCTCAAAATACAAAACAACAACAACGACAACAATAATCCCCCTTTCTTAAGAAAAAGACAAACAACCCCGGCCAAGACATATGTGTCATCGCAAGCCAAAGCTGCATTTTCTCTGTCTAGTGGAGCTGCCAGATTTATAGATGAGGATTGCCGACCCTAAGATCTGAAAGATATAGTGAAAACTGTTTAAAAACAAAACCAAGCACCAGAACAGAACTTTCTCCAAGTGTGCAACAGCTATGAACTTTATGAGCGCCAAGCAAGGTTTTATGTCTGCTTTACAGATTGGTGAACTAAAAAGGCAGATCGTTTTCGTTAAATGACTTTCTCAAGGTCACGATAGTGCAAAAACCACTCGGGCAGAGGATCCCAGGTCTCCGACCTTTCTGCACTGGAAAGGCGGCACAGCGCAACGTGCTCCGCTCTGCTCGAAATCCCAACGCCACAAGGTTTTCGGGTTAAGGAAACACCTCGAATGCTGTCCACCGAGCTCCACCGGACTTGGGTACCCGTGGCGTTCCCGCCTGCACTCCCGTGGTCCCAGGCTGGGCGCCACTGCTCTGGAGGAGCAAGTGAGGTCTACTTACCGTCGCTCTCTGCCCTGACAAGCAGGGACATGCCCTTCAGCCTCTCCACGTAGCCGGAGGACACATGGCCAGTACCCCGGTCGTCCCACTGCCGGTCTTCGTTGAGCGTGTAGACCTTCACCCGCCGTCGGGTGTCGGTCATCGTGCCGGCCGGGGGCCCCGCCCGAGTGGTCCAGGGACGGTGTCCAGAAAAGGCGGGCGGCCGCAAACGGGGAACTCCGGGACCTCAGTGCCGCCGCTGATTGCCGCGGAGCTGCGCCGCCGCTCGCATGGCCCGCTCCCGGGTCCGAGCCCTGGGCCGCCGCCTTCTCTCGTCTCCCTCTTCTCGGCGCTATTGTCCAGGCCGAGCGAGCGCGGCCGCCCAGCAGCCCCGACAGGGACGCGCAGCACTGCGCAGCCTACCGGCTCGTCTTTCAAACAAGGTGCGGCTCGGTTCACAGCCCCGCTCCAGCCTCCGCCATGACCTCCGCAGAGCCGCTTCCCGCGCCGCCGCCTCCTCAGGCCGCCGCCGCCATGTTTTCCTTCCTTGTACCTGGCCCAGCCGCTGCAGCCGGAGCCTTCGCTCCACTCCTCCCGCTTAAAGCATCCGAAGCCGACGAGGTAGCACTTCCCGGGAGACGCTGAACGCTCCTGGCCACCCGAGAACCCCTGGCTCTTCTTAGAAGTCGCCTTCCCGACTCCGCCGCCTCTTCCGTCTTCCTCACAGAGCCAAAGCCGCCGCCATCTTGACTCGCCCCTCAAAAGCGGCGCGCGGGGCCACCTAGGCAGTAGCGGCAGGGGCGGCCCGCAAGCCCCACCACTTAAAGAGACAGGACCGGAGACAGCAGCCTCGCTCCGGCGAAGGCCTCGTACGAGGCGGTCGCGGAGCTGCGGGGGTGGCGGGAGCGGAGGAGGCGGGACGCGAGTCGCGCCGGTGACGGACCGGGACTCCCTCGCGCTGCCCTGCACGTACTGTCGTGCAAGCGCGGGCTGCGTGTGCGTCCGTCGCACTCTGTATTCGTCATCAGCTCTGCTCTGGGCTGGGAATGGGTGTGGAGTCTGTTGGTGGCTTTGGGAGCCAGTCTGGACGCTGATTCTGGAGCTCGCCCGCCCTTCCTGGTGTGTGCCTTCTCCAGACGCTTTAGGAGGACCTTTGCAGTCGGCCCGGGGGCGCGGGCTTCTGGCCTCCTCCTTCTCCCTTGCCCTGATCTAGAGAAGCTTCTGAGAGAGGACCTTTTGGACTGCGAGGTTGGCGGGATGCAGTGAGGCACGCACTGGCCGGGCAAGTCTAAAACACTCGGCGCGGTGTGCATTGCGTGGCATTGCTCTCCGGGGTCATTCTGAGCACTCAACCTCACAATACAACGGTTACCTCCCTTTCTCTGTCGGTTATCAAAGCTGATGGTTTTTAGCCCTTGGTTGATTTGTTTGCTTTTAAACTAACCAACCAACCAACCAAACAAACCAACAAAACACATTTTGAAAGGCTTGCAAAGATAAATGCTGTACTGTATGATTAAGATGAACTTGTTTTGTTTTGAGACAAGGTCTCACTATGTTGCTCTGACTGGCCGAAGCAATGTATGTGAGAAGCTGGGATCTTTCTCACCCACATCAGAGACAAGTGCTGGCAAAGACATACCTGAAAGCATTCGCAAACGAAACTAGGAAGTATGTAAAAACAAAACATTTGATGTTTCTAAAGATCGGAATGCAATCATTTGAAGCATCTACTTGGAGTCCATGGGCTTCAAGCAGAACAGATTAGCTGTATGGCCCACTATGCTGATTATTTTAAAGCAATGGTTCTCAACCTTCCTAATGCTGGGACCCTTTATAATACAGGTTCTCTTGTTTCGGTGACCCCTTCACCCACCATAAAATTATTTTTGTTACTACTTCCTAACTGTAGTATGCAGGATATCTGCTATGTGTGCCCTGTGTTTGACCACCAAGGGGTCGAGACCCACATGTTGAGAACCACCGTTTTAAAGGGCTTTGGAGATCAGTTGGCAGAGCTTACACAGTGAATAGTTCCTTATCTGCTTTAATTCTTTACCCATCAAAGAAGAGACTTGCTTTCATCCCCTGAAACCGATTTGCTAGAGGACAGAAGCCAATAAAACATACCTAGCCAGTCTCAGTATATTATCTCCTGGCTTATTCTGATGAAGGAAATCATTTACAAACTACTTTGTGTCTCCCAGAGCTTTTCTAAATTGCTGTGCTCCAGGTCTCCCTCTCCCCTGTAAAGTGTATTTTAGAGTCTTTGTATGAGGCCACACCAGAATTTGTACTCAGAATTTCAGAATAGCCAGCTTGTGTTTGGGGACAACTACCATGAGGAAATGATTTATTTGACCTATACTTCTAGGTCACAGTCCATTGCTGAAGGAAATCAGGGCAGGAACTCAAAGCAGGAGCTTGAAGCAGAAACCATGGAGGAATGTTGCTTGCTGGCTTGCTCCCCTCATACTTAACTATTTTATAAAGTCTAGGACAACCTACTCAGGAAATGGTGCCACCTGCTGTGGGCTGGGTGCTCCTACATCAACTAACAAGACAACCCCCCACAGATATCCCCAAATACCAACCACATGCCCAATGGGCAGTCTGATCTTGGCAATTCCTAAGTGGAGTGTTTTCTCTTAGATGACACTAGGCTGTATCAACTTGACAAAGCAAAGTAGGGCACATGAGATCTGTTTAATTATCAGAATGTGAAGCAATCTTGCCTTCTATCCCAGCCAACCCTAGATTATTTGCAGAACCAAAAGTTCTTTTTACTCTGTGGGGTAAAAAGCAAAGTTCCAGAAGCAGGCTACAGTTTGGTGGCTTGCCGAGTTTTGTTCTTTCTATTCACAAATTTCTTGTCATCAAGAAATAACTTTATGAGAGCAGTTTAAAGCCTATCTGCTAATGTATTGGATATACAGAAGAATATGGGAACATATTGTGCAGTTTATTGAATAATAACACATACAATAGGCCATTAGCTTTATTTCCCAAACAGTAGTATCTTTTTCTCTGTCTTCATTTTTTAAAAGATATGACACTGGGGTTCCAATACAGGGCCTTGTACGTACGGGACAAGCGCCGCACCACTGAGCTACATCCCCACTGCTAAATCCTCTGATTCCTCCTCCCTTCCTCCTTTCTTCCTGCTGTCCCCCCTTCTCCAACAGGTCTTACATATACTCCAGGCTAGTGAGCTAGCTTTGAAATAATTCAGGCAACTGGGAATGCTAAACAGTTCATTCTCCAGATTTGAAAAACTTAATATCTAATCCCAGCACTTAGACCGAGGTAGAGGCGGGAGGATCAGAAGTGCAAGGTCATCCTCCCCTCCTGCCCTCCCCAGAGATAAGGCCACCTAGCTAGCAGATATTCCCTGTGGGAGGGGCTGACGAGAACTGAGATATTCCACCAGCCCCCCCCCCCCCCCCCAAGCACACAGAAACAGAGTTAGAAACAGGTTAGAAAGCATTCGGGTCCAACATTCTCTGGTTCCATAGTACGTTTGGTTCCTGGAAAAAAAGTAAATAAAAAAGTTTGCATCTGCTCAAGTTCTGAGAAGACCTTAATCAGAAAAAATGCTCATGTCTTCCTTGCTCCTGATCAGGAGGCCTGGATCCTTTCCAGGTCACATTAAATCTCTGCTTCCTTTTCTGTCTTGTACTTTACTAAGCTCCCAAGCCAGCTGTGTTCAAATTAACATCTCTGGTGTTCAGATGACAAGAGAACCTTTTACTTTGAAGTATTACTTTGTGGTGGATTTTTTTATAGCTTATCTTGTTTGAGTATACAAGTGTCTGCACTCCATTCTCTTCACTGCTTTGAGACGGGATCTCATATGTCCTCGGATGGGTTCAAATGCACTACTTCCAGAGTACTAGTATTACAGGTCTGTGCCACCACACCTGGCTTCTTTAACACCTTTGATAATCCAATCTTGCTGTGTAGATGAAGCCAATCCTCAAATCTCTATTTTCCTACCTCTGCCTGCCTCCTGAGTTCGGGAGTGCACCATCACCACACTATAAACCTTTTTAAAAAAGCTATCTTTAATGGCCTAAAGGTTGTGACTTATTTTTTGTAATTCCAAATACTCTTGCTAATTTTTTCTTTGGGGCTAATACGATGTTCCTTAAACAATGGGACATTTCAGTATCTCAATATCTGGTGACAGTGGCTAGGGTTGTACTTGACAAAAGTCAGGTCAGTGTAGAGCTTACATGTTTCAGACTGTTACTGAGAGAGAGGGAAGGGGATGTTTGTATCATGTGCACCCACAATTCCATCCTAAATGTAAATAAATGTTGGCACCGTTGAGAAGAAAGCAGAACATCCTGTATGGGCTGAGTATTCTGTAGCAGAGCAGTTCCTTCCTGAGGTCTGTTAGTGAGATGAATTGCTCCTTTATATAAATGTAACTTTTATTTGCCTGATGTAATTGTCATCTTGGAGGCTTACATCCTCTGTCTGCTAACCTAGGCCTAGTCCTGGAAGCCTCTGTCCTCTGCACAATCTAATCTAGGCCCAGAATGTTTTCAGCCTCTGAGAGGTGCTGAATAATCTCACTTTTTCCTAGTTCATTCTGATCCATGACTGACTGGTCAACTCAGCTGTTCTGACTCAAACTCCTCTCTAAGATAACTGATTCAATCTGGCTTCTTTCAACTTCTGACTGAATTGCTCTGCTTGGCTTCATACTAACTTTAGAAATCTGCTCATTTTCTGGCTTGTTCTGTCTTCACTTGTGTGTAGCTTGTTCTCTCTCTGCAAACTGTCTCTGTACAACTGTCCCAGTAAAACTTACCCTTCCCCCAGCCCCCATTGCTCTCTCTTGTGAGAGTTGGGCATATCCTGTTCTGTTAAATCTTTCTCTGCCACTCAATTAGACAATCACTTTCAAATTTGGGTGTTTCCTTCTACTAACTTTACCTTCACTGTTTGGGATTAACGGTGTGTGCTAAGGGTGAGTCTGTATTCCAGCCAGAGGGATTAACGGTGTGTGCTAAGGGGTAAGCCACAGCAAAATTAAAAACAGCCCCTCCCCCCCAGTAAATAACACATCTTGGGGTTCAAAGTGTGATAAAATATCCTGTAACTATACTCTTTCTGCCTCTGGAATTTACCCTGCTTCACTGGATGCAGATGCAACCTTTCCTCTTAGCTACTGCAGGAGGAAACATCCAATGACTTTTTAAAAAAGATTTATTTTTATGTGTATCAGGGTTTGTCTACATGTATGTATGTGCACTATGTGTATGCCTGGTGCTCTTGGAGGCCAGGGGAGGATGTTAGATCACCTGTTAACTGCGATTACAGGCAGTTGTGACCTACATGTGGATGATGAGAAACAAAACCTGGTCCTTTACAAGAAGCATGTGCTTTAAACTGCTGAGCTGTCTTTCTAGACCAAATACCTAAGAGGAGTCTAAAGTCCCTCTCAGAGGACCTTGAGATATCTTAGTGAGTGAGGAAAGGCACTTGCTGCTAAGCCTGATGGCCTGAGTTTGATCCTTGAAACTCACATGATGGAAGGAGAGAACCAGTTACCTTAAATTGTTCTCTGTTAGCTACACACCCCTCCCTCTCTCACAGAAGTAAAATAAATGTTAAAAAAAAAGTTACTTCAAAGTTCTCTGATACTTTTCTAAGACTGTAAGACATTTTTCAAAGGCTCTAAAAATGGAGTCTTTACTGGTTCTGATGGTGTATGCCTTTATTCCAAGCCCTTGCAGAGGCAGAGGCAGAGGCAGAGGCAGAGGCAGAGGCAGAGGCAGAGGCAGA
>JADRCH010000018.1:1542253-1728550 GCA_019843965.1 Rhynchomys soricoides | reverse complement strand
GCAGAGGCAGAGGCAGAGGCAGAGGCAGAGGCAGAGGCAGAGGCAGATGGAGCTCTTGAGATTGAGATCCTGTCTCAAAAAAAAAAAAAAGAAAAGAAAAGAAAAGAAAAGAGTATTGGTTGGAGTTGGAGAGATAGTACATCAGAGAACCCAGGTTCCGTTGCCAGAACCCACATTGGGCAACTCACAACCATCTGCATCTTTATGTATCTTCAGTACATACATCGTACAGGCGATCTAACACTCTTTTCTGGCCCCTGGCATCTGCACTTAGATGGTGCATATATATTCATTCACACTCAGGCATACACATGTAAAATAAAATAAATTTTTTTGATGAAGTCTTGGGACTGAGGATGTAGCTCAGTTAATAGAATGTTTGTTTAGCTCAAAGAAAACCCTGGATTCAGTCCCAGACACTGCTTAGACCAGGAATAGTGGAGAATGCCTGTAATCCCAGCACTTGAGAGTTGAAGGAAGAAAAGAACTGAAATTCAATATCATTCCTGGCTTCACAGCAAGTACGGTGCCAGCCTATACCATACAAGAACCTGTCTCAACAACAAAATAGAGTCTCAAGATGGCTGAGGTAGCACTGGCCTCCCAGCACTTTGGAGGCAGAGGCAGTAAGATTGTAAATTTGTGGACATCAGGACTGTATGTTTGAGGCCAACCTGAGCTAATAATGACTCTGTTCTCTGTAGCCCAGGCAGGCCTTGAACTTCCCAAAAATCTATCTCCTCAGACCATCAAGCAAATTAAAACAAACAAAAACAACAACTCCCTCTCCAAACTTGGGCAGATGCCTGCCATTGTTTGTGCTCAACAGAGTGAAGCAGGATTGATGCTGTTGACGTCAGAGACTAGGACAGAAGGGGCAAGTGGCTTCAGCCTGCTTCTCTCAGAATGCATTCTGTGGGGAAACCAGCCACTTTGTAAGGATTCAACAAGTGCCCTGCCAGAAAGGCCACCTGTGGCTGCACAGGTGTAGGGAGCTCTGGCTGAGCTCCAGATGACAGCCATAAACAGCTGTCCCCATGTGTGTTTCATTAGAGAACGGTGCATCTGGCATTTCATTGTAACTGCAGGAGAGGCCTCAGGCCAGGGACTGCCCAGCTAAGCCTTCCACATCCCTGACGCATAAAGTCCAAAGCACAGTAAAATTCCTGCATGAGTGTAGATTTTGGAAGTAATGGTACACCATAGTAATAGGAAGCACTGTTATCTGTATAATTGAGTCTATTTTCTTTTTGTTGTTAGTGTTTTTTGTTTTGTTTTCCAGACAGGATTTCTCTATGTAGTCCTGGATGTCCTGGAATTCACTCTGTAGACTAGGCTGGCCTTGAACTTACAGAGATCCACCTGCTTCTGCCTCCTGAATGCTGGGATTAAAAGAGTACACTGCCACCACCTGGCAAGTCTACTTTCAAAGAGGGTAGAAATACATTTAGTCAGGACTGAATGAATGGGCTCTAGATAGTTTGTGTTTTATTTTAAGGCCTGAGCATGTCAGACAATTACCTTGAGCGATATTCTCAGCTTTACTTGTAAAGTGTCTGCTGAGAAAGCATGAGAATTGGATTTCTGGTACCTACCTAAAAGATAAGCATAGTGTCTTATGCCTATGACCCTAGTGCTAAGGGACTGAAGACAGACGGATCTGTGAAGCCAGCTGGCCAGCCAATGTAGCCAGTTAGTGAGAGCCAGGCTGAGCTATTGATAGATCTCAAAAGTAAGGTAAAGGGATTGGAAAGAGTGCTTGCTTCTGAGGGCCCAAGTTCAGGTCTAAGCATCGTATTTGTGAGGCAGCTCACAAATGCCTGGAATTCCAGCTCCAAGAGATTTGATGTCCTCTTCTGACTTTCTTGGGTACAGACACTCACACACATGCATAAAATAAAAAGCCAACTAAGGCAGAGAGTTAAGGAAGATACCCAGTGTTGAGTATCTATGTATGAGGTACTCATACAACGCTGAGTATGCTATGCACCTGAATGTACACGTTCATATACACACATGGGAAAAAACCCTGCTGGTAATAGGTATGATGCTTTTATGTAATGGATTTTCTTCCTTTGTTAGTAATGGGGATTAAACCTTTCACATGCTAGGTAGCAATTTACCACTGAGCCACACTCCTAGCCTTTTACTGGCTTATTTATTATTTGATATATGATGTGTATGGTATGTATGCATGAATGTGAAACCTTTGGAGTTCAGAAGACAACTTTCAGGAGATGGTTCTGTCTTTCCATCATGGGTTCCAGGGATTGAATTTAGTTTATCCGATTGAATTTAGGTTACAACGCTTTTACTTGCTGAGTCATTTCACTAGCCACATTCTCAGTCTTTGCTTTTGTTGTTGTTGTTTGTATGTTTGTTTGTTTTTGAGAAAAGATTGCCCAAGGTTTGTTACAGACTCATTGTATATGATAGGTTGACCTTAAATTTGTCATTCTCCTGCATACGCCTCCAGAGTACCTGGAGTTACACACCTGTACAACCAGGCCTGGCTACGTATCTTAGTGTTTCCACTGCTATGAAGAGACACCGTGACCAAAGCATCTCTTACAAAGACAAACATTTGATTGTGGCTGGCCTTCAGTTTCAGAGGTTCAGTCCAGTATCATCATAGCAGGAAGCATGACAACATCAAGGCAGATATGGTGTTGGAGAAAGAGCAGAAAGTTGTACATCTTGATTCAAAAGCAACCAGGAGAGACTAGCATCCTCAGACAACTAGGAGGAAGTTCTCTTCTGCAATGGGTGAAGCCTGAGCATAAGAACAGACCTCCAAAGCCCACCCCCACAGTGACACCCTCCCTCCAACAAGGCCACAACACCTGACAGTATCACTCCCTATGGGCCAAGCATATTCAAACCACCACATTCCACTCCCTGGCCCCCACAGGCTTGTTCCAAAATATTAGTCTCTGGGGCCATACCTAGCCATAGCATAATGCAAAATATATTTAGTCCAACTTCAAAAATCTCCATAATCTATTCACAGTTTCATCAATGTTTAAAAGTCCAAAGTTCAAAGTCTCTTCTGAGATTCATGCAATCTCTTAACGGTAATCCCCTATAAAATCAAAATCAAAAAGCAGATCACATTCTTCCAACATCTTGGCATAAGATACACATTACTGTTCCAAAATGTCATAGTGTGAAAATACTGCAGCAAAGCTAGACCAAAACCCAGCTGGTCAAACTCTAAATTCAGAGTCTCCATGTCCACTGTCAAAGCACTCTTTAGATCTCCAACTACTTTTATACTTTTATGACTGCTATTGGCAGATCTGGCATTCTGCAGCAACAAACTTCATTTTCTTTCTCTGGTTGCACACCCCTGTTAGCAGCTTTCATTGGCAGTTATCCCACTGGTCTGGCATCTTGGGGTATCCAAGACAACTTCAACTCTACAGCTTCCTGTTCTAATGTCTGGGATCCATAAATGAACTTTTGGGATTCTCCAAAGGACTTGGGTCACTTCTCCAGCTCTGCTCTCTGTAGCACTCTAGGCTGTGGTTACCTCCACTCCATTGCTGCTGCTGTTCTTAGTGGTCATTCCATGGTACTGGCATTGCCATATGCTGGGGTCTTCTGCTGCATGTAGGCCTCACCAAAAGTTTCTCATAGATTCCCTTCATGGTGCTAAGCCTCAATTTCTTCCTATGACCCCATTTAGTCCTGGGCTGTCAACTGCAACTGAGGCTGCATCTTCACCAATGGCCTTCCCTGGCTTCTTGAATGCCAAACCTCATCTTCTCTCCATGATCCCTTCATGTTTTCAAAACTAGTACTACCTGGGTGATTATTATAAACTACCAAGTCTAGCTGCAGCAGGAGTTACAACCTTGCCCATTTCTGGAACACAGCTTCTTAGTGCTTTTAGAAAACACTTCCCAGAAGACTTCACCTAAGTGATGCTGATCACCACTAATTTCTTAGCTCCAGTTAACAAGCATCAATTTTCCCAGTAGTCCCTTCTATTCTTGACTCTAAAGCCAGAGCTATATGGCTGAAGCTGCCAAATTCTACTGTTTGCTGGGGCTGGAACATGCCCCCTATTTTATTATCATCAAATTTTTGTTTTCTAATTCCTTCACACTGCCTAAATTTGCCTGTCCTAGAACTTGTTCTGCAGATTGACCTTGAACTCAGAGATCTGCATGGCTATGTCTCCTAAATGTTGGGGTTAAAGGCATGTACTACCATGCCCGGACTTAAGCTTTTCTTCACATAGAACTTGCTCTGTTCCAGGCTGGCGTTGAACCCAGAGATCTGCTTGCCTTTGTCTCCTGGGATTAAAATTGTGTACCACCATGCCTGGGCCTGAGCTTTAATAACACCTAACATGATCTAAATCTCCTGTGTACAACTGCAAATGCATAAACAACTACGTTTAGCTGGGTGGGATCTTGCCCCAAAGTCACCACTCTCTTAATCTGTTTATCTCCTTGAATATGGAATTCAGCTCCGTTCCTTGGTGCCCGTTTATTCTTTGAACCATACATTTTGTAAGTTTCTCTTTGAAGCTTGTTATACTTGATCAAAATGCATTAACCCTGAAAACATAGTCTCTTTTTTTTTTTTTTGAGACTTTCTTTGTCAATGCAATTAATCTGAGTCTCTTCACTTTAGCCTTAGGCGACTATTCTGACAAGGGTGAAAAGCAGCAATATTCTTCACCAAATATAACAAAAAAAGTCTCTATGCACATACTAACATTCTTCTCTTCTGAACCTCTTGAGCCTGCCTCTCTACAGTTCAAATCACTCTCAGCACCAGTGTCTTCCCTTTCTCTACTAGAATGGCCCATCAATCCCCACTTAAAGCATTCATTATTTTCCAAAACCAAATTTCCAAAATCTACATTCATTCACACAAAAGCATGGTTAACCCTATCACAAAACCTCAGTCCCTGATACCAACTTCTGTCTTAGGGTTTCCATTGCTGTGAAGAGACACAATGAGCAAGGCAGCTCTTATAAGGACAACATTTCACTGGGGCTGGCTTACGGGTTCAGAGGTTCATTATCATTAAGATGGGAACATGGCAATGTCCAGGCAGACATGGCACAGGAAGAGCTGAGAGTTCTACATCTTTCTCTGAAGTTCGCTAGGAGAAGACTGACTTCCAGGCAGCTAGGATGAGGGTCTCTCAAAGTCCACCCCAACATTGATACACTTCTTCCAATAAGGCTACATCTAATAGTGCCATTCCATGGGCCAAGCATATTCAAACCACCACACTAGAATGAAAGAATATGCTATATACTGGGTCATTATTATGTTTGCAAAATCATATATCTGATAAAGGATTTTCTAGAATATGTGAAGAACACCAAGATTCAACAGTGAAAATCAGATAATCCAATCTGTGAAAGACACAAGCTGATATTTTACCAAAGAGATAGCCATAAACAGCTCTAGCTATTAGGGAAATGCAAAGTCATTCCATAATTAGATATGTATACATACCTAACAATGACTAAAAGAAAAAAATGTAATCAACTTTTGGTGGCACAAAGAACAGGTTGCTTATTTTCTTGCAGATGGTTAGTATCCTAAAAATAAAAATTAATATGACTCAACATTGGTACTTTCTGGATAGGTGACAACATTTTCAAGGATATTGACTTTGCCCTTTAAGTCAACATGGCCGATGAAATATCTAGTTCTCAGAATATATGATATGTGTGTGTGTGTGTGTGTGTGTATGTGTGTGTGTGTGTTTTGCGGGAATATTAAAAAAGATGGAATATGGCACATGTTCCTGAGCTATGCCCTGGTTCTCTCATCCCCAACTGGTTGGCCAGCCACACACTGGCAAGCAATGGTTGAGCTGCTTTTATCTTGTGGAGCTCTGACTCAGAGCTCCACGATCTCTCCACCCAGCTTACTAGGTTCCCACTGGCGGGTCACTAACCACACCAGTCCCATGCTTCAATACACCCATGGCCTCTGTAGTGCACATCAGGCAAACCCACACTTTGCTGCTGTACCTTTCTCTCTGGAACCCACATGAGCCGCTGCGTGAAGGAAAATGCAATACAAACTTAGCTCAGAAACAATGGTAACTCAATCTCTGGGCGCAATAACTAAATCCTAATCTTGTAAGCCTTATCAAAATCTGATTCCTCTGGTGGCAAATCCTTTCGGATCTGCCATACCAGGAGACTCTAGTAGCTACATCTTACCTACATGCTGTCCCCATTCCAAAAAGACCCTCCCTCTTTCTCCTGCTTCCTCTCTTCCTCTCTCTGACCTGGAAGTCCCTCCTACGTGCTGTGATTGACTCCTTTATTCATTAGGGGGTTGGTTCTCAAGAAGTCACAGGTGTAACTCACTCCTCACACTTGTCTGAAGCTCCTCACAGAAGGGCAGAATTAGCATCCAAATGCAAACAGCCCCAGAGTAATATATATATGATAAAATTTATCTTTACGTGCATGATACTGGCCCCCAAGATTTAGTTGCAGTCTAGATGAGCACATTCTCACAAACAACAAATTGTGTTGTGTAAACATTGCTTGCTAATCCTCTCTGACTGGTGAAATAAACATGGCTGACAGCCAGTTATTAGGGAGGATAGAGGTAGGCAGGGCTTTGGTTCCCAGGATGGGGATCACAGGTAGGGACCACAAGGAGAGAAAGAGAAGAAAGAAGACAGAGAGAGCGGGAGATCTCTTTTAGGATGGCCAGGGGCACAGAGCAAGGGAGAAAAGTGCATCCTGACAAGGACTGATGGAGCAAAAAGGACGAGTAACTTGGGGAGTGTACCTGGGAAATAGCCAGTCTAGCCAGAGAAAAATAAGGGTAATCACCCAGCAATTGTGCTAAAGATGATTAAATAAATCAGTAAGACTCTGGCTCGATTACTGGGGTGCTGGCCAGGTTATAATAAGAACTAATAGAGTTATTAAATACCTTACAACAACAGTACCTACAGAGATCAGAAGGTGTTGGGTCCCCTGAAATTGGAGCAGTCACTGCCCTTGCAGAGGACTGAGTTTCTGGCACCCACATGGCTGCTCACGACCATCTGTAACTCTAGTTCCAGAGGACTGATGCTCTCTTCTGGCCTCTGCAGGTACTGAATGCACACACTGCACATGCACACACTGCACATGTGTACATGGAGGGAAAACACCCACATACATAAAATAAAAATAAACTTAAAAAAAAAGAAGGACATGCAGGCAGCTTGACAAGTCAAAGAATGGCTCAGGCAACTCAGCTAGCCAGAGTCTCTTCCCTGGTGTTCCACTCCCCCCATCTCTGGAGCAGTTTTACTGCTTCTGTAGCTGTGATGAGGGCCCTATGAATCTCCTTACTTTCAGCTCTCTAGGATTGGTAAGTTTGTCTATGTCTTAGTTGTGGTTTCTACTACTGTGATATAACACCATTGTAACTGTTTAATTATCCAATATTTATACCAAGAAAGACATGGGAGGCATAAACTGAGGTAAAAATCTGCTAGCTTAGCAAGCGATCTTTATTTTCTTAACTATATACAAAATACCTATTTACAAGCTTGATTCTACAACTAAAATGTTAGTTCTTTAGGAATCTCTTTCTATCTGTGTCATCCTACCTAGCTAGTCTACCTTTCTCTTGAGCTCCCCCAACTCCAAAAGGGTCTTAGATCTCTTTCCTAGAATACTTATTTACCTATGTCTTGCCAGCTGCTTCTCTGTTGTTCCTGTAAGCTCGAAGAGAAAAAATCCCTATCTCTTACCTGGAGTTCCTTCCAAAAAGGGTCTTCCAAGCTGAGAGAGAAAAAGAGGGAGGGGAGAAGGAGGAGGGGGAGGGGGAGGGAAAGGGAGAGGAGAGCACTCTAATCAAAGGTCCAATTGCCTATAAAAGAAATCTCTAGAGCTTCCTCCCACACCCTTGGCAGGTTGAGCCATGTCACCATCATGATGGGGGGACTCTAAGCCAAGTCAATAGGGTTGGAGTCCTCACTGTAACATTACAGTGACTCGAGGCCACCTAGCTGATTTTGCCCCAGCTCATAAAATAGTCAGTCTCTCCAAAATATCCTGCTGGGAGCCTGTTCAGCCTGGAATGGGTTGAAGCAGAACACAGCGGTGGACATAGGTGTAGCTTTAAAAGCTGCTAGTCTCTGGCCTTCTAGCTCTCTAACTTCATGGAACGCTTGCTGATAACTTCTGAAAAATCCTAAAAACTTTCTTGCTCATTCTGATGGTTAAAAACAGCTGATTTGGGCAATTAACACCTGTAGCCTAACAGCTGGGAATTAAGTAAAGGATTAATTACTTAGGGCTTTTTTTCCTCTCTTGCCGAGAAGCCTCACTCTGGCTTGTTAGGCTGGAGGGAGGTTTGGAGCAATAAACTTTTATTGAACCAGGAGAAGGAAAAACTTTTACACAAGCAAGTATGCATAAACTCACACAAATTCATATACAAATTCAAGCATACATATTCATACATCTTTATACAAACCAGTTGGGCCGACTACATACTTATAATTACATACTTACCCACACACACCCATACTTACATATGCATATGGAGCAAAAGACCAAAAACCAGTGCAGAAAGTACTCATTCATTCTGGATGGAACTCCAATCTTCATTGCACAGAAAGAAAAAGCTTCTATCCTTTTATTGCTAAATGAATCAAACTCGAGTCTGTAAGAAGAAAGCTTTGTCCTCTTTAGTAAGTCCAAGCCTGCCTTGCTGTTAAGAAAAGACCTGTTCAGTTTCATGGTAAGGAGAAGCCTGCCTGCTATTTCTGCTCTCACTGCAGCTTCTTCTTTGTCTCTCTTTCTCTCTGCATTCTGCACATTGCTCTTTCAATTTCTAAGTCTCCTTTTACTTTCTAACATTCTACTCTGCCGTCTTCCTTCCTGTCTCGTGTTCTCCTCCAGCTCTGGTGTAATAATAATGACCTCCGAGATAATAATTCCAAATGCAATTGAATTGTTTCTAGTCTTCTGTACCTTACCTAGGAAAATAGATAACATGATTTTAAGCATCCTTTTTTTTAAAAAAACAAAAGTTCACTAAAAGTTCAAACATAAATTCAAATCATAAATTGAATAAGTTTACAGCAGAGATATTTACATATGTATCCTTTAAGACTAGACATTTGTCTTAGTTAGGGTTTTACTGCTGTGAACAGACATCATGACCAAGGCAACTCTGTTTTTATTTATTTATTTATTTATTTTGGTTTTTAGAGACAGGGTTTCTGTGTGTAGCCCTGGCTGTCCTAGAACTCACTCTGTAGACCAGGCTGGCCTTGAACTCAGAAATCCCCCTGCCTCTGCCTCTCGAGTGCTAGGATTAAAGGCATGCGCCACCTGCCCAGTTCCAAGGCAACTCTTATAAGGACATTTCATTGGGGCTGGCTTACAGGGTCAGAGGTTCAGTCCATTCTCATCAAGGTGGGAACATGCTAGCTTCTAGGCAGGCATGGTGCAGGCAGAGCTGAGAGAGTTCTTCATCTTCATCTGCAGGCTGCTAGAGGAAGTCTGACCTCTAGGCAGCTAGGGTGAGGGTCTTAAGCCCATGCCCCACAGTGACACACCTATTCCAACAAGGCCATACCTCCCGCTAGTACCACTTCCTGGGCCAAGCATATTCAAACCATCTCATCAACATTCATTATCTGTCACTAGCTCTACAGGTTCATGGAGAGTTAAAGGCCATAACTAAGTTATCATTGAAGCTTTGTAGTGATAAACTCAGTCAATATTTTATCATCTGACCTTGCACCTACCGTAGGTGTTAGTTCCCTTTTTATGACCTTTGTTTAATTGTTTTACAACCTCTTGGAATGTGCTCTAAGTTGTAAATGCCTGCTTTCTATCTCAGAAGCAATTAACTCCTGACCCTTGAAGATAGGCAGAGTTCTCATTGTAGTTTCGACATCAGAGAGGACTTAGTAGCAGTCCTATTATAAAAGGGCTTGATAATTACTAATATAATTTTAGAAATTCTTATAGAACCATCATTAAAAATTAAGAAATCTATTTGTCTATATAGTACCACTATAAGACAGCACACATTCATTGTTCTGCAGAGATTAGGGTGGGCTAATACCTAGTGATTGTTACATAAATTTAATAATAACAAGAAAAGCATACCAATTGCAGGAATCTTTCCTCAAATGTAATCTCAATGACCTTGCCTAAAGGAGCGAATCCATCACAGCTTTACAGTCCATGGTGGAACCATCTCAGGAAGATCTCCTGCTGGTTCTTAGCTTCTCCTAGAAGGTTCCCGACAATATCCAAAATCTATCAACTGTGGACTCTTTCCCAAGAGGGAAAAACCAGGGCACAGCCACAATCAAGTCAAAGCAAGCCCAAAATTTTAATAGTTTAAAATGTTGATACCTGGGACCCACTCAGGATCCTCTTGGCTCCAAAACGCTTTGGCATTTGTCTGGTTCTGCCATCCACATTACACACAGCTTATCTCTTAGGTTCAGGCCAGTTCCTCTCCACAACTGCTGTACTTGGTGGTCATCCTGCCTTACTAAGAGGGGTCTGTGCTATAACTAGGCTGTATATTCACTGATAGCCTCTCCTGGCTTCTTTTCAGAGATTCTGACCCTGCCAAGTAGTGCCAAACATCAGCTTCTCTCCATGATCCATTCAAATGTGGGGCTCCTACTGCAACTGAGTATGTACCTTCACAACTGGCCTCTCCTGTCTTCTGATAGAGCCAAACCTTAGCAGCTATTCATGACTCCTTCATAGCTTCAAAACCTGTACTATCTGAGAGACTCTTACATACCATCAAGTTCAGTTGACAGCATGAGATGCAGTCTTGGCCCCCTTTGGGCCACAACACCTGTGTGTTGACCCTGAGGAAACAGGTTCCAGGAGATTTTACCTTAGGGATTTTGTTCTCTCTTAATCTCAGATAATTCTTCATCCCCAGCTGACAGTATTTATTGTCCCAGGAAAGCAAAAATTTTGCTTTTGTGGTTCTCTTGTTAATCACAGCCAATTCTTCAGCTCCAGCTAACCAGAAACACAGATTCTTAATTCAAAATATTCAACCCAATAGAGTGTTTAAGGGACTCTCAAACTTCCCTCTGGAACTTCACAAGCCATGTCTCCATAGTCTGCATTTCTCTCAGCCCTCATCTTCGAAGTGCTCTTATCTTTGAATAGTCCACTGGGTACTCAACAGATTTTCCAGCCCAAAGGTCAACTGCTACCACAGCATTCTCAAAACACATGGTCTGGTCTGTCACAGCAACACCCCACGGCTTTGTGACAATTTTTGTCTTAGGGTTTACATTGTCATGGTAAAACACTATCACCAAAAACAACTTAAAAAGAAAAGGGTTTTTATTTGGATTATGTATCCTGTGTCACAGTTCATTGAGGTAAGCAGAGGCAGGAACTGAAGAAGAAGCTGAGGAGGAATACTGCTTACTGGCTTGCTCCTTCCGGCTTGCTCCTTCCGGCTTGCTCCTTCCAGGTTGCTCCTTCCGGCTTGCTCAGTTTGCTTTTGTATACTGCCCAGGACCACAAGCCCTGGAGTGCCATTGTCTATAGTGATCCTGGCCCTCACACATCAATCACCAATCAAGACAATACCCCCCAGAAACTTGCATATAAGCCAGTCTTACGGGACCATTTTCTCTATTAACATTTCCTTTTTCTGTCCAGCACAATTTACTTCCTGATTCTCCTGTGATTCCCTCCCACCAGGAGAGAATGTTTCAATTGAGAGCGAATGTTTCACTCCGAGGAAACTGCTGCACAAGGACTGCCAACCTCGGCTTGTTTCTTTGTTGCTGGGTATCTAAACTCAGGGCTTCATGCTTACACAGCAAGCGCTTGAGTGAGTTATCACCCCCAGCTCCTCCACCTTTTTTGCTTGCTTGTTTGTTGGTTTATTTTTGTTGTCATTATTGTAAGATAGTCTCACTATCTATAACTGGCTTTGAAATCAAGAGTCTCCACCCCTAAATGTTCAGAGTATGGCTGGCTACTCCTGGCTTCGGTTATTTAAAGGAACCTTGTCAACACAGAGTTGGCAAGATGGCTCAGGGGGTCAAGTGCTTGCTGTGCAAACCTGAGGACTTGAGTTTGAGCCCTGAATCCTACGTAAAGTTAGAAAGAAGCAACATCACAATGTCCTTGGACCTCCTTATATATGCCATGGCATGTGCACACACACGCACACACCATGCACCAACAATAATTTTAAAAATTTTAAATTTAAACAAGTAAATTATTTTTCAAAATGCAGAGAGGTGCTAGAAAGATAGCTCAGTGGGTAAGAGAAGATATGGCTCTTCCAGAGGACCTGAGTTCAATCCCTGTTGAAGCTATGTATTGTAATGCTGAATTCTGTACTGGGAAGGTTTAGGCCTATGAGTGAATTCTCACATTTACCAGCCTTTGTTGTGCAAACCTTGCTCCTTAATTTAACACTGTTGAGGTCTGGTCTGTTGTATTGTAGTGCTTAATACTGGCTCTGGTTGCCTCAGGGATGGGGAGATCCTCATGTATACCAAGTGATGCTGTGTGACTTTTGCCTCCCAAGTTATCCTTGATTGATCAATAAAGATGCCTACAGCCTGTAGCTGGGCAGAAGAGGTGTGGTTTTGGGTAGGCAGAGACACAAGGAAAGAGGAGGGAGAAGAGAGAGGAGACTATGGGGTAAGGGTTTGTGAGAACTGACCATGAGGGCTGTCCAGTCAGAGTAAAAGTGGCCCAGGCAGAACAAAGCAAGTCATAATTTGGGGTTATTGACAGGGGAATAGATATACTAGCATAGAGGGTTGAAATCTGCCCAGCTCTAGTGCTTTAAAGGCTTATTAGAGATATAAAAGTTTTGTGTCTTTTATCTGGGAACTGAATGATCAAAGATGGGGTAGAAAGCCCTGATTGAGATTAATTACTACCACAACAAATCCCCAGAGACACACCAGGCTACTACTCAATTCACAATCCCCTTTAACTCCAGCTCCTGGAGGATCCAATTCCTCTAGTCCCTGTGGGACCTACACTCACAAAAACATACCTCCATATATATATATATATATATATATATATATATATATATAATACTATATAATGTATATTATATAATATATAATATTATACATGTTATATATACATATATAATTAAGATAATATATAATAAAAAATAATAAGAATAAATCTTACCCAAAAAAACCCCTGCATAGCAAAAATATATTATTATATCTGAAATGTTAGTGGTGGTGACTTTAGGAAGAATTGTGTAAATCAGTCAGAATACTTTGAGCCTACTCCTTATTGCAGATCAGACTAAGGCCCTCTTACATTACAGGATCTATGCAGTTGTAATGGCCTAGAACTTACTATGTATACCAAGCTAGCCTTGAACTCATAGATATCTGTTATCCTCTGCCTCTTGAATGCTGGGATTAAAACATGTGACTCTATTTGATTAGTTATTCTAAATGTTTGTTTGTTTGTTTATTTATTTATTTATTTATTTATTTATTTATGGTTTTTCGAGACAGGGTTTCTCTTGTAGCCCTGGCTGTCCTGGAACTCACTCTGTAGACCAGGCTAGCTCATACTCAGAAATCTGCCTGCCTCTGCCTCCCAAGTGCTGGGATTAAAGGCATGCGCCACCACTGCCCAGCTCTAAATGTATACTTAACTGAAATTCTAAGTTTATATATATTTCAAAGGATCCTTGAGTCTTGAATGCTTTGCTTATCAAATGGCTCTCTAGATCTTTGTGCTGTACTTGTTATCTGGACCAGGATGTAGGGATGTTTCTCATTCCTGACCAAAGAAATTGAGGATTTTCCTTTTCAATTGAGCCAACCTTTTGAAAAACTCAAAAAGACATTTACATCTTACAGTGAATAATATAAAAATACTCTGAAGGAGTTATTTGAGAATCACACCTATATTTGAAAATGCATCTGAGCCAGGTATGGTAGTGCTCACCTTTAAACCCACACTCCGGAGGCAGAGGCAGCCAGATTTCTGAATTTGAGTCCAGCCTGGTCTGTAGAGATAGTTTCAGCATAGCCAGAGCTACACCAAGAAACCTATAAATGCAATTATTTTTCCTGTAGTAATTGTCACAGAGGTTTATTGCCTCCATATGCTAACCTAGGCCTAGTTCTGGAAGCTTCTAGTCTCAGTACAACTTACCTAGGTCTAGGATGTTTTCAGCCTCTGAGATGTACTGCTGAATATGCTCACCTTTTCTAGTTATTTTCTTATTTAACTCAGCTGTTCTGGCTCAAACTGCTTTCCAAGCTGACTGATTCAAACTGGCTTCTCTCAGCTTCTGACTGAATTGCTTTGTTGGCCTCGTACTAACTTTGGCAATGTGTTCTAATCTTCTGACTCCTTCTCATTCTCTGGCTTGTTCTGTCTTCTCTTGTGTCTAACTTGTTTTCTCTCTGCCACCTATCTTTCTGAACAACTGTCCCATTAAAACTGCCTCCTTCCTCTTTCCCACCATGCTGCTCTTTCTTATGTTGCCTCTCTTTCTTCTCTGTTGATGAAATTTGGAAATATCCTATTTTGTCAAATATTTTTCTGATTTGTCACTTTGCCTCCCAATTAGATATCACTTTCAATCATGAGTGTTTCCTTCTACAAACCTTCTTTACCTTCATCATTTTGGATTAAAGATGTATACTAAGAACATGTTTGCATTTCAGCCAGATCATATAGACCTTCTTGGTCTTCGGATATGATCAGAGCAGCCATGTCACTGGATTAAAATTCCTATACAGAAATCCTGTTTTGAAAAACAACAACAATAATGGTTTAAAAAAATGCACCTGAAATTTAAGATATCTCTTTTGTTTCTGAGTGAGAAGGAGGTAAAGAACAGAGCTGGTGGTTCAGTGAACCTATATTTTCCATTAAAACTTTAGGACAGAGAAAAATTGGGGCTGGATTTGGTGGTCCATGCCCTTAATCCTAGCATTGGGGAAGCAGTGTCAGAGGGAATCTATTTGAGTTCATGGCCAGTTTGGTCTACATAAAGAATTCCACGTCAGCCAGGGATATGTAGTGAGACCCGGTCTCAACAAAAAAAGAAAAACAATTGTGGCTGAGGGTCTATTGCTCACCCATCTCTGCCCAGGAACCCAGACCTCTCCAGTCTATTCAATGCCTTCCCTGACTAGAGAGTGCTCACTTTGGCAGTGACTCCATATCTCTGTATTTATGCTCCTGGGTATTTGATGTTAATAAGGGTTTTATTTGATTCTTGTTTGAATGTTCTTTTTGTTTTGCTTGTTGTCAATGTTGGTTTAACACTGGTTGGTTAATACACTTTTCAACCCCTTTCAGAAATTTGGCAAAGTATATGCTTCACCAGCTGGCAACAATTTAGCTAATCTTTTCCCCCAAGAAATTAAAATTCTCGCCCACTTGTGCTGAGGAGGCAGTGGAAGGCGGGCTCCAGATGTGGGGACTGAGGAAAAGCCGGGAGGTAAGAATCTGCCTGCTTCCACCTGTGGCCAGAAACCCCGCCTGGGCCAACAGGCCTCTCCATATACAACTAGCGCAGGGAGAAAGCTACCCGCCCACTTGTGCTGAGGAGCCAGCAACAGGAGGACTCCAGACACAGGGTCTGAAGAACAACTGGAAGAGAGAACTGGTCTCCCAGGAATATTGACATCTGAGCTTGAAGGAAAGACAAGCCACAGTCAGCGAGAGAAAGACCAGCTAACTCCAGAGATAACCAGATGTCCCACGCTACCGTCTCGCCAGCAAGATCGACGCCGCACACAAAGGATCCTTCTGCAGTAAAGCTTTAATGCATCTTGAGAGGGAGAGCATAAGCTTGCCACGAGTGGAGACCCCGAGCAATAGAACATCCGTCCCTTATATAGGCCACAGCGCTCGCCTGGGACGTGGAGCTTCCCCATTGGCTCCCGCACATCAGGCCAGATGCCGCCACGAGAGAGGCTGAGACTCTGAGGTGGAAAATTACCAGGTGTATGCGCACTAGCCTGTTTACAACTTGTCCTCGGCCGGATGTAGGCGCCATCTTGTAATGGCGAATGTGGGTGCGACTTGGGCGGCTTCCCACAACCAGATGGCGAAAGGCAAGGGCAAGAACACAAGAAACAGAAATCAAGACTACTTGGCTTCGGCTGAACCCAGCTCTCCCACCACAGCCAGCCCTGGATACCCCAACACACCAGAAAAGGAAGACTCAGACTTAAAATCACTTATCAAGAGGATGATAGAAGATTTTAAGAAGGAAATAAATAACTCCCTTAAAGAAATACGAGAGAACACAGGTAAACAACTGGAAGCCCTTAAAGAGGACACACAGTAATCTCTTGAAGAATTACAGGAAAACACAATCAAATGGGCAGAAATACAGGAAAACACAATCAAACAAATGAACAAAACCATTCAGGAATTAAAAACAGAAATAGAAACAATAAAGAAATCACAAAGGGAGACAACCCTGGAATTAGAGATCATAGGAAAGAAATCAGGAGTCATAGATGCAAACATCACCAACAGAATACAAGAGATGGAAGAGAGAATCTCAGGTGCAGAAGATACCATAGAAAACATGGACACAACAGTCAAAGAAAACACAAAATGCAAAAAGCTCCTAAACCAAAACATCCAAGATATCCGGGATGCAATGAGAAGACAGAACCTGAGGATAATAGGTATAGAAGAGAGTGAAGACTCCCAACTTAAAGGACCAGTAAATATCTTCAACAAAATTATAGAAGAAAACTTCCCTAACCTAAAGAAAGAGATGAACATAAATATACAAGAAGCCTACAGAACTCCAAATAGACTGGACCAGAAAAGAAATTCCTCCTGTCACATTATAGTCAAAACACCAAATACACAAAGCAAGGAAAGAATATTAAAAACAGTAAGGGAAAAGGGGCAAATAACATATAAAGGCAGACCTATAAGAATTACACCAGACTTCTCACCAGAGACTATGAAAGCTAGAAGACCCTGGGCAGAGCTCATACAGACTCTAAAAGAACACAAATGCCAGCCCAGGCTGCTATACCCAGCAAAACTCTCAATAATCATGGAGGGTGAAACCAAAATATTCTATGACAAATCCAAATTTGCACAGTATGTTTCCACAAACCCAGCCCTACAAAGAATAATACATGGGAAATGCCAACACAAAGAGGGAAACTACACTCAAGAAAAAGAAAGAAAGTAATCTTTCAACAAACTCAAAAGAAGATAGCCACACAAACAATATAAACAACATCAAAAATAACAGGAAATAACAATCACTATTCTTTAATATCTCTTAACATCAATGGTCTCAACTCCCCAATAAAAAGACATAGACTGACAGACTGGATCCATAAACAGGACCCAGCATTTGCTGCATCTAGGAAACACACCTCCGAATTAAAGACAAACACTACCTCAGAGTAAAGGGCTGGAAAACAATTTTCCAAGCAAATGGCCCCAAGAAACAGGCTGGAGTAGCCATTCTAATATCAGATAAAATTTACTTTCAACCAAAATTCATCAAAAAGGATGAGGAAGGACACTTCTTACTCATCAAAGGAAAAATCTACCAAGAAGAACTCTCAATTCTGAACATCTATGCCCCAAATGCAAGAGCTCCCACTTTCATTAAAAAAACTCTACTAAAGCTCAAAGCATACATTGCACCTCACACAATAATAGTGGGAGACTTCAACACCCCACTATCAACAATGGACAGATCTTGGAAACATAAACTAAACAGAGACACAGTGAAACTAACAGATGCTATGAACCAAATGGGTTTAACAGATATCTATAGAACATTTCATCCTGCATCAAAAGAGTATACCTTCTTCTCAGCACCTCATGGTACCTTCTCCAAAATTGATCATATAACTGGTCACAAAACAAACCTCAACAGATATAAGAAGATTGAAATAATCCCATGCCTCCTCTCAGATCACTATGGATTAAGGTTGGTCTTCAAGGGCAACAGCAACAACAGAAAGCCCACATACACATGGAAGCTTAACAATGCACTGCTTAATGATAAGTTGGTCAAGGAAGCAATAAAGAAGGAAATTAAGGTACAACTTACCCAAACCTATGGGACACAATGAAAGCAGTGTTAAGAGGAAAACCCATAGCTCTGAATGCCTCCAAAAAGAAACTGGAGAGAGCATACACTAACAGCTTAACAGCACATCTGAAAGTTCTAGAACAAAAAGAAGCTAATACACCCAAGAGGAGTAGAAGGCAAGAAATAATCAAATTAAGGGCTGAAATCAACCAAGTGGAAACTAAAAGAACTATACAAAGATTCAACAAAACCAAAAGCTGGTTCTTTGAGAAAATCAACAAGATAGATAAACCCTTAGCCAGACTAACCAGAGGGCACAGAGACAGTATCCAAATTAACAAAATTAGAAATGAAAATGGAGATATAACAACAGACTCTGAGGAAATTTAAGAAATCATCAGATCCTACTACAAAAGCCTATATGCAACAAAGATGGAAAATCTGGAGGAAATGGACAAGTTTCTAGACAGATACCAATTACCAAAGTTAAATCAGGATCAGATAAACCATCTAAACAGTCCCATAACCCCTAAAGAAATAGAAGCAGTCATTAAAAGTCTCCCAACCAAAAAAAGCCCAGGACCAGATGGGTTCAGTGCAGAATTCTATCAGACCTTCAAAGAAGACCTAATACCAGTACTCTTCAAGCTATTCCATAAAATAGAAACAGAAGGAACACTACCCAATTCATTCTATGAGGCCACAGTTACACTGATAACAAAGCCCCACAAAGACCCAACAATAAAAGAAAACTTCAGACCAATTTCCCTTATGAATATCGATGCAAAAATACTCAATAAAATTCTTGCAAATCGAATCCAAGAACACATCAAGACAATCATTCACCATGATCAAGTAGGCTTCGTCCCAGGGATGCAGGGATGGTTCAATATCTGGAAATACATCAATGTAACCCACTACATAAACAAACTCAGAAAACCACATGGTCATCTCGTTAGATGCTGAAAATGCATTTGACAAAATTCAACATCCCTTCATGATAAAAGTCTTAGAAAGATCAGGACTAAACCTAGTATCATACCTAAACTTAGTAAGCAAACCAGTGGCCAACAGCAAACTAAATGGAGAGAAACTCGAAGCAATCCCACTAAAATCAGGGACTAGGCAAGGCTGCCCTCTCTCTCCCTATCTATTCAACATAGTACTTGAAGTTCTAGCTAGAGCAATCAGGCAACAAAAGGAAATCAAAGGGATAGAAATTGGAAAGGAAGAAATCAAAATATCACTATTTGCAGATGATATAATGGTATACTTAAGTGACCTGAAAAACTCCACCAGAGATCTGCTACAGCTGATAAACAACTTCAGCAAAGTGGCTGGATACAAAATTAACTCAACCAAATCAGGAGCCTTCCTATACTCGAAGGATAAATAGGCTGAGAAAGAAATTAGGGAAATGACACCCTTCACAATAGTCACAAACAATATAAAATATCTTGGTGTGACTCTAACCAAACAAGTGAAAGATCTGTATGACAAGAACTTCAAGTCTCTGAAGAGAGAAATCGAAGAAGACGTCAGAAGATGGAAAGAACTCCCATGCTCATGGATCGGCAGGATTAACATAGTTAAAATGGCCATCCTGCTGAAAGCAATATACAGATTCAATGCTATCCCCATCAAAATCCCAACTCAATTCTTTGTAGACCTAGAAAGAGCAATTCTCAAATTCATATGGAATAACACAAAACCCAGGATAGCAAAAACTATCCTCAACAATAAAAGGTCTTCTGGGGGAATCAGCCTCCCTGACCTCAAGCTGTACTACAGAGCAGTAGTGATAAAAACTGCATGGTACTGGTACAATGACAGGCAGGTTGATCAATGGAATAGAATCGAAGACCCAGAAATGAATCCACACACATATGGTCACTTGATCTTCCACAAAGGAGCTAAAACCATACAGTGGAAAAAAGACAGCATCTTCAACAAATGGTGCTGGATCAACTGGCGGTCTATATGTAGAAGATTGCGAATTGATCCATTCCTATCTCCCTGCACATAACTCAAGTCCAAGTGGATCAAGGACCTTCACATAAAACCAGATACACTGAATCTAATAGAAGAGAAAGTGGGGAAGAGTCTCGAACACTTGGGCACAGGGGAAATGTTCTTGAACAGAACACCAATGGCTTGTGCTCTAAGGTCAAGAATTGACAGATGGGACCTCATAAAATTACAAAGCTTCTGTAAGGTAACAGACACTGTAATTAGGGCAAAACGGCAACCTACAGATTGGGAAAAGATCTTTACCAATCCTACATCTGATAGAGGGCTAATATCCAATGTATACAAAGAACTCAAGAATCTAGACTCCAGAGATCCAAATAACCCTATCGAAAAATGGGGAAGTGAGCTAAACAGAGAATTCTCAACTGAGGAAACTAGAATGGCCGAGAAGCACCTAAAGAAATGTTCAACATCCTTAGTCATCAGGGAAATGCAAATCAAAACAACCCTGAGATTCCACCTCACACCAGTCACAATGGCTAAGATCAAAAACTCAGGTGACAGCAGATGTTGGCGAGGATGTGGAGAAAGAGGAACACTCCTCCATTGCTGGTGGGAATGCAAGTTGATACAACCTCTCTGGAAATCAGTTTGGCGGACCCTCAGAAAATTGGACATAATACTACCTGAGGACCCAGCTATTCCACTCCTGGGCATATACCCAGAAGATGCTCCAACATGTAAGAAAAACACATGTTCCACTATGTTCATAACAGCCATGTTTATAATAGCCAGAAGCTGGAAACAACCCAGATGTCCCTCAACAGAGGAATGGATACAGAAAATGTGGTACATTTACACAATGGAATACTACTCAGCTATTAAAAACAATGACTTCATGAAATTCGTAGACAAATGGATGGATCTTGAAAACATCATTCTGAGCCAGGTAACGCAGTCACAAAAGAATAAACATGGTATATACTCACTGTTAAGTGGTTATTAGCCTAAAAGTTTGAAATACCCAAGAGTCACTTCGCAGGAACAGTAGTACTGAGTAGGAGGTCCCAGATGGAAGGCTTGGAGAAAGGACTGAAGGAGCTGAGGGAGTGTGCAGCCCCAGGGAGGTAGCAACACTGGCAACTGGCCTGACCCCCCCTATTTCTGGAGACTGATCCACCAACTAAAGAATACACATGGAGGGACCCATAGTGCTGGCCACAAAGACTGCCGAGGAGGGTCTTGTTACCCGTCAGGGGGACGAGAGGCCCTTGGGCCTGAGGGTGTTATATCCCCCAGAATAGGAGAATGTCAAGGAGGGAAGACGGGAGTGGATGGGGGGTTTTTGGGGGGGTGGGTTGGAGAATATCCCCATAGTGGCAGGGGGAGTGAGGAGGGAATGGGGAGGTTCCAAAGGGGAGATCTGGAAAGGGGGAAACATTTGAAATGTAAATAAAATATGAAAATAAAATAAATAAATAAATAAAAAAACTAAAAGAAAAAAAGAAATATGAAATTAAAAAATAAAAGAAATTAAAATTCTCACTAAAGACAACTTAGAATCACTCTTGGGAGTGAGTTTCTTCTCTTTAGAATATTTGAGACTATCTTTAAGTTATCATCATCATCATCATTTTTATTATTAATTTATTTTTTAGATCCATGTATTAGTGTATGTACACATCTTACCTGCTTGGTGGTACAGAGATCAGAAAAGGCCCTAGATCTGCAACTGAAACAGGCTGCCACTTAGGTGCTTGAAACTGAAGTGGATCCTTTGGACAGCAACAAGTGCTCTAAGCCACTGAGCCATCATTCCAGCTTTTCTCCTTAGTAAGTGCCCATGAATCTTGAGGCTCTGAGGTCTCTTTTCATTCAGGATAATGTTATCTTGCTTAGCAAGAGGATTATACAACAAGAAAATGGCCCTGATCTTAAACTTTACAGTCTTTGGGAGACTGACCATTTCTGAGTAATCTACTCTTTTCCTTCTCCATGCCCAAATATACCTATAGCACTGACAATGTGAGGCCTTGAAAGACAAAAGGCGGCTGATGAGCCAGACCTGGAAACATTCTAGATAGTCGGAAGGGCCAAAGATAACCATTAGAAAATGAAAAGGCAAGGCTAGGTGCAGATATGCCTCAGGCCCCACACAATGGACAGAATTCTCTGTTGTCAAAGACAGGCTGAAGCCACAGGTGAGTGGTAACAGGCTGATGTTACCACCTCAGGCCTCCAATCATAAAAAAAAGTAAAAATTAACCACCAATGCGAGCCTACCCTTTCATGCTGTTGCCAAGCTCTGCCCCAGAAAAGTGTACAAAAAAGTGTGTACCTTACTAACCCGGGGTTGCCATTGCCCTGTTGGTAAGGCAGCCCCAGTGCACTGGACTCAATAGACCTCATGCTTATTGCATCGTTCTCAGTCTCTGTGTCTTTGTGGGGTGGGCTGCCCAGACATGTGGACTTTCAAGTCCAACAACCTCACTTACATTCCTCCATGTGTGCCAGGTCTGATCCCTGGGTGTAGCCATCACTTTCTGGATCCTGGGAACAAGTTCACCAAAAGCACATAGAGACATATCCTTTGGAGTTCTGTATGCTGAATATTTGAAACCAACATCTGGCCTAATCACTATAACACCTCCAGTACTCCATGATGATGTCATAAACCCCTGTCATTGGGTACCACAGGATGGTTTTTGCTTCTTCAAGAAACCTGGAATTCAACAACAACAGAAACAATAGCCTACCAACACATGGAAACTGAACAACTCTCTGCACAATGATCACTTGGTCAAAGAAGAAATAAAGAAATCAAAGACTTTATAGAATTCAATGAAAATGAAGGCACAACATAACCAAAATTATAGGACACACTGAAAGCAATGCTAAGAGGAAAGTTCATAGCAATAAGTGCCTTCATAAAGAAATTGGAGAATTCTCAAACTATTTAAAAGTGTACCTGAAAACTCTTTAAAAAAGAAGAAGAAAGAAACAAACAAAGAAAGAAACAAAGAAAGAAGAGGAATGAAAAGGAAAACAGACTCAAGAGGAGTAGATGTCAGGAAATAGTCACACTCAAAGCTAAAATCAATAGAACCAAGAGCTAGTTTTTGAAAAAATCAGCAAGATAAACACTTAGCCAAACTAACTAAAAGGCAGAGAGACAGTATCCAAATTAACAAAATCAGAAATGAAAAGGAAGGCATAACAACAAACACTGAGAAAATTTAAGAAAAAAAAATTAATGATCACTAGGTCTTACTTCCAAAGCCTGCAATCCATAAAATTGGAAAATCTAAAAGAAATAGATGACTTTCTAGATAGATACCACTTACCAAAGTTAAATCAAAATCAGATAAACTATTTAAATATTCCTAAAACCCTAAGGAAATAGAAGCAGTCATTAAAAATATCACAACCAAAAAAGCCCACCCTAATGGTGTTAGCACAGAATTCTACTAGGCTTTCAAAGAAGGACTAACACCAATACTCCTCAAAATATCCCACAAAATAGAAACAGATGTAACATTAATTTGCTGTTTTCTAAGAGATAGGCCAGATCAATTAGCTAAAGGGAAGCAGAAAAATTGTATCCTATAGCTAGGGATCTCAGGGATACATAAAGCCCAGGTACGTGTGAAAACTAGGGGGAAATGCGGAGATACGTTAAAACCAGGGAAATGTGGGCTAAGTCAAAGTGTTTGCCTTAGGGTTTCCATTGCTGTGAAGAGATTCCATGACCAAAGCAAGTCTTATAAAGGAAAGCATTTAATTAGGGCTGGCTTACAGGTTCAGAGGTTTAGTCTATTATCATCAAGGCAGGATGCATGGCAGCATCCAGGAAGACATGGTCCTGGAACTAAGAGTTCTATATCTTGATCCAACTGTATCCAGAAAAGGACTGTCTCACAGGCAGATAGGGGGAGGATCTCTTCCTCACAGGGCATAGCCTGAGCATAGGACCTCAAAGCCTGCCTACAGAGTAATAGGCTTCCTCTAACAAGGCTACACCTATCCCAAGAAAGGCACACCTCCTAATAGTGCCATTTCCCATGAGCCAAGCTTATTCAAACCACCACAATGTTCATGAAAGCCAAGTACTTTTATGTTTCAGCTTCATTCTGAAAGTAAAACTGTGTTAATGAATTCCTCTTTCAATACCTCTTAATTATATATGTGACATATATACCCAAGAGCCTTGGAACATCATCCTCATAGATGGCATCTATGGAAGTGGCTCCCCTGGGTACTTTTGTTGAAATGAACACACACATTGAGGATGATCATCTGTGTTTGTTCCACAGGGCTCAGAGCTATTTCATTTCAAGGTTTCCTGGCTTCAGCTTTTGTGACTTAGATGAAGAACTTCAGGTATAGTAAATGCATGATGTACAAAATGAGATGAGTGGGGGAATAATACAACTCTTTCCCATCCAACTTATGGATAGAGATAAAAACAGGGGCAGCATTCGTGTGCAGGATGAGGCTTGACAGGGTGTGGCAGAGATGAGAGTGTGGGTGGAAGGGGATGTTGAGTGTCCACAGAATTCTGTGTGGGATTTTGCTGTGTGGTTAGTTGTGGGGATCAAAATAACCACTTTTGTTTTTACTTTTAGATTTATGTCGATGAAGTACCATTGCCTTTTCCAGGACACGCACTAATAGCTGTTGCAACATCTGTAGTGCTAGGGGTATTGATTTTTACAGCATTAGTGTTCCAACTGCGTAACATCCACCCACTGAGAGCATTGAAGATATGTATTAGAGAAAACACTGCACTCACCAAATGTAAGTATCAGTTCATAAATGAATGCTGAGGGCCAGCCCCGGCAGGTCTTCTTTCTTGTTTTGGGGTGAGGGTGGGGGGTAAGACTTGGTCTTCGGAGATATTTAGGGTTGCTGTGTAATAATAAAATATTTACCTGTATTAAGTCTGGGTCAGTCAGCTGTGGTAGCTAACCTGACTGTCTGAGTTCCTCTGAGGCCAGAAACTGTTTAGCACCTCATCGTAAAACAGCAGGGGATAAGTGAAAAGATTTATTGCTGGTGCTTCTTCCTTCCTTCCTTCCTTCCTTCCTTCCTTCCTTCCTTCCTTTCTTTTTAAAACAGAGATATTAATATACTTTTAATTAAACTCTACTCAGTAATTTCATTTATAATTCTAGGAATATTTTTGTTGTAACCCTAAGTTTAAAGTTGAATTTTTTTCCTTAGACTTTCATTCTCTATGTGAAAGAGAAACTATACCTACAAATTTAATGTATACATTTGTTTTTATATTAATTCATCTATACCCACAATATATTTAATAATTTTTTAAGATTATTTTTATTTGTTTATTTTTTGATACTTTATTGACATTTCAAATGTTTTCCCCTTTCCAGGTCCCCCCTTTGGAAATCCCCTATCCCATCCCCCCACCCCCTGCCTCTATGAAGGTATTCCCCCACCCATCCACCCATCCACCCATCCACTCCCTCCCGTCTTCCCTCCCTGGCATTCCCCTATACTGGGGCATCCCTCGGGCCCAAGGGCCTCTTCTCCCACTGATGTCCAACAAGGCCCTCCTCTGCCACATATGTGGCCAGCACCATGGGTCCCTCCATGTGTATTCTTTGGTTGGTGGTCCAGTCTCTGGGAGTACCAGGGGGTCAGGCCAGTTGACACTGTTGCTCCCTCCATGGGGCTGCATAACCCCTCAGCAATTTCAGTCCCTTCTCCAACTCCTCCATCTGGAACCCCACGCTCAGTCCAATGGTTGCTGTGAAGTGACTCTTGGGTATTCCAAACTTTTGGGCTAATATCCACTTATTAGTGAGTACATACCATGTTCATTCTTTTGTGACTGATTTACCTCACTCAGGATCATATTTTCAAGTTCCATTCATTTGCCTGCGAATTTCATGAAGTCATTGTTTTTAATAGCTGAGTAGTATTCCATTGTCTAAATGTACCACATTTTCTGTATCCATTCCTCTGTTGAGGGACATCTGGGTTGTTTCCAGCTTCTGGCTATTATAAATATGGCTGCTATGAACATAGTAGAGCATGTGTCTTTATTACATGTTGGAGCATGTTCTGGGTATATGCCTAGGAGTGGAATAGCTGGGTCCTCAGGTAGTACTATGTCCAATTTTCTGAGGGTCCGCCAAACTGATTTTCAGAGAGGTTGTATCAGATTGCAATCCCACCAGCAATGGAGGAGTGTTCCTCTTTCTCCACATTCTTACCAGCATCTGCTGTCCCCTAAGTTTTTGATCTTAGCCATTGTGACTGGTGTGAGGTGGAATCTCAGGGTTGTTTTGATTTGCATTTCTCCGATGACTAAGGATGTTGAACATTTCTTTAGGTGTTTCTCAGCCCTACGAGTTTCCTGAGTTGAGAATTCTCTGTTTAGCTCTCTTCCCCATTTTTTGATAGGATTATTTGGATCTCTGGGGTCTAGCTTCTTGAGTTCTTTATATACCTTGGTTATTAGCCCTCTATCGGATGTAGGATTGGTAAAGATCTTTTCCAATCTGTAGGTTGCCATTTTGTTCTATTTACAGTGTCCTTTGCCTTACAGAAGCTTTGTAATTTTATGAGGTCCCATCTGTCAATTCTTGATCTTAGAGCACAAGCCATTGGTGCTCTGTTCAGGAACATTTCCCCTGTGCCCAAGTGTTCAAGACTTTTCCCCACTTTCTCTTCTATTAGATTCAGTGTGTCTGGTTTTATGTGAAGGTCCTTGATCCACTTGGACTTGAGCTTTGTTCAGGGAGATAGGAATGGATCAATTTGCATTCTTCTACATGTAGACCACCAGTTGAACCAGCACCATTTGTTGAAAATGTTGTCTTTTTTCCACTGTATGGTTTTAGCTCCTTTGTCAAAGATCAAGTGACTGTAAGTGTGTGGGTTCATTTCTGGATCTTCAATTCTATTCCATTGATCTACCTGCCTGTCACTGTACCAGTACCATGCAGTGTTTATCACTACTGCTCTGTAGTACAGCTTGAGGTCAGGGAGACTGATTCCCCCAGAATTTCCATTTCAAATGGCCTTTGTTATTCCTGCTAGCTTTCTATCTCTGCATAGTATTTGTAGATGAGTATGTACACTCTCAGCTCCAGACCGGTGCCTGCCTGCTTTCTGCCATGTTCCCTGCCGTGATGGTCATGGACTCTAATTATTAAAATTGTAAGCAAGCCTCTAAGAAATAATGTCTTCTGTAAGTTGCTTTGGTCATGCTGTCTCTTTACAGCAATCAAAAACTAACTTAAACGGTAACTTTAGCTGGGCAAGGTGGTGCATGGCTTTAATCCCAGCACTAGAGAGATAAAGACAGGCAGAATCTATTAATTTGAGGCTAGATTGATCTCATAGTTAATTCTAGACCAGCCAGGGCTACATAGTGAGACCCTGTCTCAAAACACACACACACACACACACAAACACACACACACACACACACACACACACACACACACACACACACATCTTGAAACCACCCAAGCATTTGTTTTTGTTTTTTTGATCATTAAATTTAATACCTTTAATGAGAGAACAGAGGTACAAAGAAGCTGAAGAACTGTGCATGCTCACTGTTTTCCAGTTAAGTTTAAAACCTTAACATTTATTCCTTGAATTCAATACTATTTCCTTTAAACTCGGTTTCCAGGCTATACTCAGCATCCATCTATGTGTATTAAGCTTATGTGTTACAGTGGTGCAAAGGAAGACATTCTTCACCATACATGGGTGTCCTTTGTTTCTTTGTTTCTTTCTTTCTTTCTTTCTTTGTTTCTTTTTTTTTTTAACACATTTTAAAATTTTTTTTGGATATTCACTTTATATACATTTCAAATATTTTCCCCTTTGTAAACCCCCTATTCCATTCCCCCTCCCCCTGCCTCTATTAGTGTACTCCCCCCCCCCACTTCTGTCTTCCCTCCCTGGCATTCTCTTATACTGGGGCATCTAATACCCTCAGGCCCAAGGGCCTCTCCTCCCACTGATGGCCAAGAAGGCCCTCCTCTGCCACATATGTGGCCAGCACCATGGGTCCCTCCATGTGTATTCTTTGGTTGGTGGTCCAGTCTCCTGGAGCACCTGACCACCCGGTGCTGAGGCCTGAGCCTCTCTGGAGGCAGCTTGTCATGCTTCCATTGGCAAGCACTTCCCAGCATCCACAAGAACGTCTGGGTTTGGTGGCTATATATGGGATGTACCCACAGGTAAGGCAGTGTCTGGATGGCCTTTCCTTGAGTCTCGGCTCCACACTTTGTCTCAATATTTCCCTCTGTGAGTATTTTGTTCACCCTTCTAACAAACACTAAAGCATCAGAATTTTGGTTGTGTGTGTTTACATGCGCATATACAGGACAGAGAATGCAGGTGCTCTGTCAGCTTGGAAGGCAAAGATTAGTCTGGACTGATTGATTCACAAGTCCTAGGGATCCTCCTGTCCTGACTTCCTAGCATTTAGATTACAGGAGGTGCCAATTCATCTGGCATTATTCCATGAGTTCTCAGGACTCAACTCAAGTCTTCATGTTTAGAAGGCAGACATTTTACCAACTAAGTTTTCTCTCTAAACATACAACCTCTCTTTGTGCTGTTAACTATTAATACTTCTTGACAAATGTGTAAGCTCCATGAGAAAAAGGATCACAGTATCCTTAGTGAGTGGAATAGTGTGGGGCATGGAAGAGGCTCCCAATCCCATGTAAGTGCCGTGGAATAAGTGAATACACAATACCTTTGGTGATAACTATAGACCAGTTCTACTTGGGACTGTCCTGTTTATGCTTTCTAAGCCTTCTGCTTGGTCCTCCTACCCTTTTCTCATGCTTATTCAGTTCTTCTTTTCTGTCGCAGTGCTGGGGATTGAACCCAAGCTTCACGCATGTCAGACAAGCTTGGTGGCTATCTTCTGTATGCTCTTTTACTTTCACATTTTAAGTGAATTAGAATATAATTTACTTTAAATTATTTCTGATTAGATATATATATACAAATTTATGTACTATATATAAAATGAATCAAATTCTGAGTATTATATTCATTCATTTTAATTTGAGAAAGTCCTATTTTGGATCATCTTCAGGTATGGTAAAAGTTTGGCTTTTGGGGATTAAAGAGGGCACTTCCAGGGCCCTCTACAGACACCAAAATCTGAGGCTGTGTAAGTCCTTTACCCATATAATAGTTTAGCATTAGGGACAGAGAGATGACTCTATGGCTAAGAGCACTGACTGTTCTTTCAGAAGACCCAAATTGACTGGCAATTACATGGTGGTTACAGCAGTGTATAAATCTAGTTCCAGGAGATTTGATCCCTTTTCTGGCCCCTGAAGGCACAGAAAACACATTATGCATAGTTTCATTTTATTATTTATAATTTTGTGAAGATGTGTGTGGGTAAGTGCACTGGAGGTGTTGGTTTGTCTGGTGCAGGGTTTACAGACAGTTATGCCTGATATGGTTCTGGGTACTGAACTTGTGTCATCTGAAAGTACTCTTAACAACTGAGATGTCTCCCAGGCCCTTCCCCCCCCATCATTAATAGTCAATTTTTTTGTTTATTTGCTCATGATGTTCTGAGTAATATTTACTCATGTTTGTATGTGTAGTATTGTTTTCTAAGAAATTCTATATTTTTCTCATTGTCCATTGAACTTTCTAATAAAAAACTTTGCTGATATAATGCTATTTAGCATTGGCAATCATATATTTGTTTCATATTTTAGATATTTGGAAATTAAGAAATTTTGTCATTGATGTGTCATATGACTATTGTCCACCAGGTGGCAGTCATACCATAGACAATGTCTCACTGTCCAGTAACACTCCAAGGTGCTTTACAGACACCAAAGTCTGAGGATGTTCAAGTCTCTTACCATATAATAGTTTAGCATTAAGGATAGAGAGATGGCTCTATGGTTAAGAGCACTGACTGCTTGAAGACTCAAGTTGACTGTCAATTACATGGTGATTAACAACAGTCTGTAAATCTAGTTCCCAGAGATTCGATCCCTTTTCTGGTTTTCACAGGCACATAAAGCACATAATACAAAGACATGCATGCAAGCAAAACACCCATACACGTACAATAATAAATGAATAGATATATATGTCTCTAAAAAATTTAGTATTTGCATATGACCTATGTAAATCCTCATATATTTTATATTATATATTGCTAGATGATATAAATTACTTAATATGATGTCAACTCTGAATAAATAATAGTTACACCTTATTGTTAGAAAATAATGACAAAAGGGAAAGTTTTTCTGAATATTTTTAAGAATCTAGAATTATGAAATCCATACATACCAATGGACAACTGTTCTTTGTATCCACTGTAATACTGTCACCTCTCTCTCTCTCTCTCTCTCTCTCTCTCTCTCTCTCTCTCATCATCTAATGGTTGCAAGGGCTTTACAACTACTTTCCTTTAGACTGGCAGAAGAATGGGGAACAGTTCTGTGGAGAACAACGCTTTTACAAAAATAGTAGGGTGATGTGCTATTTATGGATCTGTTAGGACACTTGCTAGGAGGGTAGAAAAGAGAATATCTTAGACCTTTAATCATCTAATCCTAAGTCTGGGAGCTTTAAGGGAGAAAAATTAATATAAGTTCATAGTACATATAAAATTAGAGATTCTACATAGGCCCATGTATGAAATCTGAAACAGCCTACCTGCCAGAAGAGAGAACAGCTTCACAATGTTGGGGTAAGAAAATAGTTATTAAATGAAACGTAAGCTACAAAAAGCACTATTCATAAAGGAAAGGATTGAACTTATAAAAATTAGTAGCTTACCTGTGTCTGGAGCAGACCCAGGGCTCTGGCTCTCCACCCACTCTTGCTACACCCAGAGAAAGCTTGTTATGCAGGAGCTCTGACACACCAGGATCTCAGGTGAGGCCCCAACCTCTGCCCCAATATCCAGCATAGCTGGGATGCCCAGGACCCAGGGGATGCAGGAACCTATGCCAAGCCAGAGGCACATGATCATTCTGGTTTGCACCTGCTCTCAGAGCAGACCCAGGGCTTTAACACTCTTCCCCCCCCTCCCCACAATACCCAGAGTAAGCTTGACTACCAGGAGCTCTGACACACTCAGGATATCAGGATCACAGGATCACAGAGATAGCTGGACTCCCAGGAGTTCTGACACAACCAGGCTCACAGGAGGGACAGGATCCAGTCAGAGACATCAAGGCCAGTTAGCACTAGAGATAACCAAGCATGTGGTGAGAGGCAAGTGCAAGAACATAAGTAACAGACACCAATGCTACTTGACAACATCAGAACCCAGTTCTCCCACCACACTAAGCCCCAGATACCTCAACACACATGAAAAGCAAGATTCAGATCTAAAATCCCATCTTATGAATATGATAGAGGACTTTAAGAAGGACATAAATAACTCCCTTAAAGAAATACAGGAGAACACAGGTGAACAAGCAGAAGTCCTTAAAGAGGAAACACATGAATCTCTTAAACATGGGGAAACACAAACATGTGAAGGGATCAAACAAAACCATCTAGGATATAAAAATGGAAATAGAAACATTAAAGAAAACACAAAGGAAGACAACCCTGGAGATGGAAAACCTAGGAAAGAGGTCAGGAGCCACAGGTGCAAGCATCACCAACAGAATACAAGAGAGAGAAGAGAAAATCTTAGGTATAGAAGATACTATAGAAGACATTGACACAACAGTCAAAGAAAATACAAAAAGCAAAAAGCTCTTAACTCAAAACATTCAAGAAATCCAGGACACAATGAAAAGATCAAACCTAAGGATAATAGGTATAGAAAAAAGAGAAGGTTCTCAACTCAAAGTGCCAGTAAACTTCTTCAACAAAATTGTAGAAGAAAACTTTCCTAACCTAAAGAAGGAGATGCCCATAAACATACAAGAAGCTTACAGAACACCAGATTAGACCATAAAAGAAACCTGCCACATAATAATCAAAACACCAAATGCACAGAACAAAGAAAGAATATTAAAAGCTGTAAGGAAACAAGGTCAAGTAACATATAAAGGCAGACCTATCAGAATTACACCAGATTTCTCAACAGAGACCCTAAAAGCCAGAAGATCTTGAGCAGTTGTCATACAAACCCTAAGAGAACAAAAATGCCACTCCAGGCTACTATATCCAGCAAAACTCTCAATTACCATAGATGAACAAAACAAAATATCCCATGACAAAACCAAATTTAAACAATATCTTTCCACCAATCCATCCCTACAGAAGATAATAGAAGGAAAACTCCAACACAATGAGGAAAACTACACCCAAGAAAAAGCAAGAAATCAAGTTTCTCACAACAAACCCAAAAGAAGAAAACCACACAAACATTATTTCACCTCTAACAGCAAAAATAACAGGAAGCAACAACCATTGGTCCTTAATATCTCTCAACATCAATGGACTCAATTCCCCAATAAAAAGACATGGACTAACAGACTGGATATGTAAGCAGGAGCCAGCATTTTGTTGCATAAGGAAACACACCTCAGTGACAAAGACAGAACTACCTTGAAGTTAAAAGTTGGAAAAAAATTTTCCAAGCAAATGGTCCCAAGAAACAACCTGGAGTAGACATTTTAATATGAAATAAAATCGACTTTCAACCAAAAGTTATTTAAAAAGATGGGAAAAGACACTACATACCCATCAAAGGAAAAATCCACCAAGATGAATTCTCAATTCTAAACATCTATGCCCCAAAATGCAAGGACACCCACATTTGTAAAGGAAACATTACTGAAACACAAAGCTCACACAATGTGGAAGAACTGTCTCCTAAAGAATAAAAATTTCAAGGGACCAGTCACTGGGCAAGTAGGGGACACTTCCAGGTCAGGAAGAGGAAGAGGGGAGGCAGGAGCAAGGAACTTCCTTTTGGATGGGAGAGAGCATGGAGGCACAATGTAGGTAGCCAGAGGCAGTTGATTTAAGTGGATCCACCACCAGAGGATTTAACATAGAAAAGTTTACAAAATTAAAATGCTACTTTCTGCGCCCTGCGATTGTGTTACCTGTTGATTCTAAACTAAGATTATGTGGTGTTTTCCTTCACGCAGCAAGTTGACTGGGTTCCAGAGAAAGATATGGTAGCAGAGTACAGGTTTCAAAAAGTGCACTCCAGCTAGCTGTGGAAATTTGGGAGTATTAATCAGGTTTGGTAGAAGCCAGCCACAGGGGGGAGAGAGTGTTTTCAGAGATCTGAGTCAGAGAGTCTATTGGGCTGAGAACAGGTCAGCCTGACGGCCAGTTCCTTGCCAGTGTTAGTGTGGATTGGCTTTTTTATATTTCACATAACACACAATAATAGTAGGAGACTTCAACACCCACTCTCACCAATGGAATCATGGAAACAGAAACTAAACAGAGACACAGTGAAACAAGCAGAAATTATGAACCAAATGGATTTAACAGATATCTACAGAACATTTCACCCTAAAACAAAAGAATATACCTTCTTCTCAGCACCTCAATGTTACCTTCTCCAAAACTGACCATATAATCAGATACAAAACAAGCCTCAACAAATACAAGGAGAATGAAATAATCCCATGCATACTATCAGATCACCAAGGACTAAGGTTGGTCTTCAATAACAACAAAAACAACAGAAAACCCACATACACATGGAAGCTGAACAACTCTTTACTCAATGATAACTTGGTCAGGGAAAAAATAAAGAAAGAAATTAAAGACTTTTTAGAATTTAATGATCATGAAGGCACAACATATCCGAACTTATGGGGTACAATGAAAGCAATGCTAAGAGGAAAATTCACAGCTCTGAGTGTCTCCATAAAGAAATTGGAGAAAGCATACCCTAGCAGATTAATAGCACATTTGAAAGGTGTAGAACAAAATGAAGCAAATACACTCAAAAGGAGTAGACAATAGGAAATAATCAAACTCAGGGCTGAAATCAACCAAGTAGAAACAAAGAGAGCTATAATATAAAGAATCAACAAAACCAGGAGCTGGTTCTTTGAGAAAACCAACAAGATAGATAAACTCTTAGCTAGCCTAATCAGAGGGCACAGAGACAGTACCCAAATTAACAAAATCAGAAATGAAAAGGGAGATATAGCAACAAAAACTGAGGAAATTAAAAAAATCATCAGATCCTACTAAAAAATCATATAGTCAACAAAACTTGAAAATCTAGATGAGATAGATGATTTTCTAGACAGATACTACATACCAAAGTTAAATCAGGATCAGATAAGCCATCTAAATAGTCCCATAACTCCTAAAGAAATAGAAGCAGTCATTAAAAGTCTGCCAACCAAAAAAAGGCCCAGGACCAGATGGTTTTAGTGCAGAATTCTATCAGACCTTCAAAGAAGACCTAATGCCAATACTTCTCAAACTATTCCATTAAATAGAAACAGAAGCAACACTACCCAATTCGTTCTATGAAGCCAGAGTTATGCTGATACCTAAACCACACAAAGACATAATAAAGAAAGAACTTCAGACCAATTTCCCTCATGAATATTGATGAAAAAATACTCAATAAAATTCTCACAAATCGAATCCAAGAACACATCAAAACCATCATTCACCATGATCAAGTAGGTGTCATCCCAGGGATACAGGGATGGTTCAATATATGGAAATCCATCAATGTAATCCACTACATAAACAAACTCAAAGAAAAAAACCCACACGATCATCTCATTAGGTGCTGAAAGAGCCTGTGACAAAATCCAACACCCCTTCATGTTAAAAGTATTGGAGAGATCAGGAATTCAAGGTCCATATCTAAACATAATAAAAGCAATACACAGCAAACAGTAGTCAACATTGAACTAAATGGAGAGAACCTTGCAGCAATCCCACTAAAATCAGGGACAAGACAAGGCTGCCCATTGTCCCCCTATCTAGTCAATATAGTACTTGAAGTTCTAGCCAGAACAATTAGACAACAAAAGGAGATCAAAGAGATACAAATTGGAAAGGAAGAAGACAAGATATCACTATTTCCAGATGATATGATAGTATACATAAGTGTCTCCCCAATCTACTCAAGAACTCCTACAGCTGAAAACAACTTAGCACAATGGCTGGATATAAATTAAACAGATCAGTAGCTTTCCTCTACTCAAAGGACAAACAGCCAGGGAAAGAAATTAGGGAAATGACACCCTTCAGAGTAGTCACAAATAATATAAAATATCTTGGTGTGGCTCTAACCAAGCAAGTGAAAGATCTGTATGACAAGAACTTCAAGTTGATGACAAAAGAAATTGAAGAAGACCTCAGAAGATGGAAAGATTTCTCATGCTCATGGATTGGCAGGATTAACAGTGAAAATGACCATATTACCAGAAGTAATATACAGATTCAATGCAATCCCCATCAAAATTCCAACTCAAATTTTCACAGATATAGAAAAATCAATTCTCAAATTCATCTTGAATAACAAAAAACCCAGGATAGTGAAAACCATTCTCAACAACAGAAAACTTCTGGGGGAATCACTATCCATGACATCAAGTTGTAGTACAGAGCAATAGTGGTAAAAACTGCATGGAATTGGTACAGAGACAGAAAGGTTGATCAATGGAATAGAATTGAAGACCCAGAAATGAACCCATACACAGATAGTCACTTGCTCTTTGACAAAGGAGCCAAAACCATCCTGTGGAAGGAAGACTGTATTTTTGGAATATGGTGCTGGTTCAACTGGTGGTCAGCATGTAGAAGAATGCAAATTGGTTTATTCTTACTTCCTTGTATAAAGCTCAAGTCCAAGTAGATCAAGGGTCTCCACATAAAACCAGATATGTTGAATCTAATAGAAGAGAGAGTGGGAAAGAACCTCAAACACATTGACACAAGGGAAAATTTCCTGAACAGACACCAATGGCTCATTCTCTAAGATCAACAATCAACAAATGGGACCTCATGAAATTGAAAAGCTTCTGAAAGGCAAAGAAAGGACACTGTAAATAGGAAGATCTCTACCAACCTTCTATCCGATAGAGGGCTAATATCCAAAATATACAAAGAACTCAAGAAGTTAGACTTCAGAGAACCAAATAACCGTATTAAAAATGGGGTACAGAGCTAAACAAAGATTCTCAACTGAGGAATCTCAAATGGCTGAGAAGCACCTAAAGAAATGTTGAACATCCTTAGTCATCAGGGAAATGCAAATCAAAACAACTCTGAGTTCAACCTTACACCAGTCAGAATGGCTAAAATCAAAAACTCAGGTGACAGCAGATGCTGGTGAGAATATGGAGAAAGAGGAACACTCCTCCATTGCTGGTGGGATTGCAAGCTGGTACAACCACTCTGGAAATCAGTCTGGCAGTTCCACAGAAAACTGGACACAATACTACCTGAGGACCCAGCTATTCCACTCCTGGGCATGTACCCAAAAGATTCTCCAATATATAACAAGGACACATTCTCCCCTATGTTCATAGTAGCCTTCTTTATAATAGCCAGAAAGTGGAAAGAATCCAGATGTCCCTAAACAGAGGAATGGATAAAGAAAATGTGGCACATTTATACAATGGAGTACTACTGAGCTTAAAAACAGAGACTTCATGAAATTCGAAGGCAAATGGATGGAACTTGATAATATTATCCTGAGTATGGTAACCCAGCACACATGATATGTATTCACTGATAAGTGGATATTAGCCAAACAGCTTGGAATACCCATGATGCAACTCACAGACCATTTGAAACCTAAGAAGAAGGAAAACCAAAGTGGGGAGGCTTCAGTCCTACTCAGAATGAGGAAGAAAGTAATCTCAGGAGGTAGAGGGAGGGAGGGATCTGGGAGTGAGAGAGGAGGGGGAGGGAAAAAGGGGGTCAAGTTCAGGTGTGGGAGGAGATGGGGGAAGTATAAAGGGTCAGGAATTTGAAAGCAGTGGGGGATGGGGAACTGGGGGTAGCCCCTAGAATGTCACAGATACCAGGGACCCAAGAGGTTCCCAGGACCAAACAGCAATGACATTAGCCAAAATACCCAACAAAGAGAAGATAGAGCCAATAGATAGGCGGGGCCCCTGTTTGAGGGATGGGGCCACCCACCAATCTCAAAAACATTAATCCAGAATTATTCCTGTCAAAAGGGAATGCAGGGACAAAGAGTGGAGCAGAGACTGAAGGAATGGCCATCCCATCTGCAGACACCAAACCCAGACACTATTGCTGATGCCAAGAAGTGCTTGCTGACAGGATCCTGGTATAGCTCTCTCCTGAGATGCTCTGCCAGTGCCTGCCTAATACAGATGAGGATATAAGCAGCCAACCATTGTACTGAGTGCTGGGACCTTAATGGGGGAGTTAGGGGAAGGGCTGAAGGGGTTTGCACCCCCATAGGAAGAACAACAATATCAACCAACCAGACCCACCAGAGCTCCCAGGGACTACACCACCAACCAAAGAGTACTCATGGCTCTAGCTGCATATGTAGCAGTGGATTACCTTATCTGACATCAATGGGAGGGGAGTCCCTTGGTGCTCTGCAGGCTTGATTACCCTGTGTAGGGAAATGCTAGGGTGCTAAGGTGGGAGTGGGTGGATAGGGGAGCAACCTCGTAGAGGTGGGTGGGGGGACATGGGATAGGAGGGCTGTGGAGGGGAAACTGGGAAGGGGGATATCATTTGAAATGTAATAAATAGAATAACCAATGAGAAAAGAAAAAAAATCAGCAGCTTATATTCATATGGGATAATAAAGAAAATAACATGAGAAACATCTGGTTAGAAGACATCAGTACTTTCACATCAAATTTCTCACGGAAAATTTATACCTATAATATAATAAAAATTCACTGAAATTGATAAAAAACTCAATCCCATAAAAATCAACTCAAGGAGACAAACAAAATAGAATAAAAAAGTTGACCTAACATTTGAAAACATGTTCAACATTATTATGCAAGCAAAAGAAATATACATGAAACAGTGTTTTAGTTAGGGTTTTACTGCTGTGAAAAGACACTATGACCCAGGCAACTCTTATAAAGGACAACACTTAATTGGGGCTGCCTTACAGGTTCAGAGGTTCAGTCCATTATCAATACTGGAGCATGGCAGCAGCCAGGTAGGCATGATGCAGGAAAAGCTGAGAGTTCTACATCTCCTTCCGAAGGCAAACAGAAGAAGACTGACTTCCAGGCAGCTAGGAGGAGGGTCTTTTTTTTTTTCTTTTCATTTTTTATATTATTTTTGATACTTTATTTACATTTCAAATGTTTTCCCCTTTCCAGGTCTCCCCTTAGAAAACCGCCTATCACATCCCCGTCCCCTGCCTCTATGAGGGTACTCCCCCACCCACCCACCCACTCCTGTCTTCCCTCCTTGGCATTCCCCTATACTGGGGCATCTAACACCCTCAGACCCAAGGGCCGCTCCTCCCCCTGATGGCCAAGTAGGCCCTCCTCTGCCACATATGTGGCCAGCACCATGGGTCCCTCCATGTGTATTCTTTGGTTGGTGGTCCAGTCTCTAAGGAGGTAGATGGCACTCCTGAGGCTGTCCTCTGGCCCCTACATTCACCACCACCCCCTCACCAGATGAACATACATGCATATTATAGATGTACGTGAAAAAAAGACTAGTGCTAATCCCAGGCATAGCACTTTAATGGCAGCACTTGGTAGGCAGAGGCAGGCAGATCTCCATGAGTCTGAGGCCAGCCTGGTGTACATAGTGAGTTTCAGGAGAGCCAGAGTCACATAGAGAGACTCTGTCTCAAGCAAGCAAGCAAGCAAGCAAGCAAATAAACAAACACAATAATAACAACCAAAAGAGTAATGACATTAAATGTTGCCATGAAGTGGGAGTAAGGGAAACTTATTCATATTGTTGGTGGCAGCATAAATTGATACATTTATTTTGTAATAACACTAGTTGCATTTATGATGTTTTCCCACAAATCTAAATAAACATTTACTTTGTGATTCAACAGTTTTATTCCTAACTGTATAGAAGAAAAGAAAGCTTATGTCCAGCAAAAGACTAGTATGGAAATCTTTGTCACTCTATTGTTTACTATAAACCTTAAATTCAAGTAATTCAAGCAAATAAATGAATAAAATGTAGTAACATCCACACTATGAGAGACTATAGTCGTAGAATGAATACAGATCCTTTGACAAATATTAAAGTATCATGTAGTCATGTCAATTGATTAAAGCCAGACACAAAACTATACATTCTGCATAATTTCATTTTATAAAGCTAATCTATAGTTTTAGAAGTCAAAATAATGTCTAATCTGATAGACACAGAAGGAGCATGGCATAAAGAGCTTTCTGGATATTAGAAATGGTCCATATTGTGCCCCCTAGATGCTTCTAACAATACATTATTTTGGTTACTTTATTTCACAATCAGATGTTGCATCCTATCAGAGTCTAATGTTCTACAGCCGATCTTCTTTCTGAACATGTGGTTTATACAAGTAAACAACAAGGATTTTTAAACTTAGGTGACAAAGTACAGTGAAGAATGTTTTGTCAGGAGGATGGAGAATACATAAGCATTGTGGTGAAACACTGAAAATACAATCAGATTTTGTCATCTCGCCTTTTTCTTGATTAAGGGAGGGTCAGGGCCATTTGAGCTGCAGGGAACTGAGGAATGACACAGAGGCTCTGCAATGATTGTTTCTGAAGTGATCTCCAATTAGGTAGGCACTTGCTTTTCTTTTTTATGTATAACACCAAGAGACTTGCAACAGAATAAACACATGGATTGGATACCATTAAAGGAAAGTCTGTGTTTCCAAGAACAGCTGTAAGAAAGCAAAAGGAGCAGAGCACGGAAGTACACACCTGTAATCTCAGCTTTCAGGAGGCCGAGGCAAGAGGACTGTTGTTGGGTGCGTAGAGAGCACTAGGAGATCTGGGGATATACAGAAAAATTCTCCCGTCTCCCCCTCAAAAACAGAAAAGCAAGGGCTAGGGCAACAGCTCAGAGGTAACACACATGCCTAGAAAAACTCTGTATTTGATCCCTAGCACCTTCAAAATGAGAGAAAATGTTTCCAAATACTATGCCTAATGAGGAACTTGTAGCTTGAATAGATAATCTACACACACTGCTCAACAGTGAAACGACAGCTAACACAAATTAAAAGCACGTAAAGGGTGGAGTAGACGTTTCTCCAAGAATATGAATGAATACTAAGTATGTGGAGACATTTAGCATTCCTGTCATTAGGGAAATGCAAATTCAAACCAAAATGAAATATAATTTCTCTCACTGGGCAGTGGTGACACACGCCTTTAATCCCAGCACTTGGGAGGCAGAGACAGGTGGATTTCTGAGTTTGAGGTCAGCCTGGTCTACAGAGTGAGTTCCAGGACAGCCAGGGCTACACAGAGAAACCCTGTCATGAAAAACCAATATCTATATCTATATCTATCTATCTATCTATCTATCTATCTATCTATCTATAGATATATATAATTTCTCTCAAAGGTAACTGGGATACCTAAAATTATTTTTTGTGATAATACAAAGAAAAAAGTCCTTATACAGTGCTGGTGGAAGCATAAATTGATACACCCAGTTTGAAAGATTCCCGACATTATATTCATGGTATTAGTATATGACATAGCACTTACTCTCCTCGGTAGGTACCCAAGAGTACTAAGAGTATATTTCTATATAGAAAGTTGTATGTAAATATTCACAGTAGCATTATTCATAACAGCCAAGAAAGTCCATTGAGAGAGAACATGTGCATGGAGAGAGAACATGTGAATGGAGAGAGAACATGTCATCGAAGAAGCGAGACCCACAGGTGTTGCACAGCTTGCTGTACCAGCAAAGCCAAGCTCTGTCTTCGTCACTCTGTTGAGTCCTATTTATACCCTCCAAATATCACATGTCCTCCATGTGCCTTCCAATCAGCATGAGTCCACGAAAATGGCAAGAAACTGCAGTACACCACCAAGATGGTTTTTTTTTTCGGTGCGTTTCTCTCTATGGAGTCCTAACAATTGCAGCTCAACAGCTCAACGTAAAGCAGACCAACACATGTGTGTTGTTAGCAAAGAATCCTTCATCATGTCCTTTCCCATGCTTGCCTAAGCAGAACGTCCGCTCTCCTGTGTCTGCTTCAGCAAAATGTTCCTTCATGAGTGGCCTTAGCCTTTCACACCTGTGTCTGCTTTCCCGTTTGCCCCAGCAAAACACCATCCAACTGGCTTTCCAAGGAATCCTTAAGTTTCCACTTCAGTGTGTCATTGTGGGTGTAGGCTTTAAGACACTCTTCCTAGCTGCTTGGAAACCAGTCTTCTCCTGTTTGCCTTCATAAGAAGATGTAGAACTCTCAGCTCCTACACTATACCTGCTTGGACACCGCCATGCTTCCTGCCTTGATGATAATGGACTGAACCTCTGAACCTGTGAGCAAGCCCCAATTAAATGTTGTCCTTATAAGAGTTGTCTTGGTCTTGGTGTCTGTTCACAGCAGCAAAACTCTAAGACAGAAGTTGGTACCAGGGACCGGGGTATTGCTAAGATAGGTCTGACTATGCTTTTGTATGGAGGAATGTGGATTTGGGGACTTTGGATATGGAAAGCCATTGGATGCTTTAAGTGGGGCTTAATGGACTTTGTTGCTGAGGCTGATTTGAACTGTGGAAGCTTGGCTCTAGAGGACAAGAATTTTTTTTGATGTAAAATATTCATTCCATGTTAGTTATTTTATGCAGTAGTTTTCTCCCCATCAACAGACGTGTGGTAACCACATCTTTTAAATCTGTAAATAATGTTATCAAAATAATCTTAATCTTTGAAACCTCACAAAATTCATATTTTACAATCCACCCTGAATATCAATGCTGCAAGAATAACATTTCCTATATCCAAATATTTTACAGCTGTACCCCCAAAAGGAAAAAAAATCCAAAGCAAAAACAACCCCACATGCTTGGTTAAGGGCTAAGTTACCCCAGTAGCCAAAATTAAAATAGAATATTCAAATTATTAGCATTAATTTTTTTCTTACAAATACTATTTTAATGTTTGAACAGGCTGTTAACAAGTTGGCAGAAATAATGAATCGCAAAGATTTTAAAATTGATAGGAAGAAAGCTAATACTCAAGATTTGAGAAAAAAAGAAAAGGAAAATAGAAAGCTGCAACTGGAACTTAACCAAGAAAGAGAAAAATTTAATCAGATGGTGGTGAAGCATCAGAAGGAGCTGAACGACATGCAAGCGGTAAGTCTGTGTATGCGCACAAGCTTGGAGAGATCATCTCCTCCATTGTGTCAGCCTCTACTTGGCACCTGCCATGCTTAAAGTAGACTTACTTATGCTAAAGTATATATTTTAACCTATAGTGCTTACGTTCTTTTTTTTTATTTTTTATTTTTATTTTATTTTTTTAAATTTTCATATTTTATTACATTTCAAATGTTTCCCCCTTTCCAGATCTCCCCTTCAGAACCTCCCCATTCCCTCCACCCTCCCCCTGCCACTATGGGGATATTCTCCAACCCACCCCCCCAAAAACCCCCTATCCACTCTCGTCTTCCCTCCTTGACATTTTCCTATTCTGGGGGATATAACACCCTCAGGCCCAAGGGCCTCTCGTCCCCCTGACGGGTAACAAGACCCTCCTCTGCAGTCTTTGTGGCCAGCACTATGGGTCCCTCCATGTGTATTCTTTAGTTGATGATTCAGTCTCCAGAAGTAGGGAGGGGGGTCAGGCCAGTTGCCAGTGTTGCTACCTCCCTGGGGCTGCACACTCCCTCAGCTCCTTCAGTCTTTTCTCCAAGCCCTCCATCTGGGACCTCCTACTCAGTACTACTGTTCCTGTGAAGTGACTCTTGGGTATTTCAAACTTTTAGGCTAATAACCACTTAACAGTGAGTACATACCATGATCGTTCTTTTGTGACTGCGTTACCTCGCTCAGGATGATATTTTCAAGATCCATCCATTTGTCTATGAATTTCATGAAGTCATTGTTTTTAATAGCTGAGTAGTATTCCACTGTGAAAATGTACCACATTTACTGTATCCATTCCTCTGTGGAGGGACATCTGGGTTGTTTCCAGCTTCTGGCTATTATAAATTATTAGCACTAATTTAATACAATCATAAGTTCAATAGTCACTTTGTCATTGACAATGCTTGCTTGAGCACAGGGGTGAGTGCCCAAGGGCTGTAGTAGAAGCTGGTGAGCAGAGCAGCATCTCCTTCCTGCATCTGTTCCCTGACAGCTCCCACTTGTGTGTGTGCTTAAAAAAATCCCATCACACAAATGCCTATTAAGCACATAACAGGGAAGAGCAACAAAAGCTAAGCAAGACAATTGCTCTCTCTTTGGGATATGATTATTTCCCTTGTGCATGAAGTATTCAACAACATAAGAAAAGGAAAAGAACACTTTATATTCTCTAAACACAAAGCTGAGCTCAGCGGGGCAGGTCAACTATGAGTATTTCTATTTCTACTTCCAGGCTGCGGTGTCTGACGTCTCGCTGCGGCTTGTTTCCGCGTCTGAGTCCTCACAGTCTGCAATGCAAGTGCTTCTCCTCCACGGGGAGAACAGGCTGGAACTACAAATTTGTAAGAAGCCGTTCTTTCCAAACCCATTTCTTCGTAGCTGCTCCGTGGAACCCCTTGAGTTCATCCTCTGTGAGTGGCATTTTCAGGATATCCCTGCTTTTAATAGCCTGTGCTCTGCTTGCAGAGAGTGTGGCAGGACCTCCCCTTCCTCTACTATGGATAGAGAAAGACCGTTCTGAAGATAACCTTGTTCTTCATTTTCCTTTGGTTTGGGTGTGTGGCTGCTCTCCAGTCTTAGCTCCTCCAGCTTGTCACAGTCTCTACTTTCTGAGCAGTCTCCATTTCGTTCATCCTTCAGAGTCTTCAGGAACTCACTCTTCCCATCCGTGGTTGTCAGGTCAATTTGGTCAAACGAGAGGAGCTGATCTCAACTGGAGGGGTAGTACTGGAGGGACTCTCTTTGGGAGAGCTGAGACCTGCACCAGCACCTGGACCAGTAACAGAAATTGGATTTGTAAAAGCAGACTCCCGGCTACAGGAAAGTGATCCAGATTTGTGTTCCATTTCATTAGCTTTCCATGCTTTGGGCTTAGAGGGCGGTGGTGCAGGCTTAGGAACCAAGTTCTTATAGACACTTGGGACCATAGTTGACACTTCGTTTCCATTTGCATGGTGGGATCCAGAGGAGGTGAATGCAGCAGAAAAGGCAGCAGCAAGATCCTCTTTGGAATTTTTTTTTTTTTTTTTTTTTTGATGACTAGCATCTTTGAGGGTTGCTTGGCACTAGGTGGATTTCCCCACACTCCAGAAGGGCTCCCAATATGTCTGCATGGCTGATTCTGTTTGCCAGCTTCTGGATTCAAAGAAGGGAAGCCTTCCTCTTTGAACTGTGACGTTTCTACTTTATCTTCCCTTTCTCCCCTTCCCTAATCTCAGCTGGTGATTTTTCTTGAAAGGCATAGCCTTTCTGGGGATGGAAGCTGCCATCCCAGCGTCGGTCGTTTTCTGTACTACCTCTACTATGTTGGCTCATACCATCATGATCTTGGGAAGAGCCATGCTAACCAGATAGACTTCCTGTGGTTCTAGCATATGCTCCCTTAGAGACACAGGAGTCAACACAATCATGGCGGAATAGGGAGGGTTGGTGCCAAGAATCTCCTGTAGTCCATAGAGGTCCATTGTTTAAAAAGCCATCAGAGGAACTATGTCAACAATGGCTTATTCCAAATCTATTTTCTCCACCAGATAGGCACTCTCCATGTTTGCCAAAGGTGGCTGTAAATGACTTAGTTGACTGTGGCATTGAGAAATTTAGCCAAGCAGGAACAAAATCATGCTGCGCCATTTAGTCCCAGTGTCTTTTCAGCAAGATGAAGCATCCAAACTTGTGGCCAGGATTCTCAAAGTGTCACCTCTGTGGTCCTGTATCCAAAGTTGCCACCTGTATCTTGTAAAAAGGGTGCTAAAAATAGCCTGGCCAGTGAACACCTTGTGTTGATGCACAAAGAAGCCCAGCTCTGTGCGGCCCACCCTCTTAATCCTCTCAATTGCTCATCCTGAATACCTAGTTCTTGACACTTTTCCAAAGGGGGCAGGGGAAAGAGAAGGGGGAGTGGAGCATAGAAAGTTATTTGTTACATTTAGAAAAGGGGGGAAAGGGGAAAAGCTATGTCTATGTTCACCTCATTCAACTTCCTTGTATAATGGCACTAAAATATTACTTAAATAGGCAAAACATGGACATCTGCACAGTGAATACAAACACTGTTCATAACAAGGTCATGGCTAGAAAGACAAGTGGTCTCAGGTATGGGCAAGAAATGTCATCAAGGTGACAGGTCAAAAAATGTAATAGTAAAGCTCTGTAAGAGAGCTTTTTCACAATCAACTCCAGTGGCAAAATATCTACAACAAAAGCTTTTAAAATACTTAACTCATTATCTTACACAACTGCTTAAAGTAGTGTGTGTATATATATGCTTATCTGTATTAACCTTCAAAATCTAAAGATATAAGAAGTCTTGTTTTGTTTTGTGAATAAGGAATCCAATAGAAAGTCGATATAGTTTTCCTGCCACAGAATAGCCGCTTTCAAGCAAACTTCTTGGTATAAAGCTCCTAAATATAGATTCTGTTTCTTTGGTCTTTACTATTTATACACTCAAAGCAAAATTATAAGTAGAAAAGATAAGGGTCAAGGAGAAAGAATTCCAAAATGAGGTTTTCGTCTTATTAATTTTCTGTATTTCATTTGTTCTCCTTCCCAAAAGCGGAACTGAGCTTTGAGAAGTGATATGAAGAAAAATCTTCTATTGCTTTATTGAAGAAATCACTTTCTAATTTGGGTCCATCTCCATCATTACTCAAACATTAAAAAGGCCATTTGAGTCTGCCAATCTCCAGCAGCGGCAGGGCTACGGTCAAGGACCACTTGTGGCATCTGAGGACGAGTCCCCACCTTCTCCTGACCAGCAGAGGTGACTAGCCCACAACCATAACAAAGCTCTTCACAAAATGGCTGCCCAGCCCACAAGGCCCCCCAACAAGACTTTTAGTATGTGACCAAGAGACTGTTCTTGTGATACATTGATGAAGAATGTTGCTGCTTTTTGCCCTTGTCTGAAATGTCTGCCTGAGGCTCAGGTGAAGAGAATCATATTAATTACATTGACAAAGGAGGTTTCAAAACAATCCAGTTTAAACTCTGTACTGTTAGTTAGTTTCATGAAGAATGTTATGATGAAGCATAGCAAGCTTAGAAAGAAAAAAGTACAAAATGTGTGTTTCAAATAATAAAAGAGTACCAGGAAGTGTAATGGAGCTGAATCCTGTGTTTGAGGAGATAAACAGATTAAGGGAGTGCTGACTTTAGGGAAAGATCCCACCCAGCTAAACCTAGGTCCAAGCATGGTGATACACATCTTTAATCCCAGGAGATAGAGGTAAGCAGATCTCTGAGTTCAAGGCCAGCCTGGTATAGAGCAAGTTCCAAGCAGAGAAAAGCTTAAATCCAGGCACAGTAGTACACACCTTTGATCCCAGCATTCAGGCGACAGAGCCACGAAGATCTCTGAGTTCAAGGTCAATCTACAGAGCAAATTCCAGGACAGTCAAGTTTAGGCAGTGTGAAGGAGTTGGAAAACAGAAAGCTGGTGATAAGGTAATAGGTAAGGGGTGCCATGCTCCAGCTCCAGCAAGCAGCAGAACTCAGCAGCTTTGGCCACACATCTCTGGCTTTAGAGTCAAGAATAGAAGGGACTATTGTAACGATCGATGCTGGTTAGCTGGAGCTGTGATTGAGAAGAGACTGAATCACCAACCAAAGAATACACATGGAGGGACCCATGGTGCTGGCCACATATGTGGCAGAGGAGGGTCTTGTTAGACATCAGGGGGAGCAGAGGCCCTTGGGCCTGAGGGTGTTAGATCCCCCAGTATAGGAGAATGCCAAGGAGGGAAGACAAGAGTGGATGGGTGGGAGAAGACCCCTATAGTGGCAGGGGGAGGGGGGAGAGAATGGGGAGGTTCCAAAGGGGAGATCTGGAAAGGGGGAAACATTTGAAATGTAAATAAAGTATGAAAAAAAAAAAAAAAGAGAGAGAGACCAGCATCACTAAAGTGAAATCGTTTGGGGATTGTTCCCTGAGAGCACAAAGAAACTGTGTTTCCAGAGATAGCCAAGGTTGTACCTCGTGCTGCAACTGGACATGGTAATGTGTAAGAATCACCCAGGTGGTACTTGGTTTGAAGGCATAAATGGGTCATGGAGAACAGCTGAAGCTTGGCATTTCAAGAGGCCAGGGAAGGTCATTGGTGAAGGTGCAGCCTCAGTTACAGTTGTCAGCCCAGGACTGAAGGGGTCATGCAAAAAAGTTGAGGCTTGGCACCATGAAGAGAGCCTATGAGAGGCTATTGGTGAGGCCTAGTTGCAGCAGAAGACCCCAGTGTATTTGGAGATGCCAGTACCATGGGATGACCACCAAGAACAGCAGCAATAGTGGAGTGGAGTCAATCAGAGCCTAGAGTGCTACAGAGGGCAGAACTGGAGAAGTGACACAAGCCCTTTGGAGAAGCCCAGAAGATCATGTTTGGATCCCAGACATTGGAACAAGAAGCTGTAAAGTTGAAGTTGACTTGGAGACCCCAAGATGTTAGAGATGTCAGAGCTGTGGGATACCTGCCAAGGAAAGCTGCTAATGGGGAGTAGAACCAGTCCAGGAGAAAGAAGTTTGTTGCAGTCAACAAAGAAAAAAAGGAGTTGGAGATCTGAAGACCACTTTGACATCAGACATGGAGATGCAGAGTTTGCAGTCTGCCCAGCTGGTTTCCTGTCTTGCTTTGGGGATTACAGTCAAGTGATTAGATGAATCTCAGAAGAGAATTTGAACTTTCGACTTTTAACATTGCTGAGACTGCTGTAGACTATGGGGACTTTAGAATTGGACTAAAGGTATTTTTTTTTATTATGCTATGGCTAGATATGGCCTCATAGAATCATGTGTTTGAACAAACCTATGGGGGCCAGGGGGTGGAATGTGATGGTTTGAATATGCTTGGCCCAGGGAGTGGCACTATTTGAAGGTATGGTCTTACTGAAGTAGGTATGGCCTTAGTGGAGGAAGTGTATCATTTTGGATGTGGGCTTTAAGACACTCCTAGCTGCCAGGAAGCCAGTCTTCTCCTGTTTGCCTTCATAAGAAGATGTAGAACTTCCAGCTCTTCCTACACCATAACTGCTTGGACACCGCCATGCTTCCTGCCTTGATGATAATGGACTGAACCTCTGAATCTGTAAGCCAGCCCCTATTAAATGTTGTCCTTGTAAGAGATGCCTTGGTCATGCTGTCTGTTCACAGCAGTAAAACCCTAAGACAGACATATACTTAAAATAATTAATATGGTAAAATTTATGTTATGTCTGTTTTGCCCCAAAATGAGCTCATAACAAGCAAAATACCAGCAGCCATTTTAAAAAAACAAAGTGAAAGCAAGCATTTTATGCCAAAAATATGGCGAAAAGTGGGAACAATGGAAAGAAAAAGTTCTTGTGTATTAGGTCACTTTTTCTGTCCCTACACCTTTAAAACTTCATTGAGAGAAGGAAGCTTATTCAAGAAAACTCTGAGAACTCAGCAATGCCCCCAACAGACAAGAGGTTGACAGCAAAGGCAAAGTAACCAAGGGGAAGACACAGGATATAACTGAGCCCTCTTAACCGAAGGCAGGTACCATTGACCATTACTTGACTCAACCCATCTTACAGAGACCAAATCCTACCCAAATGAGGTGAGGTCGAGAGGTCTGGAGAAAATGTCACATCTGTGCAATGTTATAGCTGTGACCAGTGATCCACTCATGATGAGCTAGGGACAAAGAGGAGGAGGCATAGAAGAGGGGAAGGAAGAAAAGTGATAAAAAGGAGATGCTGCATTCTGACAGGGGTAAGTGGGAGGAGGAAGACAGCAAATAAAATATATAAAGAATCCTCTGAGGAGATTATCCCATCAGGGGAAATATAATTTTCACATATTTTATATCATAGAAATAGACAAAATAGAATTAATATATTCATTTAATTATATATAAGAATTATATAACAAGAATTAATATATTTTTACTATATTAAGAATTAATACAATATATTAATATAATAACTAATATATTAAACGTCATTTAATATTGAATAATATTAACCAATATAATATATAATAAAAATAAATATATAAATTTAAGCAATATATTCATTTAAACAAGATTACAAACACTCAGTGATAGAATGACAAAATGAAAATGCAGATCACATGGATCAGAGGACCATGTCTTTCATGGTTCAGGTCCCGAGTCTGGTTGGGAGTATTTATCTCTGTTGGAAAGGTGCAGGGAATTGTAGGTGGGGGGTCAATCACTACTAGCTGTTTCTTTCAAACAAAAAGATAAGAATTTTATTGACTTGATTAATGAACTTACAAGAAGACCAAACTATTCATTCGTCCAGTGCCACCTTTTAACTTTCTGTGACCTGAGCTGCATCTATTTCATCAGCAAAAGCAAAGAGGTTGTGAGTATTAAGTGATATGTTGCCTAAAACATGTGGAGCACCATTGTGGCAGATATTATTATTGGTTTGGGAACAATACTTGGGGCATAACATGCTGATTTAGGTTCCTTTTTTAAGGTAGTTTATATGATCTTGTCTCTATATATCTGAAAAAAAAAAAAAGACCCATCACCCAGTATGGGCGAGACCATATTACTAGTTGGTTAATACTCTTTTTCAAATAGATTGTATTTCTCACATGTGGAACTTAAACCCCAAAATAGAAAATTTACTACTTGCCTTTATCATGTAAATCATTCCATTTATTGTTAGAGAAGTACTCTCTCTCTCTCTCTCTCTCTCTCTCTCTCTCTCTCTCATTCCCTTCTTACTGTTAAGGTAGTTGTAGCCAAGATTAGCCTAGAACTCACTAACTCAGACGAGCTGCCTGCAATAATTTTTTTGCTTCAGCCTCTGTGTGCTGGACATCATCTTTACATAGCAGAATTCAAGACACAAAGGAAGGAGAGGGGCTTTTCTGCCATGCTTTGGAGGAGGAAGGACATGGGAATCATGTAAGGCCTCTGGGAGAGCTAGGGCCAGTAGCCTCTGCCAAAGATGTTTGGCAGGGGCTAGCTGGAACAAGCCACTACGTTTAGGGCAGAAGGAGAGACAGAGATAATACATTGGTAAGGGCTTGCTTTTCCAAGGCGGGAGATATCTGTGCTCATCAACTGTACATAGTAGGCAAGTTAAAAAGCAACAAGCTGTGTGTGAGTGTTTTTAATCTGTGGATTCAAGGGTCTCAGGTGGGAGCTGTAAGCACAACCCCCACCCCCAGCAAAGGCAGCTAGACTGCACACCCCCTCCCCCCCCCACCAGCAAAGACGGGTAGAAAGAGAAGCCAGGTTAGGGCTGGCGGCTGCCAATCCTGGAGCTAAGCCTAAGCAGGGTGGAACAAAAGGAAGCTGGGAGGGGCTGGTAGTGTGCAGGCTCCCAGGCAAAGGTGGTAGATTTATAAAACTGGTCAGCATCTGGCGGAAAAGTAGCTCCATCTAACAAACAGGTTACAAAAGCTGATTATTATTATCTTTTAAATGTTCTTTTAAGTGTTTTGGAGTTGTACTCAAGAATTCAAAGTTACTTCTTGCCTTCTGTGACTGCCACATGGATGGCATGACAGACCATGTGGTGCTGGGCATAGTTGCTCTACTGTGGTGCATGGAGTTGTTGGTGATGGTAGCTAGACGGAGAGAAACAAAGAAGAAAATGGAGTGAGTTTCCATCGGGGGTGACAGCGTCTAGTATAGGGACAGCAGAGGGAGGCATGACATGATAATGACTAAACTAATTCAGCAGATGAAGACATTGACACATAGAGATATGTAACAGAATCTAAGACATTAGGAAACCACACTAATCCATCAGAAGACCTCTTTCTATTACTACTCTAAGTACACTGATTAAATCTATTACTATATCACAAGGTACTCTAGGGAACATATTTTTGTGTGTGTTTTGTTCTCAATCTTATCTCAAGGTTTGATCATTTATTTGTTACTGTTAAAGATGCTTAATTTTGACTGCATTCAGACACAGAAGGAGAAACTACTGCTTGGATTGGTGGCATGTATCTTTCATCCCAGGGCATGAGAGGCAGAGGCAGATGGATCTCTCTGAGTTTGAAGCCAACCTGGTCTATAGTGAGCTCCAGGCCAGCCATTCCAGCCAGCCACCCACTAATATCCTATCTCAAAACAACAACAAACAAAGCAAAAGCTTTCACTGAAACTACCTACACTTTTTGTTTTGTTTTGTTTTTTGTTTTGAAATCTGTTACTGGTATTTTCTTTGACTTTTCTTGGTAAAGATCTTTTCCCAATCTGTAGGTTGCTGTTTTGTCCTATTTACAGTGTCCTTTGCCTTACAGAAGCTTTGTAATTTTATGAGGTCCCATTTGTCAACTCTTGATCTTAGAGCACAAGCCATTGGTGTTCTGTTCAGGAACTTTTCCTCTGTGCCCATGTGTTCGAGACTTATCCCCACTTTCTCTTCTATTAGATTCAGTGTATCTGGTTTTATGTGGAGGTCCTTGATCCACATGAACTTGAGCTTTGTACAGGGAGATAGGGATGGATCGATTTGCATTCTTCTACATGTAGACCACCAGTTGAACTAGCACCATTTGTTGAAAATGTTGTCTTTTTTCCACCGGATGGTTTTAGCTCCTTTGTCAAAGATCAAGTGTGTGGGTTCATTTCTGGGTCTTCAATTCTGTTCTATTCTTTCTCAGCCTGTTTATCCTTCGAGTATAGGAATGCTACTGATTTGCTTGAGTTAATTTTGTATCCAGGCACTTTGCTGAAGTTGTTTATCAGCTGTAGCAGATCTCTGGTGGAGTTTTTCAGGTCACTTAAGTATACCATCATATCATCTGCAAATAGTGATATTTTGATTTCTTCCTTTCCAATTTGTATCCCTTTGACCTCCGTTTGTTGTCTGATTGCTCTAGCTAGAACTTCCAGTACTATGTTGAATAGATAGGGAGAGAGAGGGCAGCCTTGCCTAGTCCCTGATTTTAGTGGGATTGCTTCGAGTTTCTCTCCATTTAGTTTGAAGTTGGCCACTGGTTTACTGTATATTGCTTTTACTATGTTTAGGTATGCTCCTTGAATTCCTGATCTTTCTAAGACTTTTCTTCTTTCTTTTACCCCATAGTTTCCTTTATTCTACAGCCTCTTCCTTATTTTTCTTGGTCTGTTGTTTATTCATAGCAATTACATAGTGTCTTTGTTGCAGGACACATGTAGTAAAAAGAATGAATGTTGGGAGCTTTTGATCTAGCCTTCTTACCTTCTTTGTTTAAAGACTTTAGACAATACATTGAGGGAAACCATCTTCTTTAGAGAGACTGAGAAGCATATATACTCAACTAGTTCTCTTGTGTCTCAACTGACAAAGTAGAACAGTGTCTCTCAGTCTAGTAATCAATCTCTCTCTCCTCTCTCCTTCTCCTCATAATGGGATAACACTCAGATTGGCATCCACAAAGCATTCTTGAACAGACTTGCATATGCTCTCCTCAGTTCTCCTCGGTTTACAACATGAATGACCCTTAATCAATAGCAGGCACACTCTGCACTGGGTCAAGACACCTTTCTTAAGTAGAAAACCCTGCCATTCTGACACTTTTTGCCCTGAACATCAGTATCAACTTTTGCATCATGCACCTCTCATAGGAAGTATGAAATTTGCATCCATTGTCTACTTTGATAAGTTTTTCTGAAAACTGGTGGCTGGGAAGGAGCTTCATCTTATCACAGCCAAGATAAAATCCTACTTTGAAGTTAAAACTTGCAGCTTCATACAGAGTCCTCAGCAAGGGAGAGGCTGTAGGTTGAGTTAATGATTGAAGTCATTCCTATGTAGGGAAGTGTCGTAGTTTGAATAGGTTTGGTCTTCACAGACTAATTTGTTTGAATGCTTGGTCTGTAGGAAATGACGCTATTAGTAGGTGTGTTTTTGTTAGAATAGGTGTAGCCTTTTTGGAAAAAATGTTTCACCGTGTAAGCAGGCTTTGACGGCTCTTAGTGCCTAAGCTCCACCCAGTGTGGGAGAGATAGACTCCTCCTGGCTGCCTTCTGATCAAAATGTGAACTCCAGTACCATGTCTGCTTGCGTCCTGCTATGCATCCTGCCATGATGACAATGAACTGCACCTCTGAAAGTCTATGCCAGCCCCAATTAAACATTGTCCTTTATAAAAGTTGCCTTAGTCATGGTGTCCTTCACAGCAATGAGATCCTATCTAAGACATCAAGCCTCCATGAAAATCTGTAAATTACAGGTGTTGGAGGGGTTTCAGATTGACATACATACCCATGTCCTGGGAGATGGTGTAATGCAATGCCATGGGGCAGAACTTCCTGTGCTCGGGAACTCTCTAGATCTTATTCTTGGTACTTCTTTGTTGGCTGCTTACCTGCATCTGCTGTAACAACTTTGACAATATCCTGGTAAATGTGCATGAAAGTCTCCCTGAGTTCTGTCAGAAGTCTAACAAATTATTGAATTTAAGAAGGGGCTTAGGCTCCACTTTGTCCCTGCATTTCCCTTTGACAGGAGGAATATTTTTGAGGTAGGTAGCCGGCCTCATCCCTCAACTGGGGGATGCCTATCCACTGGGTATGGTCTCTACAGGTTCTATCCCCCCTTTGTTGGGTATTTAGGCTAATGTCCTCCCTGTTGGGTCCTGGGAACCTCTTGGGTCCCTGGCATCTGGGAGTTTCTAGTGGCTTTCCCCTGTTCTCCCTTCCCCACTGCTACGCACCTACTTTCAAATTCCTGACCCTCTGCGCTTCTCCCTCATCTCCTCCCATATTTGAACTGGCCCCCCTTTTTTCCTTCCCCCTCCTCTTTCCCTCAAAATGCAGGGACAAAAAGTGGAGCAGAAACTGAAGGAAAGGTCATCCAGAGAGATTGCCCCACCAGGGATCCATCCCATCTGCTGACACCAAACCCAGACACTATTGCTGATGCCAAGAAGTGCTTACTGACAGGAGCCCGGTATAGCTGTCCCCTGAGAGGCTTTGCCAGAGCCAGACCAATACTGATGCGGATGTACACAGCCGAACATTGCACTGAGTGCAGGGATCCCAGTGGAGAAGTTAGGGCAAGGACTATAGGAGCTGAAGGGGTTTGCAATCTCATAGGAAGAACAACAATACCAACCAACTAGTCCCCCCAGAGCTCCCAAGGATTAAACCACTAAACAAAGAGTACATAATGGATACCCATGACTCCAGCTGGATATGTAGCAGAGGATTGCCTTATCTGGCATCACTGGGAGGGGAGCCCTTTGGTCCTGTGGAATCTTGATGACCCAGGATAGGGGAATGCAAGGGCATTGAGGCAGGAGTGAGTGGGCGTGTGGGGGAGCACCCTCATAGAGGCAGAGGGAGGGAGGATGGGATAGGGGGCTTGTGGAAGGGAAACTAGGAAGGGGGATAACATTTGAAATGTATATAAATAAGATAGCCAATTAAAAAAATGAAAAAAAAAAAGGGGCTATGGGATCCTTTGATTTATAGCAGTCAGGTTAGAAGCACATGTTACAACCTGGGACTTGTGACTGGATTCTGAAATAGGAGACAGAGCCTTTTTAATGGGTAAAAGCTGATTCTGACTCTGTGTTCCTATTGCCGAAGTGGAATTAAATCACAGGATGTCTACTTGCATCTTCAGTAAATAGAAAAATTGCTCAAGGTGGCAAATCTGTACAGTTGATGCCACAAATGTTGCATATGAGAGTCTAGAGAAAAAGAGCTATTTTTCTTCCATATGTCATTGGATATTTAACAAAAATTGAAAAATACATTCATAATAAATACAATAAGGTAGTGTCTCTGGATTAACAATACTGATTTATACACTGTAGAAAAAGAAGGTAGACTAGACACAATAAACAAGTTCTTGAAAGACAAAACTAACAAAGAACAGAGGACAGGTCAATCAAGATACCTATCTTATTGATAGATTGACTTGGTTAATTAATTTTCAAACAGAGACTAACAAGTTGCTCGGCCTAAGTAATATGAATAAATACTATGAAATCTTGTTATTTGAGACAACATGGATGAATCTTGAGAACACTGTATTCAGTGAAATGCCCCAGGCATAGAATGACAAATACTGGCATTGTCTCAAACACATGTAGAATGTAAAGGAGTTATTTTTTGTAGGACAGAATAGAATTGTATTTCTTAGGGTCTTCGGTAATTAGGTACTAGAGAGAGATGGGATGATATTATAATTATATTTAGAGAGGAGGATAAAAAAGGCCTGAGTAGGAAAACAAACAGAAATAAAGAAGAGATTGTCGGGGTTAGGTACTTGGAAGAGTTGGTAGGGAGTTGGGAGAGGAAAATGGGGATTGACTACAAAGGGCCACGGTTTCTTCCTTTCATGATGAAATGATCTAAAACTGAACTAAGGAGGACTGTAAAATTGTTCACAGGCTGTTTTAAAAATAAAAATACTGCTGGGCCTGTTAGGCACATGCCTTCAATCCCAAAATACTGGAAGCACAAGCAGGAAGATCTCTGTATCTTTGAAGCCAGTCTGGTGTACATGGAAAATTCTAGGCCAGTCAGAGCAGCATAGTGAGGCTCAGCTTCAAGCTAAAATAAAGTATTAGGGGCTAACGTTCCTCCAAGGATAAAATCTGTAAGATATATTGTGTAAGAGTAGATGACAATTAGCTAAAAAGCATAGTTAAACACTGAAAAAAATTAAGTCATAAATAATGTCCTAATACTAGAGGTAAAATTAAATCATGAAAGTCATTAATATAAAATGAAGTAAAAGAAGAAATTAGTAAACCTGAAGATAAAGAACAGATAAGTAAAACTTTGTTCCATTTGGCAGATGACAGATTTCAATGGACCCAAATAAACAATTATTTTAAGTGTAAATGGTCTAGAGTATCAATAGAAAAACAGTGATTTCTCAAAAGTTGAAACACAAATAATTAAGAAATGTTTAAAAATGTTATATGTCCCTATACATCAGGGACATGCAAACTAAATCTAGTTTCAGATTTCATCTCCCCTCTCTCAGAATGGCCTAAGCTATGGATACACAATAGAAGAATTAATTGTCAAAATTGTGCTTATAATAATAATATTTCACTTTATACTAATGAAAGTACAATTTAAGGATTCTAAATTTTAAGATAAGTTTTTTTACAAAATAAATCACCAAACATATATATAAAACTCCATTAATTCAAGCATGCAAATGTTACATAGTATGGCAGTATGAGGACAATCTTGGGCGTCAATCCTTGACTTTTACCTTGTTTGAAGAAAGGTATCTTTTTTGATATTTTGTAGGACAGGGAAATGTCTGGGGACTCTCCTGTCTCTGCCTCCCATCTCTCCATTGCAGCACTGGGATTTCAGGTGCATGCTACAAAGTTGAGCTTTATATGGCTCCTGGGGATCTGAACTCAGTTTCTTCTGCCTGTGTGGAAAAGACTTTCCCCAGAGAGTCATCTTTTCAGTGGGATGAATAAAAGGTAAAGGTGGTGATATAAGCCATCTCACCCTCATAGCACTGAAGTTTCTCCTATGCAGGCCTTTATCTCTGACATTTCCTTATCTGTCACTTCTGCCCTATCTTCACCATCCCCTACCTTTATTAAATAGGGTACACTATTACCCATAGCTGTGGAAGTTGGTCTGCATACGTCCTTATCCCACTCTCCCAGGATCCTTTGCCTGCTTATTTTATTGGCACACAAGTAACTGTTGGACCAACAATGAGCGAACTGATGGTATTCTCCTGGGAATTTGGAATCAGTGAACTGGGAATCTGGAATTGGGCTGATCTCTAGAAGAATACATACAGATTCAAAACTACTGAGTTAGCTTTAGAAAGCCAGGCACCAAACAAAGAAAATTAAATTATAGCAAATAGAGATAAGAATGACAAAGTGAAAGTATTCACTGGGTTCTAGTGTTTTTGCCTGTCTTATTTAATACTTCATTTCTGTACTGTGGCTGTATTGGTTTCTACAACTAACATAACTCTCTTGACCATGTATGGTGTTGCTATTCTTCAATTCCAGCCCATGGAAGGCAGATGAAGACACCTGTGGGAGTTCCCGGCCAGCCTGGGTTAAATAGTGAGACTGTCTCAAAAGAGAAAGTAAATAAAATAAAATGAACATAAAATGGAAAATGAGCAGTACATTACTGGGTAAAGGAAGAGCAATACAGGTTCACAGGGAGGAAAAGAAGCGGAGATAACAAAAAAAGTTTTAAGAAGCCACAGGAATCAAATTAGTGTATATTTACCTGAAGTTATATACAGTACTTAAAAGCATATGTGTACACAACATGCATAAACACAGTTACTCTACTTGGGTTATAAAGCTCCCCCACGATGCATAGGTTAATAACAAAAATGTTAAACCAGGCATGAGACACTTCCTCTTGAGTTTTTGTTGTCTAGGGGAGTTCAAGAAACTTCCCAAACAATATAGGCTATTACAGATACCTTTGGTTTTCTCTCAGAATCTGAAGATAATTCCCTATTTCTGAAGACACCACCTACTTTGGAAATGGGACTTAGGCGAATCAAACTGGATGTGATCCAAAGGTTTCTCCCTGAGCACTAGCCTTCATACTACTGGAAGGAGCTATGCCACCTGGAAGAGAGAAAATGAATCAATAGTCTTATCAAATTGTGATGCCAAGGACCAGCATAGCAAGATATCCCTTGAGTGGCTCTTATATCTTGGTGGTAACTCCAGAGGGAATCTTTTATGCAATGTGTGGAAGCATTCATGTGTCAATAAAAGAGCTTATGGTCAATGAGCTGAGGCAGGATGAGAAGGTGGAACATATGGGAGAGGGAGAAACAGAGAGACAGAGATACACAGACACACACACACACACACACACAGAGAGAGAGAGAGAGAGAGAGAGAGAGAGAGAGAGAGAGAGAGAGAGGAATTCTGGGAGATAGGTTTGAGAGATTTGCCCCAGACACAGAAGATGGTCACATTAAACTGAGACCAGGTAACCAGCCACATGGCATGACTTAGAATAGAATAAATGGGTACTTAAGTTATGAGCTAGTTGGGGAATAAACAAATCTTTTGCCCTAGGCATTTATTCATTAAATATTAAGTCTCAGAGCTGTTATTTCTGGGAATAAAGTAGACAGGTGGAAAAACATGAGGTTACAGATGGCTTTCACTACAGTTAACTAATAGCTGAATAGTGGACTACACACAGTGTAGGGGGGTAACGCTTGGTACTGAATACCTAGCCAATTATCCATGGCTCATGAAGCCATGGAATCTAGAAGAGGAACTACTACTACTACTACTACTACTACTACTACTACTACTACTACTAGTAATTTTTCAAACCACTATAATCTCTAACTGCAATCTTAATCCTTATCCTTACATCCAGAGATAAGCGTAGCTTTCAGCTCTTATCAAAGATGCTTCTTTGTGCAGCAATAACTATTGCAGTAAGTCACAATTGGCCAGTACTCAGAGAATAACAAACCACGTGGTACCCAGCCACTACAGATATATTTAATATATAATCCTTGCACCTAAGGCTCATGGGTGATGGTAGAATGTAAGAGCCAGAGAGAACCAGGGTATTTGCTTGCAGATTGAGTCTTCTATATATAACAGGAAAGCTGCACCCATGAATCCTCAACTATACCGTTGCAAAAACAGGGTCTGAAAAATAATAGCACCAGTCCACATGCCAAATTCTGAAAAGGAACTTTCATGGGCCCTCACCCCTAGATAAAGCGATGTAAGCCATTATGGCTGACAAGATATGGAGATATTCAATAAAATTTCAGGGAAAAAGGCCATAAATTTGAGGAGTGGGACCTATATCTGAGGGACTAGAGGGGAGATAAGGGAGGTGTGAAAAAATGTAAATAAAGTCCATGTATAGGAAATAAAAAAATCAACAATCTCCTTTTCTGTAGGAAAAATTGAGTCAGTGTTTACTTCTTGCACAAATCATATCTGAACAGCAAGATTCCCAGCATTCTCAGCTATGGGAGTGTATCCCACAACTAAAGAGGTATTAATTTGGTTAACTAGTTCAATATTCCCGATTCCTGGAGTTTGATATTTCTCTTCTTCCCCTCTGGGTACTTACAGCAGCATGTTCTACTTCCACACACCGCTTATGAGTAGATTCCATAACAAAATAATGCATCACATATTTCAGTCAGTAACTTTTTCAGATTATTTCCATTTCAGTGAAATGTATCAATGTCCAATTTCTCCAACACTACAATAAAGGAAGGTATATTTTCCTAAGATTTCTAGTGCTGCTATGAAACACTGTGACCAAAGAGCAAGTTGGAGAGGAAAGTGTTTATTTGGCTTACTCACCCATGCCACTGTTTATTATCTAAGGAAATCAGGACAGGAACAAGGACAGATCAGGAACCAAGAGGCGGTAGCCGATGCAGAGGCCATGGAAGGATTCTTACTGGCTTGCTTCCCATGGCTTGCTCAGCCTACTTTCTTGCAAAACCAGGACTACCAGACAGCCTAGGTTTGGTCCCATCCACAATGAGAAGAACCTGCCTAATCAATTACTGATTAAGAAAATGTCTTACAGGCTTGCCTACAGCCCATCTTATGGAGGTATATTCTCAATTGAGGCTCCCTCCTCTCAGATTATCTTAGCTTGTGTCAAATTATCCAGTACAATTACAAATATTGCATGTTAGCACAGTCAACTTATAAGGTCGCCAGATAAAAATGCTCTGATACATTTGAATTTCAGACAAACAACAAATAATATTAGTATGGCTACACAGCTAACCTATATTTACAGATGTCGTATGGCACATCCCTCCAAATTGCACCATTCTCTCCAAATAAAAACATTTCCTCCAGAGGGCTTGCCTTGTTTCACCAATTATAGGTTAACAAAAGGGTAGGAACCCAGAGTAAAAATGTGGAACATTTTTGAGTGCCTCTAGCTAGTTGTGTAAGGGAGTAAACATTTACTGGGGTAGAGACTGACCAGACATCCCAGAAAAGAGAGGGATTTTGATTATCTGCAAGGTCTGCAAGCGAGCTTGTAGTGAGCCACAGTGCTGTAGGTTTTGGGAACTCACAACCTATATTAGGGTGGGCTTTCTGGTGATGCAGCTACATTTGAGTTATCTGTGTTTCTCATAAGTAACCTCTCATAACATGTTTAGTAAGCCTCAGAAAAACTCAGTTCACCAAAATGGACATGGTGCAATAGTTATTTTGTTGCTGGCTTCCTTTCTGGATCAAGTAGACAGGTATGTTCCATCTCCCCATGAAAAGTCTGTCACAAATACTCAAGACAAGACCTGATTTATTTTATGATGTCAATGTTGCTAAATTTGGCAACACAGGCCATTGCATATAAGAATTACTTAGATTGATCTTACCTGTGTTTTCTGTGATGTTTTCTCTAGGAATATCAGTTAACCAGTCAAGCCAATTGCTGAACTTGAAGGCAGAAGAAATCAGATTACATTAGTTTGTAATGTTAATACCAAAACTTATTTTGTCATATTCTGCCCAATCTTTTAAAAATAAAATTAGTCAACAATATCCAAATAAATACACATATGTATACCTATAGAGAAAGAGCTTTCACTAGCAAATTTCACTGTTAGGGATTTTCCCCATGTTACATTCACATATGACTGAAATGACATATATTCAAGGATATTTTGCATCGATGTTTATAATAGAAGATTGATGGCAATGTTGATAAGGTTGAAACAGCTCAGGAAGCATAAAATTGAATCATTATTGATCTGATAAGTCAGAGTCAAGGCATGGGGCTGGTGGAATATTTGGAAATTTAAGAAAGAAATTCCAGGAACAGGAGAGCAGTAAGAACAGGGAGCTCTAACACAGAAAACATGTTTACAACAGAAAACAAGTCTAAATCCCCTGCTACTCCAGTCCAGAGTACACCCCCAGAACAGCTTTAAAAGAAAAGCAATGGAAGCCCAAATCAAACCACAGAGATAATAACCATCAGAACAACAGATAAGAGAGTTTGCAGCATTTTCTTTTTTTAACCAAGGAAATCATCTACCTTTTAGACTAACAGTAAAAATAGCACCTCTTAGAAGAACAACCCAGAATCCAGAGTCAACACTTGTTAGCTTCAGTGCCCAGTGTTTAACAACAACAAGAAGAAACACAATAGGGAAATAAACAGGCAAATGGAACTGATATTATGGGGTAAATGAAGACAATCAATTGACTCAAATTTCAGTGAACAGGCAATGAATTAAATGTTGTTCTTACAAATCTATGCAAGACACAAGAAAACTGTCCAAGAGTGAACAGGTAGGTAATAACGAACAGTAGAAAAGGTACACAGACAAAAGCACATGCAAACAGTAAGGCTGTGAGGATGGTAACTAAAGTAAATACATGCTAGGTAGGATAAATAGGAGACTGAATAAGATCGATAAAGAAAAGCTGAATTTAGAGATATATCCAGGTGACCTAATAATACAAGAGAAGAAAGCAGGAGCATGGTTGGAGACAGTAACAATGTACTACAGATTTAAAAAAGTTAAAGGGGGACTTTAGTATGTTTACCATAAGACATAAGACGCTGCCTCAAATAAAAAGAAAACAACATTACAAAGCAAAACCAAGAACAAAAATGGTACATATTTGAGAGTATATTTAATCTAAGACAAATGTTACGTGATATGTACATTTATTGAAATACCAGCAGATACCCCATGAATATGTACAATTTTTATATCTTTATGTATCAGTTAAATTTAGAAAAAATGAAAGTGTCTAAAGAAATCTAATCATTTCAGAAACTTGTGGGTCAAAATCTTGCCTTACAAAATTTGTACAATTCGAGTCCTAAGAAGAAAACAAACAAACAAAAGGGACAACAAACAATGTGGAAATAATTATTCAGGGCTTTCAACATTTGGCAGACACAAAATATGGAGCTCAGATGTCTAGACAGGAAGGTAGAAGAATTTAAACATGTGCAGAGAAGGGTGACACATTACATGCAGAGAGAATGATTAAATTTAAAGCCAACTTCTTATCTAGAAACAACAGTGCCAAGTGACTTTAGAATGGGGAGTTGCAAGTTCTGAAAGAAAATTAAGTCAGTGAGAACTGGTACACCTGACAAAACTAACTTACAAAACTTAGGTGACTAATGAAAATCTGTTAGAAGTCACAATATGTTTAGCAAAGTTGTAAAGGACAAATACACAAAGATTAAATGTTGGGAATAGATTTAATAGTGTAAATAAAAGCTAATACCCTTGAATACCATATGGCATTGTTGGCAGAAATCAAAGGAGATCTAAATAAACAGACTGACGTCTCATGGTTATCAGTTGGAAAGGCTACATTATAAAAATGGAAGTGAACCAACTTTATTTACAGATTGAACACAGTCCAAGCAGGCTATTTTGTAGTCACTGGCAAGGTTATCCTAAAACTAAGGAAACCAAAGGGACTCAGAGGAGGCAAAAAACAATCCACTGAGGAAGAGTGAATGGAGGCTTCTTCTAAATGTAGCTCAATGCCACGATATTAAGATCGCGTGGTATTAACATAAGGGTTAGACAGACAGATCAGAGCGCTAGTATAGTTTTCAACAGAGATGCTAAAACCATTCCATCAGGAAAACAAACAAACAACAAAAACAACAACACTATTCCTCAATATAAGTTGCTGGAGTGTACTCAATAACTATAGCCTCTGGGACTCCGCCCACAGGCTGCTTGCTCTCTGATTGGCTGTTGCTTCTGAGGGGGCTGGGAAACAGCGGTTAAAACTCCAGTTGGGAGGGGACGAGGAGACAGGGAAGACTAAGGGCCGATCAGTTAGTTTGAGCAGATGCTGAACTAGTATCATGAAGGAAGAGATGAAGGGAATTCCTGTAAGGGTGGCATTACGGTGCCGCCCTCTGGTCCCAAAAGAGATAGGCGAGGGCTGTCAGGTATGCCTTTCATTTGTGCCTGAGAAGCCTCAGGTGGTGATAGGTACTGATAAATCCTTTACCTACGATTTTGTGTTTGACCCCTCCACTGAACAGGAGGAGGTCTTCAACACAGCAGTGGCACCACTCGTTAAAGGGATATTTAAAGGTTACAATGCCACCATCCTGGCTTATGGACAAACTGGCTCTGGAAAAACCTACTCTATGGGAGGTGCATATAGTGCAGATCAAGAGAACGAACCAACCATTGGGGTCATTCCTAGGGTCATACAACTTCTTTTCAAAGAAATGGAAGAAAAGAGAGACTCCGAGTTTACACTGAGAGTGTCTTACTTGGAGATTTACAATGAAGAAATTTTGGATCTTCTATGCTTACCTTGTGAGAGAGCTTCTCAAATACATATCCGGGAAGATCCCAAGGTAGGAATAAAGACTGTGGGACTTACTGAGAAGATGGTTTCCGTTGCCTCTGACATGGTTTCCTGTTTGGAGCAGGGAAACAATGCCAGGACTGTAGCTGCCACAGCTATGAATTCACAGTCTTCCCGATCTCACGCCATCTTCACAGTTTCCATAAAGCAAAGGAAGAAAACGGACAAGAACAGCAGCTTTCAATCTAAGTTGTGTCTGGTAGATCTTGCAGGATCAGAAAGGCAGAAGAAAACCAAGTCCGAAGGAGATCGATTGAGAGAAGGTATTAATATTAACCGAGGACTCCTGTGCTTGGGAAATGTAATCAGTGCTCTTGGAGATGGCAAAAAGGGCAGCTTTGTGCCCTATAGAGATTCCAAGTTAACTCGCTTGCTTCAAGATTCTTTGGGAGGCAATAGCCATACTCTTATGATCGCCTGTGTGAGTCCTGCTGACTCCAGTCTAGAAGAAACATTGAATACCCTACGCTATGCTGACAGAGCTAGAAAAATCAAGAACAAACCCATTATCAATACGGATCCCCAGACAGCTGAACTTAATCTTCTTAAGCATCAGGTACAACAGTTACAAGTCTTATTGCTACAGGCCCATGGAGGTAGCTTGCCTGGATCTATAAAAGCAGAACCATCAGAGAGTCTCCAGTCTCTGATGGAGAAGAATCAGTCCCTGGGAGAGGAGAATGAAAAGTTAAGTCTTGCTCTGAGTGAGGCAGCTGGTCATACAGCCCAGATGTTGGAAAGGATCATTGTGACAGAACAAGCAAACGAAAAACTGAAGACCAAGCTACAGGAGCTCAGGCACCATGTAGCCTGTAAAGTGGATCTCCAAAAGCTAATGGAGACTTTGGAAGACCAAGAATTAATTAAAAAGGTAGAGATAATTCGAAGTTTGCAGCAAGTTGTTATTCATCTATCAGATGAAAATGTTGTGGCCACTGAATCTGCAATGGAACTAGAAGCTCAAGTGGCAATCAGTCCAGAGAGTAGGAGGTCTTCTGATGCTCTCACCACACAGCATGCTCTGCGTCAAGCTCAGATGTCTAAGGAACTCACTGAGTTGAATAAAGCTCTTGCAGTGAAAGAGGCCCTAGCTAGGAAGATAACTTTTAATGGTGGCCAGCTACAGCCCTTGAACTGCCAGTATGAGGCTAACATCAAAAGTCTAGAATCAGAGGTCACCAGTCTGCAGAAGGAAAAGGAACAATTGCTTCTGGATCTTCAGTTGGCAAAGAAGGATGTCAACCAAGCCAAGTTGAGTGAGCACCGCCGCAAATATCTCCAAGAGCTGGAGGCTCAAATAGCTGATTTGAAGAGGAAACTAAATGAACAATCCAAGCTTCTGAAACTGAAAGAGTCCACTGAGAATACTGTCTCCAAACTAACTCTGGAGATACAGATGATGAAAACCCAGCGAGTCCAATTAATGCGTCAGATGAAGGAAGATGCTGAGAAGTCTAGACAGTGGAAACAACAAAAAGACAAAGAAGTAATCCAGTTAAAAGCACAAGACCGTAAAAGGAGATATGAGCTGGTTAAACTTGAAAGAGACTTCCAGAAACAGTCCAATGTGCTCAGGCGTAAAACTGAAGAGGCAGCAGCTGCAAACAAGCGCCTCAAGGATGCTCTCCAAAAGCAACGGGAAGCAGCAGATAAACAGAAAGAGACTCAGAACCGTGGAATAGAAGGCACAGAAGCACGGGTGAAGAACTGGCTTAGCAGTGAAATTGAAGTAATGGTTAGTACTGAAGAAGTCAAACGCCACCTGAGTGACCTTCTGGAAGAGCGAAAGATATTAGCCCTAAATGTGGCTCAACTTAAAGAAAACAAAGAACCTGGGGAAAACCCACCTCCTAAGCTCCAGAAGTGGACATTCATTAGTGATGGAGTATGTAGTCATATTTCAGAGCCTGGAGATTCTACTACAAAGCAGATTAAGAGCCTAGAAGCTGAAATGGAACTCAGGAGTGCTCAGATTGCTGACCTACAGCAAAAGCTCCTGGATGTAGAGAGTGAAGACAGGCCAAAACGACACTGGGAAAATATTGCTACAGTTCTCGAAGCCAAATGTGCTCTAAAATATTTAGTTGGAGAGGTGGTCTCCTCCAAACTTCAGGTCAGTGAGCTTGAAAGCAACCTGAAACAGAGCCAGGCAAGCCATTCTAAAATTCAGAAGACACTGTTTGAGGAGCAAAGTCATCTTGTTGAGGTAGAGACAGAATTGAAAGCTGAGTTGCTCAAGGTGGAGCAAAAGCACCAAGAGCAGACGCTCTACCTTCTCAATCAGCTGCAGCAAAGCCAGATGGCAGAGAAACAGCTGGAGATGTCAGTTAGTGGAAAAGAACAGCAGCTGCTGAGCACATTGCAGTGTCAGGAGGATCAGTTTAGGAAAATGCAAGAATTATGTGAACAAAACCAGCAGCTTCTCCAAGAGAATGAAGCCATCAGGCAGAAACTGAGCCTTCTTCAAGGAGCCAAAGACCAGAAATCTCATCTTCTCAAGGATGGCCTTCAATCTCCAGATTCTACCTTTGACTACATCCCACCTCCACCCAAAGCATCCCGTGTTAGATGCAAGTTCTTGGATCAAAGCATGAACATTGATGATTTAAAATATTATTCAGAGCATTCTGTGAGTGAATCTGAAGATAGTGATGGAAATGATAAGGAGTGGAAACCAAGGAAACTGGCTAAAGTGTCCAGGAAGACTATCCAAGGGTGTTCCTGCAAGGGATGGTGTAGGAACAAACACTGTGGATGCAGGAAGCAAGGAGTGGACTGTTGTATGGCCTGTGGCTGTGACCCCACAAAGTGCCGGAACCGCCAGCAAGAAGAACAAGAGAGCTTGGGTACTGTTGAGTGGAACCAGGATTCTGAAGGCTCCTTCAAACTGGATGATCCTACAGAGGTGACCCCAGGACTGAGCTTCTTCAACCCTGTCTGTGCCACTCCCAATACAAAGCTCCTTAAAGAGATGCATGATATGGATCAGGCTCTGTTGAGGAAGACTGATCTTGTGGTTTCCTCAGACCTCCCAGAAATAAAACACAGAGCAACAGAATCTCAAGAAAATAAGGCCATAGGGAAGAAAAAGAAACGAGTTCTGGCCTGTGGTAGCAACTTCTTCTCTGGCTGCTCTCCTTCCAAAGAAGAGACCTGCTGAGATGTGGTCAGCTCTATCCCCATCTGCCCTGACAGACACTTTGAAGTTGCAGCAGGCAGTGGTTTCTACTGACTTCCCTGGATCTTCTTTTTCTTTGTACTGAGAAAAAGGGACAAGGTGTTACTGAAAGAGCACTTTTTGTCTTCAGACCCCCAATTGGGACCACTATTATTTTCTTCAGGATGGAAGCCATCTACGAAAGGCCCATGGACACTTCTGGAAACCATCTTCAGGTCATTGCAGCTTTTTCTTTGTGATTAGTCAATGCTATCTGCTCATGGATATGAGCCTGAGCCTGCCAACTTAAAGTAAAGCCTGGTCCAGATAGGAGGCTGGGCTCAACTTATTCACCCCACCTCAGGAACCAGGCTGGGATAATTCCTATCCTGATTCTTTCTGGATTTTAAGTGTTTTAACAAGACCCCCAAATTGTTTTCATTTTTAAATGTTGAATAAATTAACCTTAGCTATTCCAAAAATGGTTATCAACTCTTATTTTCCTGTTGTAATAAAAAATGCATGACAAAGTTGTTTAAAGAGGAAAAAAGTGAAAACTATAGACACCTGGATCCTTTAAGACTTTGGATCAGGCATTAATTTTCTGCATGTGAGAGAAAGAGCACAAGTAACAAACTTAAAAATCCTCAAAAGAAAAAGACCTTTAGGTGTATTGGAGGATGTGAAAACAGAAACTATTTCCAAATCATATATCTTATAAGTGACCTGAACCTACATTATATAAATAACATCCATAATTTAACAATGAAAACTTAAGAAACTTAATTAATAGTGTGGAAGGAATAAGAATAGCCATTTTCCCTAAGAAGACATTCAAGTAGTCAATAAGCAGAAGAACCAGTAGGAAGCATTAGGGAGATGCAAATCATAACAGTGATGAGATAGAATTTTCTATACACTAGGAGATTATATTAAGCATTGGTAAGGATGTAGAAAAATTGTGACCAAAATAGTCTAAGGTAGAAAAGAAGAGTACTACCAATTTGTAAAACAGCAGTTCCTCATTATGTATCCCAACAATTCCATTCCTGGCTAGGTACCCCAATGAAATGAAAACTTATTTCCACAAAGAGAATCATGTACACAAATGTTCACAGCAGCATTAGTTATAAGAGGCACAGAGAAAAAGTCCAGTGTTCATCTACTGATAAAGAAAATGTGCTCTGTGTACAGTAGATAATTACCTATACAATTAACAAAACATTGACATTTCACTTGCTCTGTATGGAGCTTGAGCACATTATGAAAACTGAAACAGACAGCTACTAATTCCATGTATTTTATTTACACAGGCTATGCAGAATTAGAAAATCTATAGAAAGGGAGAGAGGGCTGGAGTAGAATAGTGTCTGATCAGGGCTGAAGGATGTATAAGGAGAATGGGGAATGACAGTTGATGACTCCATATTGCCTTTCAAGATGATGAAATGGTCTGGAGTAATATACTAGTGAGCTTGTACAACTCTGAATATACTAAAGAGCAGTGAACTATATACCTTTAGTGGGTGAACTGAATTCTTTGGGAATTCATCTTAATACATTTGTTAGAAATTATGTAAGTGTTGAGGATCAATGTCAGAGAGTTCTCTACTGTTGGCTCCTAGCCGGCAGGTCCAGGAGAGAGGAGAGAACCTGGTCCAGCTGAGTCTATCTTGGGCTGAGCAGGATGGTGAGTGTCTGCAGCCAAAAAGAAACACACCAGGCCGGGAGTCTTGTTGAAGCAGGAACTCAACTTTATTGTAGCAATCTCTCTCACTTATATAGAGAAGGCAAAGGGGGTGGGCACTTAGGTATGGGGAGAGATGACATAGGAGGAGGGGGAGGGGAAGGGGAAGGTGTGACTGACAGAGCCAATGGCATAGCTCCATGGCAGCAATGACAGGGTAGAGGGAGGGCCAAACAGGTCTTTCTGAGTCACTCCTATGTGGAAGTGACTGAGACAGGTCTCAGAACTCGAGTCAGGTTCGGGTTTGTCCCCAAAGGCCCAAACCAGGGTCAGAATGGGGCCCAAGTCTACCACTTCCTAGGACCCCATTCTCTCGCCCTCGGGACAGTGGGAGGAGGAGAACACCCCTAGTGCTGTGCCGTTGTGGTCCAGTTCTGAGCCCTGGCCCAGAGCTGCTGCAGTCACTGTTGCGAACCCGAGGCCCTGAACCCCACTCCTATGGCTGGGGCAGCCCCAGGCTGAATGCTGTGCTCCCCTTCGTGGGCCAGGGAGGTGCACCCCATGGCCGTCAGTGGCCCCTGCTCCTCTAAAGAGGAAGCCGGGGTGCTCTCCTCCCTGTGCAATTGCCAGCTTGAAACCCAGGGCCCTTGGACAGGCTGCCTTGGGCCCTGCCGCCCCCCGAGATGAGGTGCCAAGGGCCATCACCATGGAGACGGCCACCGCCCCAGGCCCAGACTGGGCAGTCGAAGGGGAATGGCTCCGAGGGCCGTCACCATGGAGATGGCCCTAGCTCAAGTGGCGCCGCTCCGTGATCATGAACTGTGGCACAGCCTCTGAGCACAAGTGGCATAGCTGCTTGTGATGCGGCAGTGGTGGTGCTGCGAGCGCGGAGATCCAACACTCTACCAGCAGACTGCCACTGAAAAGTGCTGGAAGGAATTGATGGTTAAGGGAAATGATGTCGGATCTATAGAAAGCAATAGAAATAATCAATTGATTAAAATATATTTCTTCTAAATGATTTATTTTTTGGATGGGTGCAGAGATAGTGTTTTGCTTTGTATTCCAGGCTGGCCTTGAACTCACAGGAATTCTCTCTCTCTCTCTCTCATATGTTGGAATTATAGGCATGTACCATTATACCAAGCTAATTTGTTTTGTCATCATCATAGTTATCATTATCATTTTATTTATTGATATATTCTAATTACTTAGAAATATGGGCTTTTAATTAACAACTTATATCATACTATATTAATTGAAGGTAAAAATTTGTAGAGCTACATTCTTTCTGGCCTATTTTCCATACAGGCCAGATAGGCAGGCCCAATACCCTCCCACACCCCACAGCCTGCATGTCTCCCAGGAAGTCTGAAGTAACCAGGGACACAGGTGAGACTCCAGACCAAATACCCATGGCAGCTGAGACACTCACAGAGCCCAGCTGACAAGGGACCTACCCCACCACCACCTTAGCTCTATCTTCCTTCCTGTCTGCTTCTCTACCTGGGTCTGATACTGTTCCACACCCCACAGCCTACCTGTCTCCCTGGAGGTCTGTAATAACCAGGGACACAGGAGGTCTGCCTTAACCAGAGGCACAGTCTTTCTGGTGTGTATCTTCATCTGCAACTGGGTCAGATCCTGCTTCTGGAACTCAAAGCCTGCTTATATCCCAGGAGTGGCCTTAATCAGGAACACAGGATGCCTGCCCTAACCAGGCACACAGGATGCCTGCGCTAACCAGAGACACAGGAGACCCCCCACCCCAACCAGAGACAGCACTGACTGCCTCCCAGGAGACCAGCTCTAACCCATATCACAGAGTTCTACCTGCCTGCAAGGAGGCTGGCTACAGTCAGAACACTCAGGCCAGTTAACACCAGAGATAACCAGATGGCAAGAGGCAAGAACAAGAACATAAGCAATAGAGAATCCAGTTCTCCCACCAAACATCAAGCCCTGTTTACCCTAACACACCTGAAAAGCAATATCTGACCTAAAATTCCATCTCATGAAGATGATAGAGGCCTTTAAGAAGGATATAAATAAGGGCTGGAGAGATGGCTCAGTGGTTAAGAGCACTAACTGCTTTTCCAGAGGTCCCAAATTCAGTTCCCAGCAGCTACATGGTGGTTCACAACCACCTGTAATGGGATCTGATGTCATCTTCTGGTGTGTCTGAAGACAGCTAAAGTGTATTCATAAAAATTAAATAAATAAATCTTTAAAAAGAATGATATAAATAACTCCCTTATAGAAATACAGGAAAACACAGGCAAACAGGTAGAAACCCTTTGAAGGGTAAACAAATAAATCCCTTAAAGAAATTAAGGAAAATATTATCAAGCAGGTGAAGGAATTGAACAAAGTGGTCCAAGACCTAAAAATGGAAGAGGAAACAAAATAAAGGAAACAAAAATGGAGGGAACCCTGGAGATGGATGACTTAGAAAAAAGAACACGAGCTACAGATGCAAGCATCACCAACAGAATACAAGAGATAAAAGAGAATCTCAGGAGTAGATGATGCTTGTGATGGTTTGTATATGCTTGGCCCAGGGAGTGGTACTATTAGAGGGTGTGGTCCTGTTAGAGTAGGTGTGGCCTTGTTGGAGTAGGTGTGTCATTGTGGCTGTGGGCTTTAAGACCCTCATCCTAGCTGCTTGGAGTATTCTGCTAGCAACCTTCAGATGAAGATGTAGAACTCTCAGTTCCTCCTGCTCCAGGCCTGTTTGGATGTTGTCATGCTCCTGCCTTGATGATACTGGACTGAACCTCTGAACCTGTAAGCCAGCCCCAATTAAATGTTGTCCTTATAAGAATTGCCCTGATCATGATGTCTGTTCACAGCAGTAAAACCCTAACTAAGACAGAAGTTGGTACAGGGACTGGGGTATTGCTGTGATAGGCCTGACCATGCTTTTGTTTGGAAGAATGTGGATTTTGGGATGTTGGATTTGGAAAGCAATGGAATGCTTTAAATGGGCCTTAATGGGCTATCCTAGCAGGAATTTGGAAGACTTCGTTGCTGTGAGTGATTTGAACTGTACAGACTTGGCCCAGGGATTTCAGTGAAGAAGAACTTCAGTATGTGCCCTAGAGACTGTTTTTGTAGTGTTTTGGTGAAGAACCTGGCTGCTTTTTGCCCTTGTCTGAAGAGTCTGCTTGAAGCGAAGGTGAAGAGACTCAGATTAATTGCGTTGACAAAGGAAGTCTCAGAAACAACCACCATAGACTTTGTTCTCTGGCTAAGTCTCACGAAGCATAGCAAGCTTAGAAAGGAAAAAATACAAAATACATGGTTTGAGGGTACCAGGAAGTGAAATGAATACTATTTTCTAGGGGATAACAGATTAAGGGATTTGGGGGCAAGATTCCATCCAGTTAAGTTTAGATCCAGGCATGGTGCCACACACCTTTAATCCCAGAAGACAAAGCCAAACAGATCTCTGAGTGTAAGGCCAGCCTGGGACAAAGCAGGACTAGGTGGAGAAAAGCTTAAATCTAGGCATGGTGGTACACACCTTTAATTCCAGCATTACAGGAGACAGAGCCATGCAGATCTCTGAGTTCAAGGTCCATCTACTGAGCAAGTTCCAGGAAATCCAAGCTTCGGCAGTGAGGGAGTTCAAAAACAGAAAGCTGGTAATAGAAGAATGGGGCCCTGTTTCTGCTCCAGCAGGCAGTAGAACATGGCAGCTTCAGCCATGTGGCACTGGCTTTAGAGTGAAAAATAGAAGGGACTACTGGGACAATTGATGTTGGTTAGCTGGAGCTAAGAAATTTGTGATGATTAAGAAGAGAGCAGCATCACTGAGGTGAATCTTCTGGAAAGTGTTTTCTGAGAGCACAAAGAAGCTGTGTTCTAGAGATAGCCAAGGTTGTACCTTTTGCAGCAGCCATATTTGGTAAAGTATAAGTGTCACCCAGGTGGTACTGGTTTTGAAGGCATGAAGGCATCATGAAGAACAACTGAGGTTGGTACTGTGCCAGTCCATGGAAGGCCATTGGAGAAAGTGCAGCCTCAGTTGCAGTTGACAGCTCAGGACTGAAGGGGTCATGCAAAGGAGTTGAGGCTTGGCACTATGAAGAGAGCCTATGAGAGGCTATTGGTGAAGTCTAGTTGCAGCAGAAGACCCCAGTGTATTGGAGATGCCAGTACCATGCAATGATCACCAAGAACAGCAGCAGCGGTTGAATGGATCAACCTGAGCTTATAGTGCTACAGAGGGAAGAGCTGGGGAAGTGACACCAGCCCTTGAGAGGAGCCCAAAAGATCATGCATGGATCCCAGACATTGAAACAAGAAGCTGTAACATTGAAGTTGCCTTGGAGACCCCAAGATGTTCGAGATGACAGAGCCATAGGATATCTCCCAAGGAATGCTTCTAACAGGGAATGGAAACTCATGAAAAGAGTTTGTTGCAGTCAACAAGATTGAAAAAGGAATTGGAGATGTGAAGACCATCTTGGAATCAGACACGGAGATGCAGAGTTTGGAGTTTGCCCATCTGGTTTCCCGTCTTGTTTTGGGGATTACAGTTAAGTGATCAGATGAATCTCAGAAGAGACTTTGAGCTTTGGACTTTTAACACTGTTGAGACTGCTATAGACTATTGGGACCTTTGAACTTGGACTAGATGTATTTTGTGTTATGCTATGTTTAGGTATGGCTCCCATAGACTCATATTTTTGAACAAGCCTATGGGGGACAGGGGTTGGAATGTGATGGTTTGAATATGCTTGGCCCAGGGAGTGGTACTATTAGAAGGTATGGTCCTATTGGAGTAGGTATGGCCTTGTTGGAGTAGGTGTGTTATTGTGGGTGTGGGCTTTAAGACCTTCATTCCAGCTGCCTGTAAGTGAGTACTCAGCTAGCAGCTTTCAGATGAAGATGTAGAATTCTCAGCTCCTGCTACACCATGCCTGTCTGGACATTGCCATGCTCCCACCTCAGTGATAATGGATTGAACCTCTGACCCTGTAAGCCAGCTCCAATTAAATGTTGTCCTTATAAGAGTTGCTTTGGTCATGATGTCTGTTCACAGCAATAAAACCCTAACTAAGACAATACCATAGAAGATATTGACACACCAGTCCATGAAAATACAGAATTTAAAAAGCTCCTAACCCAAAATATCCAGGAAATTCAGGACACAACAAAAAGATCAAACCTAAGAATAATAGGAATGGAAGAAGGTAAAGATTCACAGCTCAAAGGGCCAGAAAACATCTTCAATAAAATCATAGAAGAAAACATCCCTAACCTAAAGAAAGAGATGGCCATAAATGTACAAGAAGCCTATAGAACACCAAATAGATTGGATCAGAAAAGAAAATCCCCCATCACATAATAAAACACTGAGTACACAGAACAAAGAAAGAATATTAAAAGCAGTAAGGGAAAAAGATCAAGTAACATATAAAGGAAGACCTATCAGAATTACACCTGACTTCTCAACAGAGATTCTAAAAGCCAGAAGAGCCTGGACAGAGGTCATCCAGAACCTAACAGAACACAAATGTCAGCCCAGGCTACTATACCCAGAAACTTTCAATCACCATAAGTGGAGAAAACAAGATATTCCATGACAAATCCAAATTTACACAATCTCTTTATACTAATCCAGTCCTACAGAGGATATTGGAAGGGAAACTCCAACATAAGGAGAGTAAGTACATCCAAGAAAACACAAGAGATCAAATATCTCCAACAAACATAAAAGAAGAGAATCACATACACATAGTACCACCTCCAGCAACAAAAGTAACAGGAACAACAATTGTCTATCTTTAATATCTCTCAACATCAACCAATGGACTCAATTCCCCAATAAAAAGACACGGGTTAACAGACTGGATATGTAAACAGGATCCAGCATTTTGCTGCATATAAGAAATACAGTTCAGTGATAAAGACAGACACTACCTCAGAGTAAAGGACTGGAAAAAAAGGCTTTGAAGCAAACTGGCCCAAGAAACAAGCTGGAGTAACCATTCTAATATCCAATAAAATAAACTTTCAAACAAAAGTAATCAATCTTGATAGGGAAGGATGTTTCATATTCATCAAAGGAAAAATACACTAAGAGGAAGTCTCAATTCTGAACTTCTATGCCCCAAATGCACTGACACTCATAAAAGAAACTTTACTAAAGCTCAAAACACACATTGAATCTCACACATTAATAGTGGGAGTCTTCAACACCCAACCTTCACCAATGGACAGGTCATCAAAACAGAAATTAAACAGAGATACAGTGAAACTAACAGAAGTTGTGACCCAAACTGATTGAACAGATATCTACAGAACATTTCACACCAAAACAAGAGAATATACCTTCTACTCAGCACCTCATGCAACCTTTACCAAAATTGACCATATAATCAAACACAAAACAAAGCCTCAACAAGAAGATGGTATTACCATGCATTCTATGACATCACCATGGACTAAGGATGGAATTAAATATCAACTAATACAACAGAAAGCCCACATAGTCATAGAAACTGAACAAATCAAAGCCCAATGATAATTTAGTCAGGGAAGAAATAAATCAAAGAATTTATAGAATTCAATGAAAATGAAGACACAGCATACCCAAATTTATGGGACACAATGAAAGTAATGCTAAGAGGAAAATTCATAGCACTAAGTGCCTACATAAAGAAATGGGAGAGATCCCATACTAGCAATGTGACTGCACTCATGAAAGCTCTACAACAGAAAGAAGCAAATACACCCAAGCAGGGTAGACAGCAGGAAAGAGTCAAACTAAGGTCTGAAATCAACCAGTTAGAGACAAGGAGAACAATACAAAGAATCAACAAAACCAAGAGCTGGTTCTTTGAGAAAATCAACAAGATAGACAAACCCTTAGCCAAACTAACTAAAGGGTAGAAAGGTAGTATCCAAATTAACAAAATCAGAACTGACAGGACATAACAATAGAAAATGAGGAAATTAAAAAATTCATCAGAGCCGGACAGTGGTGGTGCACGTCTTTAATCCCAGCACTTGGGAGGCAGAGGCAGGCAGATTTCTGAGTTCAAGGCCAGCCTGGTCTACACAGTGAGTTTCAGGACAGCCAGAGCTACACAGAGAAACCTTGTCTCAAAAAAATAATTCATCAGAAGTTACTATAAAATCCTATACTGAAAAAAAAACTTGAAAATCTTGATGAAATGGATGATTTTCTAGACAGATGCCACATACCAAAGTTACATCAAGACTAGGTAACCTATCTAGGCAGTTTTATAACCCCTAAAAAAATAGAAGTAGTCATTAAAAAATGTTCATAGCAGCCATATTTATAGTAGCCAGAAGCTGGAAACAATCCAGATGTCCCTCAACAGAGGAATGGATATAGATAATATGGTTCATTTACACAATGGAATACTACTCAGCTATTAAAAACAATGACTTCATGAAATTCGCAGGCAAACGAATGGAATTGAAAATATCATCCTGAGTGAGGTAACTCAGTCACAAAAGAACAAACATGGTATGTACTCACTGATAAGTGGATATTAGCCCAAAAGTTCGAAATACCCAAGATTCAATTCACAGCAACCTTTTAACTGAGCTTGGGGTCCCAGATGGAGGAGCTGGAGAAGGGACTGAAGGAGCTGAGGGGCTTTGCAGCCCCATGGAGGGAGAAACAGTGGCCACTGGCCAGACCCTGCAGAGCTCCTGGAGACTGGACCACCAACCAAAAAATACGCATAGAGGGACCCATGGTGCTGGCCACATATGTGGCAGAGGAGGGCCTTGTTGGCCAACAGTGGGAGGAGAGGTCTTTGCACCTGAGGGTTAGATACCCCAGTATAGGGGAATGCCAGGGAGGGAAGATGGGAGTGGGTGGGTGGATGGGTGGGGGAGCACCCTCATAGAGGCAGGGAGAGGGGGAATGGGATAGGGGGTTTCCAAAGGGGAGACTTGGAAAGGGGAAAACGTTTGAAATGTAAATAAAGTATCAAAAAATCCCTCCCAACCAATAAAAGGCCCAACATTTTAGTGAAGAATTCTACCTGACCTTCAAAGTAGAGCTAGTACCAATACTTCTCAAACTATTCCACAAAATAGAAACAGAAGGAACACTACCTAAGTCATTCTATGAACCCACACTTACTCTGATATCGAAACCACACAAAGACCCAACAAAGAGAACTCCTGACCAATTTCACTTATGAATATCAATGCAAAAATTTCTCACAGACTGAATTCAGGAACACATCAAAACCATCATTCACCACAATTAAGTAGGCTTTATCCCAGGGATGCAGGGAAGATTCAATGTAAGAGAATCCATCAATATATTATACTTCATAAAAACTGAACGAAAAAGTCACATGATAATCTCATTAGATGTTGAAAAGGCCTTGGACAAAATCCAACACCCCTTTATGTTAAATGTTTTGGAGAGATCAGGAGTTCATGGCACATGCCTAAACACAATAATAGCAATATATCACAAACCAACAGCCAACATCAAATTAAATGGAGAGAAACTAGAAGCAATCCCACTAAAATCTGGGACAAGACAAGGCTGCCCACATTCTCCCTATCTATTCAATATAGTACTTGAAGTTCTATATAGAGCAATTAGACAACAAAAGGAGATCAAAGGGATAAAACTGAAAAGGAAGAAGTCAAAGTATCAGTATTTGCAGATAATATGATTATATACATAAGTGACCCCCCAAATTCACCAGAAAACTCATACAGAAAACAACTTCAGCAAAATGGTGGGATATAAAATTAACTCTAACAAATCCTTCCTTTGTATAAAGCCTTCCTTTATACACACGATAAACAGGCTGAAAAAGAAATTAGGAAAACAACACCCTTCACAATAGCTACAAATAGTATAAAATATCTTGATGTAACTCTTACCAAGCAAGTGAAAGATCTGCATGACAAGAATTTCAAGTCTCTGAAGAAAGAAATCCAGGAAAACCTCTGAAGATGGAAAGATCTCTCATGCTCATGGATTGGTAGGATTAACATAATGAAAATAGCCATCTTGCTGAAAGCAATCTACAGATTTAATGAAATACCCATCAAAATCCCACCTCAATTCCTCACAGAGCAATTTTCAACTTAATATGGAAAAACAAAATAATCCAGGATGGCCAAAACAATTCTCAACAATAAAAGATCTTTTGGGTGAATCACCATCCCTGACCTCAAGCTATACTAATAACTCAAGCAGTAGTGATAAAGACCACATGGTACTGTTACAGAGAAAGACAAGTTGATCGATGGAATAGAAGTGAAGACACAGAAATAAACCCACTCACTTATATACACTTGATCTTTGACAAAGAAACCAAAACCATACAGTGGAAAAAAGAAACCATCTTCAACAAATGGTGCTGGTTCAACTGGTGGTCAGCATGTAGAAGAATGCAAATTGATCCATATTTATCTCCTTGCACAAAGCTCAAGTCTAAGTGGATCAAGGACCTCAACATAAAACCAGATACACTGAACCTAATAGAAGAGAAGGTGGGAAAGAGCTTTGAACTCATTGGCACGGGGGGAAATTTCCTAAACAGAACTTCAGTGGCGTAGGCTCTAAGATCAAGAACTGATGGGACCTCATAAAACTGAAAAACTTCTGTAAGGCAAACGACATAATTAATAGGACAAATTGGTAACCTAAAGACTGGGAAAAAAAATCTTCACTAACTCTACATCTGATAGAGGGCTAATATTCAAAATATATAAAAAACTCAAGAAGCTAACCTCCAAAAAATCCCCAAATAACCCAATAAAAAATGGGATACAGAGCTAAACAGAGAATTCACAACAGGAATCTCGAAGGGCTGAGAAGCACCTAGAGAAATGTTCAACATTCTTAGTCATCAGGGAAATGCAAATCAAAACATCCCTGAGATTCCACCTCATACCAGTCAGAATGGCTAAGATCAAAAACTCAGGGGACTGCAGATGCTGGCAAGGATGGGGAGAAAGAGGAATACTCTTTCACTGTTGGTGGAATTACAAGCTGGTACAACCACTCTGGAAATCAGTCTGGTAGTTCCTTAGAAGATTGGAAATACTTCTACCTGAAGACCCAGCCATACCAATCCTGGGTATATACCCAAAAGATGCTCCAACATATAATAAGGACACATGCTCCACTATGTTCATAGCAACTATATTTATAATAGCCAGAAGCTGGAAAAAAACCCCAGATGTTTCTCAACAGAAGAATGGATACAGAAAATGTGGTACATTTACACAGTGGAATACTACTCAGCTATTAAAAACAATGACTTCAGGAAATTCTCAGGCAAGTGGACTGAACTAGAAAATATCATCCAGAGTAAGGTAACCCAGACACAAAAGAATACACATGCTATGTACTCACTGATAAGTGGATATTAGCCCCCAAACTCACAATGCTTATGATACAACCCACAGACCATATGGAGCTTAGGAGGACGGAATACCAGGGTGTAGATGCTTCAGTCCTGCATTGAGGGGGGAACAGCATGATCAAGGGAAGTGGAGGGAGGGGTACCTGGGAGGGAGAGAGGAGGGGGAGGAAATAAGAGGAGCAGTATCAGGTACTGGAGGGGACAGGAGAGAGGTACAGAGGGTCTGGAAATGGAATAAAAATATGTAGTGTGTATGGGGGGGAGTGAGGAAATGGATATAGCCATTGGAGGGTCCTAGATGCCAGGGAAATGAGAGGCCTCCAGGGCCCAATGGGGATGATTTAGCAGAGAAGGGGAGATAGAACCTGCAGAGACCACTTCCAGTAGATAGGCACCCCCCCCAAGAGATGGGGTCACACACCCATCTCAAAGATTTTAACCCAGAAATTTTTCCTATCCAAAGGAAGAACAGGGACAAAAAAATGGAGCAGAGACTGAAGGAAGGGCCATCCGGGAACTGCCCTACCTGGGGATCCATCCCGTCTGCAGACACCAACCCTGACACTGTTGCCTGTTACTGTTGCCAAGAGGCACTTGCTGACAGGAACCTGGTGTGGCTGCTCCTTGGGAGGTTCAGCCAGCACCTGACTAATGCAGATGTGTATACTTGGAGCCAACCATCACACTGAGCTCAGGCACCCTAGTGGAGGAGCTGGCAGAAGGACTAGAGGAGCTGAGGGGGATTGCAACCCCATAGGAAGAACAACATCAGCTGGCTGGACCACCCAGTGCTCCCAGGGACTAGACCACCAACCAAGTAGTGTACAGGGAGGGATCCATGTCTCCAGATACATAGCTAACAGAGGATGGCCTTGTCTGTCATCAATGGGAGGGGAGGCCCTTGGTCCTGTGTGGGTTTGATGCTCCAGCATAGGGGGATGTTGGAGGAGTGGGGTGGGAGTGGGTGGGTGGGTGGGGGAGCACCCTCATAGAGGCAAAGGGGAGGGAGGAGAGGGAGGTTGTGGGATGGGGGGGCTTGTGGAATGGTAACCTGGAAGTAGGATATCATTTGAGATGTAAACAAATGGAGTGATTAATTAAAAACAAACAAACAAACAACAAACCAGGCACTACTGTGATTGTCTCGGATCAGCTCCTGTCTGTTTTTTGGGGATCATTAACATTTCCATGGCACTTTACACGAAGAATGATACCCCAGACTCAAATAGTAAGCAACAACAGAGAACTTTTATTCTGCAGAGAGCCAGCATACAGGGGTCTATCACACATCAAAATGAAAGACAGAGGTGTGTGCTTTGCAGGGTCAATTTAAAGCCTATTACGGTAGGAGTGGGTGACTTTTATCTTTCTTTCCCTTGATTGGTTGGCTCTATTTCCAGGAGTATGGTTGCCTTTGTGATTCATTAGGAATCTGGGGACTTTCCAGGGTGGCGAGGCGTCCTTGGATTGGCTGGCCACAGCTGTGGTTGGCTGGCCACGGGTTACTGGATCCTGGTTTTCATTTCTAGGAAACAGAAACTTAGGCCAAGCCTCCCAAACTGCTAGTTTGCAACCTGTTATAGAGTCATCCTGGCTCTGACTAACTCAGTCCTCCCATTCCTTGTCCCTGATTTCTAACTAAATCAAGTCATTGATTCATCAGTTCTTTTTCCCAAGGTCCAAGTCATTGGCCACAGGGTCAATTGGGACATAAGAATCATTAGTTTTTGCCAAAATGTGGGCCTTTTTGACTTAGCATCTCAGCCTGTAAAGTGGGGTAATGGATGTGGTATTTTTTTTCTGTAATTGCTTCCTGCTGGCATTAGGGTGCTGTCATAGCCCAAGAAGGCTGAAGTGCTCGTGAAAGGCTGGGAAATGGGGGATTTATCAGAAGCATCTGATTAGGTGATCCAGTTGAAGGACAAGGAACAGTCATATCAATTGGGCTAGTTAATGACAAGCTTTCAGCAAGTCCAAAGTCCCATTTTGCAGTCCTCAGGTGGTCCCTGGATGTCAGCCACATGAAAATCTGCTGGGACAAAAATAAACTAGGAATAGAAGTTAAAATTTATCAAGTAATTGGGGAAGGTAAGAAACTCCCAACACCAAGGGATAAATCCCACTCTCAAGAAGAGGCAGGTACACCCATCTGAAGTCCATCTGTGTCTGTAGTAGTAGATTCAAATCATATGACTTCTTCATTCCCTGAGCTTATATGATCTTTAGTTACAAAAGGATATACATTAGTATTGATCATGCATTGAAATCCTATTTTAGAAAAGCAGTTAACCGGTGTCTGTAAAGTAGTAGGAGTAGACTTATGTCTTCGAGACCTAGCGAAAGCTATAGTTTTGGGTTAAAAGGTATGGGACCTTTTGTTTCTCCAGACAAAGGACTAGATATACAGATTGAACAGAGATGTTTTTAGGACGATGGGAAACACCTTTAAGTTTACATTTAGAAGACAGTCAATGGGGATTTAAAACCTTGAGCTAGTGACTGAATTGTAAGCAGCCCAGTGCTCCATTTGCTTATCAGCAAATGAATTGAATTCCATCGATCAATGTTAAAATTTCCAACTTTTGAAATCTTATTATAATGACAACCCAGATGAGGACGAGGATTCTGAAACATTTTCCATTTTTCAGATACTCTACACCAATTTCTTAGTCCTCTACAACTTGCAGTTACACACCTTAGATAATTTTCAGACCCTCAGAATATACCTAAGCTTTGACATCCTGAGACCTTTATATGCCTTCTAACATGCAGAACTTGCATAGACTCTGATCCTTTTTCTTTCCATCCAAATCATTTATCAGAGACACAATGACTGAGAACTGTTATTGCAAAGTAAGTTTAAATAAAAGAAGCAAGTTTAAATAAAAGCTATATCTGAAACCTGTTTATATTTTAATTTGAAGCCTGTTAGTAAAGCAAACTTGTCTGCCTTTTAAAACACGAGACCAAGTAGTTTTAATGAATAAATTAACCAACCAACAAGCAAGCAGTAGCTCATTAAGGAAGTAATTAGTTCTGTTTCCCATAATCTAGACTTCGATGGTCATACTTTTAATTCTGATGATTCTACAATAGTGATGTATTTTTATACCATAAGCCTTCTACTACATTTATTCAGTGAGTTGTTAGAGATTTAGAAGCTTCATGGGTATTTTAGTTACTTTTTTATTGCTGCAATAAGTCACCATGTCCAAGGCATGATAAAAAAGAAAGCATTTAATTTGGGACTCATAGTTCAGAGGGTTAGAGTGTATGACTACTATCGTAAGGAGGATGGCAGCAAGCAGGCAGACATAGTGCTAGAGGAGTAAATTAGGAATGAAATCTTATCCATAAGTACCAGACAGACAGAGGTAATTGGGAAAGGTGTGGGATTTTCAAGCCTCAAAGGCAATACCCAGTGACATACTTCCTCCAACAGACATGCTTCCTAATCTTTCCCAAACAGTTCCACCAACTGGGGACCCAAGTTTTCAAACACATCTTCTGTAGAGAAACCAACACCATTTCTTTCTTCTTTTCTCTTTCTTTTTTTTCTCTCTGTCTCTGCTTTTGCTCCCCTCACTGAGTGTGTGTGTGTGTGTGTGTGTGTGTGTGTGTGTGTGTGTGTGTGTGTGTGTTTTATACCTCTGTTAGGAAGCACATAATGTCTAAGCAGCTTTCTTCTTTCGTTTCATAATGGTGTAGTGATTTATTGACAATAGATTAAATTCATCTGTGGATATATGACAGTGATATTTTATATCTTCTCATTTCTTTCTCTTTTTTAAAAAATTGATATTTTCTTTATTTATATTTCAAATGTTACCCTCTTTCCCGGTTTCCCCCCAGAAACCCCCTATCACATTCCCCCTCCCCCTGCTTCTATGAGGGTATTCCCCCATCTACCCACCCACCTACCCACCCCTGATGCCACACTCAGACATTCCCCTACACTGGGGGCATCTAGCCTTCACAGGATTAAGGGCCTCTTCTCCCATTGATGCCTGACAAGGCCATCTTCTGCTACATATGCAGCTGGAGCCATAGGTCCCTCTGTGTGTACTCTTTGGTTGGTGGTTTAGTCCCTGGGAGCTCTTGGGGGTGGTCTGGTTGGTTGATATTGTTGTTCTTCCTATAAGGTTGCAAACCCCTTCAGCTCCTTCAGTGCTTTCTCTAACTCCTCCATTGACGACCCCTTGCTCAGTCCAATGGTTGGCTTCGAGCATCCCCCTCTGTATTTGTGAGGCTCTGGCAGAGCCTCTCAGGAGACAGCTGATCAGGCTCCTGTCAGCCTGCACTTCTTGGCATCCCCAATAATGTCTGCTTTTGGTGACTGTATATGGGATGGATTCCCAGGAGGAGCAGTCTCTGGATGGCCTTTCCTTCGGTCTCTGCTGCACACTTTGTCTCCGTATTTCTTCCGTTGAGTATTTTGTTCCCCCTTCTAAGAAAGACAGAAGAATCCACATTTTGGTCTTCCTTCTTCTTGAGATTCATGTGGTCTGTGAATTATATCTTGGGTATTCCAAGCTTTTGGGCTAATAGCCAATTATCAGTGAGTGCATACTATGTATGCTCTTTTGTGATTGTGAGTGAAAATATCACTCAGGATGATATTTTCTAGTTCCATCCATTTGACCAAAAATTTCATGAATTTATTGTTTTTAATAGCTGAGCAGTACTCCTTTGTATTAATGTTCCACATTTTCCGTACCCATTCCTCTGTTGAAGGACATCTGGGTTGTTTCCAGCTTCTGGCTATTATAAATAAGGCTGCTATGAACATAGTGGAGCATGTGTCCTTGTTATATGTTGGAGCATCTTTTGGATATATGCCCAGGAGTGGTACAGCTGGGTGCTCAGGTAATACTATGTCCAATTTTCTGCGGAACCACCAGATTGATTTCCAGAGTGGTTGTACCAGCTTGAAATCCCACCAACTATGGAGGAGTGTTCTCTCTCCACATCCTCACCAGGATCTGCTGTTACCTGAGTTTGTTGTTGTTGTTGTTGTTGTTGTTTTGTTTTGTTTTGTTTTCATATTTTATTTACATTTCAAATGTTTCCCCCTTTCCAGATCTCCCCTTTGGAACCTCTCCATTCCCTCTGCCCTCCCCCTGCCACTATGGGGATATTCTCCAACCCACCCACCCACCCACTCTCGTCTTCCCTCTTTGTAATTCTCCTATACTGGGGGATCTAACATCCTCAGGCCCAAGGGCCTCTCCTCCCCCTGATGGATAACAAGACCCTCTTCTGCCGCATTTGTGGCCAGCACCATGGGTCCCTCCATGTGTATTCTTTGGTTGGTGGATCAGTCTCCAGGAGTATCGGGGGGAGGGGGTCAGGCCAGTTGCTATTGATGCTACCTCCCTGGGGCTGCACACTCTCTCAGCTCCTTCAGTCCTTTCTCCAAGTCCTCCATCTGGGACCTCACACTCAGCCCTTCTGTTGTTGCAAAGTGACTCTTGGGTATTTCAAACTTTTGGGCTAGTAACCACTTAACAGTGAGTACATACCATGTTCATTCTTTTGTGACTATGTTACCTTGCTCAGGATGATATTTTCAAGATCCATCTATTTGTCTGTGAATTTCATGAAGTCATTGTTTTTAATAGCTGAGTAGTATTCCACCACATTTTCTGTATCCATTCCTCTGTGGAGGGACATCTGGGTTGTTTCCAGCTTCTGGCTATTATAAATAAGGCTGCTATGAACACAGTGGAACATGTGTCTTTATTACATGTTGGAGTATCTTCTGGGTATATGCCCAGGAGTGGAATAGCTGGGTCCTCAGGTAGTATTATGTTCATTTTTCTGAGGGTCTGCCAAACTGATTTCCAGAGAGGTTGTATCAACTTGCATTCCCACCAGCAATGGAGGAGTGTTCCTCTTTCTCCACATCCTCGCCAACATCTGCTGTCACCTGAGTTTTTGATCTTAGCCATTGTGACTGGTGTGAGGTGGAATCTCAGGGTTGTTTTGATTTGCATTTCCCTGATGACTAAGGATGCTGAACATTTCTTTAGGTGCTTCTCGGCCATTCTAGTTTCCTCAGTTGAGAATTCTCTGTTTAGCTCTCTTCCCCATTTTTTGATAGGGTTATTTGGATCTCTGGAGTCTAGGTTCTTGAATTCTTTGTATACATTGGATATTAGCCCTCTATCGGATGTAGGATTGATAAAGATCTTTTCCCATTCTGTAGGTTGCCATTTTGTCCTATTTACAGTGTCCTTTGCCTTACAGAAGCGTTGTAATTTTATGAGGTCCCATCTGTCAATTCTTGATCTTAGAACACAAGCCATTGGTGTTCTGTTCAAGAACATTTCCCCTGTGCCCAAGTGTTTGAAACTCTTTCCCACTTTCTCTTCTATTAGATTCAGTGTATCTGGTTTTATGTGAAGGTCCTTGATCTACTTGGACTTGAGTTTTGTACAGGGAGATAGGAATGGATCATTTCAAAATCTTCTACATGTAGACCTCCAGTTGAACCAGCACCATTTGTTGAAGATGTTGTCTTTTTTCCACTGGATGGTTTTAGCTCCTTTGAGGAAGATCAAGTGACCATAAGTGTGTGGGTTCATTTCTGGGTCTTAAATTCTATTCCATTGATCTACCTGCCTGTTACTGTACCAATACCATGCATTTTTAATCACTACTGCTCTGTAGTACAGTTTGAAGTCAGGGAGGCTGATTTCCCCAGAAGACGTTTATTGTTGAGGATAGTTTTTGCTATCCTGGGTTTTGTGTTATTCCATATGAATTTGAGAATTGCTCTTTCTAAGTCTATGAAGAATTGAGTTGTGATTTTGATGGGGATATCATTGAATCTGTATATTGGCTTCTGCAGGATGGCCATTTTAACTATGTTAATCCTGCCAATCCATGAGCATGGGAGATCTTTCCACCTTCTGAGGTCTTCTTCGATTTCTTTCTTCAGAGACTTGAAGTTCTTGTCATACAGATCTTTCACTTGTTTGGTTAGAGTCACACCAAGATATTTTGTATTGTTTGTGACAATTGTGAAGGGTGTTATTTCCCTAATTTCTTTCTCAGCCTGTTCATCCTTTGAGTATAGGACAGCTACTGATTTGCTTGAGTTAATTTTGTATGCAGCCACTTTGCTGAAGTTGTTTATCAGCTGTAGCAGATCTCTGGTGGAGTTTTTTGGGTCACTTAAGTATATTATCATATCATCTGCAAATAGTGATGTTTTGATTTCTTCCTTTCCAATTTGTATACCTTTGACCTCCTTTTGTTGTCTGATTGCTGTAGCTAGAACTTCAAGTACTATATTGAATAGATAGGGAGAGAGAGGGCAACCTTGTGTAGTCCCTGATTTTAGTGGGATTGCTTCCAGTTTCTCTCCATTTAGTTTGATGTTGGACACTGGTTTACTATATATTGCTTTTACTATGTTAGGTATGCTCTTTGAATTCCTGATCTTTCCAAGACTTTTATCATGAAGGGATGTTGAACTTTGTCAAATGCTTTTTCAGCATCTAACAAAATGACCAGGTAGTTTTTTTCTTTGAGTTTGTTTATGTAGTGGATTACATAGATTGATTTCCGGGTATTGAACCATCCCTGCATCCGTGGGATGAAGCCTACTTGATCATGGTGAATGATTGTTTTGATGTATTCTTGGATTCGGTTTGCAAGATTTTTATTGAGTATTTTTGGATTGATATTCATAAGGGAAATTGGTCTGAAGTTTTCTTTTATTGTTGGGTCTTTGTGGGGTTTTGTTAACAGTGTAACTGTGGCCTTGTAGAATGAATTGGGTAGTGTTCCTTCTGTTTCTATTTTGTGGAACTATTATTGTGTGAGGTGCAATGTGTGCTTTGAGGTTTAGTAAACTTTCTTTTATGAATGCGGGTGCCTTTGCATTTGGCACATAGATTTTCAGAATGGAGAGTTCTTCTTGGTAGATTTTTCCTTTGATGAGTATCAAATGTCCTTCCTTATCTTTTTTGATGACTTTTGGTTGAAAATCAATTTTATCCGATATTAGAATGCTAATTCCAGCTTGTTTCTTGGGACCATTTGCCTGGAAAATTGTTTTCCAGCCCTTTACTCTGAGGTAGTGTTTGTCTTTAACACGGAGGTGCATTTCCTGGATGCAGCAAAATGCTGGGTCCTGTTTATGGATCCATTTTGTCTGTCAGTCTATGTCTTTTTATTGGTGAATGGAGTCCATTGATGTTAAGAGATATTAAAGAATAGTGATTGTTGCTTCCTGTTACTTTCAATGTTATTTTCATGTTTGTGTGGCTATCTTCTTTTGAGTTTGTTGAAAGAGTACTTTCTTGCTTTTTCTAGGGTGTAGTTTACCTCCTTGAGTCGGCGTTCTCCATGTATTATTCTTTCTAGGGCTGGGTTTGTGGAAACATACAGTACAAATTTGGATTTGTCATAGAACATTTTGGTTTCACCATCTATGATAATTGAGTGTTTTTCTGGGTATAGCAGCCTGGCCTGTCATTTGTGTTCTCTTAGAGTCTGTATGAGATCTGACAAGGATCTTCTAGCTTTCTTAGTCTCTGGTGAGAAGTCTGGTGTAATTCTGATAGATCTGCCTTTATATGTTACTTGACCTTTTCCCCTTACTACTTTTAATATTGTTTCTTTATTTTGTTTATTTGGTGTTTTGACTATAATGTGACGGGAGGAATTTCTTTTCTGGTCCAATCTATTTGGAGTTCTGTGGGCTTCTTGTGTAATTCTGTTCATCTCTTTCTTTATATTAGGGAAGTTTTCTTCTATAATTTTGTTGAAGATATTTACTGGTCCTTTAAGTTGGGAATGTTCACTGTTTTCTATACCTATTATCCTCAGGTTCTGTCTTCTCTTTGTATCCTGGATATCCTGGATGTTTTGGGTTAAGAGCTTTTTGCATTTTGTGTTTTCTTTGACTGTTGTGTCAATATTTTCTATAGTATCTTCAGTGCCTGAGATTCTCTCTTCTATCTCTTGTATTCTGTTGGTGATGCTTGCATGTATGACTTTTGATGTCTTTCCTATGTTTTCTAACTCCAGTGTTGTCTCCCTTTGTGATTTCTTTATTGTTTCTATTTCTACTTTTAGTTCCTGCATGTTTTTGTTCATTTCCTTTGTCTGTTTGATTGTGTTTCCTGTAATTCTTCTAGGGATTTTTGCGTTTCCTCTTTAAGGGCCTCCAGTTGTTTACCTGTGTTCTCTTGTATTTCTTCAAGGGAGTTATTTATTTCCTTATTAAAATCTTCTATCATGCCGGGCAGTAGTGGCGCACGCCTTAAATCCCAGCACTTGGGAGGCAGAGACAGGAGATTTTTGAGTCCAAGGCTAGCCTGGTCTACAGAGTGAGTTCTAGAACAGCCAGGGCTACACAGAGAAACCCTGTCTGGAAAAACCAAAAAGACAAAAAAAACAAAAACAAGAAAACCTTCTATCATCACCATGAGATATTATTTTAAATGTGAATTTTGCTTTTCTGGTGTGTTGGGGTATCCAGGGCTTGCTGTGGTGGGAGAGCTGGGTTCTGATGATGCCAAGTAGCCTTGGTTTCTGTTCCTTATATTCTTGCCCTTGCCATTCGCCATCTTGTTATCTCTGGTGTAAGCTGGTCTTTCTCTGACTGTGGCTTGTCTGTCCTGCAAGCCTAGGTGTCAATACTCCTTGGAGACCAGTTCTCTCTGAGAGGAATTTGGGTTTGGAGAGCTGTTGTGCAGGGTCAGCTCTGGGGTGCAGACAAACACAAGAAGGATTTGATCCCCAGCTGTACCTTTTTTCCTGTGTCCTGATGGCTCTGCAAGGGTCCCTCTTGGTCCTGTGAATTTGAAAAGAAGTGACAGTCTTGCCTGTTCTTCAGGGTGTGTTGGCACTCCTGGTACACCAGCTCTGTCCTGGCACTATTTGAGTATGGAGCCCTGTGTCACAGGATCAGCTCCAGGCTCCTGAAAGAAACCAGAAGACCACTCCTCAGTCCTTGTGTCCTGGGAATTCCAGGTGGGTCCCTCTGAGAAGAGAGGCTTGTCCACACTCCTGGGAGTCTAGCTTTCTCCCATCACTATTTGGCTATGGAGCCCTGGTGGCCCAGGCAGAGGTTTCTAGCCACAGATGAAAACAGAAGGCTTCTTTACCTGGCTATTCCTCAGACTCAGTGTCTTCCAGTTTCTTTATGGAGTCACTCAGATCTATAAGTTTATGTCTTAGCACTGCTTTCATTGTGTCCCATAAGTTTTGTTATATTGTGCCTTCCTTTTTGTTAAATTCTAAAAAGTCTTTAATTTCTTTCTTTCTTTACTCCCTGACCAATTATCATTGAGTAGAGAGTTGTTCAGCTTCCATGTGTATGTGGGCTTCCTTGTAATTTTTGTTGTTATTGAAGACCAGCCTTGTTCCTTGATAATGTGATAGGGTGCGTGGGATTATGTTATTCTTCCTTTATTGGTTGAGGCTTGTTTTGTGTCTGATTATATGGTCAATTTTCAAAAAGGTGTCATGAGGTGCTGAGAAGAACCTTGTTTTAAGGTGAAATGTTATATAAATACCTGTTCAATCCATTCGGTTCATAAGTTCTGTTTATTTCACTGTGTCTGTTTAGTTTCTGCTTCAATGACCTGTCCATTGGTGAGAGTGGTGTGTTGAAGTCTCCCCCTATTATTGCGTGAGTTCAATGTGTGCTTTAAACTTTAGTAATGTTTCTTTTACAAATGTGGCTGCCCTTGCATTTGGGGCCTAAGTGTTCAGAACTTAAAGTTCTTCCTTTGATGAGAATGTAGTGTCCTTCCCATCTTTATTGATAACTTTTAGTTGAAAGTCTATTTCATTGGATACTAGAATTTCTACTCCAGCTTGTTTCTTGGGATCATTTGCTTGGAAGGATTGCAGCCCCAGGGGGGTATAGGAACTCCATAGGAATACCAACAGAGTCAGCTAACTTAGACATCTGAGGCTTTCAGAGCCTGAACCACCAACCAAAGAATATACATCTGCTTGCTCTAGGCTTCCCCACACAAATGTATCAGATGTGCAGCTTAGTCTTCAGGTGGGTCCCGAACAACTGAAGTGGGGGATGAGGGTGGGGGTGACCAGGAGGGGAGCAGTGAGTGGGATGTAATGTGAATTAGTTAAAAATTTAATTTTTTTTAAAAAGAAAAAAATAGATATCACTGTTATAAAACTATCAGAGAACGCTGACCGATTGTCAAAGTCTAGAGTACGAGAAACAAAACTAATTGCTTCTTTAACTAGTTAGGTAATTGAAAAACTTGTTAGAAGGAGGGAAATGATTTGCTTACAGATTTAAATACTTGAAAAGTATAGATACAGGACACTTTTCAATGTCACACTTAATGATGAACTGTGTGGATTACAGTGTTCTGTATTTACATTTATAATAAACTGTGTGATAATTATAATAGGATTAAATGAGACTATAGATTCTTGTAGGCTACTTATGTCATCTTTGTGATAATATCATACCACTATATATTGCTCATGTTGGAGATGATGTTGGTGTAATCAAACCTTCCAGGTTACCATTTAAATAAAGGACAGCACCTTCAATTATGGATACAATGTAATAATTGCTGGTCACAATAGATGATTATGCATCTGGCTTATGTAATTACTACATTATAACCTTTTACTATTCTATTAGTGTGTATATTCCTACTCAGAAATGAAAGTTTATTGTGTAATAGGAGGCTGCAATATGTCCCAGCAGTCTAAATCAGTTTGTACATATCCTGTATCTTAATTACATCAAATTGCCACATGGAACAATTAACTGCCTTATACAATGTAAGTTTGTGCAAGTACTCTATGATGTTTGCTCAAGATGAAGTCCCCTAAGGACACATTTCCAGGATGCATCCCTGACCTTAAGTCATACATGACTACCCATCAACCAGCAAGAAAGTATGGATTTTATAGGATCATGTTTCCTACAACCACAGGCAATTTTATGACTAATACAACTGGGGAAACATAAGCAGTCACTGAGAAGATGAACAGGAATCATTATTATTTGTAGGTATGAAATGCTATAATTTTGTTTCATTTTTATAAAAAGACATTTTCTCTTAGAACTGAGTAATGGGGTTGAGTGGGTTGGGAAATCATTCATTCAACAGAATACTTGTCAGACAAGCAAAAGGACTTGAATTCAGGTCTCCAGCACCATTATAATAGGCTACTGGGGAGGCAGCCACAGGCAGATTCCTGGGTCCTATTAGCCACCCAGTATCCTCATTGTGTGAGCTCCAGTTTCAGTGAAAGACTCCGTCTGGAAAATGCTTACCACCTTCTAGTGTAAGACACAGCATAAAACAGAAAGAAATCTTCAGTATCTGGGACTGAGTTATTTCTCATAGAGATACATTGTTGTGTTCTGCACTTTCTTTCAGGGTGAGAACTAACTTCTTTTATTCAAGTTCACCAGGGGAGAAGAAAAGAGTATTTCTTACACAGGATCTTTCCAGGAACATATTAAACTGAGAGCAGTTTACTTCTGTGATATTTATAGAAACAGGTTTTACATGGCCACGTGACAGTTCTTTTGAAATAAAGCATGATTATAACATGAGATTGACTAGCATCATTGCAACATTACTTGTAAGCTTTGTGCCCATTTATGACTATTTGGTACTGAAGAACTCATTTGGATTTATGCTGGGGACCCTTAGTGAGTCTGCAGAATTCAACAAAGAGCATCCACACAACAATGAATATGGGAGAAATGGAAAATTCCGTGCATGTACAGCACTTCCAAGTCCCTTGCACCTGTGTGCTTGCTTGTTTTTATTTCAGTAAGTTCATTTGCAAGCCATTAGTTTTTAGGCCTATTTTTCTTTCAAGACAGATATGAAGCTCTCTCTGATGGTTGCCTTTAGCTTTAATATATAGAGACAGAATGACCTTTTGGCTGTTATGTTTTTCCTTAAGCACTCAATAAGCATCTGAACACTCTGAAGTAGATATTATATTAAGAATTATAGGTTTGGAGAACTATTACTTCTCATAACTTTTCACAGAAAAATCTCTGATACTCTTGATAGAGGCAGTCAGTTGGAAATTCCAACTGCTTATCCTTTAAGATTGTTCTTAGCAGGCTTCTGTACTTAGTAGCAGCTGATTGGCTGTTACCAAAGTTAGGTAGACTGCTAAGGCAGTTAACTGTGGAAACTCAGCTCTTAATACTTGGGGTCTTCAATCTGTAGAGAAGAAACAAGGCTAAGATAGAAACAAACAACACAAAACCAAAAAGGAAAGGAAACAAGGAAGACATACAATTAAAGGTAATTATAGAGAAGGACATTAAAATAAGCTTCCTGCTCTAATGTAAATTTGATGTGATCACTTTTCTGGGTCAGTGGAATAGCTGCAAGTGATTCAAATGAAGAGAAGTTAGGCTTCTTCTCTAGTTGAATTCACAAGGTTCTTAATCACAGAATAAAAAGCATCCCAAATATCTTGTTTGTCTTAGACACTTGGGTAAATTGAGTTTTTGATACTGGATCTTCAGTCTACAGAGAGGATTCTACACAAAAGAAACAAGGGTAAAAGATAAAAAGAAAAAGCAGTCATATAGCAATAAGAGGTAATTGTAATAGTGAATATTAAAATAAGTCACCTGCTATAATATTAACTTAAATTAATCACTTTTTCTATGACAATAGAATAGTTACAAAGGAATCAGATGGAGAGAAGTTAGACCCCTTCTTTCGTACAGTTCTCAGTGTTTGGTACCAGAGAACAGGGAAATTCCAAATCTTGTCATAGATAGTTATATAAAATCCACAATAATCAAAAGCATGGATACTAGAGTTGTTAAGCTGATGTCAGTTTAACAGTTTAAGGTGAAAAAAGGGGTGAAAGACTCTGTCATGTACCATTATGGAGTTCCAAGGTTTGAATCTGACTAGTGAAAGAAATAGTGTAAGTGTAAGAAGTAACGTTTGAATGCAAGAAATTGAAATTTATATAACAGAACAAAGAAGTTGTAGTACTAATAAAGTGCTTTTCTGTAGTGAAGCTGTCAGATACAATAATTACAGACAGTGTGGAGTAGTTGTGACACCAATCTGACTGGATAAAAAGTTAACTTAGAGAAGCAGCTTACTGAAAATTGTTTAATTGTACTTCAATTGTTCAAGGTTAACTCAAGCTAAAATTTAGACAGTCTCTCTAGATATGAAGTGACTGTTGAAAAGAGGAAATTTCAAATTAGGAAGGATTTCTATCCTGAAGGATAAAGGAGAGAAAGGTAAGTGTCACCCAGTTTACTAAGAGGCCAACTATAGTCATATTTCTGAGGTCCTTGAATTTTTTACTTTGTGGCACCTTCCAGTGTTGATTAAACTTGTGGAGTACCAAGATCATGGTTCCAAGCTCATCTGTCCCTAGGTAGTAATGAACTTGAAATGTGTTTTTGTTAGTTACTTTTCTATTACTGTGATAAAATGACATTACCAAAGCAACTTTTAGAAGCAAGGGTGTGTTTGGGCTTGTGGTTCCAGAGGGTTAGAGTCTGTGGTGGCAAAGAAAAGGCATGGAAAAAGGGCAGGAAGCTGAGGGCTCAGATCTTGCACCACAAGCAGAAAACAGCAGGACTCAATACTCAAAGCCCACCTTGAGTGACACACTTCCTCCAACAAGGTGACATCTCTTAAAGCTCCCAACAATGCCATCAATTGAGGACCAAGTGTTCAAATGTTTGAGACTATGAGGGCAGATCATTGAAACCACCAGGAGCCCTAAAGTACATTCTGTCACTAAACTCAAAGAATAAGTAGAAAGGCTGAATCCTGAAAAAAAAGGGGGGGGGGTGCAGTTAGTAAGAGTCATAGGGAACCTGAGCCCATTTCTGATGTGTCTCTCTTGTAACTCCCTCAGATTTCTTTCCTACATGAGTGTTTAAAGTCTTTCACAGTAAGTTCTTAGCTCTTCTGTCAAAGATAAGCCATAGCTTAATCCAATAAAATTAACTTAGCAATCTTATGCCTACCTAATGCCTATAATAACAATATTGTAGGTCAAACAAACTGGAGACTTTGAGCATAGTGTATTTTCTTTAAACTAAAGAGAAAAGCTGATAGATTCTAATGGTGTTATATCATTTAATTTAAATGCTTAGGTAACTAATACAAGATTTTTTTCCCCTTCTGAGTTTTTGAAAGGAATCTTTTTAAAAATCTTTTTATTTTTTGATACTTTATTTACATTTCAAATGTTTCCCCCTTTCCAGATCTCCTCTTTGGAACCCCCATATCCCCTCCCCTGCCTCTATGAGAGTACTCCCCTCACCCATCCACCCACTCTTTTCTTCCTTCCTTGGCATTCTCCTATACTGGGGCATCTAACAACCTCAGGCCCCAGGACCTCTCCTCCCCCTGATGGCTAACAAGACCCTCCTCTGCCACATATGTGGCCAGCACCATGGGTCCCTCCATGTGTATTCTTTGGTTGGTGATCCAGTCTCTGGGATCATCAAGAGATCAGGCCAGTGGACACTGTCGATCCCTCCATGGGGCTGCAAACCCCCTCAGCTCCTTCAGTCCCTTCTTCAGCTCCTCCAGCTGGGACCTCACACTCAGCCCAATGGTTGCTGTGAAGTGACTCTTGGGTATTCAGAACTTTTGGGCTAATAACCACTCATCAGTGAGTCCAGACCGTGTTCATTCTTTTGTGACTGAGTTACCTCACTCAGGATGATATTTTCAAGTTCCACCCATTTGTCTACGAATTTCATAGTCATTGTTTTTAATAGCTGAGTAGTATTCCATTGTGTAAATGTACCACATTTTCTGTATCCATTCCTCTGTTGAGGGGCATCTGGGTTGTTTCCAGTTTCTGGCTATTATAAAGATGGCTGCTATGAACATAGTGGAGCATGTGTCTTTATTTTATGTTGGAGAATCTTCTGGGTATATGCCCAGGAGTGGAATGACTGGGTCAGGTAGTATTATGTTCGTTTTTCTGAGGGTCTGCCAACCTGATTTCCAGAGAGGTTGTATCAGCTTGCATTCCCACCAGCACTGGAAGAGTGTACTTCTTGCTTCTCATATTCGCCAACATCTGCTGTCATCTGAGTTTTTGATCTTAACCATTCTGACTGGTGTGAGGGGGAATCTCAGGGTTGTTTTCATTTGCATTTCCCTGATGACTAAGGACGTTGAACATTTTTTTAGGTGCTTCTCAGCCCTATGAGTTTCCTCAGTTGAGAATTCTGTTTAGCTCTATTCCCCATTTTTTGATAGGGTTATTTAAATCTCTGGAGTCTAACTCCTTAGCTCTTTGTATATATTGGATATTAGCCCTCTATCGGACATAGGACTAGTAAAGATTTTTTTCCCGATCTGTTGGTTGCCGTTTTGTGTTATCTACAGTGTCCTTTGCCTTACAAAAGCTTTGTAATTTTATGAGGTCCCATTTGTCTAAAATTGATCTTAGAACGTAAGTCATTGGTGTTCTGTTCGGGAACTTTTCTCCTGTGCCCATGTGTTCGAGAATTTTCCCCACTTTCTCTTCTATTAGATTCAGTGAATCTGCTTTTATGTGGAGGTCCTTGATCCACTTGGATTTGAGCTTTGTACAGGGAGATAGGAATGAATCAGTTCACATTCTTCTACAGGTAGACCGCCAGTTGAGCCAGCACCATTTGTTGAAGATGCTGTCTTTTTTCCACTGGATGGTTTTAGCTCCTTTGTCAAAGATCAAGTGACCTTAAGTGTATGGGTTCATTTCTGGCTCTTCAGTTCTATTCCATTGATCTACCTGCCTGTCACTGTACCAATACCATGAAGTTTTTATCACTACTGCTCTGTAGTACAGATTGAGTTCAGGGAGGCTGATTCCCACAGAAGTCCTTTTATTGTTGAGAATAGTTTTTGCTATCCTGGGTTTTTTGTTATTCCATATGAATTTGAGAATTGCTTTTTCTAAGTCTATGAATAATTGAGTTGGGATTTTGATGGGGATTGCATTGAATATGTATTGCTTTCGGCAGGATGGCCATTTTAACTATGTTAATCCTGCCGATCCATGAGCATGGGAGATCTTTCCATCTTCTGAGGTCTTCTTCGATTTCTTTCTTCAGAGACTTGAAGTTCTTGTCATACAGATCTTTCATTTGTTTGATTAGAGTCACACCAGGATACTTTATATTGGTTGTGACAATTGTGAAGGGTGTTATTTCCCTAATTTCTTTCTCAGCCTGTTCATCCTTTGAGTATAGGAAGGCTACTGATTGCTTGAGTTAATTTTGTATGCAGCCACTTTGCTGAAGTGGCTTCACTTTATCAGCTGTAGCAGATCTTTGATGGAGTTTTTCGCATCACTGAAGTATACCATCACATCATCTGCCAATGGTGATATTTTTATTTTTTCCTTTCCAATTTGTACCCTTTGACCTCCTTTTGTTGTCTAATTACTCTAGCTAGAACTTCAAGTACTATATTGAATAGATAGGGAGAGAGAGGGCAGCCTTGTATAGTCTCTGATTTTAGTGAAATTGCTTCATGTTTCTCTCCATTTAATTGATGTTGGACACTGGTTTGCTGTATATTGCTTTTACTATGTTTAGGTATGCTCCTTGAATTCCTGATCTTTCCAAGACTTTTATCATGAAGGGATGTTGAACTTTGTCAAATGCTTTTTCAGCATCTAACAAAATGACCAGGTAGTTTTTTTTCTTTGAGTTTGTTTATGTAGTGGATTACATAGTTTGATTTCCTAGTATTGAACCATCCCTGCATCCATGGGATGAAGCCTACTTGATCATGGTGAATGATTGTTTTGGTGTTCTTGGATTTGGTTTGCAAGAATTTTATTGAGTATTTTTGGATTGATATTCATAAGGGAAATTGGTCTGAAGTTTTCTTTTATTGTTGGGTCTTTGTGGGGTTTTGGTATCAGTGTAACTGTGGCCTTGTAGAATGAATTGGGTAGTGTTCCTTCTGTTTCTATTTTGTGGAATAGCTTGAAGAGTATGGGTATTAGGTCTTCTTTGAAGATCTGATAGAATTCTGCACTGAATCAATCTGGCCCTTTGCTTTTTTTTTGGTTGGGAGACTTTTAATGACTGCTTCTATTTCTTTAGGGGTTATGGGAGTGTTTAGATGGTTTATCTTATCCTGACTTATCTTTGGTATTTGGTATCTGTCTAGAAACTTGTCCATTTCATCTATGTTTTTTAATTTTGTTGAGTGTACGCTTTTGTAGTAGGATCTGATGATTTTTTAAATTTCCTCAGAATCTGTTGTTATATCTCTCTTTTCATTTCTAATTTTGTTAAATTGGATACTGTCTCTGTGTCCTCTGGTTAGTCTGGCTAAGGGTTTATCTATCTTGTTTATTTTCTCAAAGATTTTTCTGGTTTTGTTGATTCTTTGTATAGTTTTTTAGTTTCTACTTGGTTGATTTCAGCCCTCATTTTGATTATTTCCTGCCTTCTACTCCTCTTAGGTATATTAGCTTCTTTTTGTTCTAGAGGTTTCAGGTGTGCTGTTAAGCTGCTAGTATATGCTCTCTCCAGTTTCTTTTTGGAGGCATTCAGAACTATGAGTTTTCCTCTTAACACTGCTTTCATTGTGTCCCAAAGATTTTGGTATGTTTTACTTTCATTTTCATCAAATTCTAGGAAGTCTTTAATTTCTTTCTTTATGTTTTCCCTGACCAAGTTATCATTTAGTAGATCGTTGTTCAGCTTCCATGTGTATGTGGGTTTTCAGTTGTTGTTGTTGCCATTGAAGGCCAGCCTTAATCCATAGTGATCTGATAGGACACATGGGATTATTTCAATCTTCTTATATCTGTTGAGGTTTGTTTTGTGACCAATTATATGATAAATTTTGGAGAAAGTGCCATGAGGTGCTGAGAAGAAGGTATATTCTTTTGATTTAGGATAAAATGTTCTATAGATATCTGTTAAATCCATTGATGTTAAGAGATATTAAGGAATAGTGATTGGTGCTTCCTGTTATTTTTGATGTTATTTTTATGTTCATGTGGCTATCTTCTTTTGAGTTTGTTGAAAGAGTACTTTGTTGCTTTATCTAGGATGTAGTTTCCCTCCTTGAGTTGGCATTTTCCATCTATTATTCTTTCTAGGGCTGGGTTTGTGAAAATATACTGTGCAAATTTGGATTTGTCATAGAACATTTTGGTTTCACCATCTATGATAATTGAGTGTTTTTCTGGGTATGGTAGCCTGGCCTGTCATTTGTGTTCTCTTAGAGTCTGTATGAGATCTGACAAGGATCTTCTAGCTTTCTTAGTCTCTGGTGAGAAGTCTGGTGTAATTCTGATAGATCTGCCTTTATATGTTACTTGACCTTTTCCCCTTACTACTTTTAATATTGTTTCTTTATTTTGTTTATTTGGTGTTTTGACTATAATGTGACGGGAGGAATTTCTTTTCTGGCCCAATCTATTTGGAGTTCTGTGGGCTTCTTGTGTAATTCTGTTCATCTCTTTCTTTATATTAGGGAAGTTTTCTTCTATAATTTTGTTGAAGATATTTACTGGTCCTTTAAGTTGGGAATGTTCACTGTTTTCTATACCTATTATCCTCAGGTTCTGTCTTCTCATTGCATCCTGGATATCCTGGATGTTTTGGGTTAAGAGCTTTTTGCATTTTGTGTTTTCTTTGACTGTTGTGTCAATGTTTTCTATGGTATCTTCCACACCCGAGATTCTCTCTTCCATCTCTTGTATTCTTTTGGTGATGCTTGCATTTATGACTCCTGATTTCTTTCCTAGGTTTTCTAACTCCAGGGTTGTTTCCCTTTGTGATTTCTTTATTGTTTCTATTTCTGTTTTTAGTTTCTGGATGGTTTTGTTCATTTACTTTGTCTGTTTGATTGTGTTTCCTGTAATCCTTAAGAGATTTTTGTGTTTCCTCTTTAAGGGCTTCTAGTTGTTTACCTGTGTTCACTTGTATTTCTTCAAGGAAGTTATTTATTTCCTTCTTAAAATCTCTATCATCACCATGAGATATGATTTTAAATGTGAGTTTTGCTTTTCTGGTGTGTTGGGGTATCCAGGGCATGCTGTGGTGGGAGAGCTGGGTTCTGATGATGCCAAGTAGCCTTGGTTTCTGTTCCTTATGTTCTTGCCCTTGCCTTTTGCCATCTGGTTATCTCTGGTGTTAGCTGGTCTTACTCTCTCTGACTGTGGCTTGTCTGTCCTGCAAGTCTATTTGTCAATACTCCTTGAAGACCAGTTCTCTCTGAGAGGAATTTGGGTTTGGAGAGCTGTGGTACTGGGTCAGCTCTGGGTTGCAGACACTAACCAAAAGGATCTAGTCCTTAACTGTCCCTTGTTTCCTGTGTCCTGATGGCTCTGCAAGGGTCCCTCTTGATCCAGTGAATTCCAACAGAAGTGGTGGTCTTGCATGTGTTTGAAGGTATGTCAGCACTCTTGGGATACCAGCTTTCTCCTGGCACTATTTGAGTATGGAGCCCTGTGCCACAAGATCAGTTCCCTGCCACTGAAAGAAACCAGAAGACCACTCCTCAGTCCCTGTGTCCTGGGGATTTCAGGTGGGTCCCTATGAGCAGATAGGCTTGCCCATACTCCTGCGAGTCTAGCTTTCTCCCGGCACTATTTGGCTATGGGACCCTGGTGGTCCAGCCATTGGTCTCCAGCCACAGATGGAAAACAGAACTCTCCTTCACCCAGATGTTCCTCAACCTTTGTGTCCCAAGGTTTCTGGGCGAGTCCCGCTGAGCAGTGTTTCTCCTCTTACCCCCTCTCACGGACTTTTCCACAGTCCTGGGAGGCTAGCTTTCTCCCAGCACTATTTGGGTATGGAGCCCTGGTGACCCAGGCAGAGGCCTACTGCCACAGATGGATATAATACAAGATTTTGGACAAGAGGATTGTTTCTTATTTAAGCAATGACCATATCTCAATATAATGTTTGACTTCTTCTTACACAGAAACATAATTGAGCCCAGCACCACGCTGGTATACTTCAACATAATAGCTCTTTCCTCTTGCCTTGTGACAACTTGTTTATGAGGGTGACTGAATACATGGAGTTTTGGAAAACTAGAGAAAACATGTTTTTATACAGCATTTTCTGATCAGAGCTTCACCACCACCACCTCCTCCTAATCCTTCTCATCTACCCACCCTACTTCATACCGTTTTAGCCTTTCTCTCTTTAGAAAAAAAACAGACAAAAAAAAAAAAAAAAAAAAAAAATAAAGAGAAAGAACACAAGAAACACACATAGAGATACATACACACAAAGTCATAAAAACAAACTTGGAAAACCGACAGGCCCAAGCCAAAGACTAGTAGGACAAAAGACAAAGCAAAACAAAAGAAAACCAATATGAGATACAAAATCACCATTGAGTTTGTTTTATGTACTTCTAGACATGAAACCTACCCTGACGTGTGGTTAGTATACCCAGTAAGACTCCTTTGATAGAAACTAATTTTTCCTTTTCAAGCTGATGTCATTGGGAAATAGCTTCTTGGTTATGGGTGGGAGCCTATGTCCATTCCCCTCCTCAATGCTGGGATCCTAGTTGGCTTTAACCTGCCTATGCCCTGTACATGCTACCACAGTGTCTGTGAGTTCATAGGTAGATCAGTCCTGGTGTGTCTGGCAGACACTGTTTCCTTGGAAGCACCTATTACCTCTGGCTCTTAAAATCTTTTCACTTCCTCTTTTACATAGCTTGCTGAGCCTTGAGGGGCTGGTTTGATGAAAACACCTGCTTTAGGGCTGAATATTACAAATTCTCTCACACTTAATGCATTGTCCAGTTGTGCATCTCTGTGTTAGTTAACCTATTGCAATAGGAAGTTTCTCTGGTGATTCCTGAGTTGAGGCACTCATCTATAGGTATAGCAAAAATTTGATAGGAGTCAAATGTTATTTGGTTTTTCCCTAGTCCCATGACCTATTTTTTCAGCCTCAGGTTCTTGGCACCCTGAGCAATGTTAGCATTCCATATCATGGAGTAGGCTTTAAACCCAATCACTTTCTAATTGGATTTAACCAGAGGGTTTATAGCAGGGTTGGTGGGTGCCTTTATCCTCCAATAGCTTGCAAAAGTACCTTTCAATACTGTGGACTCTAGTTGGTAGAAGTAAAGGCTCCACTCGACTTTTTCTTGTTCAATGAAATATGTAAGTACTGTTTTCAACAATAAGACTTTACCATTCATTTGTGGAGAACAAAAAATACACAGACTTTTAAAAGTTTTCAAAGGTTGTATGGTGGTACATGCTTTTGAAATCCTGGCACTTGGAGGCAGATACAGGCATGTCTCTGTGGGTTGAAGAATAGACTGGTGTTTATAGTGAATTCCAGGGCAACACAGTTATACTCTTTCTCTAAAGTTAACTGAATAAATAAAAGAACAGACCTCCCTGATAATATAAAAATAATACATTCAAAATTACAATGGCTATTTGGGCACTTGATCACTAAATATACTTAAATAAGCAAATCAAATTCTGAAGGAAGGAAATCCCTAATTAGTTGAGCAATTATCAGGAGCTCTCCAGAGTCTGAGATTTCAGTCTACTTAAAGTTGACAAGTCAGTCTAGTGCCTTGGATGCTGGCAAAGGACATTAGATTCCTAGGTTAGAGATAAAAGTCATCATTACTCACAGAGAAAAGCATAGGCAGAGTATCAGCATGAAGCTCTTTTCAGTTCCTTCACTTCCAACATCCAACAGCATCTTCTAAGGTTCCACGACAGAGCGCCACATACTTGTTAGTTTTACCCAAAGAATTTTTTCCGTAAGTTTGGAGGCTGGAAGCCTGAGGTCAAAGAGTTTCCATGGTTGATTTCTTCTAGGGGCCATGAAATAATGATCTGTTCTGGTCTCCCATGAATTTGTAAATGACTATCTTGACTCAGTCTTTGCTTCAACTTTCTTTGGGTAATTCTGCTCAAATTACTCAACTTTTACCAGTAGATATTCTCAGTTAAAGCATTGCTAATGACCTTACTCTCCAACTAGAATCACATTCTAGGGATTATTATTTGAATATGCAAATGATTCTTTCACGGGTAATGAGATGCATCACCGGGGAAGACCACTAATATTAGGAAAGTCACCATAGAAACTGGCCTACTGTTGCAATTCCCTTACATATGTTTTCTTGACATGGGAACCTGTGAAAAATGGATAAAGAGCAACAGAGACTTGCATTCTTGCTCTAGAGAGAACATGCAAGGTTGCTTGGAACGATGTGGACTATCTCAAAATATTGTTAAAAGAGTAAAAGATAATTATATTAGTCATCTCTATCTTCCCTAGAGTGTTTAATGATATAGGTTCTGGATCATATAGTTGATCCAAGATCATAAATCTCACTTCTCAGACAGCTATCTATATTGAGGAAAATACCGAGTTCTGTCCCCTTTGCCTCTCACAGTAACTAAGTTTTACATGTTTTAAATCCTCAATAGGAGATTTAGTACTTGATAAAGTACTGTAAGTCTGCTTCAGGGTTGTGTTGGTTGGGCAATTGTGATTTGGGTGCTGGGCTCAAACCCAGGGCTATCTGTTTACTAGGCATACAACTCAAACTCTAGCCCTATCATCTGGTTTTGTCACAAATAGAAAATAATTTTTCATTTGAAATGATGTTTTCTTACCTCAGTGTAGTTGCTTCTATTTTTAAAAACTCAAAGTAGTATTTTCAGAATAACTGAATGGAAATAATTTATATTTATTTCAACAGATGGAATCACCAATTATATATGTTATGATTTTGCTTTTGAATGTCTCTAAAGTTTCACCAGGAATAGTACATAATAAGGGTAAGTTTCAGACTATAATTCTTTATTTCCCTCTTAGGAATTCATATTCATATTCCTTCCCCATTTAGTTATGTTTTTCATTTAGCATTCATTCTGGAAAGTTTTCTCATCATTCTCATGTATTACCTATTTACTTTGCCACAGGTGTGTACTAAACTTGTTGTGAACCTGTTGTTACTAAGTTGTGCCTGCAGACCTTTGTTATAGCATGTCTCACTTCCAAGTCATAGAATGCTTCACATTAAAAGAAGAATTAATTTATTGTTTTAATAGATATAAATTTCTCAGGTAAATGAGTGACTTATCGGGCTAGTCAATTAAAAGTAGAATTTTGTGAAAGAAATATGGAAATGGAAGTAGGTTGCAAAATTTTTATAAAAGAAAAATTTAATAAGGAAATAGAAAAATCCACATATATTTGTGTATTGTTTTAAAATTTACAATAGAATTTATTGTTTTTTAAAAAAAGATTTATTTACTTTATTTAAATGAGCACACTGTAGATTTCTTCAAACATACCATAAGAGGGCCTTAGATCCCATTACAGACGGTTGTGAGCCACCATGTGGTTGCTAGCAGTTGAACTCAGGACTCTGGAAGAGCAGTAACTGCTCTTAACCACTGAGCCATCTCTCCAGCCCCAGAATTTTATTGTTAAAGACAAGACAAAATCATGTTCATATTGTGCACATTTGTGAGATGCTTTTGCATCCTAAAGTGCATGTTAGGATACCGTGGTGTTTAATAAGTGGGTAGATAGAATCCAGACATTCTATTCACAGATGTGTTTCAGAATTGATGAGATATTTATTATCCAGGTTTTTAGTTCTCACATTGTAATAGGAGATAACCAACCAAAATGTGGATATAAGCCAATCGTGAAGAGTCTTAGAAGGAGAGATGTCAGAGAAAAGAGTGACTATATCTGGCTACAGAGAAGCAGATTTTTAAGGCAGGCTCTATATAAAAGAGAACAGTCCATCTAAGACTTTAAAATGGGTCTAATTTGTATATGCACATGTGGTGAAGAGAATTCTTTACAGGTAGCAAAGTGACACATGATATACAATAGTTTGGAGGAGATAACTTGCAGAGTTTGTGAGGGAAGCAGTGCGTAGTTCAGTCTGACAATTCAACCATTTGGTAAAACTGGGAACTGGTGTATATTAAAGATGCTTGCATATGAGGCAAAGGAATATTGATGTCAAACTACAATCATTGGGAGGCTATACACACTGATACTGATATCCTTACATAGGCAAATTTGAGAATAACACTGAAACCATCATATTGTACAATGCTCAATATAAAGGATATTTATCCCTACTATGGGATAGTGATATACCGTAGCTGGAGTTCGGATCAATTCTGCAACAATAGAGTGAGAAACACTTTTCCCCTATTCTCTTATTTTCTGTGGCTGATGTTCTTACTCTAACAAAGGACCAACCAACAAGGGAAAAAACACATGGGTTTCATTTGTTATCAATATTTTATGGAGCACCGAGGTCTTTGAGGAAAGCAATGAGTACCTAAAGAAGTGGTAACCCAATAAGTTAAATGTACCATACCAACAAAAAAGTAACAAGCTGGGGAGACGGGAGAAGAGAAAAAAGGGGGGGGGATTGGGGATGATCAACAGAGGATAAGTCTGTTAGGGTATGTATAGGGGGAATGATGGAGGATAAACACTGTTTTAATAGGTTTGAGCAGACTCAAGGACATTTCTTTTCTACAGCTTGAAATAATCCCCATGCCAAAGTGGCTTGTGTTCAGCATAGCATTTTCTGGTCTCTTCCAACAGCACTGTGTGAACTGAATTGTTGGTGAGAGAAGGGAGTTTTGTTGCCTCTGGTTACATGTTCATTGCTATGCCTGTGTAACTGTGAGCAGAACAATGAATGCATTTAATAAATGACACTGGTTCTCCAAGTTTGTCCCAGAGTGTCACCTTATTCTATTTTGAACAGACCATCTCTCAGGAATTACACTTTTGTGATGTCTAAAAATGTTAAAGATGTCACCTCCCTGGTTTCATCTCTTCTAGGGGCACGTACATATTATTACCATTCTAGTGTTAAAATCTAGTAAGCTCTATGCTCTGAGAGTTTCTAGAGAGACTCTTCATGAAAAGGCGCAGATCTAGAATTTGTTCCTATCTCTGGCCACAACATATTTTTGACTTATTGTTTGCACTCCAGCATCCAACGAGTCTGCTGATATGACACGCAACTCTCAAAATGACAACAGTCAAGACTATCAGTTAATTTCATTGAGAAAAACAGTAGATAACTTTTATTTGAAGATCAAAGTAAGTTTAAAAAATCTGTGCTAAGTACAGAAGCTAAGAGCATCTGGGGGCATTTTGGATGGGCTTAGGTATCAGTTTAATTCAATAGCGTGAAAAGAGGGCTGCTTTTTGGAAGATTGTGTGGTAGGACAGGTGAAGCTCCTCACAGACCTTTCTCCAGTCGGACTTACTGTCAGGTATGTGACTTGTAGGCTCAGTGACTTAAATCTTGGTTGCTTCTTCCTAAAGGATCACAGTGATACAGAAGGCACAAAGTTTTGGGGGAATGACATTACATGGCTTACAAACCCCATGGGTGGCTCAAAGTATGTTTTTCAAAACAGCTAGTTTTTTTTGGGGGGGGCGAGTTGGTTTTTGGTTTTTGGTTTTTGGTTTTCCTTACTTCTACTCTTACTCATTAAGCATCATCAGTGAGGTTTTTGCCCACTTTTAGCAGATAGAGAAGAAATTTGCAAATTACAGCTTAAAATCAAGCTTGGGAACACTTTGAAGGACAGATAATGAACATGAATGTATGAACTGAAATTCATTTCAAAACTGCATACCATAACTCTCTGACACACTTTAAGCTGCATGTGTCATATTTACTCTGATATTGTTACATAGACATATTTACGAACAATATCAAAACAATTTGTGTTGTACAAACAATAGGCAATATAAAGTAAATTTATTCTCAGTTCTTATTTAAATCTAATTTAATGTCAATATCTCCTCTAACACTAGTTGAGAATTTGACCTGTCTTAGGAGTATTTTATTTTTTACAATCTGATCTATTTCCGGGAAATGGATATGGGTTTGGTCCTAATAGTTGTAACTAAAGTCTCCTGCCCCATGAAACATTCCAAACCCAACTCTACTCTATAGTAGAGGCTGTTTTCCCCCTGTTTGGGCCAAGTTGCAGGGAGCTGGCATTTCTCTTTCTTCCTCCTGGGTTTAATGTTTCGTTTCTGTTTAATTCTCTGGCTTTAACCCTTGAACCTTTATGCTTCCACACTGTAGACAGGGAGAGAGAAGCTCTAAGGTGTCTCTGGCCTTACCTAGCAGATCCTGAAATGACAATCACACAATTGCACCTTCTAGACCCTGCAGATATAAAGTTCACCTTCCACCGGTAGGTGCATCACCAGGTCCTCCATACCCCCTCTGCCCCACTGCACTACTAGCTATGTCACAGCTACAGTAGTTCCAAATGCGGAAAAGCACTCTCATGGCCCCAATAGTTGTGTATTCTTTCACCAGCTCTGTAAACATATTCAGTCATGTCTTGAAATACTTTCTGCTGAGATCCAGCTGTGATTCCAGAATAATTTTGAGATTAGGACACTAGGTGACCTTAAGCTGGTATGTTCTTGCTAGCAATCTAAAGGAAACACACACACACACACACACACACACACACACACACACACACATTTTCCAGCAAATTGTGGTTGTGAAGGGTTTTTAAAACAACTGTTTTTCTCATAGTGCCATTCCTTATCTGTCAAAGCACCCCTGTTCTTTTGCTAAGCAGGAGTCCATACCTGTGTTCCAAGCTAGAGAGTTACGTGTTACAGTTTCTATTGTACCTATTACAGCCTTTTTCCTCCAAGATAAGGTGAGTGGGTTCTCCTTCTAACCTCTTCCTGCCAGTTGTTCTCTATGAGTTCAACATTCCCTCTCTAGCTTGTTGTGATGGTATAGATCTACCATCCCAGCACTTAATAGGGTGAAGACAGGAAGAAGGTGGCAGTTATTCAGAGGACAGCCTGAACTACATAGCGAGTTCATGACAAGCCAGGACAAGACTATGAAATCCTGTCACAAAAGCACCAAATCTTTCTCCAAACTCCAGCTTTTTGTTATTTTATGCTCATAATAAGAGTGAGGAACTGAAGAGTCATGACCTGGTTTTTGTTATCCTCTGAAAACTTGAAATCATGGTCCAGCTTACCCTGCATTATATTTTAATGCTTTAGCCTGTCAGAGACACATGCCTCACATGACCTGAAAAAAATCTTTTTTTTTTTCCTATAATCAGGACCATTGTTCAGTTGTCAGTTTGTGTGAGGAGTGATATGATAGTTCTATTCAAGTGATTGGAAATTTTTAAACAGGCAAAAAAATAAAGTAACATCAAGTTTAGTGCTTTAGCCTGACAAGTTGTTTCTGACTTCTGATAGTACAGCTTTAAGAAGAAAAAAGTGCAAGATTTGAGTTTTCTTTAAAGTCAGTGAATTCACAATTATAGTTCTGCTTTTGTGGAGGAAGGGAAAGTAACCTAGACAAGATCTCCTATAGCCAAGAATGGCTTCTGACTATTGATCCTCCTGCCTCCACTTCTTGAGAGGTAGAAGTACAGATGTGCAGCTCCATACCCAGCTTTAAATGTACAATTCTTCTTTCAAAATGTTTTGTCAGTTTGATAAAATGTGGTGCCTTTTACATAAGTCTTTATACCTTGATCTGTTGTTTTTTATTTGTTTAGGTAGGGAGCGAACTTACTTTTCTTGTTCTGGTGACGGGATCTTCACAGGCCTGCATACAATCAAGTTGTTCCTTACCACTGACAATTTGGTAAAGTCCATCAACTGCATGTATTATAATAGCCCTTTGTGTTCCTTTCAAACCCATGTAGAAAAGCTAGGACACTGTACTCTCTCAAGTACCTTCCACTGTCCACACAGGAAGGTGAGGTTCTATGGAATTGTTTCTGTAGTTAGATAGGGAAGTATATATTCATTTAGCATTGAGCAAACTGGGTAGCCATGCTCTGTGACTGCTATAAGCAAATGATGCCTACCTTTCTTTGCTAAACCAGCTACTTCACTCTTCATCTGATGTGAATCCAATGTGTTATTTTGAAGATTGACAGATGTAGCCTGTCAGAGAAGCATACCTCACATGACCTTAAGAAATATTTTTTTTCCTTGTATAACAAGGACCATGTAGCTGTTGCAATTTTGTAGAAGGAGTGATCAGACCTTTCCATTTTTGCTGTTGGGAGATTTTTAAACAATCGAATAGGCAAAATTAAATAAAACAGAATATTAAGATAGTCATTGGGTAAAGGGTGACCCGATGATAGAGTGCTTGCTTACTATATTCAAAGCCTTGGGCTCAACTCACAAACACACATGCGCGCGCGCGCACACACACACACACACACACACGCACACACACATACATGCCCAAGCACACACAAACACACATGCACACACACACATGCACATGCACAAGTACACACACACACACACACAATCATACACACATACATACATGCACATGCACACAATTGTAACATTTTTTTTAAAATCAAGCTTCCCCAACACCTGTGTTTCCCCTCCCCCTTCACTGTTTTAGTCTATGATTGATGCTATATTTATTCTCTTAGCCTATCCTGCCCTCCATCCACCTACAAATTTACGACTATTCTAACCAACAAAGTTGTCTTTCTGCCATCCTTAACTTGGATGCAAATTCCAAGAAAAAGGCAGGAATGCTGTAAGTTTTATTCCTTCTATATCAGCTGCACCTTCACCGCTGCCCAAATTACAGTGGATATCTTACACATTGTGGTTGGTCATGGCCTCCTTCATTTTCACAATGTATTCTTTTCAATTATGATTAACTCATTTTATTCTCTGTGGTTGTGTGTTTTCACTACATGTATGTATGTATGTATGTACATCATGACTAGTGCTTAGAGAGGACAGAAGAGGTTGTTGGATTCCCAAGAACTAGAGTTACAAACAGTTATGAACATGTATGTGTAGAGAATAGAGCACAGGTTCTCTGCATGTGCAGCAAGTGCTCCTAACTGCTAATTCAAATCTCTGGTCTCATACAAAGTACTCTTTTTTCCCCATTAATTTATTAGGCGCTTTACATTCCTATTTGCAGCTCTCCTCTCCTCCCAGGCCCCAATTCACATAGTCTGTCCTCCCATTCCCCCTTCTCTTTTGAGAAGTGGAAGGAGTTCCCTTGGATACCAACCCACCCTAGCACATAATGTCACTGTAGGCCTAGACACATCCTCTCCCACTGAGGCCACATAAGGCAGCCCAGTTAGGGACACAGGATCCAGAGGAAGGCAGCAGAATCATTGAGAGCCCTTGCTCTAATTGTTGGGGCACCTGCATGAAAACCAAGCTGGATATCTGCTACATATGTGATGGTGTCCAGCCCATGTAATCTCTTTGATGGTTCAGTCTCTGGGCCCAAAAAGTTCCAAGATAGTTGATTCTTTTGGTTGTCTTCTTCTGGCATCCCTATCTGCTCCAGGTCCCTCAATCCTTCCCTCAAATCTTCTTCATGACTTCCCTGAGCTCAATCTAATGTTTGGCTGAGGGTCTCTGCATTTGTTTTCATCAGTTGCTGGGTGGAACCTCTTAGAGGACAGTTATGCTAGGTTTCTGTCTCCAACATAACACAGTATTATTAATAGTGTCATGAACCTTCTGGGTTGCACCTGCACCTGGTTGCAGACACTGAGCTCTGGCTCTCTACCTACTCAAACCACACCCAGATGCAGCTTGACCTCCAGAAGCTCTGACACACCAAGAATTTCAGGATCATGTGCTTAGATACATTATAGATACAGCCGGAATCCCAGGAGTTCTGACACAACCAGGATCGCAGAAACACAGGCTCACAGCAAGTCCAGTTAGCACCAGAGACAGCCAGATGGTAAGAGGAAAGTGCAAGAATATAAGCAACAGAAAGCAATGCTACTTGGCAACATCAGAACTCAGTTCTCCTACCACCGCTAGCAGATAACCCAACAAACCAGAAAAGCAAGATTCAGATTTAAAATCCCATCTCATGAATATGATAGAGAACTTTAAGAAGGACATAAATAACTCCCTTAAAAAAATACAGGAGAACATGGGTAAGCAAGTAGAAGCCCTTAAAGAGGAAACACATAAATCTCTTTAAAAAATACAGGAAAAAACAAGGAGTTGAAGGAATTAAACAAAGCCATCCAGGATCTAAAATGGAAATAGAAACATTAAAGAAAGCATAAAGGGAGACAACCCTGGAGATGGAAAACCTAAGAAACATAGCAGGAGTCACAGATGCAAGCATCACCAACAGATTACAAGAGATAGAAGACAGAATCTTAGATGTAGAAGATACCAGAGAAGACTTTGACACAACAGTCAAAGAAAATACAAAAACATAAAGTTCCTAAATCAAAATATTCAAGAAACACAGGACACAATGAAAAGACCAAGCCTAAGAATAACAGTTATAGAAGATAGTGAAGACTCCCAACTCAAAGGTCCAGGAAACATCTTCAACAAAATTGTAGAAGAAAACTTCCCTAACCTAAAGAAGGAGATGCCCATAAACATACAAGAAGCCTACAAAAAAAAAATCAGATTCAAACAGAAAAGAAATTCCTCCCATCATATAATAATCACAACAGCAAATGTATAGAGCAAAGAAGGAATATTAAAAGTGGTAAGGGAAAAAGGTCAAGTAACATATAAAGTCAGACCTATCAGAATTACACCAGACTTCTCAACAGAAAAAAAAAAAAGCCAGAAGACCTTGAGCAGACATTATACAGACCCTACAAGACCAAAAATGCTGGCCCAAACTACAATACCCAGCAAAACGCTAAATTACCATAGATGGACAAAGTAAGTTATTCCATGACAAAACCAAATTGAAACAATATCTTTCCACTAATCTAGGCCTACAGAGGACAATAGAAGAAAAACTCCAACACAAGAAAGGAAACTACACCCAAGAAAAAGCAAGAAACCAGTCTTCTCACAACAAACCCAAAAGAAGATAGCTACACAAACATAATTCCACCTTTAGCCTCAAAAATAAGAGGAAGCAACAACCATTGGTCCTTAATAGCTCTCAGCATTAATGGACTCAATTCCTCAATAAAAAGACACTGGCTAACATAATGGATTTGTAAACAGGACCCAGCATTTTGCAGCATAGAGGAAACATTCTTCAGTGACAAAGACAGACACTACCTCAGAGTAAAAGGCTGGAAAACAAGTTTCCAAGCAAATGGTCCCATGAAACAAGCTTGAGTAGCAATTCTAATATCCAATAAAATAGACTTTCAACCAAAAGTTATCAAAAAAGATGGGAAAGGACATTACATACTCATCAAAGGAAAAAATCCATCAAGATGAACTCTCAATTCTGGACATCTATACCCCAAAGTGCAAGCATACCCACATTTGTAAAAGAAACATTACTAAAGCTCTAAGCACACATTGCACCTTGCACAATAATAGTTGGACACTTCAATATCCCACTCTCACCAATAGACAGATCATGGAAACAGAAACCAAACAGAGACACAGTGAAACTATCAGAAGTTATGAAAACAAACAGATTTAATAGATATCAACAGAACATTTCCCCATAAAACAAAAGATTATACTTTCTTCTCAGCATCTCATGGTATCTTCTCCAAAATTGACCATATAACTGGACACAAAACAAGTCTTGACCAATACAAGCACATTGAATTTATTCATTGTATTCTATTGGGCCAACATGGACTGGTTTTCAATAACAACAAAAACAAACAGCAGAAATCCAATGTACTCATGGAAGCTAATAGTGTCAGGGAATGGTTCGTGACCATGGGATGGGTCTTAAGTTGAGCCAGACATTAGTTGACCATTCCCTTCTTCTCCGCTCCATCTTTTTCTCTGCACTTCTTGCAGGCAGGAAAAAATTTGTGATTATTTGTTGTTTTTATCCCTTCAGTGGGAGTCCTGCCTGCCATGTGATATCAGGGTTGTTTGCAGTTTCTGGCTATTAAGGATAAATCTGGCATGAGCATAGTTGAGCAAATGTCCTTGTGGTATGGGAGCATCTTTTGGGTATATGCCAAGGTGTGGATTTGCTGAGCGTTGAGGTAGAACTATTCCCAATTTTCTGAGAAGTCATCACTGGATTTACAGATTGGTTGTACAAGTTTGCACTCCCACCAGCAATGTTCCCTGGCTTCACATTCTCACCAGCATGTGCTGTCACTTGAGTTTTTGATCTTAGCCATTCTCATGGGTGTAAGGTGGAATCTCAAGAGTTGTTTTGATTTGTATGACTCTGATGACTAAAAACACTGAACATTTCTTTAGGTGTTTCTAGGCCATTAGAGATTTTTCTGTTGAAAATTTTCTCTTTAGCTCTTTTCCCCATTATTTTAATTGGGTTAATTTTTTTTTTGGTGTATAACTTCTTGAATCCTTTATATATTATGGATATTAGTCCCCTGTTGTATGTAGGGTTGGTAAAATTTTTTCACATTCTATAGGCCAGCATTGACAAAATACTCTCTTTTTTTATTGGATAATTTCTTTATTTACATTTCAAATGTTATCCCCTTTCCTGGTTTCCCTCCTGAAACCCCCTATCCAATCCTCCTTCCCCCTGCTTCTATGAGGATGTTCCCCCAACCACCCACCCACTCCCGCCTCAGCACCCTGGCATTCCCCTACACTGGGCAATTGAGGCTTCACAGGATCAAGGGCCTCTCCTCCCACTGATGACTGACAAGGCCATCCTCTGCTATATATGCGACTGGAGCCATGGGTCCCTCCATGTGTACTCTTTGGTTGGTGGTTTACTCCTTGGGAGCTCTGGGGTGGGGGTGGGGGGCTGGTTGGTTGATATTGTTGTTCTTCCTATGGGGTTGCAAATCCCTTCAGCTCCTTCAGTCCTTTTCCTGTCTCCTCCATTGGGATCCCTCTGTTCAGTCCAGTGATTGGCTGTGAGCATCTGCCTCTGTATTTGTCAGGCTCTGGCAGAGCCTCTCAGGAGACAAGTATAAGAGGCTGTCTTAGGGTTTCTATTCCTGCAAAAACATCATGACCAAGAAGCAAGGTAGGGAGGAAAGGGTTTATTGAGCTTACACTTCCATGCTGCTGTTCATCACCAAAGGAAGTCAGGACTGACACTCAAGCAGGTCAGGAAGCAGGAGCTGATGCAGAAGCCATGGAAGAATGTTACTTACTAGCTTGCTTCACCTGGCTTGCTCAGCTTGCTCTCTTATAGAACCCAAGACTACCAGCCCAGGGATGGCACCACCCACAACGGGCCCACCCACCTTGATCAGAAAATGCCTTACAGCTGGATCTCCTGGAGGCATTTCCTCACTGAGTCTCCTTTCTCTTTGATAACTCCAGCTTTTGTCAAGCTGACACAAAAAACTGGCCAGTACAGAGGCTCCTGTCAACAAGCACTTCTTGGCATCTGCAATAGTGTCTGAGTTTAGTAGGATAACCAACAGATGAATCTCAGTGTCTGTCTAGGCTTTCCAGTAAAATTCATGTTTCATGGTGTGATATTTCCACATACCTTTTAAAATTGGGAAATGAACATTTGTTTACCTTTTTTAAAATTTTGTCAGAAAACAACTCTTTTAATAAAATTATTTTTTCCTACATGTGTGACTAGATCATTTTCATCTTCTGAGTATGAAAAATATCAGCTCACTATTTTGATTACTAAGAACAGTCTCATAAGGATGAAGTGAAAAAACTTAGGACAGTTAATAAGTTGCTGAGTTCTGAGGACATGCTTGTAAACAGAGGTTTTCCCATGGAGATGGGACTCACTAAAGAGAGTAGTCTTCACCAGCAGTTATTTTTCACAAATTTCTCGGTCATGAATTCTGCTTCATATCAAGGTCTCATTGCTTGTTGTGTTTCTTTCTTTCCTGCAGAAAGTCCACTGTTTCTTCCAAAATGAAAACCAAAGTCCTTCAAGGGAAATTTTGGGTCTTTTTACATCAGGAGGCCTCGCTCCCAACATGATGATTATGAACAGTACATACTACGGTGGCTACTATTTTAAGTTAACTCCGGTAATTAAGTTTCGTTTTATTCTACGGTATGTTATTAAGAAGAAGCATGCTCTTTCTTATTGGACATCTCTTTACAAGTTAAAAAATCAGTAATGTTGTATCTCTACAAATGTTTTAAGTCTAATAATTCAGTATGATATAATATAGTATTGATTTTTTTCAAATAATTAGAACATAATTAAAATGATGATAGTTTTCTGAGAAAACTCCAAATTGATTTCCAAAGTGGGTTTTACAAATTTGACTCCCACCAGTGATGGAGGAGTTTTTCCCTTGCTCCACATCCTCGCCAACATGTACTATCTTAGTTTTTGATCCTAGCCATTCTGATAGGTATCAGAAGGAACCTCATAGTTGTTTTGATTTGCATTTCCCTGGTGACTAAGGACTTTTCTTTTAGTGCATCTTGGTCATTCAGAAAGCTGTGCATGTGGGCAGAGCCCCAGGGTGCTTTAGTCATTGTTTTGAGTACAGTTCATCATCTTCTATTGAGCAGAATCTTTTATTTGATTTTTTTTTTATCCTGATGGAATGGTTTTAGCATCTCTGTTGAAAACTATACTAGTGCTCTGATCTGTGTGTCTAACCCTTATGTTAATACCACGCGATCTTAATATCGTGGCATTGAGCTACATTTAGAAGAAGCCTCCATTCACTCTTCCTCAGTGGATTGTTTTTTGCCTCCTCTGAATCCCTTTGGTTTCCTTAGTTTTAGGATAACTTTGCCAGTGACTACAAAATAGCCTGCTTGGACTGTGTTCAATCTGTAAATAAAGTTGGTTCACTTCCATTTTTATAATGTAGCCTTTCCAACTGATAACCATGAGACGTCAGTCTGTTTATTTAGATCTCCTTTGATTTCTGCCAACAATGCCATATGGTATTCAAGGATATTCGTTTTTATTTACACTATTAAATCTATTCCCAACATTTAATCTTTGTGTATTTGTCCTTTACGACTTTGCTAAACATATTGTGACTTCTAACAGATTTTCATTAGTCACCTAAGTTTTGAAAGTTAGTTTTGTCAGTTGTTCCAGTTCTCATTGACTTAATTTTCTTTCAGAACTTGCAACTCCCCATTCTAAAGTCACTTGGCACTGTTGTTTCTAGATAAGAAGTTGGCTTTAAATTTAATCATTCTCTCTGCATGTAATGTGTCACCCTTCTCTGCACATGTTTTAATTTTTCTCTTTCTAACTTCCTGTCCGGTTAGCTGAGCTCCATATTTTGTGTCTGCCAAATGTTGAAAGCCCTAAATAATTATTTCCGCATTGTTTGTTGCCCCTTTATTTGTTTGTTTTCTTCTTAGGACTTGAATTGTACAAATTTTGGGAGGCAAGATGTTGTCCCACAAGTTTCTGGAATGATTAGATTTCTTTAGACATTTTCAGCTTTTCTTTATTGATCTTATTCAGTCTCCTATTTATCCTACTTAGCATGTATTTACTTTAGTTACCATCCTCACAGCCTTACTGTTTGCATAAGCTTTTGTCTGTGTACCTTTTCTACTGTTCGTTATTACCTACGTGTTCACTCTTGGACAGTTTTCTTGTGTCTTGCATAGATTTGTAAGAACAACATTTAATCCATTGCCTGTTCACTGAAATTTGAGTCAATTGATTGTCTTCATTTACCCCATAATATCAGTTCCATTTGCCTGTTTATTTCCCTATTGTGTTTCTTCTTCTTGTTGTTGAACACTGGACACTGAAGCTAACAAGTGTTGACTCTGGATTCTGGTTTGTTCTTCTAAGAGGTACTAACTATTTCTACTGTTAATTTAAAAGGCAGATGATTTCCTTGGTAACAATAAGAAATCCTGCAAACTCCCTTACCATCAGTTCTGATGGTTATTATCTCTGTGCTTTGATTTGGGCTTCCATTGCTTTTGTTTTTAAAGCTGTTCTGGGGATGTTCTCTGGACTGGTGAAGCAGGAAGACTTTGACATGTTTTCTGTTGTAAATCTTAGAACTCCCTATTCTCATTGTTCTTCTTTTCCTAGAATTTCCTTCTTAAATTTTCAAATGTTCTGCCAACTCTGTTATTTGACTCTGACTTATCAAGTCATTGATGATTCAGCTTTGTGCTTCTTGGGTTGCTCTATGTGGCTATATAATTATACATCTTATTTACAGTGCTATCAATCTGCTAGTACAAACAATGATGCAAAATATCCTTGAGTATGTGTCATTTCATTCAGCTGTGAGTGTACATGGGAAAAAAATCCCTAATAGTAAAATTTGCCAGTGAAAGCCCTTTCTCTATAGGTATACATGTGTGTATTTATTTGGACATTGTTGATTAATTTTAATTTTAAAAGGTTGGGCAGAACATGCCAAAATAAGTTTTGTTATTAACATTGCAAAATTGTATAATCTGATTTTTCTGTCTTCAAGTTCAATAATCGCTTTGTGTGGATAATTGATATTCCTAGAGAAAACATCACAGTAAACACAGGTAAGAGTGCTCTAAGTAATTCTTATACTCATGGGTCTGCATTGCCAAATTTAGCAGTATTGACTTCATAAAATAAATCAGGTCTTGTCTCAGTTATTGAGTGACAGACTTTTCATGGAGAAATACAACACACATGTCTACTCTATCCAGGAAAGAAGCCAGCAACAGACCAAGAACAACTATTGTACCATGTCCATTTTGGTGAACTGAGTTTTTCTGAGGTTTACTAAGCATGTTGTGAGGAGTTACTTATGAGAAGTACAGATAACTCAAATGCAGTTACATCACCAGAAAGCCCATCCTCACATGGGTTGTGAGTCTCCAAAACCTGCAGCACTATGGCTCTCTACAAGCATGTGTGCAGACCCACACTCAGAACATCTCTGTCTTTGGGGATGTCTCATCAGTCTCTATCTCAGCAAATGTTTATTCCCTTACACAGCTGGGTGGAGGCACCCAAGAAACTTCCTTTCTGCTCTGGGTTTGTACATTTTGGTTAACCTACTGAAGCTGGTGAGCCAAGGCAAGCCCTCTGGAGGAAATTTTCTTCTGTTTTGTTTGTTTGTTTCAGAATAAAGTATGTATTGTTCAATATTATGAACTAATATTTAGTTAATACAATCAAATAATTTTTTAATTTTTAAAAAATGTATTTATTTATTCACTTTATATCCCAATATTGGCCCCCCTCTCCTCCCAGCACCCCTTTATGAAAGTCTTTCTGTTCTATGGGAAGTGCCTCTATGGGTGTTACCCACCCATACTAACCTGCCATTCCTTGCCAAGTTGCTGAGGGACTAGGCACATCGTTCCAATTTAGGCCAGCCAAGGTTATCCTTTTAGGGGGAATGGATCCACAGGCAGGAAGGCAGGCAGGCAGGCAGGTAGCAAGGCAACAAGTTTGGGGAATGCCCATGCTCTAGTTGTTGGGGGACCTGCATGAAGACCAAGCTGCTCATCTGCTACATATATGCAGGGGGTCTAGGTCCAGCCTGTGTTCACTCTTTTGTTGTTGATTCAGTCCTTGGGAGCCCCCTAGGGTCCAGGTTAGTTGACTCTGTTGGTCTTCCTGTGGGAGTCTATGTCCTCTTCAGGTCCCTCAATGCTTCTCCCAACTCTTCCACAAGACTCCCTGAGATCCATCTAATATTAGGATGTGAGTCTCTGCATCTCTTTCCATTGGCTGCTGAGTGGAACCTCTCAGAGGACAGTTATGCTAGGCTCCTATCTGCAACCATAACAGAGTATCACTAATTGTGTCAAGGATTGGTTCTTGCCCATGGGATGAGTCTCAGTTTAGGGCAGTCTTTGGTTGGCCGTTCCCTCAGTCTCTGTTCTATCTTTGTCCCTGTACGAAGATACATTTTGGGCCATAGGTTTTGTGCATGGGTTGCTGTACTTATCCCTCAAAGGGGAGTGTATTCTAGCTATAGGAAATGGACTCTTCAGGATCCATATCCCCAACTGCTAGAAGTATCATCTAGAGTCACCCCCATAGACCCTCTTAGGCCTTCCCCCATCCTAGATCTATGGCTCATCCTGGAGATTGCCACCCAACCCCCCAGTGACAAAGGAGGAAATGTTTTTATTTGGAGAAATTCCATATAGCATAATGTAAATGTCCAACATAGTTGTGTGGACATACTAATAGTTTTTCATGGCTTATTTGAAATTCAAATGTAATTGAGCATTTTATCTGGCGACCTTACAAGTTGACTGTGCTAACATGTTCAATGTTAATACTGTGCTTGATAATTTGACACCACCTAAACTAATCTGAAAGGCAGAAGCCTCAGTTGAGAAAATACCTCCATGAGGTGGGCTGTAGACAAGCCTGTAAGACATTTTCATAATTAGTAATTGATTGGCAGGCCCTTCTCATTGTAGATGGGACCACACTTGGGCTGGTTGGTGGTCCTGGGTTCTGTCAGAAACTTGACTGAGAAAGCCAGAAACACACAATAAGCAAGCAGTAAACACTGTTCCATGGCATCTACAGGAGTTCCAGGATCCTGTTCTGTTTGTGTTCCTGTCCTGACTTCCTTAGACAATGAGCAGTGAATGATATGAAAGAGAAAGGCAAATTAAACTCTCCTCCCCAACTTTCTTCTTGGTAACAGTGTTTTATTGTAGCAACAGAAATACAAACCTAAAACAATAACATCATCCTTTATTTGAGGCAAACACATTTTCTAGAAATTGTAGTATTGGGGAAATTGGGCATTGATACACTTTCTTGATGTTATAGGCTGTAATATGTGATGCTTTATTTTGTTTTGGAGTCTTCTAGTAAGTGGTGAGTGGAACATCACATACTGCTGTAAATACTCAGAGGGGAAAAGGAGGAATATCAAATTCCAGTAGTTGGGTACACTAAGCTAGTGAAACAAATTAACACACCTTCAGTCATGAAATATACTCTTATATGTGAAAAATGCTGGGAAACTTGTTATTTCAGTATGGTATGTGATAGAAGCAAGCACTGACTTAGTTTTACCTTAAGGAAATGAAAACATTTATTGCATTTTGATTTCATATACATGTACTGCATTTACATGATTTCATTCTTTCTTGTGAGGACAAGAAAGCCCCAACTCCATTTCAAACCTTAGGTTTCTTTTGTTTGGATTTTATTGAATATAATATATTCAAGCATATATGAGTGAATATATAAACACAACAGACAAATATGAGTCTGTTTAATGTTGCTTATATGTGTATTTATTTGTACTTAGGGTTGACTTTGTGGCACTAGAAAACCAAGAAGGTTGCTTAGCCCTACAGGATACTAATTTTCCTGACTTGTCAGACATAATTGCCTATATCTCTTCATGTAGGATTGGGGCCCATGAAAGTTCCACATCAACATTTTACATGTGGACTGGTGCTATTATTTTTCAGACCCTGTTTTTGCAACTGTATAGTTGAGGATTTGTGGGTGCAGCTTTCCTGTTATATATAGAAGACTAAATTTGTAAGCAAATATCCTGGTTCTCTCTGGCTCTTACAATCTTTCTACCATCAACCCCATGAACCTTAGGTGCAGGGATTTTAAATGTATCTGTAGTGGCTGAGTACCACATGGTCTGTTATTCTCTGAGTACTGGCCAATTGTGACTTACTGCAATAGTCTTTGCTGCAGAAAGAAGCATCTTTGATAAGAGCTGAAAGCTATGCTTATCTCTGGATGTAAGGATAAGGATTAAGATTGCAGTTAGAGATTATAGTGGTTTGGAAAAATAGATTCATCAGCCAAGCTTGGTTGGCTAGGAGTACAGTACTAAGTATTATTTCACTCCTGTTGTGTGAGCCTTTAGTCCAATTATTCAGCAGTTTCCACCAAGATGTAAGAGCTACCCTTTTTAAAATTATTTTACTTATTTATTACTTATGTCCAATTGTTGCCCCTCCCAGTCCCTCCTCCCAGAGTTCTTCACCCCATTCTCTATCCGTTTTGCCTCTGAGAGGGTGCTCCTCCACCTCCCCACCCCACCAAGCATCCCCCTTCCCTGGGACATCAAGTCTCTATAGGATTAGGAGAATCCTCTCCCACTGAGACCAGACAAGGCAGTCCTCTGCTACATATATCCTGGGGGCGATGGTCCAGCCCATGTCTGATCTTTGGCTTAGTCTCTGGGAGCTTCCAGGGTTCCAGGTCAGTTGATACTGTTGGTCTTCCTATGGGGTTGCCCTCCCCTTCAGCTCCTTCAATCTTTCTCCCAACTCTTCCTTCCATAGGGGTCCCTGACTTGAGTCCAATGGTTGGTTATAAGTATCTGCATCTGTCTCAGTCAGCTGCTAGTAGAGCCTCTCAGAGGACAGCCATGCTAGAGCTAGGCTCTTGTCTGCAAGCACAACATGACATGAGTAATAGTGCCAGGGTTTGTTGCCTGCCCATGAGATGGATCCCAAGTTGGGCCAATCACTGGAAGGCCTTTCTTTCAGTCTCTGTTTCCATTTTTGTCCCTGCATTTCTTTTAGACAGGAACAATTCTGAGTCAAAAAAATGTAAGGTAGGTTGGAGATCCCTCCCTCTACTTGGGAGCCCTGTATATCTACTGGCGATGCTCTCTTCATGTTCCCTCCTCACTGTTGGGCATTTTGGCTAAGATTATCCCTATTGAGTCCTGGGAGCCTCTCACATCCCATATATCTAGAACTTTCTAGAGATTCCCCCTTCTCCACCCCAGCAGCCACATATTTCCATTCATTCTCCTGATGCATGTACTCACTTATAAGTGTATATTTGCCAAAACGGACAGGATACCCATGATTACAACTCACAGACCTTAAGAAGTTTAACCAAGAAGGATGGCACAAGTGAAGATGCTTTTGTTCATAGAACTGTGAACCAAATAATCACAGGAGGCGGAAGGAATAATGAACATGAATAGGAGAGGGGAGAGAGGGGAAAGCTGGGGCAGAATCAGGTACAGGGGAGACAGGAGATAAGAGCCATCCTTGCACCTCCAGCGATATCACACTGTGCTGGTCATTGTTGTGGTTTGTAGGCATTGCAACTTCATAGACCAATTGACTGATTTTCTCTATTTGTAGTTGGCATATCTCCTTGCAGCACTAAGAAGGCTAGTGCTCAGGACCTTTGGATAAGATTCAGTTTGATTCATCCAAGTCCCCTTTCCAAAGTGTGTGGTGTCTTCGGAAATAGGGAATTCTCTCCCAATTCTGAGAGAAAAACCAAAGGCATCTATAATGGCCTATATTGTTGGGAAGTTCCTTGGATTCCCCTGGGAGAGGGGGAAAAACACCAAAATTCATTTCCCCACTTTAAATTAATTTTATTTTATTCACTTTCTCTTTTTAGACAGTCTCATTATTTAACCCAGGCTGGCTTGGAATTCATTTGCCTCCCAAAAGCTGGAATTGAAGAATAGCACCACCACATGTGGTCAAATAGTTATTTTCGTCATAGAAACCAACAAGTAAAATGCAGCCACAGTACAGGAATGAAGTATTAAATAAGACATGCAAAACCACTGAGAACCCAGGGAATACTTTGACTTTGTCGTTCTTATGTTTACTTTTTGTAATTTTGTAATTTACTTCTTTCTTTGAAGCCTGGCTTTCTAAAGCTAACTCAGTAGTTTTGAATCTGCATATATTTTCTAGAGCCCATCCCAATTCCATATTTCCTGTAGAGTATCATCAGTTTGATTATTGTTGGTCCAACAGTTACTTGTGTGCCAATAAAATATGCAGGCAAAGGATCCTGGGAGAGTGGGATAGGGACATATGTGGAACAATTTCCCCAGCTCTGGGGAATAATGTACCCTACTCAATGAAGGTAGGGGAAGGGGAAGGTAGGACAGAGATGACAGATAAAGAAATGTCAGAGATAAAGACCTGCACAGCAGAAACTGCAGTGCTATGAGGGTGCTCGTATTACCACCTTTACCCTTTATTCATCCCACAGAAAAGATGACCCTATGGGTTAAGTGCTTTCCACACAGGCAGGAGGAGCTGAGTTCAGGTCCCCCGGGACCCATGTAAAGTTCAGCTTTGTAGCATGCACCAGAAATCCCAGTGTCTTCATGGAGAGATTGGAGGCTGAGGCAGGAGAGTTCCCAGATGCTTTCCTGGCCCATGCAGTATCAGGCATATGTGGTGTTTCAAGCAAGGTAGAAGTCAAGAATTCATACTCATGATTGCCTTAGACTTCCTTTGCACACTAAGAAAAGTGCATGCCTGAACTCTACATAAAGATGTATGTGCACACACACACACATGGAGAGAGGGGGGAGAGGAAGAAGGTGGGAGAGGTTGTGGGGAGGGAGACAGAGAGAGAGAAGGAGAGGGAGAGAGAGATTGTTTTTAAAACCTAATGCTTGTGATTGCTTATTAAAGGAGCATATATTACTATTTGACTGTTTAAATTATGTTTTCATTTCTAGACAGATTGGATCTAATAGGCACAATATTGGCAATCAGTTCTTCTCTTGTGTATCCATAGTTTGGGAGCACAATTGTTTTGTTATGGTTTAGCAAAATAGCTCACTGCTACTGTCCTGCCTCACAAGAGCTCATCTTACCACATATCCTGCTTAAGAAAATATCAAAATTCAGAATTTGAAGTATAGTTTGTGCTAAATGCTCATGACTTTTGCCTCACCATAAAGCATGAAAGCCAAGACTGGGATACTTATGAGTTGAATGGTGTCTGTGTGTGTGTGTGTGTGTGTGTGTGTGTGTGTGTGTGTGTGTGTATGTATGTGTGTGTGTGTGTATTTTACAATTTATTTATTTTTATTGTATATTTTATGCATTTACATTTCAAATGTTATCCCCTTTCCCAGTTTCCTATCTAGAACCCCTTTTCTCATTCCCCATCTGCCTGCTTCTAGGAGGGTGCTTTCCCTCCCACCCACCCACTCCAACCTCATTGCCCTGACATTCCCTTACACTGGGGAATCAAGCCTTCACAGGACCAAGGGCCTCTCCTCCTATTGATGTAGGACAATGTCATCCTCTGCTACGTATGCGACTGGAGTCATGGGTCCCTCCATGTGTACTCTTTGGTTGGTGGTTTACTCCCTGGGAGCTCTTTAGGGGCCTGGTTGGTTGATATTGTTGTTCTTCCTATGGGGTTGCAAACCCCTTCAGCTCCTTCAGTCCTTTTCCTAATTCTTCCATTGGGGTACCTGTACTCAGTCCAATGGTTGGCTGTGAGCATGCACCTCTGTATTTGTCAGGTGCTGGAAGAGCCTCTCATGAGACAGCTATAACAGGCTCCTGTCAGCACACACTTCTTGGCATCCACAACAGTGTCAGGGGTTTCTGTCTGTGTATGGGATGGATCACCAGGTGGGGCAGTCTCTGGATGGCCTTTCCATCAGTCTCTGCTCCACACTTTGTCCCCATATTTCCTTTATACAGGAGTCATTCTGGGCTAAAAATTTGGAGATGAGTGGGTGGCCCCATCACCCAACTGGAGGCCTTGCCTAATCTCTGGATATGGTCTTTACAGGTTCTCCCTTCCCTTTGTTGGCCATTTCAGCTAATCTCATCTCTGTTGGGTCCTGGGAGCCTCTTGTTTTCCTGGCACCTGGGACTTGCTGATGGCCACACCCAGTTCCCATCCCCCATTGCTACACACTTGTGTTCAAATTCATGACCCTCTGTATATCATCCCTGTCTCCTCCCATACCTGATCCTGCACTCCCTTTTTCCTCCTCTCCCTCCTTTCTTCCTCCCAAGTACTGCCCAACTCTACCTCCCATGAGTATTTTCTTCCCCCTTTTAAGAAGGACTGAAGCATCCACATTTTGGTCTTCATTCTTCTTGAGCTTCATATGGTCTGTGAATTTTATCTTGGGCATTTTGAGCTAATATCCACTTATCATTGAATGCATACCATGTGTGTTCTTTTATGACTGTGTTACCTCACTCAGGTTGATATTTTCTAATTCCATCCATTTGCCTAAGAATTTCATGAAGTCATTGTTTTTAATAGCTGAGTAGTACTGCATTGTGTACCATATTTCTGTATCCATTCGTCTGTTGAAGGACATCTGGGTTGTTTCCAGCTTCTGGATATTATCAGTAAGACTGCTATGAACATAGTGGAGCATATATCCTTGTTATATGTTGGGGCATCTTTTTGGTATATGCCCAGGAGTGGTATAGCTGGGACCTCAGGTAGTAATATGTCCAATTTTCTGAGGAACCACCAGACTGATTTCCAGAGTGGTTTTACCAGCTTGCAATCCCACCAACAATGAAGGAGGGTTCCTCTTTCTCCACATCCTCACCAGCATCTGCTGTCAGCTGAGTTTTGGGTGAGGTGAAATCTCAGGTTTGTTTTGCTTTGCATTTCCCTGATGACTAAGGATATTGAACATTTCTTTAGGTCCTTCTTAGCCATTCGATATTCCTCAGCTGAGAATTCTTTGTTTAGCTCTGTACCCTTTATTTAATAAGGTTACTTGGTTCTCTGGAGCCTAACTTCTTGAGTAATTTGTATACATTGGATATTAGCCCTCTATATGATATAGGATTGGTAAAAAAAATTTTCCCAACCTGTTGGTTACCGTTTTGTCCTTTGCCTTACATGAGTTTTTCAATTTTATGAGGTCCTATTTGTCTATTGTTAATCTTAGAGCATAAGCCATTGGTATTCTGTTCAGGAAAATTTCCCCTGTGTACATGTGTTTGAGGTTCTTCCCCACTTTCTCTTCTATTAGTTTCAGTATATTTGGGTTTATGTGGAGATCTTGATCCACTTGGACTTGAGCTTTATACAAGAAATAAGAATGGGTCAATTTGCATTCTTCTACATGCTGACCTCCAGTTGAAATAGCACCATTTGTTGAAAATGCTGTCTTTTTTCGACTGGATGGTTTTAGCTATTTTATCAAAGATCAAATGTGTAAGTTCATGTCTGGGTCTTCAATTCCATTCCATTGATCTATCTGCCCCTCTCTGTACCAATATCATGCAGTTTCTATCACTACTGCTCTGTAATACAGCTTGAGGTAAGGGATGGTGATTCCCCCAGAAGTTCTTTTATTGTTAAGAATAGTTGTTGCTATTCTGTTTGTTGTTGTTGTTATTCCAACTGAATTTGTAAATTGATCTTTCTAACTCTAGGAAGAATTGGGTGGGAATTTTGATGGGGATTGCATTGAATCTGTAGATTGCTCTCAGTAGGATGGCCATTTTAACTATATTAATCCTGCTAATCCATGAGCATGGGAGATCTTTCCACCTTCAGAGATCTTTGATTTCTTTCTTCAGGGACTTGAAGTTCTTGTCATACAGATCTTTCACTTGTTTGGTTAAAGTCACACCGAGGTATTTTATGTTATTTGTGACTATTGTGAAGTGTGTCACTTCTCTAACTTCTTTCCCAGCCTGTTTATCCTTCGAGTATAGGAAGGCTACTGATTTTTTTTGAGTTAATTTTATATCTGGCCACTTTGCTGAAGTTGTTTATCAGCTGTATTAATTCTCTGGTGGAATTTTTTGAATCACTTAAGCATACTATCATATCATCTGCAAATAGTTACATTTTGGCTTCTTCCTTTCCAAATTGTATCCCTTTGACCTCCTTTTGTTGTCTGATTGCTCTGGCTAGGACTTTGAATACTATATTGAATAGGTAGGGAGAGAGAGGACAGCCTTGTCTAGTCCCTGATTTTAGTGGCATTGCTTCAAGTTTCTCTCCATTTAGTTTGATGTTGGCCACTGGTTTACTATATATTGCTTTTACTTTGTTAAGGTATGGGCCTTGAACTCCTCATCTTTCCAAGACTTATACCATAAAGGGGTGTTGAATTTTATCAAATGCTTTCTCAGCATCTAATAAGATGATCATGTGTGTTTTTACTTTGAGTTTTTTTTTAATATAGTGGATTACCTTGATGGATTTCTGAATATTGAACCATCCCTGCATCCCTAGAATGAAACCTACTTGTTCATAGTGAATGATTGTTTTGATGTGTTCTTGGATCCGGTTCGGGAAAAATTTATTGAGTATTTTTACATCAGTATTCATAAGTGAAATTGGTCTGAAGTATTCTTTTATTGTTGGGTCTTTGTGTGGTTTAGATTTTAGTGTAATTGTGGCTTCAAAGCAATAATTCGGTAGTGTTTCTTCTGTTTCTATTTTGTGGAATAGAAACAGAGTATTGGTGTTAGGTCTTCTTTGAAGGTCTGATAGAACTCTGCACTAAACCCATATAGCCCTTGGCTTTTTTGATTGGGAGACTTTTAATGACTGCTTCTATTTCTTTAGAGGTTATGGGACTATTTAGATGGTTTATCTGATCCTTATTTAACTTTGGTACCTGGTGTCTGTCTATAAAATTGTCCATTTCATCCAGATTGTCTAGTTTTGTTGAGTATGGGCTTTTGTAGTAGGATTTGAGGATTTTTTTGAATTTCCTCAGTTTCTGTTGTTATATCTCCCTTTTCATTTCTGATTTTGTCAATTTGGATACTGTCTCTGTTTCCTGGTTAGACTGGCCAAACGTTTATCTATCTTGTAGATTTTCTCAAAGAACCAGCTCCTGGTTTTGTTGATTCTTTGTATAGTTCTTTTTGTTCCTACTTGGTTGATTTCAGCCCTAATTTTGATTATTTCCTGCCATCTACTCCTCTTGTGAATATTTGCTTCTTCTTGCTTTATAACTTTCAGATGTTCTGTTAAGCTGCTAGTGTATGCTCTCTCTAGTTTCTTTTTGGAGGCACTCCGAGCTATGAGTTTTCCTCTTAACATTGCTTTCATTGTATCCCATAAGTATGGGTATGTTGTGCCTTCATTTTCATTAAATTCTAAAAAGTCTTCAATTTCTTTCTTTATTTCTTCATTGACGAAGTTATCATTGAGTAGAGTATTGTTCCATTTCCATGTTTATGTCGGATTTCTGTTGTTTTTATTGTTATTGAAGACCAGCCTTGGCAGTTGTGATCTGATAAGGCTCATGGGATTATCTCAATCTTTTTGTATCTGTTGAGGCCTGTTTTTGTGAGAATGGTCAGTTTTAGAGAAGGTATCATACAATGCTATATTTTCTTTTGATTTAGGATGAAATGTTCTACAGATAATCTGTTAAATCCATTTGGTCCATAACTTCTGTTAGTTTCACTGTGTCTCTGTTTAGTTTGTGTTTCAATGACCTGTCCATTGATGATAGTGGGGTGTTAAAGCCTCCTATATTATTGTGTGAGGTGCAATGTGTGCTTTGAGGTTTAATAAAGCTTCTTTTGTGAATATGGGTGCCCTTGCATTAGGATCATAGATGTTCAGAATTGAGAGTTCATCTTGGTAGATTTTTCCTTTGGTGAATATGAAGTGTTTTTCCTGATTTTTTTGATAACTTTTGGTTGAAAGTCAATTTTATTCAATATTAGAATGGCTACTACACCTTGTTTCTTGGGACCATTTCCTTGGAATTTTTTTTCAGTCTTTTATTCTGAGGTAGTGTCTGTCTTTGTCACTGAGGTGCATTTCCTGTATGCAGCAAAACGGTGGGTCTTGTTTACATATCCATTCTGTTAGTCTATTTCTTTTTATTGGGGAATTGAGTCCATTGATATTGAGAGATATTAAGAACCAATGGTTGTTGCTTCCTGTTATTTTTATAATGGCTACATTTTATATTTTATTTATGGCTACAGGTGGAATTATGTTTGTGTAGCTATCTTCTTTTGGGTTTGCTGAAAGAACGTTAATTTCTTGCTTTTTCTTGGGTGTAAGTGCTGGAGTTTTCTATCTATTATCCTTTGTAGGTCTGGATTTGTGGAAAGATATTGTGTAAATTTGGTTTTGTCATGGAATATCTTGGTTTCTCCATCTATGATAATTGAGAGTTTTGCTGTGTATAGTGCCCTGGGTTGGCATTTGTGTTATTTTAGGGTCTGTATGACATCTACCCAAGATCTTCTGGTTTTCATAGTCTCTGTTCAGAAGTCTGGTCTAGTCCTTATAGGTCTGTCTTTATATGTTTCTTGATCTTTTTCCCTTACTGCTTTTAATATTCTTTCTTTGTTTTGTGTATTTGGTGTTTTGATTAATATATGATGGGAGGAATTTCTTTTCTGGTCAAATCTATTTGGAGTTCTCTAGGCTTCTTATATGTTCATTGGAATCTCTTTCTTTAGGTTTGGGACATTTTCCTCTATAATTTTGTTGAAGATATTTATTAGCCCTTTAAGTTGGGAATCTTCGTTTTCTTCTATACCTATTTCCTTAGGTTTGGTCTTCTCATTGTGTCCTGGATTTCCTGGATGTTGTGGGTTAGGAGCTTTTTTGCATTTTGCATTTTCTTTTACTGGTTTTATTTTTTTTTTGGTTGTTTGGTTTTTTTTGTTTTGTTTTGTTTTGTGTTTTGAGACAGGGTTTCTCTGTGTAGCCCCTGGCTGTCCTTGAACTCACTCTGTAGACCAGGCTGTCCTCGAACTCAGAAATCTGCCTGCCTCTGCCTCCCAAGTGCTGGGATTAAAGGCGTGCACCACCACTGCCCGGCTCTTTTACTGTTATATCAATGTTTTCTAAGGTATCTTCTGCACCTGGTATTCTTTCTTCTATCTTTTATATTCTGTTTGTGATCTTTGACTCCTGATCTCTTTCCTAAGTTTTCTATCACCAGGGTTTTCTCCCTGATTTCTTTGTTGTTTCTCTTTCTGTTTTTAGAAGCTGGGTGGTTTTGTTCAATTCTTTCACCTGTTTGGTTGTGTTTTCCTGTAATTCTTTAAGGGATTCTTGTGTTTCCTCTTTAAGGGTTTCTACCTCTTTACCTGTGTTTTCCTGTATTTTCTTAAGGGAAATATTTATGTCATTCTGAATGTTCTCTATCATTATCATGAGATGTGATTTTAAATCCGAATTTTGTTCTTCCGGCATGTTGGGATATCCAGGACTTGCTGTAGTGAGAGAACTGGGTTCTGATGATGCCAGGCAACCTGGGCTTCTGTTCTTGTACTTGCCTCTTTAGATCTGGTTTTCTCTCGTGCTAGTTGGTTTTGCTGTCTCTGGCTGGAGCCTGTCCTTCTAGTGAGCCTGTGAACCTGTGATCCTATGAACCTTTAAGCCTGTGATCTTAGGTGTGTCATCACTTATGGGAGACCAGTTCTGTCTGAGCAGGATTTGGGTGTGGAGAGCTGTATCACAGGGTTAGCTCCTGGGTGCTGTTGGAAACTGAAAGGATCCTGTCCCTGGGTGCTATGCAATTCCTGTGCCCTGTGGTCTCCTGGCAGGTCCCTCTTTGGCCAGTTATTAGAGCAAAAGTGGTGGTCTCACCTGTGAACTTAGGAGTGACAGTACTCCTAGGAGACCAGCTTCCTTGGGGGTTGGATTTGGGTACAGAGGTCTCTGGGACAACCTTAGCCCTGGGGCACAGATGGAGACCAGAAGGCCATGGAAAACCTTATAACAGGCAGGTGTAATCTTTGTATCTCTGCTTTTTCCTAAAAACCTTATACATATTAATTAATTTGTTCCTCAGTATAGGAAAATACTCTGATACCCATTTTCTAATGAGTTAGTGGAGACCTATGAAAGCCATCTGGAGACTGAGTGTTGGCCACAGACTGGTATACAGAGGTTAACATTTAAACCACATATAACAATTTTTACTGTTTAATATTATCATACTGTGATACTAATTAAGGCCATCTTCACGAAAGCAGGTAATACATTTTGAGTATATTAGCCACACATTGCTACCCTTCCTTTTCTCACACCCTCTCCTCCTATCAGTGTCTTTCTTTCCCTTAGAAAGTGTTACTTCTACTTTCATGCCATCCACATGTTCAGGATTTTATGTATCTATATAAAAATCTTGGGCCCACAAATGGTAGAACAGATGCACTGTTTGTCTTTCTGAGACTGGCTTAATTTATTTGATATGATTATCTCCAGTGTGAACCACTTATACATTTTAAAGAAGAAAAAAGTCTTTCCTTCTTTATACTGCTCCTTTAATTTTTATTTTCAAATAAGGGATCATTTACATTTAATGAATTTTCTCTAAACAGTGAACAGCTCTGAATTCTTACAAAGCTATACAATTGGGAGATTACTAGACTTGAAATCAAGAACAGTTCTCACATCCAATAACTATTCCATATGAGAAACTGTGATAGATTGACTACAGGGGCAGTATCTTTATTCGATGAAGAAATTCTTCTGTGTCTTGATTAGAGTGATTACACTAGGACTCCTAGACTCCTACAGTTACTGATCTGTTTTCTGCTTCATTTTTTGGCCCATTCCAGGGGCATAGAATGGAACCAGAGAGTATGTAATCATTGAATCTGGCTTATTTCACTTAGCACAATTAATTGGAGAACCATCAGTGCTGTGGTATCTTGTTTTCTTTTCCTATTGCTGTGGTAAAGTATCCTGGCAAATCATGTGAGGTGCATTAGCTGGTAAAGGCATTTGCCATGGAATCTAACTACAGAAGTTCAATTCCTGGGACCCACACTTAGAAGCAGGATTACTAGCTGTAATGATAAGGTAATTTTAACCATACACAAAACCAGTGTAGCTCTTTTCTAAAGTGGCTGTAGCCTGACCACCAAATGATCTGTATCCATGCCACCATTTAGTATACAAAAGTGTATATGTTTATGCACATGTGTACGTGTGTGTGTGTTAGTTTTAGCCACTGTAACAGGTATTTTATAACGTCTTATTGTGATTGTAATTTATATTTCCTTAATAACTAATGACACTGAATATCTTTTTTTAAATATTTATTTTTACTTTAGTTTAAGTATCTTATCTGTGTGTGTGTCTATGCACAATTTGCATGCAATACCTGCTAGAGGAGGCTAGAAAAGGGTGTTAGGTCCCCTAGAACTGGAATTATAGAAGGTTTTAAACCACTTTATTGAACTTGGATCCTCTGCAAGAGCATCAAATGCTCTTAACCACTGAGCCATCTACCTAGCTCCAACACTTTTTGTGTTTATCTACTGTTCAGTAAAACATCCATCTAAAGTTATTTTGAATTTCTTACATATTTAGGATATAAATATGTTTCTCACATGATTGAGAATATTTCCCCAGTTTGTTTTTCTCTTATTTATTATTTTTATTAGTTCTTTGAGAATCACATATAACATGCTTTAATCACATTCATGCCCCCAACTCTTTCCAAACTCATCCCCTTCTCTACCTTCCCTACCTTGGGTTATTTTCTGTAAATCCTTCAAAACCAATTTGTACTGCTCAAATATTCTTGTAATTTTATTGGTTATTTTATTCATTTACATTTCAAATGGTGTCTCCCTTCCCGGTTTCCCCTCCACAAACCCACCATACCATCTTCCCTCCCCTTTGCCTCAATAAGAGTGCTTACCCACCCACTCCCCCACTCCCACCTCACCACTCTAGCATCCCCTACACTGGGGCACCAAGCCTCTACATGACCATGCTGCACAAATATTCTTAGCTGTTTTTTTTTTCTGGAGAGGGTTCCCCAGAGTATCAGGGTACTTTTATATTCAAGAAAACTGTCTCTCCTTGTCCCACCTGAAGTTAACAATTGTCAGCAGCTCCACAGCTTCAGGTAGGATTGTGTCCCTGTAGTACTCAGGATCCTTTAGCAGAATAGAATTGATAGAATAAAAACAATATGTGTTACTGTGTGTAAGAGAGAGAGAGAGAGAGAGAGAGAGAGAGAGAGAGAGAGAGAGAGAATGTAGTCATTCAGTTTGTAAGGCTATATGTATCAGCTGGTCTTCGGTATATGTTGGAACCTTGAACAAGTGGACTCCCATGCCAGTGAAAAAATAAACTTGCCAGGGAGAGAAAAGACAGGCAGGAAAAGAGCAAAACCTTCTTCCTTCATTAATCTGCATTCTTTATGTAGGCTGGCACCAGGAAGTAATAGCTCAGATTAAGGGTGGATCTTCCCACCTCAAAATATCTGGATTAAACATGGTTCTGGCTACTTCTAACCATTTACTTAAGAAAATTCTCTGACAGGTACTCCCAGCAGCTTGGGTTTACTTAATTCCAGACACTGTCAATTTAATAACCAAGAATAGAGAACACAGTCACAACTCCTCTTTTCTTGATGAGATTTGGTTTGGCTTGGGTTTGCACAGATGACTACATTTAATTTTGTGTGTATGTATGGGTACACCCTTGTCATGATGAATGTATGGAAGTTTGTTGTGTTCAGAAGAAAATATTTGCTTCTCATCATCCATCATTGTAGGCTCTTAAACTCTTTCTCTGTTCCCACTTTTGTATTGATACTTGACCCTTAAAAGTGAGGTTACAGTTATGTATGTTCAGAATATCTGTTCAAGCTTGAAACCTTGCAATCTCTTATTCTCTGTACTTTGTCCAACTGTTGATCACTGTGTTATAATAATCATAGATGTGTGGGAGGGTGGGCCTACATGTGCTTAGCATCTGTGATAGGTGTTTTATAGCATCTCATTGTGATTGTAATTATATTTCCTTAATAGGAAATATGTGGTCTCTAGCCTTACTTGCCATAGTTAATGGTGCCAGATGCAGGTTTCATTCTGTGAAATGGGACTTAAATCCAATCAGAAAATGGCTGGTTATTCCTGTGATGTTCATGCAACTATAGAACCAGTAGACATTTCTTTCTGTCTTTATTGCAGCTTAAAGAGTTCATGACTGGATGATAGATAATTACTTTCATTCTCTAGTAGCTTGCATACAATCTTCCAGTACTGGGAAAGCTGATCAAAAGGGATGAAGCTTCTAGATCCACAAAAGCTTAATTTTACCATGTTCTGTGACTCAAACATGTAGTGCCTTCAACAATAGGATCTAACCATCATGTTCTAAAATCTAGAGGTTAACCAAGAACAATAGAATAATAGCCTGAAATGTTTAAGGAGTCTGTGGAAACTCACTGGCCAACAATTTCAAAAGAAGTTATTTATATTTGGCACTGGGTTTCTTATTTGCTAACCTCTTGTGTGTAATAGGGGAATTTTTGACCATATTTAACCCAACCTTGTGTGTCTTTCTGTCTTCCCCTCCCTTTCCCACTCCCTCTCCCTCTCTCTCCATTTCTCTCTCTCTCTCTCTCTCTCTCTCTCTCTCTCTCTCTCTCTCTCTTTCTCTCTCTCTCTGTATGTGTATATGTACTTCTGTATTCAGGGTGGCTTGTCTGTGCATTCATACTAGGAGCCAGAAATCAATATCCTGCATCTTACTCTCTGACTCTCCATCTTATTTTATTGATATAAAATCTCTGACTGAGCCTAAACTACCTGTTTCAGCTAGACTCACTGGCCAACAAGGCCCCTAAAATCATCTGTCTATACCTCACCCAGTGGGAGGGGGGAAACCAAAGAGTTTTTTGTCAGGCTTGGCCTTTGTAGGGATTTTGGGATCTGAACTCATGTCTTCAAGCTTGTGCTGCTGCAAGTTTTTTACTCATTGAGATATCTCCCCAAACTGAATTTTATCCCTGTCTTTTCATCACCTCTCTGTTTTGAGATCTTTATAATAAGTTTTAGAGTTATGTTAGGCTTTATATTTTGATCTTTTTTCAAAATTAAATTGGTTTTTATAGTTATTTTGACTTCTCATGAAATTTCAGAGTTACTTGTTTAAGTCTATGAAAAAAAATAACTCTTACCCTGCCTATACAATTAGGAGTACATTAAATTCATAGTTCAGTTAGTGGAGAATTGCTGTATTGATTACATTAGATCTTTTAGCATTGATCTCCATTCATTATAAATGTCCAATAAGAATATGCCTAGTTTCAGCCTCAGCCTCAGCATCAGTTGCAGTCTTGATCTATGGCTGCAGTCAATACAGCAACTCCCAACTTCATGCCACTGTTGATGACATCACTGTTCATTCTCCTTTATTTTTTATAAGGAATTTAAAGCATATACAATCCATATTTAAAATAGAATTTCTTATAAACAAAATATATTTCAATCTTAATATTATATCTAATTCATAAAATTTTAATTAATATTCTAGACCAAGTATATTTAGTGTAATTGTTTATTTAGTTGTGTTGAAATCTATTGTTTTGCAAATGGAACAAATAAAGTTTGTTGCATATATGGTGTTTTACTTAATTCCTCTTTTTCTCTCATCATTTTATGTTACTTACTCTTGTGATTCCATTTTACCTCTACTCCTGGGCCAGTATCCATGCCTGTAATTTTTTCAGTGTTTCAACTATAGAGTTTAGTTATCTATCCTTAAATAATATAAAGGTTTTTTATACTGGGATGAAAATTAGCCATCAATATTTTATTTTAAGATTGGGTCTCACTAAAATTACGTGCTCATGACTTATATCATCCTATCTCTCCCTAGTATCTAACTACCCAAGACTCTAGGAACCACCATTCGATTCTGTCCTATAGAAGCAGTGCCTATCCATTCTACATGTGAATGAGATGGTGCCAGTATTTGTCATTCTATGCCTGGGCTGTTTCACCTAATATGATGTTCTCCAGATTCATCCATGTTGTCTGAAATAACAAAAATAGATAATATTTATTCACATTAATGTGGATAGATACTAGATTTTGAGAGGTACTTCTAATAAAAATGGACATTTTGTTTAAGTACCTTTCTGATTATTGTGAATAGTATCACAGAAATAAGGTAGAGACAGACAGACATTCCTTGAAACAGTGATTTTACTTCCTTGGACTGCATGCTCAGTAGCAAGATTGCTAGACAGTTTTTAGTATTTTGAGAACTTTCCATACTGTTTTGAATTACACCTCCATAACAGTGTTTAAGGGTTACTGGTTCCCAACATCCTTGCCATCACTTATTATCTTTTGAGTTTTTGATTATGGCCATTCAAACAGGAATAAAAAGATATTGTGCTATGGTTTTGAAACACATTTCCATGGTGACTAGTAATGTATGTTAGTGTTTTAGATTCCAGCTGGCCTTGACATGTCTTCTTTTAAAAATGGATTAATTTATTTATTTATAAAATTTTTTGTTCGCTTTACATCCTGATTGCTGTCCCCATCTCTCCCTAATATAGCCTCTCCCTCCTCCCATGGCTGCTTCCCTTTCTACTTTGAAGGTTGAAATTCCCCTAGGTATCCTCTTACTCTGGCACAGCAAGTGTCTGCAGGCCTAGGCACATCCTTTCCCACTGAGGCCAGACAAGGCAGACCAGTTAGGGAAACATAATACATATACAGGCAATAGTTTTAGGGATAGCCCCATGTGTTGGGGGACCCACATGAAGACCAAGCTGAGCATCTGCTACATATGTTTGGGGGGAGGGTCTTAGGTGCAATCCATACATGCTCTTTCATTGGTGGTTCAATCTCTTAAAGCCTCCAGGGGTCCAGGTTAGTTGACACTGTTGTTCTTCTTGTGAAGTTCCTACCCCCCTCAGGCCCTTCAATCTGTCCCCCAACTCTTCCCTGTGAGCCTTGAAGCTCCATTCAATGTTTGGCTGTGGGTCTCTGCATCTGTTTAAGTCAGCTGCTGAGTAGAGCCTCTCAGAGGAGAGTAATGCTAGGCTCCTGTTTGCAAGCATTCCAGAACATCATTAATCACATCAGGAATGTTTGTATAGAGTGATAAACATGGATTTATTTACATTCTTCTACATGTAGACATCTAGTTAGGCCAGCACCATTTGTTGAAGATGCTTTCTTTTTTCTATTGAATGGTTTTGGCTTCTTTGTCGAAAATCAAGTGTACATAGATGTGTGGGTTTATTTCTTGGTCTTCAATTCCATTCCATTAGTCAACCTGTCTGTATGATACCAACACCATGCTGTTTTTATCACTGTTGCTCTATAGGACTTCCTTAATATTACTATAGTATTATATACAGTAATTACTATAGTACTTAGTATCACTACTAATATTAAGCTCTAGAACTTGAGGTCTGGGATGGTGATTCATCCCAAGGTTCTTTTATTGTTCAGGATTGTTTTGACTATCCTCGATTTTTGTCTAACGATATAATGTTGAGAATTGTTCTTTCAAGGTCTAAAAATAATGTTATGGAATTTTAATGGAGATTGCTTTAAATATGTAGATTGCTTTTGGTAAGATGGACATTTTCACTATATTAATCTTACTGATCCATGAGCATGAGAGATCTTTCCATCATCTGATATCTTCTTCAATTTCTTTATTCAGGGTCTTGAAGTTCTTGTACAGATTTTTACTTACTTGGTTACAGTTACTCCTAGATATTTTATATTATTTGTGGCTATTGCAAAGAGTTTTGTTTCTCTAATTTTTTTGTCTGCTAATTTATCATTTGTGTAAAGGAGGGCTACTGACTTCTTTGAGTTAATTTCATATCCAGCCATGTGGATGAAGTTGTTTATCAGTTGTAGAAGTTGTCTGGTAGAATTTTGAAGATCGCTTATGTATACTATGATATTGTCTGAAAATAGTGATAACTTGACTTCTTCCTTTCGAATTTGTATTCCCTTTATCTCCTTTTGTTCTCTTATCACACTTGAAACAACTTCAAGTACTATAACAAATAGATAGGGAGAGAGTGAACAGCCTTGTCTTCCCTGACTTTAGTGGGATTGCTACCAGTTTTTCTCTATTTAATTGGTTATTGGCCAATGGCTTGCTGTACATTGCTTTCATTATATTTAGGTATGTGCCTTAAACCCCTCTTTTCTTTAAGACTTTTAACATGAAGAGGTGTTGGAATTTGTCCAAGTCTTTTTCAGCATGTAATGAGATGATCACATGAATTTTCTTTCAGTTTCTTATACAGTGGATTATTTTGATGGATTTTCATATATCTAACCATCCCTGTATCCCTGTGATGAAGTCTAGTTGTTCGTGGGGAATGATGTTTCTGATGTGTTCTCAGATTCATTTTATGAGAATTTTATTGAGTATTTTTGCAAGTGTTCATAAGTGAAATTGGTCCGAATTCTTTCTTTCTCTCTCTCTCTCTCTCTCTCTAGTACTGAGTGTAGGCTACTTTGGATTTCCTTATTGTCCTTTGCTATGTCTCCCTATTTATTTCTTATTTGTTTATTTGGATACTGTATCTCTGTCTTCTGGTAAGTTTGGCTAAGGGTTTGGCTATCTTCTTGATTTTCTCAAAGAACCAACTCTTGGTTTCGTTGATTCTTTGTATTGTTTTCTTTGTTTCTAACTGACTGATTTCAGCCCTTGTTTTGATTATTTCCTGCCTCCTACTCCTCTTTAGTATCTTTGTTTCCTTTTTTTTTTCAAGAGCTTTCAGATATACTTTGAAATTGTTGAAATTTTCTAATTTTCTTTATAGAGGCACTTAGTGCTATAGACTTTCCTTGTAGCACTGCATTAATTGTGTTCCATAAATTTAGGTATGCTGTGCCTTATTTTTTCTTGAATTCTAGAAAGTCTTTAATTTCTTTACTTCTTCCCTGATCCAGGCATCATGGAGTAGAGAGTTGTTCAGTTTTCATGAGTGAGTAGGTTTTGTTTCTACTTGTTGTTTTGTGGCCAATTATATGGTCAGTTTTGGGGAAGGTTCTGTGAATTGCTGAGGAAAACATATATTCTTTTGGTTTTGGGGTACAATGTTCTGTATATATTTGTTAAATCTATTTGGTTCATGGCTTTCTTGGTTTCATTGTGTCTCTGTTTAGTTTCTGTTTCAATGACCTTCCCATTGGTGAGAGAAGGGTGTTGATATCTCCTACTGCTATTGTGAGAGGTCCAATATGTGTTTTGAGATTTACTAAAGTTTCCTTTATGAATGTGAGTACACTTGCATTTGGGATGCAAATTGTTCAGAATTGAAGCTTCATTTTGGTGCATTTTTCTTTGATAAGTATAAAATATCCTTCCCCATCTCTTTTGGTGACTTTTGGCAGAAAGTCTGTATTATTGGATATTAGAATAGCTACAGTAGCTTGTTTCTTGGAACCGTTTGCTTGGAAAAGTTTTCTCAAGCCCTTTACTCCGAGGTAGTGGCTATCTTTGTTGCTGATGTGTGTTTCATACATGCAGCAGATATTGGATCCTGTTTATGTATCCAGTCTGTTATTTTTGTTGTTGGGTGTGGTATTATGTATGTATGATTCTATTCTTCTATGTTTGTTGTGACATAATTAATTTATTGTGTTTTCTTGGGTGTAGTTACCCTCCCTGTGTTAGAGTTTTGCTTGTAGTATCCTCTGTAGGGTTAGATTAATAGAAAGATATTGTTTAAATTTGTTTTTTTCCGTGAAATATATTGGTTTCTCCTTCTATGGTGATTGAGAATTTTGCTGGGCATAGTTGTGTGGGCTGAAATACATGGTCTCTTAGAGTCTGGAAGACAGCTGTCCAAAATCGTCTGGGTTTTAGAGTTTCTGTTGAGAAGTCAGGTGCTTTATGATAGTTTTGACTTTATGTTACTTAGCCTTTTTTTTCCTTACAGCTTTAATATTCTTTCTTTGTTCTGTACACTTATTCGATTATTATTTGTTGGGAGGATTTTCTTTTCTGGTCCAATCTACTTGGTGTTTTGTAGTATTTTTGTACATTTTGTACATAAATGATCACCCCTTTCTTTAAGTTAGGGAAGTTTTCTTGATTTTGGTGAAGATGTTTTCTGGTTCTTTGAACTGGGAATCTTCACCTTTTCCATTCCTATTATTTTTATGTTTGGTCTTTTCATTGTGTCCCAAATTTTCTGGATGTTTTGGATTTGGAACATTTTACCCTTGACATTTTCTTTGACTTATATATTAATGTCTTCTATGGTATCTCTGCCTGAGATTCTCTTTTATAAGTCTTGTATTTTGTTGGTAATGCTTGTGTCTGTAGTTCCTGTTTTCTTTCCTAAGTTTTCCATCTCCAGGTTTCCATCCATTTGTGGTTTTATTATTGTTTCTCCCTTCTATATTTAGGTCTTGAAATGTTTTGTCCATTTCCTTTACCTGTTGGACTGTATTTTCCAGGTTTTTTTTTTAAGGGATTTTTTTTTCTTTTGGTTTCCTCTTTAACAGTTCTACCTGTTTGACTGTGCTTTTCTGTATTTCTTTGAGGAAATTATTTAAATACTTTATAAAGGCCTTTATCATATTCATGGGATTGGATTGCAGGTCAGATTCTTGCTTTTCGTGTCTGTTAGTTTCTCCAGGGCTTGCTGTAGTAGGAAAGTTGGGTTCTGATGGTGACAAATGGCATTGGCTTCTGTTGATTATGTTCTTGTGCTTGCCTTTCACTTTCTGGTTGTCTCTGGTGGTAGTTGGCCTTGGTGTCCTGGATTACAGCAGGCCTCATGGGACATGGGAAGTGCTGTGCCTCTGGTTAGAGCAGGCCTCCTGGGAGACACACAATGCTGGGTGGGTGGTAGTACCAACCTGCCCTAAATGTAGTTAAAGGTGCAGACTAGAAGGGAGATAGGGGTCTAGTAGGGCTGAACAGATCCCACATCTACTGAGCTCTGTGGGGTCACAGCTGGTGTAGGGATTGGGGAAGGGGTCACAACCTTGGTTAGAGCAATCCTCCTCATGTTTGCTCTCTTGTTACTGAACTATGAATCCTATGGTGAGTCATCTTTTATTATTCCACTAACTTATGTTTTGCAGTAATTTAAAAGATTATTTTATTTTTAATTGAATTTTACTAGATTTTTAATTATTCTCTTATGTCCTGTCTACTACGCCCTCCCCATCACCGCCTTCTACAATCCTTCCCCCATTGTCCCTCCCCTTCTCCTGTGAGGAGGTTGGGGAACCCCTGGGTATCCCTCCCACCTGGTACTTCAGTTTCTGTGAGATTATGCACTTCCTCTAACACTGAGGCCAGACAAGTCTGCACATAGGCAGGTCCATTACATGCATATAGATCTCACAGAGTGCTTGAAACCTTAGAACTGGAGTTAGAGATGTCTCTGTTGGCCTTGTGGTTGCTGAGAACTGAACCTGTATCCTCTAAAAGAGCGGCAAGTGCTCTTAACCTGAGCAATCTCTTCATCTCCTACCATTCTAGTATTTGCTTGAGGTTATTTTACCTTAATATTCACCAGGAATGTTGGCTTCGAGTTTTCTCTTTGTGGTCTGTCTTTATTGGTTTGGTGTCAGGATAATACTTGCTTGTAGAATGTGTTTAGAAATAACCCCTCTGCTTCATTTTTTTGGGACTAGTTTGGTGAGAAATGTTGTCAACTTTTCCTTACCTTTTTTGTCAGACTCATCATTGCCACCATCACAGGTCCTGTACTTTCTTCTGACATGTATTTTAAAATACCCCTTCACAAAAGAATTATGGTTTTCATTTTCCTTGCCATAGTTATAAGAGAGAAATTATGATATAAACTTAGTAGCATTGAATACATTGTTATGGTAGTAAAATAATTTCATAATTGTTTATTATTTTACCAGAAAAAATGTTTGCAGAAAAATGTATGAAATTTGACACATTCATGTAGTCAAAATGATTGAAAAAGAGTAATGTTCACTTAGATTCCATTTTCACCAACGTGACATATAAAAAGTTATTTATCTTCTATTTTTAGACATCGCAGCTACAGAACAATGGGCTATAATGATCACAATGCACGAAGGATTAAACATTTATGAGACTGAGGGGACCTTACTGGATATTGTCCGAGGTAAATATCAGCATATAAAGTAGAATGTCATTCACATACAATTTGAACAAACTTTGATGATTAACACATAGTACCAAGTCCCAGAGGCCAGGACCATTGCTTCTATATATGATATATAATGTATATTTGAATTATAAATATATTTGAATCTCTGGGATGAATTTCATTTGAATAATCTTTTACTGTGCTAGGGACATCTGTTTTCTAGTACTCTAAAAGAAGTATTTATTTTTATTTTATGGATGTGATTGTGTTGTGTACATATATGCATATGTACCATGTAGGGAGCTCAAAGAGGCCAAAAGAGGGTGTTTATTCCAGGAGCTAGCCCTGAAGAACTTCTTTCTTCTTCTTGGTTCTTCTAGAGGCAGCAGAGGGAGAAGCGTTTTGGAGGAGTAAGACTTTGTCTTAGGAGATATTTAGGGTTGTTGTATAATAATAAAAAGCTTACTTATCTAAGCCTAAATTTCTTTGCTACTGTAGCTGACTTGTCTTTTATGTTCCTCTGTGTTCTTCTTTGTTCCTCTGAGGCCAGAAACTACAGTCTCTGGCATTTAGCACCTCATGATCAAACAGTGTAAAGTAGCCTTTGTTCTAACTCTGCAGGAATTGCACAGCTCTAACTTTCAGCATACTAGCTGAAGTTGATGGAAGAAAAGAGGATACTTTGAAAAGTGATTTTAGCATTTATTTCTAGGTTGTCAAAAGTTTTCCATAAAAGCTATCTAAGAAAAAGGGGGAAAGTGGAATGCTCATTCTTCTCTATCTTCAGCACTTATATATATCTTTCAGAATACATGATCACATGGTAAAAAGTTCCTCATAAGTTTACACATAAATTCAATCATAAATCGAATATGAAGCTTACAACAGAGAATGTTTACATGCATATCTGTTAGGAGTAATTATCTGGCTAAATATTCATCACCTGTTATTCTGATAGTAGCCTGCTTACTATCAGAAGCAATTAACTGGTCACATTTGGAGACTGACAGAGTTCTGCAGTTTTGACTATCAGAAAGGACTTAACAGCACTGTGATTAAAAGAGCTTAATAATTACTATAAATTTAGGAATTCTTATAGGGTCATCATTAAGGATAAAAAAATCATCGACTTGTCTATATAGCATCAGTATAAGACAGTACATCTTCACAGTTCTGCAGAGATCTGCTTGAAAGGGTGGGCTAATTCTTAGTGATGGTGATGTATGTTTAATAATAACAGAAGACACATATTAACAGCAGGAATCTTTCCTAAAATGAATTTTTCTGGGCCTTGTCTATGGGAGCAAATCTGTTATGGATAATTAATCCAAAGCAATCTTACCTCAGGACTATTACCTGCTGTTTTTTAGCTCGTTAGCTCCTGACATGTTTGAGCACCTGGAACTGGAGTTATAAATAGCTGTGAGACTCCATGTAAATTCTGAGAACTGCACCTGGATCATGAGTGTGTGTCTGTGCATGTATATGTATTTTATGTATATGATATATGTGTGTATATATTTATATGTATATATTTCTAGGTCTAGGGCAAAAAAAAGCAGAGGAATTAAAAAAAAAAACCCAGAACCAAACACCAGCTCCTGTAACACCTGCTTTCCCATAGAGACCCTGACCATGTGAGCTGATATGAACCCTTTGATTGGCTGGAGAGTCTCACATTGGCTTGTTTTTTTCTGTTAATCCACTCCCAATGTCTATCTATTTCCTAGAAACTTCAGTCACATGTTCACTGATGATAACATCTGCTTGTATTCTAGGTTTATTCTCCTTTTTAATTTATCTACTGCTGATTTGATAGCACTGCAAAGAATAACAAAGAGAAATGTTTGATTTTGAAGTAGACACTGGTCCCTAAATTATAAATATTCCTGTTCAGTGTTCCAGCTGTTGTCACTCCAAGCACAGAGCATGTGACCATGTATTTGCCATATACGGATAAAGCAATGTCTTCCATTCTAAATGTTCTTTACAGTGTGACTTTGCCCCAGAATTATTAAGAGAATTTCATTCTTTCTACTTTGCATAATAAAAATTTACCAATTTTTAACTGATTAAGTGGGTGTTTTGCCTGTACACATGCCTGTGCATCAGGTGTGGTTACTGGTGCCCTGGGAGACCAGAAGAGAGCATTGGATCTCCTGAAACTGGAGCATCAAACAATATTGAGCTGCTCTGTGTTCTGGGAATCAACCTCAAGTCATCTGAAAGAGCCGCCAGTGTTCCTAACTGCTGAACCACTTCTCCAGCCTCTACAATGCTGCCTACAGACTTTGGACAATCAAATATTTCCCTTACATAATTTTCCCAAAACCACCATTAAAAAAAAAAAAGTAATAGTGTTCCAGTTTCAAGAATACTGCTTTGATTTAAATGCCTAAATTTTATTCCACAGAGCCTCTTCTTCAGTGGAATCTTGGACCTGTACTTAACGAAATGGAGGTCAAAAATTTATATGCAGATGTGGAAGATATCAAAGTGACAAAGAGCCCCTGTGCCAATGATGTGGCTTTAATAGGCTTTGTTATGAAACCAACGTCTAATGGTAAGTTTACAGTCTGATTGAATGTTAAAAGTAACCAGTGTTTTGTAGTTGTTAAGGGTGGTTTTAAGTGGAAGCACACACGGAATGCATACAGAGAGTAAAAATGTATTGGTTTTCACTCAGTCTCTTTTGCATGCCAGTGTGATATGCTAGGAGAGATACTCCTCTGTGGCCATGTGAATGGCGACTCATATATGGGCATGATGGCATATGCTTATAAGCCCAGCTACTTGGCAGTCTGAGGCAAAGCAGCTAAGTTTAAGGTTAACTTGAGCCCCTTCTTGTAGACCCTGCTTCAAAAACCAACCAAGCAATCCCATCAGTCAATTGATAGGTAGCTGTCCTGACTGACTAGTCCTCTGTTCTCTAAGTTTGTTGCATATTACCAGAGATGGTTAAACTTACTCAGTCACTCAACAGGGTCTCGAGGGAGGGGGTAAAGATGAAAGAAAAAAGACAATTAGACCACCCTATAGCATGACCACAGCAAGCAGAAGCAAGTTTATTTTTTTTCCCAAGCTGCTTTTATGCATTCTAAGTACATGCAAAAAATAGGGTCAGTTCAAGGCATAAATAAAACCCTACAATCACTGTATCCAGGGATTTATTAAGATGAATAAGTATAAGAAGCACATTCCTGAGTTGTATTTTTCCTTGAGCCTATTTCCTTGTTCTAGACCAAAGTCAAATATCCTTGCCAATATCCTTGAAGTGGCAGCAAGAGCTCTCCACACAGAGATTTTTATTGCCTCTAGTCTATCTTCTTTTCTGCCATGCATAAATCAGTATTGTTATTCTGGAGACACAATTAATTAATTAATTGATTAATTAAAAAGGTATTTTCAACCTATTGTAAATATCTGTGACATATGCAGTAGAAATAGCTGTTTTTCTCTATACTTTCATTTAAAAACACTTTTGGCATCAAATGTATGGATTTTCCAACATTGGGCAATTTTTCTGTTTACTGAAGTGGACTAGTGGGCACCCTGAGATTTAATTCACCTTTGGCAATTGAAGATATAGTCACCATCAACACTCACAAGTTAAAAAAGCACTGTCTCTTATTTCAGATTCCAGTAACAAGTCCCAGTCTGTGACCTGTACTTCTAACCTGACTGCTATAAATCAAAGGATACCATGAGCCCTTCTTAAATTCCGTACTATTCTAGATGGTTCTAAGAAATCAGGGTAATTTTTCCTTTTGTGTCTGGATGCATTCAAAATTAGGCATCTTTAACAGTACCAGGGTACTAAAAAGGGTGTTACAAAAGATGCAGGTGAACAGCAAACAAAGAGATACCAAGAATAAGATCTAGGCAGTTCGCAAGCACAGGAAGTTGTGTCCCATGGCAATGCATTACATGATTACTCAGGATATGGGTATATATGTCAACCTGGAATTTCTCCAAAGCCTGTAATTTACAGATTGTAGGCTTCACTACATAGGAATGATCAACCATTAACTCAACCTCTAGCCTCTCCCTTCTTGAAGCCTAGGTATGAAGGTGTAAGTCTCAGTTTCAAAGTAGGGTCTGGTCTTTGCTGTGTTGAGATGAAGCTGAAAGACTCCTTCCCAGCCACCAGTTTTCAGAAACTCATCAAAGTAGACAATGAATGAAAATTTCATAATTCCTATGAGAAGTGCATGATACAAAAGTTTCTACTAATGTTCAGGTGAAGAGTAAAAGAGAATATTGTGGGAATGACAGTGTTTTCTACTTAAGAAAGATGTCTTGACCCCGTGCAGAGTGTGGCTGCTATTGAGTAAGGGTCATTCATGTTATGAACCAAAGAGATCTGAAGACAGGATGTGTAAGTTTCTTTAGGGATGCTATATGTATGCTAATCCAAGTGATATCAGATTAAGGGTGTGGGGGGAGAGAAATAGGAGAGAGTGGGAGAGGAAGGAGGAGAGATAGATATTGCTTTATTAGACTGATAGACACTCTTACTTTGTCAGTTGTGGTTCAAGAGACTTAGTAGAAGATATTTGCTTTTCAATTTCTCTAAAGAAGATGGTTTCTCTCAATTTCCTATATAAACAAAGAAGGTAAGAAGGCTAGATCAAAAGCTCCCAACATTCATTCTTTTTACTACATGTGTCCTGCAACAAAGACACTATGTAATTGCTATGGATAAACAACAGACCAAGAAAAATAAGGAAGAGGCTGTAGAATAAAGGAAACTATGGGGTAAAAGAAAGAAGAAAAACCAAAGAAAATACCAGCAGCTGTGTTCCAAGAAATGTTGGTAGTTTCAGTAAAAGCTGTGCAGACCAGGCTGGCTTCAAACTCAAACTCAAAAAATATCCATGTGCCTCTACCTGTCATGTACTGGGATTAAAGATTCATGCCACCAATCCAAGCAATAATTTCTCCTTCTGTGTCTGCATACAGTCAAAATTAATCATCATTAGCAGTAATTAATAAATGATCATTGAGATGAGATTGAGAACAAACCACACACACACACACACACACACACACACACACGCACACATTCACACACAAGTCCTTAGAGTACCCTGTAATACCTCTTTCTCTTTGTCCATCTACCCAAACCAACACTCCATGTGCCTCAGTAGAGCAGCCACACTCAGCACTACATATTCTATCATGATATCCACATGATAGTCACAGGATGTAATGAGGTGGTTCATCAAATGTTATGGTATAACCTGGACCTACTTCATCCTCCCAATTTCTTGGGAAGTGAGAGTGTGATGCAAAGTGAGGAGAGGAAATGTCAGGTTCTTTGATGGCTATTCTTGGTTGTCCACTTGAGTATATATGCAATTAATTAAAACCCAAGTAGATGGGTATTCCCATGGGGGGGGAGTTTTCTTTCATTTGAAATAGCTTGATCCAATTATTGTCTAGATCGTTTGAGTAGGAAAGAACCATCTTTAATCTAGGCCACACCCTTTGGTGGCTGCCTTAATAAAGGACATGTGAAAATGAAGCATTTGCTCTTTGCCTGCTTTTTCTTGTTGTCACTTGGCAAGTCCATTCTCTCACTGGCATTAGACCCTACCCGTGGGTCCAACTTCTGCCCAACCACTGGAGTGTGAGACAGACCATTGAGAGGCAAAACGGGAGGAGTGCTCTTGACTGCCTTTACCCAGGACCACTGCTGTCAGGTGCTGGACTTTAGGAAAACAACAAGCACCACTGGGAGTGGGGAGGAAGGCATTTTAAAATGTGAGAGGCCGAAGCTGGGGTTCCCTGTCTCCCAGAAATCCAGTCGCTGCTGGGGTATTGCACAGAGGTGCTGGGAACAAAGATTCAGGAGCTGGTCCATGGGCTGCAATGCAGCCAGGACCAGGTTTTTCCAAACTCCTGGTCTTTCAGGCACTGCTGAGTGAAGAAGAGTTGGGAACAGAGTTGTGAGCCCACAGGCCGAGGAACCTGAAGCCAGGAAAATGAGGAACTCCAGCTTAGCTTGCTTGTGATTGTCCTTAGCTTAGCAGGAGATATAGGAAGTTCTGAGAGGTATTCTATGGGAGACTTAGTCTACAGCTGTGTAGGCAAAGACCTTTTCCATGCTCCGGAGCCAGAGCAGTTTTGATAGAAGAGATTGTTTATCCCTACTGTTTGTTTTCTGTTCATCATGGAAAATGGATGCATATCAGTTTCTCAGAGTGAGCCAGAATATTTTTTTTTCAGCAAGGAATGTCTGAGAAGGGAAGCTTAATTGGGTAAACTCTCAGGGCCTCTAGATACCTCATTAGCATGGAGAACTCTGTCCTGGAGCTACATGACCACGGGTCATGTTTCTATACTAGGAAGTATGGCACATGTTCCAGGCCAGGAATCTGACAGGGAGCAGGGAGCCACCTACCATCTCAAGTGGGTGCCCCAGGGCTGGGAACTCTGAACCTGCTAAAACTACCAAGTTTCCTATTATGGTAAACTGTCTTACACCTACCTCTTAGGGATTATTGTATACACTGAAGACAAGCTAAAGCATCCAGACTTAAGGAATGAACAACTACTGGATTCTTGGACTTTCCATTGGTAAATAGCCATTCTTAGATTAGCTAGACCACATCCTGCAAACCCCTCTTATAAATCCCATGTAATTAATATATATTGAATTAATACATATATTCATATATTGGAATATATATATATATACACACACACATATATATATATGGGAATAAATGTATTTTCTATAAGTTTTATTCCTCTAGAGAATCCTGTCTAATACAGAATTTGCATTAGTATTGTATAAGCCAGAAGTGGTTTTAGAGCAATGGAAATATAAGAATGAAAAATGAAAAAAATGAGAATGAAAATTTTTTTTACTTGGATTGGACTTTTGAATTTACTGACAGCTATAGTTACTAAGGGCTCTCCTAGATACTTAGAGAGTACTGAAAGCTCATGGTGTGAACTATTCTAACGACTTATCAAGATTAATGCATTTGATTATACCACTTTGCTGATCATAAGAAGCAAGGGATTTAGAGACTGTAAGAGTTTTGACAATTTGGAAGAGGAGGAGGAAGAGGAGGAGGAGGAGGAGGAAGAGGAGGAGGAAAAGAAAAATAATGTTGTGGGTTGGTTGTTCCATGAACCTCTGGATAAACTGACAACAGGAAAAGAAAGAGCTTCCTGAAAAGATTAAACAACTTCTAGCATCTCAGAATACAGTGAAAGACAGCAATGAATTCAATGTCAAACTGACCAGCTCCAGATAACAGTTTAAAGATGTCTAAGTTTGTCCAAGAAGAGAATCTTCTCTCCAGGCATCATGGAGCTCAAGTTACAGAAAATCAAATCAAAGCCCTCACTATCAGATTGACAGAATTAGAACAAAAATACAACTCTATAAACTCTATATCCCTGTTTCATAACTTAAACAGATCTTGACTGTTTATTTCTCCCAAAAAATATCATATTGGGCCACTATATTGATGACATTATGGTGATTGGGCCAAGTGAGCAGCAGGTAGTAACCCTTTTGGACTTGTTGGTAACATATATGCACAGCCTTTGTGGGTTTTGGTGATTAAATTAAGGGCATTATTGGTAAAGAATGGAATCCTATATCTTGGGATTGAGATGTGTGAGCCTAATGAGGCTGGGAAATTTGAACCCTCAGATTCTTGAGGATTTATTGCACCTGAGGAAATAGTCTCTCCACCTTCAGCAAAAGCTATATTCTTGCTTCAACCTCAGAAAAATTGCCCTATCCAACTATGAGTGAGAAAATGTTCTCTTTATTTTCTGTTAAGCAAGCAGTAACTTTCCCTGAAGGAGATGTCAGGTAAGACAGTACTAATGTCCCTCAGAGTCCGCAAGAGTTGCCTCTTGACCTATAACCAGAGTTCTGGTTAAGCAGGTGCCTAGAAAGAAGATATAAAATGTAGTTTATGAGGATGTGAGCTATCCTACGAGAGAACCAATTCACTCAGTGAGAAGTCTGGGGCATATGTGTGGGAATGGATTTTATGTGTGTGGGATAATGGTGAATAAAACTGAATCAGGTTGAGGTTATTGATATGTGTGCACTGAGTAGAGATTCTAAGCTCAAATGTAGAAACTCACAAATAGGGAAGTTTCAAAAAGGCATCAAACATTTGTGTGAATGGTTGGCTGAGGCATTTGTCAAAAGATGGCCTACTGAAAAGGGGTTGCAGATGGCTGATACTCCTTGTCTTAGTACTGAGGAAGGGATTTTAAGGCTCAAGAAAATTGCAATGTTAGAGTGGGTATGGTTTACCCTAATCCTACACAATGAGAAAGCCCAGAAGACATGCTCTTCACTAACCCTATAACACTGAAAATGGTGAGAGGGGCACCAACACATATGAAGAGCTTTGTTGATGACTGTTTTCTTTCTTTCTTTTTAAAATTTATTTTATTTTATTTTTACTTACTCATTTTGCATCACTCTCACTGACCCCTTCCAGGCACCTTCTCCCACAATCCTTTCCTCATACCCTTATCCTTGTCTCCTCTGACTGGGTGAAGGCTCCCTAGGTATCACTCCACCCTGGCACATAAGTCTCTGTGAGTCTAGGGCCATCCTCTCCCACTGAGGCCAGACAAGGAAGCCTGGTTAGAAGAACATATCCCAATTACAATTGCTGCCATTTTTTTTTGTGTCAGACCTTTGGGATAGAGATGCTGCTGCTTGGTTGTATGAATTAAATGCAACGGGAGTAGTTGGGCCTTGAAGTAGCATCCCTATTTCATAACTTAGAAGGGATCTTGATCTTCTATTTCTCCCACAAAATATCACCTTGGGCAACTATATTGATGATATTATGCTGATTGGACTAGGTATGCAACAGGTAGCAACCACTTTGGACTTGTTGGTAACAGATATGCACATCAGAGAATGGAAAAGAAATCCAACCAAAATTTAAGGGCCGTCTACCTACTTCAGCAAAGATTTTAGAAGTCCAGGACTATGGGAGCATGCACAGAGATTCCTTCTAAGGTGAAGGATAAGTTATTGCACCTGGCCCCCTCTCATCACCAAGAAAGAAGCACAACATTTAGTGAGCTTATTTGGATTCTAGAGACAACATATTCCTCACTTGAGTGTGCTACTCTGGCCCATATACCAAGTGACTCAGAGAGCTGCTAGCTTTGTATAAGGCTAGCACATGAGAAGTTTCCTTAACAGGGCCAAGCTGCAGGGAAGGCTGATCTACCTCATGGACCATATGATACAGCAGACTCAATTATACTTGAGGTGTCAGTTGCAGATAGGGACGCCATTTGGAGCCTTTGGAGGGCCTGTATAGGAGAATCACAAAAAACACCTTTGGGATTTTGAAACAAGATTCTACCATCATCTGCAGAAAACTATTCTCTCTTTGCCTGTTAATGGTCTTACTGGAAACTGAACATTGAACAATAGGCCACAAAGTTACCATGCAAAATGAGCTTCCCATTATGAACCATAAAGCCACCAAGCCATAAAGTAGGATGTGCATAGCAGCAATCTATTACTAAATGGAAGTAGAATATAAGATCAGACCTGTGGAGGTCCTGGAGGCACAGGCAGGTTTCATGAAATATTTCCCAAATGTCTAGAGTTTCTATTCCTGTTACAATGCAGCTTATTCCTAAGTATGCAACTGTAGCCTCATGGGGTGTGCTCCATATCAGTTGACTAAGGAAGAGAGAGTAGGGCCTGGTTTATTGATGGTTCTGCACGTTATGCAGGCACAATGCATAAGTTGACAGCTGCAGCATTACAGCCTGTTTTCTGGGTGCCTCAAGGCACAAGCAAAGGGAAATCATAGTGGGCAAAACATCAGGTAATACACATGGTCCTGTAGTTTGTTTGGAAGGAAAAATGGCTAGATGTGTGATTGTTTATTGGTTCATAGGCTATAGCCAATGGAAAGGCTAGATGTCAGGGACTGGAAAGTCAATGGTTGGAAACTTTTTGAGAAAGACATATTGGGAAGAAATATGCGGATAGTTCTCTCCAAAGGGTGAAGGATGTGAGTTTACTCATATCTTATGTAAATTCCCATCAAAAGGTGACTTCAGTTGGGAAGAAGTTCAATAATCAAGTAGATAGATGACCTATTCTATGAAGAGTTAGCCCCTTTCCCTTGCTAACTTTGTCATTACCCAACGATCTCATGAACAAAGAGGCCACCATGGCAGAGATGGAGGATATACATGAAGTTGACAACATACACTGCCACTCACAAAAGCTGACCTGGATACAGCTGCTGCTAAGTACCAGATCTGCCAACAATAAAAACCAACACTGAGACCAAGATGTGACAACATTCCCCAGGATGAGCAGCCAGCAAACTGATGGCAGGTTGACTACATTGGACAACTTCGTCAAGAGAAGGAAGAGTGCTTTGTACTTCCTGGAGTAGATACTTGTTGTATTAATGGATTTGCCTTTTCTGCACCTAATGATTTGCCAAAACCACCACCTGTGCCCTTCCAATTGCCTTAATATCCATCATGATATCCCATATGGTATGCCTGTGACCAAAAAAACTTACTTCATAGCCAGAGAAGTGCAACAGTGGGCCTATGATCATAAGTCTTAGTATGTTCACTGGCCTTAGTATGTTCTACAGCATCCTGAAGCAGCTGACCTGGTAAAATAATGGGATGGTATTTTGAATACACATTTATAGGACAGATTATGTGGCAGTAGTATCCTGGAGACCAGGGTCAAGAATTTCTAGAAAGTGGTATATGCTTTGGATAGGATCAAATATATGGTACTACCTCTCCTATTCCCTGGATCCACAGATACAGGCATCTAGGGGTGGCAAAGAGAATAGTCTCACTCACTACCACCCATAGTAACCCATTAGAAAAAATTTTGCTTTCTATTCTCACAACCTTAAGTTCTGCTGACCTAAAAGTTTTGGTTCCAGAGGGGTGAGTCCACCTGCCAGGAGACACAACATGTATTCCATTGCACTGGAAGCTCAGACTATCTTATGGTCACTTTAGTTTCTGAGGCTCTTAACCCTACACTTAAGAAAGGAAAAGCAGTGTTAGGATGGTGATTGATTCAGATTAAAAAGGAGAAATTGAACTGCTTCTCCACAATGAAGGTAAAAAAGACTATGTCTAGCATACAGAAGATACTTTAAGGTGCCTCTTGGTATTACCATACCTGTGTCTGAGGAGAAATTTCAACAGCCTAATTTAGGCAGGCTGACAAAGGGCACAGATGCATCAAGAAGGAAAGAATGTGTCAATTCTCCAGGCAAAGAGCCTAGAACTTCTGAGGTCTTGCTGAGTGTGGTGGAAATACAGAAAGTGTAGTAGATGAAGATAGTTATAAATACCAGCTAGTGTCATGTGACCAGTTGAAGAAACACAGATTATAATTGATGTTTCTCTGATATTTTGTTAATGTGTTTTTGCAGGTATTTGTGTTTTCTTTCTCAATTGTTTTTATTATATAAAATAACACCAATTAAGAAATATTGTGGTTACTATATTCAAAATTTGAAATACTAAGGTCAGGGTCCTTTAATACTCAGGGTCCTTTGCTTCCTATTTTAAACTTTAGAATGTGTTTGCATTTGTATGAGGCATTGCTATAGCATTTTAGGCCTAATTATGACCTATTTAAGTAAATGATAGGTTTGTGTTTGTGAGTGGACGCCATTAGGTCTCTACTTGCCCTGCCCTTCCTGGGAAATTGGCCCACAACTGGAACCAAGTCAGGGGTAGTGGTGGTTGGGGAATGCGGGGAACCTGAGGGGAGGAATCAGGAGGTAGAATGGCCAGGGGTGATGGAGACCTCTGGCACTGGGTGAGAGTTGAGAGAAACAAACTTCACTGGAGGCAGGCTTCACTGAGAATCTCATTTTAATTTGGGCCAGAGAGGGGGAACAAAGGTTATTAAAACCTTTGGGGATTTGGTGGAGGTTTTCAGGTAAGTGTACTACTCATTGGCAGGACTAAGCAATGTATGATTTGAGTAGGATCAAATAAATGGTACTATCTCTCTTCTACCTAGGATCCACAAGTCTGGGAACCAAGGGATGATAAAGGGAATAGTCCCACTCACTATCACTTTTCTAGTGACCCACTAGAACATTTTTTGCTTTCTATTCCCACAACTTTAATTTCTCTTGACTCTGACAATATAAGAGAGGTTGAGTTTTAACTTGGCTGTGACTACCTGACTTTTTCTGGTGGGGTCAAAGGTAGGGGACAGTGCAGAATTATGTGCTCTGGGACACAAAGATCCAAGGCAGCAGAAGCAATGGTCCAAACTCCTAATGATCTCAAGACAAGATTTCTGGGGTTGGATATGACTCAACCCTACTCCTACTCCAGACCAGCTCTTCCTAGTTCCACCTCAGCCCCACAAGGGCAAAAGGTATGCCATGGGAGGCATTATTATGACCTGGTTATTGGTTTCATTTGGAAATTAACCATGACATAAGGAGATATGATCATTTGTCAAGTTGACAAGAGGCAAACTCATGATGGCAATTGTTGGCTGTCAGCCTCACTACATCTAGAATCTAGTAAAATCTAAAAAGGCTGGATGCACCTGTTGACCAGGCCAGTTCAGTCAGCCAACAGGTTCTCCAGGACAGGAGTGAGGATTAAAAAGAAAAAAAAGACAATTAGACAACATTGTAGCATGATCCCATTCAGTTCTGAGGCTGAGGCAGGTTTAATTTTTCCCCAATCAGCTTTTATACCATTTTAATTACATGCAAGTATTAAAATCAGTTCTAGGTTGAGGAACAAGCAATACAATAAACACAAATAGTCAAGGAACAAGCAAGGCAATAAATAAAGTCCCGTGATCACTCCTGTGAGCACTGTTTCTAAGGGCTTATCAGGATGACCAAGATATCTGAGCCTACTTCCCTGTCCTTGCCCAAAGTCAGATTCTTGCCTGAAGGCTACTTCTTTGTTTTAGCCTAAAGTTAGATTTCTGCCTGAGCTTACTCCCCTGTTCTACCCTAAAATTAAATTACTGCCAGAGCTTACATCCTTGTCTTGGCCCAATGTCAAATTCCTGCCTGAAGCCCACTTCCTTGTCCTGGCCAAATGTCAGATTCCTGCCAAGTGGCCTCCAAAACTCTCCACAACCTGTGAGGAATTTTTCCTTAATTAAATCATATAAAGTGAATAGACTCACCTTTAATCAGGGATACATCCACTGGTGGTATCATATTTAGAGGACATGGAAGAAGGAAGCTTTTTGGTTTTTGTCTGTTGCCCTTACCATTGCTAGAAAGTGCATTCCTTCTTTGGCATTAGATCCTACTTTATTAGGATTCTGAACTATACTCAAGATCAGCTGGGACACCCAGCCTGGTAGACTGAACAATTGCTGCATTCCTGGACTTTCTGTTGGTAGACAGCCATTGTTGGAACAGCTGGACTACACCTGTATGGCTTTTTAATTAATCTAATCTTCCTCATATAAATGTGTGTTTATAGCATGCACACAAACACACACACAAACACATACACACGTGTCTTTCATTTAGAAATTAGGATTTGAGATGACTTAATATATATTTTAGATAGATAGACAGACAGACAGATAGATATTCATTCTGTCAGTTCTAGTCAACCTTGTTTAATACAGCATGGAGGAGCCTGGATTGGAGGTGTAGCATGTTTGTGTTTACAGAGTTCTCTAAAGTTGTCTGGCTCTAATTACTTTTTTTTCACGGTAGGTGTTTTCATAGGTAAAACCATTTCTGGATTTTGGACCTATGAGGAATGCATATGGCATAATCTGACAAAGATGGTCTACGCAGAACTTAATGATGGTAATTTTTCTGGCTGTCTTCATCTTCATCATTTCATTTATATCAAACTTCATTCAGCACTTCTGAAATATCTTTGCTAAAGAGTGCACTGTTTCTAATCTATGGTGTGATTTGATTTCTTCCTTCAGAACATGAAGGACTCACAGTGATTGATTTGGTTTTAACAAATCATTTTTTAGTCATCCTCACCTCTTTGGGTCTTTATGTAAGTAGTGATCTTCGATATCCAACCACTTCCCAGATAAAGGTATGAAAATTGCTTCGTATTTCCTTGTTAACTCTTAATATTGTCTATGGTATATAAAGAAATATTTTTCAATTGAGTGATATGTAGTTGTAAGGAGCCATCTAGGATAGGCTAAGGTTAGCAGATAGCCTTCCTGCAGGTGGTCCACTGGTTTTTGCATGGTCGATGGTGGGTGAGCTCTATGAGGCCAGGTCCCAAAGAGATCTCAGGATTGCTTATTGCAGCTGATATGCTTTTCCTCACATTATTAAATTAATATAATAATCCCTTGGCATTAGCTCATCCTATTGATCAGATTTCGTGCAGATCAACATAAAGATGAAATTTCATGAAATAATGATGTTTAGATGAATTAATGACTCTGTACAATTTCTGATTTTATTAAAATAATTTTAGGAAGCAAGATTTAAGGGATGGCCTTAGTTGCTTAGCTAAAAAAAATGTAATAAAATTAGAATTAAGAATAGAATGTGCCCACTCTTCAAAAAAGTAAGTAAAGGCTACATTATAAGAAATACAATGAGATTTCATAATCACACTAAAAAAAAAAGAAATAGGCTAGGAAAAATGGGTTCAGGGAAAAATGGGTTCAAGGAAAAATATTTATTTCCGAGGATAAAACCACAGGTGTACACTATGAGAAGGCAAGACTATGTAAAGTTTTTCCTTTAAATGTACAATGAGAGTATTAGAATGAAACACTGCTTTGAATTTAATATCAAAATCCTTGTGCAACTCCCATTTTATGTAACATTTAACTCTGAGGTAGGTTTCTAAAGAACTTTTTGTCTAAGAAGTTATAAAAAGTCCAGGGAAAATAAATAAATTTGTTGTTTGGATGGCTTGGCTTGAGGAGCTTTGCTCTATCCATTCATCCATCCATCCATCCATTTATCCATCCACCCATCCATCCATTTATCCATCCAGTTGTGTATGTCTGTTTGTCTATATGTATGTGTGTAGGTATATGTGTACATTTATAAGCATCCATCAATACTTTGTAGTTAATTGAGGCAGATTGTTGGGCCTGGTCAGAGAGTGGGTATATGAATGTATATGGGTCTATGCATATTTACCTGTATAAATCACTTTAATTCTTTTTCTTTCCTTCTTCTCTGGTTCACAAAGAGTTAACCAGCCTAACCAGAGAGGCTTCTGACTGCCTGGACAGAGAAGGAAGCAATGGCAATAAATCCTTTACCTAATATCCAACTGTTAGCAACAATGTAGCCTCTGGCCTCAGAGTAGCTTAAAGTCAAGATAGGCAAAAGTTATTGTAGAAAGCAACCCTATGCATCAGAGAGGACCCTGTCTGGTGCAAAGCTCCCAGCAAGTAATATATCATAGAATCAATAATTGTAAAAATTAAATTGTAAAAAGATATGAATATGATTCAGCAAATTTTCCTTTGCTTCATATTATTTTATGTATGAGTCAGAATTGGCACTAGTTTTATTGCTTACCATCCTCAGTAAATTTTAAACATATGCAATGGGAAAGATATCATTTACCCATATTCTTTTATATTTATTTATTGGTTAATGGGGTCCCAAAATGCTATAAGGTAATTTATAGAACTAAATGTTATATTGAAGTTAACAGAAATTAAGTGTTGTCCTAGAAGTGATACATGTCTATGATGATGGATGTGCCAACAATCCTGATGATAATTATACACCTACCAGTATATTGAAGTGTCATGCTGTCCCCATACATACATAAAATTACAAACTGATTAAAAATAAAGAAGACCCAAAAAATTCTGCATAGAAGTGTGTTCAATCCTGTTGGGAATTTCTGTCCTAAGGCAACTGAAAATTATTGCACAAAGAAGCAAGTAGAAGAGAAATTGTGACTGTTTATCCAGGCCTTGCTACAGAGAATAGAAAGTCTCCTCAGGCAGAAAAACACATAAAAATAAATTAAAGCTAACATAATGCTGAGGTGAAGAGAAGAAAAATATACATTTAGATGGAGCTATATGCATACAATAAAGTAAGATCCATCAAGAGACTAAAAGAGAAGCTACATTAATGCTTGGTCACATATTTGCTGGAATACAAAAGAAAACATAGGATTTTTTGTGGTAAAATTAAATACAAAGTTTATTATGACTTCTGAAAAGTTACTACATTTTTAACTTTCTCTTCTTCTTCTTCCTCTTCCTCTTCCTCCTCCTCCTCTTTCTCCTCCTCCTCTCCTCCTTCTTCTTCCTACAGCTTTCAAGAGCAGAGTTTTGTGGATTTGAAAGGGTAAGAATTTTGATTTCCTAATATTGGTTTAGAAGATACCTATTCACTTAGTAATTGCAAAGCAACAATTCACAATCTATATTTTTCTTGCTACCATAAAATGATTTTCAGTTTAAGCTAAAAACTTTTCTCTGTAGCTGTCAGGCCCTCCTCATTTCAGTAGCCACAATTTCCTGCTGGTCAGTTCTCTCTGGGCTTGTTGAGATTGCTCTGGAGAGTGCTCACATTGCTATATCAGGAGGTGTAGCTCAATGATAGAGTCTTTGCCTTGCATGTTCAGGCTCTGGGTTCAACTCCCAGCAACACCAATATATTCAACGTACACAAACATTTACTTGTTGTTCTAGTGAAACAATAGAGCATGGAAATTATTTCCCCAAACTCAGGGTGCTCTGTTTAAACAATAGAATGAGAACATGGCTCATGGCATGGTAGAGCAGCAGAGGATAGGCAAGTAGAGGATCTTGCAGAGAAAAAGCTTATCCTCAGAACTCTTAAGAACTACCAGTCCTGTGACTCTGGGTCACAACATCCGTGGCTTGAGGTCAGCCTCACATAAGTGAAATCATCCCAAAGGCTAATCACCGGGCTGTTCTAGTTTGGATTCACAGAGCAAAAGCAGGAATAATCTAAACAGAAGAGGCATATCATGGTTCAAGGCTCAGTGAAGGTTCTACATTAAAATTGCCCAGATTAATAATGATGATTATGGTATCCTACAAACCTTAAGGCTTTTAAGAAAACTCAAAATTTTTATTTTAACTGGATAATTTCAGTAACGATACAGCATAATTCAAATAAGTAATGGGCCATTCACTCTTGAAAGGTCATTTTCTTTGCTTAGCAATTTTATCAAGGTAAAATCCACATGGTATAAACTTTATGTTTTTAATATGTTCATCCCTGTGGTATTTTGTATATTTGTGGAGTTGTGTAATCACCACCAGAATCAATTTAAGGACATTTAAAGGTTTTCACGATTAAGTTATTGTGGGACTAATATTATTGTGCATTGATTGTGTAAAGATTATCCTTGTATTATGCAAATACTGATTTCTCTGCTCCCATGAATGGTTGTCATTGGGACATGATATTGTAATGCTTACTCTAAGTATCTCCTGCCTCAATGTTGTGTAAACATTTGTCTTAGGGTTTTATTGAGGTGAAGAGACATTATGACCAAGGCAACTCTTATAAATGACAACATTTAATTGGGGCTGCCTTACAATTTCAGAGGTTCAGTCCATTATCATTATAGCAGGAAAAGTGGCAGCATCAAGGCAGACATGTGATAGAGAAGGAGCTGAGAGTTTTACATTTTGATCTAAAGGCAGCCAGGAGAACTTTCTAGCAGGAAGGAGGAGGTTCTCAAAGTTCATGCCCACAGTGACACACTTCCTCCAACAAGGTCACACCTACTCCAACAAGGCCACACCTGATAATAGTGCTACTCCCTGGGCCTAGCATGTTCTAACCATCACAACATTGCTCCCCATTTATTTTCTGATCTGTCAAAAGCTGATCAGCCAGTGACTGAGCAGGGTAGAGAACAGGGTTGGACTTCCAACCAGCCAGGGGAGTGGTTGAGAGAGAGGAAGTGAGAATTCAGCCATGAGAAGAGGGTCCAGAAAACATCATAAGAAAACAGCTGGAAAACAAACAAACAAACAAACAAAAAACCAAAAGAAAACAGCTGGAGCAGAGAAAGCCATAAAATGCAAGTATCTTGGTTTGGGCTGGGAGGTAGGCAGATTAGTTTAGGGGATTAAAATAGATCAATACTGCTGAGTTGTGCCATAAAGCTGTTAAATAATTAAAATATCCTGCCTCTGTTATTTGGGAGCTAGCTGAGTTAAGCGAAAACTGCAATGTTATAGAGTATAATTAATCTCAATTGGGTGTTTCTGCTACAGCTTTGATTATTCACTTCCTGGATAAAAGACATACAACTTTTATAATTACAAGAAGCCCTAATCAGCACTAAAGCTGGGAATATATCTACCTTCTGTGCTATATTTCCCTTGATAATGCCATTTTATAACTTTCCATTTTCATCTGGGCAGCTCTTAACTCCAATTGGCTAACCCTCATGGCCATTTTTTTTTGACTCACCTATACCATGATGATTTCCTCCTCTCTTCACCTTCATCTGTCTCTCCCTCATGGTTCTCCTCAGACCCCAAGCCTAGGAACCCCAAACACTGCCTATCACAAGTCTGCTCAGCTATGGGCTGGAGGCATATTTATTCAGCAATCATGGATATCTTGGTGTGGGTGACAAGGTCATATACTATCACTTGCCCTGGCAAGCACATTTTTTTTTTGCCTATGGAGGCAACCAGGCCTTGGGGTCAGAATGTAGCGTTACAATATTTAGCAAAAGATTGAGCCATAAACAACTTTCCTGTTTTGTCCAATAAATGCAGTTTTTCTCCTTAGATAGAAATTGAATACAATTCTAACAATTATAAAAACTATAAAGTAAGATATTCATTTATAAAAGTCGGTCAATTTATATTTGACGACTAAGATATTCTATCATCTATCCTATCTTGGTGAGTTTAGAGTCTCATATGTAAATAATTTTCTATTCTAATCCATATTATTAAAGTAAAAACATCTTCTTAGACTTAGAACATTTTTAAATTGAAAACAATTTAAGTTTATAGTAAGACTGTGACTATCAGGCCTTCAAACCCATCAGAGACCTGAGAAGGAATAAGCATTGCTTGAGTATGCAGGAATGCAGCTTCCAAAAATTACAAAAACAGCAGAGACTGCAGACTTCCTGGGCAGTATCCAACATTCTTTATACTGTTGGAGCATCTACCTTCAGTCTTCTGGCCCAGAACGTCTGACATACCTTACATGAACCAGGAATTATGAAGAATTAGTTTACCCTATCTTGGTAGAGCTTAGCAGTTGACTATCCTCTGTCCATTTGTCCTTTTTGGGCAGCATTCTGTCTGTAGCTGAAGTTAGGGCATTTCTTGCCCAGTGGTTAGCTTGCCACAATTGAAGCAACTTACATGGAGGTTATTGGTGCTAATTATCTTTAAAGTGGAATGGGCGTATTGTCAAGAGCAGACCTGTCTCATAGTCAAAGATCTTTTAATAATGAAATAATTTTACATGCCATATACTGTGAATCTCTGATGCTTTTGAAGTTCATTTATCTATTCATAGCATACCTGAGCAAGCAAAATTGCCCATCTCTAGCTATCCATTATCTGTTTAATCCAGGATGCATGCTTTGTATTAATATCTCACATGGCCATGAGTTTGATTCTCTGACTATTAACTTTCATTACTTAATATTTTAAAAAGTTTGAAATAGCAGTTAGTAAAAGAACTGGGACTAAATCACATATATTTAAGTGGGTACCATAGATACAATGCCTATCTAAAAACTGAAACATACCTATATTATGTCATAACACAATTAATATTAAATTTTGTATCAGTATACAAAGATTTATACCAATGGAAACCTTAAGCCTGTATCAGTATACAAAATTCTGTATGAATGTAGCAAAATATAACCTCAATTTTGCTTCAATATATAAAGATCTATATCAATGTAAGATTATGACTGTAGGGTATTTTTTGTTTAAAAGTATAGATTCAGTAATCTACCACTCTTTGTTTAATTTATATAATATTTCTATATGCCCTCATTTTCTTCTCAACCCCCTACCCTTTATGTAAGAAAGAAGGGATATAGAAAGCAAAGGGAAAATAATAGAAATCCCTGAATCTATCCTTCCTATTTGGTTTTCTTCCCATCTAAGACCATAATTATTTGTAAATTATCCCTTAAATGACAATATATGTATACTTTATAAAATGACCCAAACCATCCTCCTTGACTTAAGGGAATGGGATGACAGTCTCCTTGCAATTGCTTCCTGCTGGATTGGGGCAAAGAATTCCTGTTTGGGGGTCAAAAAAGAAATTGGAAAAATGGATAAGTCAAAAGAAAACTAGCTCTAGTATTTATTGTCCAGTCTCTATGTGTTGAGAAAGTTCAGGGTTTAATTGAAATCCTGACTGGAACAGTCTGAAAGGGTGGATGAACCAAGGTCACTTGGGATTAACGGTCCTTTTTGAAGCTGTTTTAGAAGCACATCTAACAGCATCAGTTTGAGGCAGGATCTAATAGGGAGATGGAACAGCAGGTCTCAGCATCTCAACATCCTTGGGGCTGAATCCTGTCAGGGCTGTATTCTTGGTTGTTGTTGTTGTTGTTGTTTTAATGAATATAAAGTTTTTAAAGGTAATATATATTTTATATTAACATAATGTATGGAATGTGCATAGATCAGTTAAAGATGAATTTTTGCTCCTCATTTGAGCAGGTGAAAGACAACTGTCTTTCTTTATGAGTTAGTTTGAACATATAACCAAACTGTAATATGAATCTACACTCATGCTATATGAAAGGTTCACATTATGAATCTTGAAAACTCTGTACCGACAAGATCCATTGGCTATGCATAGCTGAAGGTCTGGCTAGAGACAGTTTTATGTCTCAGCCAGTTCAGGGCTGTTCCCATGTAGAGGGATCAGCAAATCATGTTACCTGTCTTATTTAGTCTTCTTGATTTCTTTCTTTGTGTCTGAAGCTAAGATCTTCATTGGGTCTTCCCCTATCAAATCTGATCCTTATTTCTTTGGAAGGAGTCCAAAGCCCTTTTTTCTTTCCTGTTAACATACATACAGAGCCTCTCTCTCAACATAGCTTGCCTTTGGTCCAGCAATTTGAAGTCATTAAACGTACAGACTGCTCCAATTTAGCAGGCCCCTTTTTATTTAGATCTGCTCTGTTTTGACTTCTGTCACAGACAATTTGTAATAGCATCACAACCATCAAACTTATAACCACGCTCATTTTGATAATTAAAACAATTTAAAATAGTTATTATTATTTATTGAGACAGGGTTTCTCTGTGTAGCCCTAGTTGTTTGGATCTGTTCTAAAGATTAGGCTGGGCTCAAATTCACCAACTTACTTGTCATTGCCTTTGTTTCCCATGTTTTGAGATTGAAGACCTGGATTTGTTTATTATCTATGTACCCTTAAAAACATTTATGGCAATTCTAATTTCTCCCTTCTTTGGAAATTAATATCTTTGATAATTTAAAACAATCATTATTATTTATTAAGGCATGGTTTCTCTCTGTAGCCCAGGCTGATTTGGATTTACTCTGCATATTAGGCTGGCCTCAACTCACAAGAAACTGATCTGCCTCTGCCTTTGTCTCCTAGGGTATTGACATCAAAGGCACAAATTTATATATTCAGAATCTATGTATTCCCCTTTTCTTAATTTAATATCCTTATCTATATTCAAATTGATTTAAATTCTCTTTCATTTTAGGTTATCTCTCATGGGTTCCCATTGGTTTTCCTGTAGGAGCCCCACATTCCAAGGAGACAGACTGGCTGCTCAGAGTAGCATGCAACACTACCCCATGTTAGCTCTTATGAGCTTAGCTTTGTTTTTCTGTTGGCTAAAAGCAAAACCCCAATTCTTGGTCTTTACATTGTCTAAAAGAATATATCTTTCTAGGGCAAAATGTTTTATGGCAATAGAAAAATGTTATCTTTTAATTTAAAATTATAACATAGGAATTATAAACTTGACTTATAAATATAACCATATTCCCCTTTTATATTAAATTTAAGAATGTTGTTTACCAGAATTCAGAGATCTGCCTGTTTGTCTCCCCTGTCTGATACTCTTATTCTTATCATTCTTATTTTTACTATTTTGTTGGTTTGTTTTGCTCAGAGGATGTGTTGTGCCTGTGTGACTAAGCTGATATCTGTCCTCAGCTCAGAGCTGCTCTTGAGCAGCAGCACTGAGGAGCACCCATAAAGACTGCCTTTTAAGCCTGCCATTAACACTTGTGGGCTCTGCTGTTTGACATGTCATTTGGTTTGGGTTGTAGCTGTGTTTTAGTTCATATTTTCATACTCCTAAATAGTTCATACTCCTAAAATCACCCCCTGGGGTCATGGACCAAACCTGCATGCACTTCAATCCTTGTCCCAAAGCCTGCATGACTTGAGGGAAGACTTGATAACTTCAGTTGGCCGGCCCTCATGGCCATATATTTTGACTCACCTTCCCCATGATGGCTTCCTCCTCTCTCCACCTTCTTCTCTCTCTCATGGTTCTTCTCACACCTCAAGCCCAGGAACCACAAACCCCACCTATCTCAATTCTGCCTAACTACAGGCTGTAGGCATCTTTATTCACCAATCTAGGATAACTTGGGGGTTGGCAAGTTCACCTAATGTCTTCTGCATGAAGATTCCCTTGTCCTTGAGGGCAACTACACCTTGGGAGTCATTATTCAGCATTACAATACATAGCAAAAGTAGCCAATGGAGTTAAGCATCACCCCACATGGAACATGACAAATTTTTACTTAGGGTTGTGGATGGGGAAATATATTTTAATAGTGTACAGCATAGCTATCTTCCCAGCTCTAGTGCTGATTAAAGCTTATAAGTATAAAGATCATGTGTCTTTTATTCAGAAACTGAATAATCAAAGGTGGGCTAGAAGCCCTGGATTGAGATTAACTATTGCTACAACCATGCAACATTTATAAAATAGCCACTAAATTTGGCATAATAAGGTATGGCAAGAACTTACACAGAATCAAAACTTAGAAACATGTACTCCCTGGGTACAGAGCAGTTTCTCAGTTCTGTCCCTTAAAAGAAAAATGTATAGGACTGGGGCAGGGTAGGGGACATTCTCGGGATGTAAAGTACTAAATAAATAAATAATTTTTCCCCACCATGGGTAGTGCCACCACTGAGTAGATAGCACACACAGGGTGGTACAGGAAAGCAGGTTGAGTAAGCCACTGGGAGTAAGCCAATGAAGCAATGTTTTTCCATGGTTCCTGTTTCTGCTCTTGTTTAAGTTCATCTCCTGACTTCCCTCGATGATAGAATGTGATGGTGACACGTAAGCTAGATAAATCCTTTCCTCCTCAAGTTGCTTTTTGTCATAGTGTTTATCACAGCAATAGAAAGTTAACCAGGATAGAAATTATGCTAACTCTTGTTTTACACTCAGCCTTCTGTGTCCACAGGTTCCATGCCTGCACAATCAGAGGGTTGAAAATGTTTGCCTAAAAGCTGTGGTGAATGTAATGAGTACATACAGACTTTTTTCCTTCTCATTACCCTCTAGATTTTTTATTAAAAAACCACAGAATAGTGCCTAATTGCAGAGTATTTGCAATGCATTAATTATGACAGAGATTATGTAAAGTGTGCATGTATGGTGTTGCAAACCCCTTCAGCTCCTCCCTTCCTTGCCCTAACTCCTCCATTGGGATCCCCATGCTCACTTTGATATTTAGCTATGTACATCCAAATCTGTATTGGTCAGGCTCTGGCAGAGCCTCTCAGGGGACAGATATTCCAGGCTCCTCTCAGCAAGTGCTTCTTGGCATCAGCAATGTCTGGGTTTGGTTCTGCAGTTGAGATGGATCCCTAGGTGGGGCAGTCTCTGGATAGCTTTTCCTTCAGACTCTGCTCCACTCTTTGTCCCTACATTTCCTTTTGACAGGAGGAATTTTGCATTATTATTTTTGAGGTGGGTGGGTGTAGAAAAATTTATAAACAAAAATGAATGAGATACTTGTTGTGATGGCCGTGCAGCTCTAGAAAGACCACACCAGGACAAACAGTTCCTTGTGGCCTTTATTGAAAGAGAGGGGGACAAGCTGGCAGTGGAAAAAGAAGGGCAGAGAGAGAGAAAGGTCAGAGTGACCACTTATATATGCTTATATATGGAGATTGACATAGCCACAGGTAAAGGTGGGAGGTGGGCCAAGTGGATTCTGGGAATATGGTGGCTGTTGCCTTGGCAACAGGCATGCAGGTCGTGCTGTCAACTGGGTGTGATGTCACCAGTTTGGAGGTCCTGATGCCAACATACCTCCCTTCTTCTTGTTATAAAAAGAAGGAGAAAAAAAAGGGAAGGAGAAGCCGATGGTGAAAAGGGAATCTGGGTGTCCTGTCTCTTACGCTGCTTCCTGCTGTGTAAGGCGTCATCAGTTTTGGGGTGTAGCTGACTTTCACCATCAGGGTCCACCTGGTAAATGTTTGCATCAAGTTCTTCTGTGGACAGTGGCTCTTTTGTGGGCAGCGGCTGGTAATCCTGTAACAGGAACTGATTAATAGTTTGGTTAGAAATTTTTGTATTTGTCATTGAAGGAATGTAGAAACAAGATTAATGAGGCAGGAGGCAAATAACACCAGGAGGATGACTAGGAAAGGAATTATGAAAGGGAGTATCCAGTTTCATACAGAGTTTTTGAAAATCCCAGAACTGGAGGTCTCAGGTTCCCTGAAATTCCGTATGTCTGACTGTAGCTCCTGGATTTTATTTCTCACCATCATGGATTGGTTGATGTAGAAACAGCATTCTTCTTGGAGGAACAGGCAAAGTCCACCTTCTTTAGCTGTCAGAACATCTAGCCCCCATCCATTCTGAAGCACCACAGCTGCCAAAGAATCAACCTGTTTCTATATAGTAAGCACAGTTTCAGTCATTTCTTGAAAAATTGCCTTTAAACTGGGAGGTGAATTCATCATATTGGGTCATGGTAGTCATTATCCCTGCATCTCCAGTACCAACACCTATGGCTATTCCCATAGCAACTAAGAGTGGCATAACCTGAACTGCTCTCTTATGTTGGACAGCTATCATATCTACAACTGGGATTGGCAAGGGCTTTTTTCCCTGGATTACTCCCAGTTCAGGGAAAAAGAGTACCAATGTGCAAACTCCTGACCAGCTGGTGGGTAGGCTATGATATACCTGAGTGCCACAAAGAACTGATGTGTTCTGGACTGCAGGGCATTGTGGCAGAGATGGTATATCAAGAGTTATGGTTCTATTGCAGTCTAGGGCGCTTAGCGTTCCTACAGAACGTGTCCCGAAGGACTTAAAACAATTGCCATGCCAAAGAGAGGAATAGAGGTAAGGTATGGAGTCACGGCAACATCGGAGTCAGGGCAGCTGACAAAGGTGAGGTAAGGTTACTTGGCAGTATTACTGGAGAGGCTGTAAGTGGCAATTGTGAGTTAATTCCAGGGGGTATGCATAGCCAGCAATCTTTAAAGCGACTAGGTCTGGTGACATTAAGGAGTTGGTACACCAAGGTCAAGGTCTGAAGCAAAAGGCAAAATGACAAGTTAGTGCCATTTATGTGATGTCAAAGAGGTAGGGACCTCGGAGGCGTGTTTGATTACTTCCCCTACTTTTCTAATATCTAGAGGTTGGGCAATTGAGACATATTTTCTCTGGATACGGATGGTACTCACTGGGGACCTGGGTTGATTTTTACAGTAGAGCTTACCAACAACTCCTGTCTCCCACCTGGAATCCTATGGGTCTTGTATGTAGAAAAAGAGTGTCTTGCAGTGGTGATAGAAGAAATGATTGGTCCGTGATCCTAGCATATGTATCTGATAAGACCAATATGGACAGCCCCCATATTTGTCTGGCCATTTTCTATAATAATCTTTTGTCTGGTCAAAGAGAAAGCAAGTATAGAGATCATAATATTTAGATGGGCTAACAGATGCAGGGGTGATAGCAATTTGGATCGGTTCCTGGCATCCTGCTATGGAGCAGCTTCCAGACCCTATTTGGAAAGACTGTTTGTTATCTGTGGGGGTTTCTTGAACTTTGAATCTCCAGATGTAAGGGCTACCTTGAATGGAAATGAACAGCAGGGAGAAAATGAGAAACCCATGTCTAATCCAGTGAGGTCAAGCTCGGCTGCCAGAGTGGAGTCTCATTTTCTGGGACTGGGGACAAGGTGGGTGGTCTCGATGTCCTATAGAGCTTAACAGAGCATGGTCCTTAAAAGGGCCCTGCCATTTGGGAAAGAGGGGTGAGGGCTGATGTTCTAGAGGGGATAGAAGGACTTGGTCTCCAATGTTGACAGGTAGTGGACAGGAGACAGTCTGTGGCCACAGTAAATGGTGGTCAGTGAAGTTCCATAGGAGAGAACAGAAGTGGCAAAGTAATGGGGTGAGTAGATGGTCTGGGAGGGGAGAGCATTTAGGTGAAATACCAGGAGTTAGGACTGGATGTCCATGCATGAGTTCAAAGGATGAGAAAGGGGAGAGCCCACAGCCTGAAAAGAGCCAGAGGTAGGAGTTTTTTTCCTTAAGAGGTCTAATGATCGACTTAAGTCCCCTGAGGCTCTGGAGACAGAGCAGGAATTGAGCTTGGGTGATGTACCTGGTAGAGTCCATTAACTGGATGACAACAGGAGAATGATGTTTAGCAATAGAGGGGTTCTGGACATCCCAAACTCGGGAGTTCACCTGAGAAGCTGGTAAAGGAAACAACATGTTAGTGTTAGTAGGTTGACTGGCTAGAAGAAGGGGCAGAGGAACTGCTGGAGAGCTTGGGTTTAGGCAAATGGGTGGCGCAAAGAAAATAGAAGCTCCCAACTTAGCTAAAAGATCCCTTCCCAATAAGGGGACAGGACATGTCGGCACTACCAAAAAGGAATGGGTGAGGGGTACACCCCTAAAAATGCAACTAAGTGGTGGGGTCTGAATGAGGGAGATAAGGTTGTCCTCCTACCCCGACAATAGGAAAACGTGAAGGTGAAGTGGGTCCCCAAAACTCCGTCAGGACCGAGTAAGTAGCCCAGGTGTCCAAGAGAAAGGAGATGGGCCGCCCACACACCATGATAGCTACCTGGGCCTCTTTGCTAGTGATAGGTGTGGTCAGCTCGAGAGAGCTCAGGCCTCTTCAGTCATCCATAGCCAAGCCTAGGAGGTCGGCTGGAGGGTTACCTGGGAGTGACGTCCCTCTGTTCTGTACAACATGAGGGCAGTTGACAGCCCAATGTCCCTCCTGATGGCACCTAGGACATGATCCCCTTGGCTTGTTGGGGCTGGGGCAAGCCCTTACACAGTGACCTTGTTGACCACATCTATAGCAGGGGCCTGGTGGACTCTGAGCCTTAGAAGACCAGGAGTCTGGGTTATCAACTGAGGCTGGTCGGACAGCCTTTGCCAGCATGTAGTATTTTGTTTTTGGGCTTTCTCATCCCTTTCATGGTACATCTTAAAGGACATCGCCAGGACTTCTGCCTGTGGAGTTAGAGGCCCCTTCTCCAACTGCCTACGTTTAACTTTTATGTCGGGGTAGCTCTGGGAAAAAAAGTAGGTCATCTGAAGATGCTTACCTTCTAGGTTTGCAGGATCTAAATTAGTGTGTTGCAGTACAGCCTTTGTGAAGGGTTTTAAAAATTGAGATGGGTTTTCCTGTTTGTCCTGGACAACCTCTTGGAGTTTTTCAAAATTTACTGGCTTTAAGGCTGCCTTTCTTAGGCCAGCCAGAAGGCATGTAATAAACCTGTCTCTGGCTAAGATACTACCTGCGGAATTGTAATTCCACCGAGGATCCTGATTGGATATGTTCTATCTGTTTGGTGAATTCCATCTGCATGCATTTTTGCCTCTTCCCAAACTCTCCTGCATTCAACAGGAAGTAAATTATTAGCAAGAATCATATGAACATCACAGAAAGTCAAGCTATAAGACTGAGTGATATACTGGAACTCCTTAATATAGCTGGAAGAGTTAGAAGTATATGAATCCAGTCTGCTTTCCATTTGAGAAAGTTCACTCAGCAAGAAAGGGACATGCACTCTGACCAGACCATCAACCCCAACCACTTCCATTAGAGAAAGGACCAGTGCTGGGTCAGGTGACTCTGGAGGAGAAGGAATTGGGGGTTTGGCTGTGACCTTAGAATGCTAGGAGGAGTGAAGGTCAGCGCCAATGCAGGGAGATTGGAGCGAACTGCAGCTGGCACAGAAGGAGGGGAGGAGTCTGGAGAGGTAAAGCTAGTAGTCCTTGGTGAGAAGGAGAAACTGAGGCAGCAGTTTTGGTTTTCAGCAGTGCAGAAGCAGGTCTGCATCGTAAGGAAGGTGGTTCCTTAGGAGGATCTAGGGTTATAAAGTCATCTAGTGGCGGTTGAGTAGGTTTCATGGCTAAGAGAAGTTGGGATGGGGAACAAGCAGAACACATAGAGGGGTGAGAGTGAAGATAGATAAAGGCTTGAATATAAGGGATTTCCTTCCATTTACCCAACTGCTGGCAGTATGTATGCAGATCTCTTAAAACGATCGAGTCTAACGAGCCATTAGCTGGCCATTTGGAACTATTTCCTAAAGAGTATTGAACCCGGACCTTATTGTAGAGGTGTTTCAATTTTGAGGGCCTCAAATCGGGTGTTAATTTAAGAGATTTGAGATTTTCCAGGAGACATCCCAGTGGGGTGTCTGGGGGTATGTTTGAAAACCATTTAGTGCCCATTGGGTGTTGGGGATGTTACTGAACTATTCGTGCTGGCATCCCAGAGAAAAGTTCAGCAACCGGTTAGTAAAAAAGCCAAGCTAGAAATTCAGGTCGTCACGTGAACTTTCTAGGGGCTATGGCCAGCAATTTCCCAGAAATTGCCAGAAAGCAATTCAACCTAGTACTAGGAATTTAAAACAGGTGCAAGAACTTGAGGGAATTATGAACTGCTTTCGAGAAGAGGGGTCACCCAAGGGTCTAAGTCTTAACTCATAGGTCGCCAGGAGGCCGGTCATAAGGACTGGGCATTGAAACGCCAACCCCTCAGCCCAGAAAAGGCTGGCCAGACACTATCCAGGCATACAGGATACCTCCCACTGATTGGAGAAACTCTTTACCAATCAATATGTTGGTGTGTGTTTGCGGACTTCTGCAGTCTGGTAGCAGGAAGTGTAGAACTTGTGGTCGGTGTGGCCAGATGGTAGCTCCATGTGGTGGGCCACAGTAGCACAGCTCACATGTTAACAGTCTGTGAGTCTCGCAGCAGCAGCGGTGGTGGCAACGGCAGGGATGGTCTGCGGCACTGATGAAAATCCACATGGTGGATGACGGCAGGTGTCAGTGGATGGAGTCCCCATGGTGTAGCCGTGGTTGTGGGCAGTGATGGTGGTGGCGGCAGTCCACGTGGCATCGATCCTCTGGCAGCAGTGACGGCTTCACAATCGATTGCTTCAGGTGGTGACTGCCACCTGGACTCTGCAGCAGCCTGCATAGAAATTCCCGAAGTCTTCAGCACCAATGCTGTGATGGGTGCATGGTTCTAGGAAGACCACACCAGGCCAAACAATTCCAGGCGGGATTTATTGAAGGGGGGGGGGGCAAGGTGGCAGGGAAAAGAGAAGGGGGAAGAGAGAGAGAGATCAGAGGGGTCTTCTGTTTATATATGGAGAGTGGTGTAGCCACCAATTTGGGAGATGGGCCAAGTGAATTCTGGGAATAAGGTGGCTGTTGCCTTAGCAACAGATGGGCAGGTCGCACTGTCTCCTGGGTGTGATGTCACTGGTTGGGAGGTCCTGATGCCAACAATACTAAAAATGTAGAGATAAAAGAAAAAGATTGTAAAAAATGGACAGAAGCTATAAAATAAAAATTACTTATTATGTCATACTTTCAAATGGCAAAGATAAAAATTTATATTACGTCTTAGCTATGCAGTCCAAGCTAACATATAAAGTAAAACAATGCCTTACCTGCTCCAACAGAGAACAAAGAATCATCTTTAACCAAATGTTGGTCATTCCATGGGATAAAAGTTTGTTGTAAGTTTCCTGTCCCTTTAGGGGTTTGGTTATAGGAATGATAAACAGAAGGGCATATTATTGAATCTACTTTTAGACCAAAGAACATTAAAAAGCTACTAAACTTGCATTGGCATAGATCATTGTATATTGATACAAATTAGGATTATACTTGGATACATTGGTATAGATCATTGTATATTGATACAATTTAAGGTTATATTCAGTTATATTGGCATAGAACTTTGTACACTAATACAGATTTAAGATCATGTTTTGCTACAATATGCCAAGGTATTGTACATTTGCAATACTTAAAATTAATGTTAAGTTCTAGTCTTTCTAAAGCTGCTATTACAAATTGTTTAGGATAATTCAAAAATAGAACTTAGCAGTCAGACAATGAAACTCATGGCCATGTTAGATACTAGTTTGGTTAATTATAAAAATATGTTCCTTAGATTGAACAGATAATAAATAATTAGAAAATATAATTCAGATGGACTATACACAAATAAATCATCTTCAAAAACCTCAGAGACATACAAAATATGGCCTATAAAGGTATTTTATTAATTTAAGACATTTTTGACAATAAGATAGGTCTGATCCTGGCAGAATCTTATTCCACTTCAAAGAACATGACAAGCAATTGAAGGACCTCCATGTGGAGTTTGATTCATATGTGGTAAGCCAGTCACTGGGCAAAAAAATGCCCTTGCTTTAAATGCAAACAGAATGCTGTCTAAACTGGACATACTGAATAAAGGGAAGTCGATGGCCAAGCTTTGTCAGGACAGTTAGGCGAGTCCTTTATAATTCCTTCTTCATAGAAATGTCTATTGGATATTCTCAGCTGAAGATAGATACTCCCATGTTATAGAAAACTTCAGGGGGACTGTCCAGGCAGCTAGCTATCTCTGTCACTTACACGGTTTTGGAAGCGGCTTCCCTGCACTTCCCGTGTGTTCAGGTAATATTTATTCCTTTTCAAGTCTCTAATGCATCAATCTAGTCTTCAACTAGAAGACTATATCAAGCTCAAATTGTTTGGGATTTAAGAAAATGTTTTTAGGCCTATGCATGTCGTAATGATAGAAATTGATTTAGGTATAGAACTTTAGATGCATCAAGATAGGATGAATAATTGGATACCTTCCAAGATTGCCAAATACATAAAGGTAAATCACATTATTATAAGAGAAAGAGCCTTTTATTGGACTAAAAGGGGGAGATGTAGGCATAATATTATTGTGCCCTGTGTATAGAGTATGCTTGTATTGTTCAACTGCTCATTTCTCTGCCACCATGTGTGGTTGCAATCTGAACACGGCATTGTAATGCTTATTCTAAGTATCTCCTGCTTCAACATAGTGTAAATATTGTTCCCCATTTATTCTCCGATTTGCCAATAAAAGCCAAAAAGCCAATGATGGAACAGGGGAGAGAACAGAGTAGAACTTCCTCCTAGCCAGAGGAGTGGGTGAGCAAGAGAAAGTGGAGATTCAGCCATGAGGAGAAGGTCCAGGAGAAATCATAAGAAAACAGGTGGAACAGAGAAAGCCCTAAAGTGCATGTATTTGGGGGATTTTGGCCGGATGATAGCCAGATTAGTTTATGGGATTAAAAAAAATCAGTACTGCTCAATTGTTGTGCCATAAAGCTGTTAAATAAATAAAATAGTCTTGCCTCTGTTATTTGGGAGCTAGGAGGGTTAAGCGAAAACCTCAGCATTTATTAAATTGCCACTAACAAGTTAAGCTAATTTTCTCATTGTCCCACACATTAAAAAAGAGAGAGAGAGGATTTCCTTGTCTCAACCCCAAATGGAAAGTTGAAACCTTCCCATAACCAACTTTCTCATCTTATTATAGTTAATATTCAACAAAAATAATTTTACTTGTCTTCCATTTCTTTCTTATAATCAGTTAGTTCTTAGTGCCTTATGTTGTTGCTCCTTGCCATTATCAGTCTTCTATGCAGGCTCCTTCTGCCCTGTTGCAGCAAGTGTGGAACAACAACAAAAACATGAACATATGCACCATTCCAGCTGTGATGAAGACTGAAGCAGCTTCTGGGTGCTATAAAAGGACACTTCATAGCCAAGAACACCATCATGCCTATGTATTTCTTTCTTAGTGACTGCTGAAAATGTGAATTGCAGTTTCTTGACTTTAGTCTTTAACCTCTTATATGTGTACAGATTTTTTTCTTAGTTGGCCTCACATCTACAAATGATCAAAACCTTGGAATTTTAAAGTTTCTTTCTGTTTAATATATAACTCTATATATGACCCACTTGACATTTTTCATTTATATATTTAAATAGGTTGACTATATCAGAGGAAAACTGTGGTATAATGAAAAATGTTTTGCAAACAGAGAAAGTTTTGAAGGTAACTTTAAAGACAGATTTTAATCCTACAGATTACATATACAGATCAAATAAAATGTATTAAATACAAAATTGAATAAAATGTGAAGATAATGAATATGTATGAATTAATGGCCTAAAAATGAGAAAGCCAGGCTTACTACTGGCATATATCTGTCATTCTTTAACACTCAGATGCAGAAACAGGATCACTGCAGACATGAGGCTACCCTGGGCCACATGCTGTGAGACCATTTCTAAAAGTGAATGAGAGTGGCACTGCTGCCCAATTCCAAGAGAGCTGTGTCCAAAGATATATTAATAAATGGCACAAACTGCTATTTTAACTTATGTAGGCAGCTTTATTAACATAATACTTCCCAAGTAAAAAAAAAGTATAGATGTTGTTCATAATTTCTGCACCTTTGTACTTTACAGTTGATTATGTTACTATCACTTTCAGCAGAAACAGGACCCTCAGTGAGGTATGACATAGAAAACTTTCACAGGTAGGAAATTTTGTTAAGCACAATTTTAAGAACTGTTTTTAATCTGCAGTTTGCTTCTTGAACACACAAAAATACTTCACCAGTCACAGCAGAGTCTTCTTGTATACTTAACAGCAGATACCTGCTTCTGTTAAAGCTAAATGTATCTAGTGTCTCTAGACAAACACTCCTTACCAGAGGAGAGTTTCCTCTCAGTGTTTTCTAAAAATAAAATCCACCAAGAAGAAAGGAGCAGATATTAAAGAATTTAAACCATGATTTCTGAGCTATGTGTAGAATTACACACATGTAATTCTAGCAATCAGTAGGTCGCAGCACACAAACCTGTGCTAAATAGATCTAGAACAGCCTTGGTCACATAGAAAGAACCATTCATGTGTGAACCTGTGCCCATGCATGCATGCATAAGAAAAAGGGGAGGGGGGCTTATGGATTTATTGGTGGCTTGTCAGAAGAACACAATGATTCAATAGCTTGTTTTTCTGTAGTAAGTAGTTGGAATTTATGTTTCAGAAACAATTTTCTCTCTTTCTCTTTTGTAGTCCAGTTCTTGTTTTTTCAGTAAAGAACCATTTATTGAGTGGTTACCTTGCTTATATTCTACTTATAAAAATGAAAAATCCATTCCACATGTGATGACATTTCTTATTGACCAAGAAACTGAAAGTGGAATTTATCTCTTCCATATACAAGTAAGTCTTATACCTCAGAGAGGTTTTGTCTGTCACCAAGCACTACAAACTAATCTTAGCAGATATCATTTCCAGTTTGTAACATGATCTCTGGCATAGAAATTGATAAAGTCATTTGTAGAATAGTTTGCTCCTGAACATTTCTTTTTATTTGTCATTCAAGTGTATAAAAATGAAAGTCACAATGCTAATTGTTTTCTGATTGTATGTTACTCATTCTCCAGGGAAATATAAGCTGAATGTTTTCTACATAAATCTAAAGTTCCTTGAAAGGGTTAGTTTAAATGTTCAAAGAAGGGAACCCCTTGCCACAGATGTATATTTTTTGTTTCATAAGTCCTTAACCATGACTGTTAATTACAATTATTCTCAGAACCATTAGAAAACTCAAGGGTTCTCCAAGTGGCTGTTCAGCACTAAGTCCTAAGTGGGACATATATATCACCCCTCTACACCCCAACATAACATTAAAATAAGCTGCTTTTTTTCAGCTGGAAATTTTAAAGGCAACATCTCAGTATGTAATACTATGTTTCCTCAAGCTCACAGGATATGCCTGCCTCTGACCCTGAGTGCTGGAATTAGAGGCATTTGCCACCATGCCTGCCTATGCTGAACTGAACATATTTTATATTAAACTGATGTTTTCTTGAAAAATTAAAACCAACCCTCTTTTAGTAGATAAATAGGTTACAGGAGAACAACAAGAGAGAAGAAGGTGATAGCATAGGCATGTGTATGTATCACTCTCAGACTCCTAAGACTTCCCTGGAAAAATGATTTAGGGTAGATATTATTTGCTGTCTTTTTTCTGAGAATAGGTCTGCTGTGAGATGAAATGTGTGGTGGTGTCATTTAGTACAATGTGCTGCTTTTACTTTAGAACAGATTCCTTAGTTTCCTATGCTATATCTCAGCATTTATAAAACTGAAAGCTGAGATAGTGGAATAAAGTTACCAGTGATTTCTAATTTTTTTAGAAAATCTTTGCTGTAATAATGTGTATGTCTTTGTCTTAGTTAAAACTGAAATAATGGAAAAGTCTAGAAATTATAATGTGGACACAGAATAAAAGGACAAATCTTAAGTCTTCCTTTGCTTTATCTAGGATACCAAACAGACCTTTGTCACTGTATCTATGCTCACGGACGGGAAACCAAGCCCTCTACCAAAATTTCCTAGTTTTGAATTTCCTTCCACATTCATTCATCCAGTTGGAATGGTGTTCCATCCCCGAAGCCACTTTCTGTATGTTTATGGCAATCAAGTAAGCAGACATAAAATTTGTTGTTTTGGAATGAGAGTAGTGGTCCAACTTTGGTAGACTATCTGATTATATACATGAAGAACTGGAGAACTTTGGTGATTTCCCAGACTACTAAACTTAACACACAATAAAGAGTCTGGAGTTGGTTTTCAATTTGTTCCTGAACCTTTCAATTTGTTCACTGGCTGATAAAAAGTGAGACATGGGGCACCGAGGTCCTGAATATTACTGGGACAACATTGAAAGACTTAGATTTTGCCATTGATCCATTAAAAAGCATGGTTTTTATCTGGTGTTTCTGCAATTTGGTATTGCCTTCTCTTTACCTGAATTTGTCAAAGCATCCTCTACTGGTCTGTTATTATCTGAGCTCTTTATGGTAATGTTCTCCATCCTTGGGTTTCCAGTGAAGACAGTTCTACTATCAGTAACCTGAAAGCTTTGTGAAGCTTTGCCAAAAATCTATGGTTAGCACCCAAGTTAAAAGTAAGGTCACAAAATATGAAACTGGAAGGCATTCAGTTCTAAGAGGTGCTGTGGTGTATTCCAGGGAAAGCACTCAGTTCACTTTCACAGTGAGATTTTTTCCTGGGAAATGAAAAACTTAATTTTCCAGGAAGTTCAGTCAAGAGAGGGAACAGAGTTTCTCTGTGAGATTCTAAGATCACCACACAGGTTACAGCTTCACTTTAAAGACATGAGCTTCTCAATCATTAACTTCAAAGTAAAATTTCTTTTTGGATAGAAAGTGGTTAAAGAATTCAGAGGTTGGCAGTTGAATCCTAGAATTTCTGTTCACTTTATGACTCTCTCAGAACATCTATTGCTTATGAATAACAACTCCCTGGAGCAGTCATAGATGTAGAATGCAATTGAGTACCAGTCTAAAGCTATTGAAAATAGTCTGGGAAGTGAAACATGATGGCCTGTCCAGGCTGTAATCCCAGCAGTCTGAAGGCTAAGATAGGTGAGTTGCTGTGAGTCCAAGCCCAGTTTTGGCTCCAGTGTGAGATTCTCTGTCAACAAAAAACAACTGGGTAAGTGACAAGGCCAACCAAAATTATTTAGGTTGATTTTTATCACTGTGCCTCATTGTTCAGTCTTTCTCACTTGACACAACATGTAAGTGGTTTCCACTGAATCTGTGCCTCCCAACTTTTGAATCTAGTGTATATGTGGAAAGAACCATTTTTATTATAGCCATGCTCACAATTTCTTGGCTTGCACTCTCTACTATATGCAGGATTGAGCATACGCACATCTGACACCCTCGTATTAGGGCTTCATGAAACTCCCTTACTTTAGTTTTTATACTAACAATTACAACCTCTAATTTCTCCTCTGGCCATTGAATTTTTTTTTTTACCCAATTATCCTGCTACTTCTAGATTACTCTGCACACTCTGTAGGCAAGCATCTTACATTCCTAGGCATGCTTTTCTCTCAATATAAATTGCATGCTATTTTCTCTGTATTATACAAAATGTAGTCGAATTCTAAGACTTCATCTAACAGTTCCCTGTCAATTTTTGCCAATGTGACAGCTTCATTATCTTCTGTTCTGGAATTCTTGGTATTATGGATTAAAAACTGATTTTGTAACAGATTACTATACTCAGATTTGATGGCTTGAAAGCCTATATGTTAGGGTATTACCAGAAGACCCTATGATTCAAATTTTTCAAGAGTGTATTTTGTTTTTCTTTGAGACAAAGTCTTACACTCTGGTCCAGCCTTCACTATGTAGCCAATCTAGTCTTGAACCTGCCTGCTGCTGTAGCGAATAGTTTTGTGCTACTGTCGTTGCTCCAGGAACAACTGTGCTACCAGTCCCCATCTGGCTTCCCTTTCATCTTCAGACAAAAGACACGCGCACAGTTTGTCCCTTTACAACCTGCCGTCTTGGCACAATTGCTGGTCACTGATACCTCCCACCTGGAAAAGCATGCCCTTACCAGTTTACTATCTCCATCTCTCCACCTGTCCTAAACTTCAGTGACTAGTCCCACCTAGCCCCTGTCAAACATCCCTTGCCACCTACCTTGTAGTGGTCACAGGCCCCGGCTCTCCCTGAGACCTCACATGGTAGCTGTGTTCTTATCCCTCTAAAGCATGACAGAAACTCCTCCCTCATTCCTTGGGTCTGCCTATCCTCCTGGGACTTGGAGATCCTGCTTGTACCTTCTGCCCAGCAATTAGCCCCAGGCCTTCTTTACTGACAAATCAAGAACCAATTGGGGAACAGGATCTTAGCATCAGAACCACCCCTTTCATGCCTCAGCATCTCATGTGCTAGTATTATAGAACTGTACCACTAGTCCCAGGTTGGAGAGACAAAACACAATAGAGACCCCACAATGATTAAGGAATACAATGGCAGGGAAAATTAAAAATAATAATAATGAAGGAATACATACAAACTACTTTCAAAAGGAAAACCTAATAACGAGAGAAATGAAACAAAGAGGCACATCATTTCAATGAAAATAGAAACAAATAAACATGTGAAGAGATGCTATAATCCTTAAGTTGCAGGAAAATGCAAATCAGAAATGCAGTATGTGGGGCTGGGAAGGTGGCTCAGCTGGTAAAATCACTTGCTCTGAAAACATGAGGACCTGAGTTCAAATCCCCCAAGCCAGTGTAAAAGTCTGAGCATGACTGTGCAAATATATAAACCCAAACATTAGGAAGCAGAGACAGGCAGATCCCGAAAGCTCACTGGGCAGCCAGCATGGCCAAAAAAAATTAAATAAAGTTCTTGTTCAAAAAAAGACTCTATCTCAATAAGGCAGAGAGCACAATAGGAATTCACCCAATTTCATCCAGCAGTCTTCCTACACATGCACCCATACATGTGCATGCAAGACACTTGCACACACACGCACACACACACACACACACACACATTCTTAGAGAAGGAGAATGTAATAAGATACCAACCTCAATCATTTATTTAAACTAATTACCTTTGACAATTCACACTGGAGAGGTAAATCAAACGGGCTAGTGGAAAAGTAGTTGATGTGTACCTGGGTTCATGATGGACATAGAGATACGAGGAAAATAGTACTGCATATACTTTCTTTTGTAGGAAGGTCAGCCTAATAGGTAATTTTGAGGGTTAGAGGCAGTTCTTAGTGAGGTGTTATCTTTTTATTCCTTTAGGTATGGATTTCAATGGATGGTGGCAATACTTTTGAAATGCTGTGTAACTTTTTTTCACACTATGTAAGGAAGACTTCTCATAGCTTTTATACTTCAGATATTGTTTTTATTGCACAAGATGGAAAGATTTTCACGACAAAGGCAGGTGAGGAATTTTCTATTTGGTGTTGTTTGTTCATTTTACATGTGGGTCAGAAAGGTAAGCCTTTTGAAAAATATGTTGTATTAATCGACTTACAATATGGTCTCAAACAGTGGGTAATGGATTGGTTGTATCTACAGAGACAAATCATATGAACAGCCATAAAAAGAGAAACCCTGCATTAGCATACTATTTACCCAGTACTGTTTCTCTCTCCCAAACCAAATAATAATAGATGACACAGTGGAGATACAATTGTGTCCCACATGTAATAAACAGCACATCATTTAATACTCAGAATCACAATGACAAAGATTATTTTTTCTTTGATTTTGCTGTTAAAGTAGGTACAGTTTAGGTCACAGAAAAGTAAGAGGTAATACCATATTAAAGATAGTTTGGTCTCCATATTCTTACAGTTTTTTTAATCACAAGGTTATTGGTTTATTTCACAAAGAAAGAAAAGCTAGTAGTGACAGACCCAAACATACTATTGCCTGCTCATTTCCAATATATTTGAAGGATGTCAGCCACAATCAGTATCTGGATCATGAAGGGCATGGGACTGGTATTTCTGTATCCTTGTAATCTGCATTTCCTTTTGTCATTCTATCATTGAGTTTTTAAAACCTTCTTTCAGTGAATTAGTGTTTCCATTTTGTTAGTAATTATTAATTAAAATATGATTAAATAATATCCCCTTCCCTTTCTTCCTTCCAACTCCTCCCATATATGTTCTCCCTTTTCTTCTAAACTCACACCTTTATTTCATTAATTTTTGTGTTAAAATATGTATCTATAAGCACACTATCTGTTCAGTCCATATGTGTATATTTAATAGAACAATATTATATTATATATTTATGTATTATATAACAACCATTATTAATAAATATAATAATATTATTAATATTAATAATTAAATAGTTATTAATTATTAATAATATAATGTAATGTAATGTTACCAGGATGTATATCATTTCAATGCTAACCACTTGATATTGGCAAATCATGCTACTCTTTCCTGGTTAACACTATTTCTCTACCACTTAGTTTATTACTTGCCTGTAGTTGGGGCCTGTGAGGTTTCCCCTTCTCATGTTATTGTGTCTTTTGGTTGTTTGTTCAAGTCTTGTTTTGGGAGTCATATAGATATATCTCTCCTGATATTTCTAGTGGATATACACTGGATATATCTTGACTCCCTGTTCTGGCTCTTACAGCCTTTCTTCCCACTCTTCCACAATGTGAACTGAGCCTTAGATGTAGAAGTTGTATTATCAATGTATCACTTGCAGCTGGGCACCACATGATCGCTTGTTTTCTCCCTTTTGATTGGTTGTGCTTTCTGTAATGGCTGTATACTGAAAAGAGAAATTTCTTTGATGAGGTGTGGAATCTTCACTTAACTGTGGGTATAAGGATATTTAGAATGCAGTTAGGAGCTATGCTGGCTTGGTGAAGTTGTAGTTCTAAATTCTCATCCAAGCTCCATGAACTCAGAAACCCAGAGTACTTAGCTAGATTTCCTATACAAGTCATGATTTCCCTCTTGTTGAGACCAGTAAGAAAGCTGTTGGTTACCACCAACACATGCATACCACTATTGCACACTTAGGGTTATCATGCATGCTGGTAATTGTTGTAGTTCATAGGTTTGATAGCTGTGTAGAACTAATGGCTGCTGTCTGCCCCTAGAAGTTTGCATAGCACCTTCTGGTACTGTGAAAACTAGTTGTCAAGGAAGGAGGCTGTCAAGCCAGATCCAGCATGGTTCTCTATTCAAAATATATGGTGACTTCAGCAATAGAACTTGCCATTGACCTCTGGGAGGCAACCAAGGGTGTAAAAGTAACTTTTATTTGCCAGATGTGGTTGTCATCTAGGAGGCATACTGCTGAGCAAGCTCCCCCTTTCTAGCTCTTTCTGAATACTTGTTACCTGGTTCAACTCAGCTGTTCTGGCCCAAACTCTTATCCAGGCTGACTCATTCAAACTGGCCTCTCAGCTTCTGACTGTATTGTTCTGCTTGGCCTCAGACTTACTCTGGCAGTCTGTTCTAATATTTCTGCTTCTTCTTATTCTAACTCTTCTCTGTGAAACTGTTCTGGTAAAATTGTGTCCTCTCACCCCACCCCTCCCCTCTCTCCCTCTCTTCTTTCTCTGCACTGTCTCCTTTTTACAAAATAATTTTATTTATTTACACCACAAATGTTGCCCTTGTACCAGCTCTCCCTCCCAGAATTCTTTAGCATGTTCCCCTTCCTTTTTGCCACTGAAAGGGTATGTCCCTCGGGGGTATCCCCCTTCCCTAGGGCAAGTCTGTAAAAGATTAGGCACAGCCTCTCCCACTGAGGCCAGACAAGGTAGTTCTCTGCTACATATGGACCAGCCCAGTTATGCTAACTGGTTGGTGGCTTAGTCTGTAGGAGCTCCTAGGGGTCTGGGTTAGTTGATACTGTTGGTCTTCCTATGGGGTTTCCATTCCCTTCAGTTCCTTCAGTTCTTCCCCCAACTCTTCCACAGGGGACCCAGACCCCAGACCAAAGGTAGGCTACATGTGTCTGCATCTGTCTCAGTCAGCTGAATGTAGAACCTCTCTTGGACAGCTGTGCTAGTCTCCTGTCTGTAAGCACAACATTGTATCAATACTAGTGTCAGGGTTTGGTGCCTGCTAATGGTATGGATCCTATGTTGGGCCAATCATTGTTCACCCGTTCCTTCAGTCTCAGCTCCATTTTTGCCTCTGCATTTCTTTTAGACAGGAACAATTCTGGGTCACAAATGTTGAAGGTGAGTTGGTATCCCTACTCATCCACTGGGGGTCTTGTCTATCTATTGGAGGTCTTCTCTTCAGGTTCCATATCTCTACTGTTGGGCATTACAGCTAAGGTTACCCACATTGAGTCTTGGGAGCCTCTCACATCCCAGGTCTCTGGTACTATCTAGAGGTTCCCCCCATGTCCCACACCCTGCAGTGGCATATTTCCATTTAATCTCCTGGCCTTCTGGGTTTCTCTCCTATGTCCCCTCTCACCTGATACAATCTCCCTTTTTCCCTCCCCCTAGTCCCACACAGGACCCTCCCTCCCTCTGCCTCCTTACCTTATCACTGATTTTAGTGGGATTGCTTGTAGTTTTTCTCCATTTAGTTTGATGTTGGCTGTTGGTTTGCTATATATGGCTTTTATCATGTTTAGATATGTGTGCTGAATTCCTGATTTCTCCAAGACTTTTAACATGAAGTGGCACTGGATTTTGTCGAAGGCTTTTTCAGCATCTAATGAGATGATCATGTGATTTTCTTTTGTTTGTATAGTGAACTACATTGATGATTTTCATATTACAAAGCATCCCTGCATCCTTGAAATGAAGCCTACTTGATTATGGTGAATGATGGTTTTGATGTGTTCTTGGATTCAGTTTGTGAGAATTTTATTGAGTATTTTTGTATTGATATTCATATATGAAACTGGCTTGAAGCTCTCTTTCTTTGTTGGGTTTTTGTGTTGTTTAGGTATCAGAGTAACTGTGTATGACTTAGTGTTCCTTCTGTTTTTATTTTGTGGAATAGTTTGAGGAGCATTGGCATTAGCTCTTCTTTGAAGGTCTGTAGAGTTCTGCACTAAAACTATCTGGCCTTGGGAGGATTTTAATGACTACTTCTATTTTCTTAGGGGTTATTGGACTGTTTAATTTAGCTGTTCTTGATTTAATTTTGGTATGTGGTATCTGGCTAAAAAACCAACAATTTCATCATGATTTTCCAGGTTTGTTGAGTATAAGCTTTTGCAGAAAGTTCTGAAGATTTTTTTTTTAAATTTCCTCAGTTTCTGTTGTTATGACTTCCTTGTAATTTCAGATTTTGTTTTTTGGATACTGTTCCTGTGCCCTTTGGTTAGTTTGGCTAGGGGTTTATCTATCTTGTTCATTTTCTGAAAGAACCAGCTCTTGGGTTTTTTTGTTTTTTGTTTTTTTTTGTTTTTGTTTTTTTTTCTGAATCTTTGTATCATTTTCTTTGTTTCTAATTGGTTAATTTCAGCCCTGAGTTTGACTATTTCCTGCTGCCTACCCGTCTTGGGTGCCGTTTTCTTCTTTTTGTTCTAGAGCTTTCAGGTCTACTGTTAAGTTGCTAGAATAGGATCTCTCCAATTTCTTCATGAAGGCACTTAGTGCTATGAATTTTCCTCTTAATACTGCCTTCATTGTATCCCATATATTTGGAGTATGCTGTGCCTTCATTTTCATTGAATTCTTTTCATTGAAGTCTTTAGTTGCTTTCTTTATTTCTTGCATGACTCAGTAATCATTGAGTAGAAAGTTGTTCAGTTTCCACAAATATATGAGCACTCTGTTGTTGTTGTTGTTTTTGTTGTTGTTGTCACTGATGTCCAACCTTAGTCCATTGTGATCTGATTGAATGCCTAGGACTATTTCAATCTCCTTGTGTCTGTTGAGCCTTGTTTTTTTGTCCAATTATATGGTCAGTTTTGGAGAAGGTTCTATGAGGTGATGACAAGAAGGTGTATTCTTTTGTTTTGAGGTGAAATATTCTGTAGATATCTGTTAAATCCATTTGGTTCATTACTTCTGTTAGTTTTACACTGTCTCTCTTTATTTTCTGTTTCAATGACTTGTCTATTGGTGAGAGTGGGATGTTGAAGTTCTCTCGAGTATTGTGTGAGGTTTCCTGTGTGTTATGAGTTTTAATAAAGCTTCTTTTATGGATGTGTGTGTCCTTGCATTTGGGGCATAGATGTTCAGAATTGAAACTTAATCATGATGGATTTTTCCTTTGATGAATATGAAGTGTCCTTCCCCATCTATTTAGAATACTTTTGGTTGAAAGTCTATTTTATTAGATATTAGGATGGAGACTCCAGTTTGTTTCTTAGGTCCTTTTACTTGGAAAACTTCGTACTGACCCTTCACTCTGAGGTAGTATCTGTCTTTGTTTGGGAGGTATGTTTTATGTATTATGAAAAATGATGGATCCTGTTTGCATATCCAGTCTTTTAGCCTGTGTCTTTTTATTGGGAAATTGAATGTGTTGAAGTTGAGAGATAGTAAAGGTCAATGATTGTCAGTTACTGTTATGTTTTTTCCCCCCTTCGGGTGTGTTATCCTCCTTATGTTGGGGCTTTCCTTCTAGTATCCTATGTAGGGATAGATTAGTAGAATGATATTGTTTAAATTTGGTTTGGTCATGGAATATCTTGGTTTCTCCTGAAAGACCCTAGAAGAAAAATGCCCCTAGACTCAGCACTAGAGCCCTAGGCCACCCAGGTGGCCTAAGATGGGTTAAACTCACCCCCCTTAGACAATTCTGAAAATGGTTGTTTTTACCTTGTTTCAAAAACAGGCCCACCATGAAATGTCATGATAACCTCTGTTCTAAAAATTGTTTTGGGAAAGTAGTTGTTTTGACTTGACTCCTATCCTGTTGATCAACCAAAAATGTCACAGTGACCTCTGTTTTGAGCCCCTCTGCTCTTTCCCATGACGCATGTTCCCCTTGCTCCTCCTTTTGCTTTGTGGTTTTTCCCTATAAATACCCCTGACTTCAGCTGCTCGGGGTCGATCTCCTCTGCCCCATGTGGGTTATGAGCTCAGCCCAGTGCACTGCTTCCCGAATAAACCTCGTGCACTTGCAGCAAGTTCGGTTTCTCGTGAGTCATTGGGGGGTCGTGTCTTCCCGAGGTTTGAGTGAGCCTCTCCCCAATTCAGGGGTCTTTCACTCCATCTATGGTGATTGAAACATTTGCTGAGTATAGTAGCCTGGGCTGGGCATCTGTGGTTTCTTCGGGTTTGCATTACATCTGTTTTAGATCTTCTGGCTTTTTGCATCTCTTTTGACAAGTCTCGTTTAATCTAATAGGTCTGCATTCATCTGTTACTTAGCCCTTTTCTTTTATAGCTTTTAATATTCTTTCTTTGTTCTTTACATTTAGTGTTTTAATTATTATGTGGTGGGAGGATTTTCTTTTCTGGTCCAATCTATTTGGTATTCTGTAAGCTTCTTGTATATTTATGGCCATCTCTTCCTTTATATTAGGGGGTTCTTCTTCTATGATTTTGTTGAAGATGTTTTCTGGCCCTGATCTGCCAGAGGTCCAGGTGCAGGTGCAGACCAACGGGGTAATCTGTACTGCCTTCTTATTAGCCTTTCTTTCCAGTGCTGTTCTTGTGATAGTTTGGCATATCCTGTCACTGATTTATTCTGTGAAATCTTTCTCTCTTCATTTTTTCTACCTTGCATTATAAGCTTTTGTTAGTGATCAAAGGTATGTGCTCAGGGTGTGTCTTTTTTCCAGCCAGAGAGATTAAAGGTGTGTGGAGTGTCTGCATTCCAGCCAGATCACAAATTTCCAGAAGGTCTTTGAACATGATCTCTTGCCAGAGCAGTCATATAACTGGATTAAAATTCCATTACACAAGGGCAGGGACACTAGGCTATAATGTTTGTAAAATATTTGGACTTACAAAACCCAACAAATTGAAAGTGAGTTTCTCATGCCTAGTACTCAGGATTTTGTTAGAGAGTCTATGGGTCTTGGAGCATTATCAGCCAAGGTGAGTAATTTTCATTAAAAAAATGTACATACATGTATGCAGAGACATACATACACATACACACATGCATTCTTTGGTAAAAGATAATAATATGATTCCTTATGACCTTTTCAGATATCAGTATTGTTATTGTACTTTTCTTCTCTTCTTTCCTATTGGCTTTCATTGTGCATCCTAAATAATGTGCTTCTGTTTTTTTCCCCCTTCAAATCACTTCTACCTTGGTATTCCTCAGACTATTGCTCTTCTCTATGTTCTCTTTTTACTTTCCTGTTTCCTGCAGTTAATTATTTCTGATAGTCTACTGATATCTGAAATTTGGAATTAGGAATCACAGATGAGAAATAACATGCAGCTGTTTTTCTGAGTCTGAGTTACCTTTCACACAATATGATCTTTTTGACTTCCAACCAGTTACCTGAAAATTTTACTTCATTTTCTTTAAATCTAAGTGATATTCCATAGTATATAGTTACAACATCTTTATTATCAATTTGTCAGTGGAATGCCATTTGGGTTTGTTTCCATGTCCTAGCTATTATGGATAGAGTAGCAATAAATATGGGCAAACACGTATCTATGGAATAGAATATAAAGTCTGCCATTGGCCATTCTGACTGCTGTAAGATGAAATCTCAAAGTAGTTTTACTTTGCACTTCATTGATGACTCAGAGTGTTGAACATTTTTAAATGGCTTCTCAGCCATTTGTGTTTCATCTTTTAGAATTGCAAACTAGTTTTGATGGCTAATGATTTTAAACTTTCATGTTTCTCAGACATTTCTGTTTTGTCTTTTAAGAACTCTGTTTAATTATGTACATCCTTTTAAATTGTTTTTTTTGTTGTTGTTGTTTTTTGTTTGTGCTTGTATGTTTCTATATGAAGTTGATGATTGATTTTTTTCATTGTCTATGAAGAATTTATATTGGAATTTTAATGGGAATTCCATTGAATATGTAGATTGCACTTTTCACAGTATTAATTCAAGAGCATGGAACATCTTTCCCTCTGCTGATGTCTTTTTCAATTCTCCTTTTCAATGTTAAAAATTTAATTCTACAAGTTTTTCACTTGCTTGGATAGAGTTGTCCCAAACTATTTTCTAATGTGATGCTATTGTGAAAGGTATTGTTTCTCTGAGTTCTTTTTCAGTGTAGTTGTCATTTGTATCTAGGATGGCTAGTGAACTTATGTGTTGATTTTATATCCTGTTACTTTTCTAAAAGTGTGTATGAACTATAGAAACTTCTCATTGTAACATTTAGGTCATAAACATACATACACACACATTGAGAGAGAGAGAGAGAGAGAGAGAGAGAGAGAGAGAGAGAGAGAGAGA
>JADRCH010000018.1:1428656-1542243 GCA_019843965.1 Rhynchomys soricoides | reverse complement strand
AGAGAGAGAGAGAGAGAGAGAGAGAGAGAGAGAGAGAGAGAGAGAGAATGTTCATATCTTCAAATTAGAATACTTTGACTTCTCACTTTCCTGATTTTTTATCTCCTAGAAACATTTTTTATTATTATTTATTTTACAACCTAATGGAAGTTCCCCTCCCTCCTCTCCCCCAGTCCCTTCTCTACAACTTCCCCTCTTTCCCCTTCTACTCATCTACCCCTCCTCTCTTTCTGTTCAGAAAAGGGTGGGCTTATAATGGATATTGAAAGACCCTGGAAGAAAAATGCCCCTAGACTCAGCACTAGAGCCCTAGGCCACCCAGGTGGCCTAAGATGGGTTAAACTCACCCCCCTTAGACAGTTCTGAGAATGGTTGTTTTTACCTTGTTCCAAAAACAGGCCCACCATGAAATGTCATGATGAACTCTGTTCTGAAAATTGTTGTGGGAAAGTAGTTGTTTTGACTTGACTCCTACCCTGTTGATCAACCAAAAATGTTACAATGACCTCTGTTTTGAGACCCTCTGTTCTTTCCCATGACGCATGTTCCCCCTGCTCCCCCTTTTGCTTTGTGATTTTTTCCCCATAAATACCCCTAACTTCAGCTGCTCGGGGTCGATCTCCTCTGCCCCTATGTGGGTTATGAGCTCGGCCAAGTGCACTGCTTCCCGAATAAACCTCGTGCACTTGCAGCAAGTTCGGTTTCTCGTGAGTCATTGGGGAGTCGTGTCTTCCCAAGGCTTGAGTGAGGGTCTCCCCAATTTGGGGGTCTTTCAATATCACCAGCCACAGCAAAGCATGTTACAGTCAGACTAGGTACCTCCTCTCCTATTGAAACAAGGCAACACGAAAGGAGTAAAGAGTGTCTGCATCTGTTTTGATCAGTTGCTGGGTGAAACCACTCTTAAGACAATTGGGCTAGATGCTAATATATGAGTATAGCAGAATAGAATTGGAATCATTTCATTTATTTCTTTTCTATTCATGTTTGATTCTACTGTGGGACTCTGGGCAATCTAGCCTCTGCTTCCTGGTCCTCCAGGCAATGTGAGGCATGGACTCCCTCTCATGGCATGGGTCTCATGCTGGACTAGTCATTGGTTGGCCACTTCTGCAATCTCAACACCAGCTTTACATCAGTGCATTTTGTAGGCAGAACAAATTGAAGGTGGAAGGTTTTGTGCCTGTGTTCGTTTCCTAACCCCTCCAATGGAAATCTTGCCTGGTTCCAGAAGATGGTCAGTTCAGACTCCATATGCCCTTTCACTAGGAGTTTTAGCTATGTCACTCTCATCAGTTCCTGGAAATTTCTATAGTCCTGGGTTTCTAGCTCATCTGAGAGCTGCCTGCCCCCTTCTAGTTGTCTCTCCCAGTACTCTCTACCTTCATCCTTCTCCTACCAGACACCTCCTATTCCTGTCCCCATCCCTTCCCTCTTCCAATCCCCTCTCCCATCTACCTGCAATGTCTATTCTGTTTCTCCTTCTCAAGAGATTAACATGCCCTGTCCAACTTAAGCCTTCCTTGTTACTTAGCTTCTTTGAGTCTGTGGATTGTAACATTGTTATCCTTTAGTTTAAAGCTAATATCCACTTGTAAGTGAGTACATACCATGTTTGTCTTTCTAGGTCTGGGTTACCTTACTCTGGATGATATTTCCTAGTACACTCATTTGCCTGCAAATTTCATGATTTCATTGTTTTTAATAGCTGAGTAATACTTCATTATGTAAAAGTAACACATTTTCTTTTTCCATTCTTCAATTTGGGAACATCTAGATTGATTCCAGTTTCTGTCTATTACAAATAAAGCTGCTATGAACATAGTTGAGCAAGTCTCCCAGTAGTATGTTGAAACATCTTTTGAGTATATGACCAGGGCTGGTATAGCTCGGTCTGGAGGTAAATGAATTCCGAGTTTTCTGATAACATGCCATATTTCTTTCCAAAGTTTTCACTTATACCAGCAATGGGGAGTGTCCCCTTTGCTTCATATCCTTGCAAGCGTGAGCTGTCTCTTGAGTTTTGAACTTAGTCACCCTATTTCTGAAAGAATTCTGATAGAATTTCAGAGTTATTTTGATCTTTATTTCCCCAATAACTAAGAATGTTGAACATTTGTTGAAGTTCCTCTCAGACATTAGAGATTACTCTGTTGAGAATTCTGTTTAGCTCTGCACCCCATTTATTTATTGATCGATTGATTGGATATTTACTTTATATACATTTCAAATGATTTCCTTTTCGAAAACCCTCTATTGAGGGTTTCTATTGAGTCCCTCCCCTGACTCTATGAGGGTACTCACCCACCCACTCACCCAATCCTCTCTTCCCTACCTAGCATTCCCCTACACTGGGGCATCTATCACTCTCAGGCCCAAGGGCCTCTCCTCCCACTGATGGCCAACTAGGCCATCCTCTGCCACATATGTGGCCAGCATCATGGATCCCTCCATGTGTATACTTTGGTTGGAGGTCTAGTCTCCAGGAGCTCAGGGGTGTCTTCCAGTTGACACTGTTGATCCCTCCATGGGGCTGCAAATTCTCTCAGCTCAGTCCCTTCTCTAACTCCTCCATCTGGGACCCCATGCTCAATCCAATGGTTGGCTGTGAGCATCCAACTCTGTATTTGTCAGGCTTTGCCTGAGCCTCTCTGGAGACAGCTTATCATGCTTTCATCAGCATGTTCTCTCCAGCATCCACAAGAATGTCTGGGTTTTTGGATATATATGGGATGCATCCCCAGGTGTGTCAGTCTCTGGATGACCTTTCCTTGAGTCTCTGCTCCACACTTCGTCTCAGTATTTCCTCCTGTGAGTATTTTGTTCACCCTTCTTAAAAAACTGAAGCATCCACAGTTTGGTCTTCCTTTTTCTTAGGGTTCATATGGTATATGAATTGAATCTTGGATATTCCAAACTTTTGGGCTAATCCACTTATCAGTGAGTACACATTGTGTTTGTTCTTTTGTGACTGAGTTAGCTCACTCAGGATGATATTTTCAAGTTCCATCCATTTGCCTACAAATTTCATGAAGTCATTGTTTTTAATAGCTGAGTACTATTCCATTGTGTAAATGTACCACATTTTTTTTATCCATTCCTCTCTAGAGGGACAGCTGGGTTGTTTCCAGCTTCTGGCTATTATAAATTTGGTTGCTATGAACATAGTGGAGCATGTGTCTTTATTACATGTTGGAGCATCTTCTGGGTATATGCCCAGGAGTGGTATAGCTGTGTATCCCATTTTTAATTGGGTATTTTGGTTTGTTGCTATCTAGTTTCTTGAGTTCTTTGCTTATTTTGTATATCAGCCGTCTGTCAGATATGGGTTTGGTGGAGACCTTTGCTCATTTTGTAGGCTGCCGTTTTGTCCTTTTTATGGTGTCTGTTCTAACTATCCCTAGTCCTAGGCCTGGAAGCCTTTGTACATTTTTTAATCTTCCAAGCTTACTCTTTCAATCTAGCTTCTCTCAGCTTCTGCCTGAAGTGCTCTTCTTGGCCTCATATTAATTTTGGGAATATCTTCATATCTTCTAGATACTTCTCATACTCAGGCTTGTTCTGTCTTCACCTGTGTCTAGCTCTTTTTCTTTGTAGCCTCTCTCTGTAAATCTGTCCATGTTCCATACATGTATCACTACCACTTCCCTTTGATGAGTAAGAAGTGTCCTTCTTCATCCTTTTTGATGAATTTTGGTTGAAAGTCAATTTTATCCGATATTAGAATGGCTACTCCAGCCTGTTTCTTGGGGCCATTTGCTTGGAAAATTGTTTTCCAGCCCTTTACTCTGAGGTAGTGTTTGTCTTTAATACGGAGGTGCATTTCCTGGATGCAGCAAAATGCTGGGTCCTGTTTATGGATCCAGTCTGTCAGTCTATGTCTTTTATTGAGGAATTCAATCCATTGATGTTAAGAGATATTAAGGAATAGTGATTGTTATTTCCTGTTATTTTTGATGTTGTTTATATTGTTTGTGTGGCTATCTTCTTTTGAGTTTGTTGAAAGATTACTTTCTTTCTTTTTCTTGAGTGTAGTTTCCCTCTTTGCGTTGGCATTTCCCATGTATTATTCTTTGTAGGGCTGGGTTTGTGGAAACATACTGTGCAAATTTGGATTTGTCATAGAATATTTTGGTTTCACCCTCCATGATTATTGAGAGTTTTGCTGGGTATAGCAGCCTGGGCTGGCATTTGTGTTCTTTTAGAGTCTGTATGAGCTCTGCCCAGGATCTTCTAGCTTTCATAGTCTCTGGTGAGAAGTCTCGTGTAATTCTGACAGGTCTGCCTTTATACGTTACTTGCCTCTTTTCCCTTACTGCTTTTAATATTCTTTCCTTGTTTTGTGTATTTGGTGTTTTGACTATAATGTGACGGGAGGAATTTCTTTTCTGGTCCAGTCTATTTGGAGTTCTGTAGGCTTCTTGTATATTTATGTTCATCTCTTTCTTTAGGTTAGGGAAGTTTTCTTCTATAATTTTCTTGAAGATATTTACTGGTCCTTTAAGTTGGGAGTCTTCACTCTCTTCTATACCTATTATCCTCCGGTTCTGTCTTCTCATTGCATCCCGGATATCTTGTATGTTTTGGTTTAGGAGCTTTTTGCATTTTGTGTTTTCTTTGACTGTTGTGTTCATGTTTTCTATGGTATCTTCCGCACCCAAAATTCTCTCTTCCATCTCCTGTATTCTATCGCTGATGCTTGCATCTATGACTCCTGATTTCTTTCCTATGATCTCTAATTCCAGGGTTGTCTCCCTTTGTGATTTCTTTATTTTTTCTATTTCTGTTTTTAATTCCTGAATGGTTTTGTTCATTTGTTTGATTGTGTTTTCCTGTATTTCTGCCCGTTTGATTGTGTTTTCCTGTAATTCTTCAAGGGATTTTTGTATGTCCTCTTTAAGAGCTTCCAGTTGTTTACCTGTGTTCTCTTGTGTTTCTTTAAGGGAGTTATTTATTTCCTTCTTAAAATCTTCTATCATCCTCTTGATAAGTGATTTTAAGTCTGAGTCTTCCTTTTCTGGTGTGTTGGGGTATCCAGGGCTGGCTGTGGTGGGAGAGCTGGGTTCAGCCGAAGCCAAGTAGTCTTGATTTCTGTTTCTTGTGTTCTTGCCCTTGCCTTTCGCCATCTGGTTATCTCTGGAGCTAGCTGGTCTTTCTCTCTCTGACTGTGGCTTGTCTTTCCTTCAAGCTCAGGTGTCAATATTCCTGGGAGACCAGTTCTCTCTTCCAGCTGTTCTTCAGACCCTGCGTCTGGAGTCCTCCTGTTGCTGGCTCCTCAGCACAAGTGGGCGGGTAGCTTTCTCTCTGAGCTACTCATATATGGACAGGCCTGTTGGCCCAGGCAGGGTTTCTGGCTACAGGTGGAAGCAGGCAGGCTCTTACCTCTCAGCTTCTCTTTCGAGACCTATTTCTGAGAACACAAAACTCATTGGTTTTAGGACACAGAAGTCAAGTTGGACCTGACTTGAAGATCTTCTAGGATTTTTGCCTCAAATAATATACAACTCACTCTCTTTTGTATCAACATCCTAGTGGTAGCTAATGATTATTCTTCCCAGCCTAAGCTTTTCCTCTGATTTTTACCTAGGCAGAAATCTAATTAGATAGCTTCAGGAAGAGGAAATACCACTGGGTATCAAAACACCTGCCTTTCATAACTTTTGATTAGACAATCCCTTTTTTCTTTACTACCCCTTACTTTGGTGAACATGATCTAGAATTAAGTGGAACTGCAAAAGACTATCCAAGGATGTAACACAAAGTAGTGTGTATTTTACTACTTTAGAGATCTCAGAGCCCCACTCCTACCCCTTATTTTTACAAAATTTAATGGGTATAATATAAAATTTCTTCTAATTGTAATATATCAGTAACAAGATGGTTCTATTTATTTCCTAACAGGATTAAAAAGATATGGTGAATTGGGGAAATTTGATGATAAAATTTTCACATTGTACTATGATCAATTGGGATACATACACAAACTGACTCCAGATAGCTTTGATGCTGGTTCAAAACTTTTAGGGCATGGAAGTTCTGGCAGTATTTTTGGAAAGGTCAGTAACATGTGTTAAAACTATTTGCCTTCTTTTGAGAACAGATGGCACATTCTATGTGCATGTAAATGAGAGGGTGTTTTCTTTTGTTTGTTTGGTTATTTGGTTGGGGGTTTTTGTTGTTGTTGTTGTTTTGGGTTTTTCCTTTGTTTGCTTGTATTTTGAGAATGTGTTTTCTTTAATACATATCTTTTAAGGTTTTAAAATTATATGTGTGTGCATATAAATACAGGTATTTGTGTTAGGCATACTGAGTCTACCTTGAAGGTGAAGTTACAGGCAGTTGAAAGCCACTTGGCAAGGGTACCTGAGAACCAAACTCAGGTCCATTGCAAAGATCAAGTGTGTGCTCCTAACAGCTGAGCCATACATTTAGATCCATCAGGACAAACATTCTTTGCTAGAGGAAAATTTTATACACAACATTGAACATTTCCAAAATCTTCTCTAAGCCTCACAGATGCCTTCCAGTTATCATCACACAAGATTTCCCAGCAGAACAGCAAAATGTCTAAAACTGATCTGTTACAAGCAACTCGGTTCCTGGTAGAGTATATTTTCTATGCCAAAGTTAACTTTGAAGAAATATGATTTTTGACACCTTCTATTTCAAATGGCCCTGATTGCTAGTTTATTCCTTGCTTAAGGCCAACATAGAGCAGAGTTTTTCAGTCCTTCACAGATAATAATAGATACATATTTTTAATTATTGTAATATATGTTATAATAATAATACAATATATGTAATATATTATATAATATGTAATATATAATGTTACAATGTATAGAGGGAGAGGACCAAAGAAAATTATTACTGGCACATAGACATAAAAATGAATACTCATCAACAAAGGAGCCAGGATTAAAATGTGTTTAATTTGTCTTAAAGAAAATTTTGAAAAGGATGGATCTCTTTCTAGGTCAGTCCAGGTCTAGAGAGATTTTTTTGTGCCAAAGAGCATTTGCCACTCTCCTAGGGGACCAGAATTTGGTACTTACCCACAGAGTGACTCATAACCATCTTTAACTATAGCTCCAGAATACCCAATATATGTTAATGACCTCTGAAAGCACTAGGTACATATATCTTTCACATATATGTACTTTGTGCTGGTTTGGTTCTGTCAATTTGACACAAACCTAGATACCTCTAAGAAGAGTAATGTGACTTGAGGAATTGCCTCCATCAGATTGGCTTGGAGCTAAGTCTTTGAGGCATTGATTAATGAGTAATGTGGGCAGTCACAGATAGAAACATTCTTACATGGCCTCTGCTCTTTTTCCTGCCTCCAAGTTATCAACAAAAGTTATTTTCTTTATTTCCCTTCCTGGTGTAATAGATATAATCTTAAATAAACTATTTCCTCCCCTGAGTTGCTTATGGTCAGCACTAGAAAGTAAACAAGGACACATTTTAGTTAAACGATCTATCCATATACCAGGCTAGGACTATAGATCGAGAGAAAAGTGTTTTAGCATCCTCTCTCTGAAATGCACACACAAAGTAAAGAGGAATTACATGAGAGGGACATGCCACCACATACCTGGAGACTGGGCTCTGGATTCTGCAAATGTATGAAGCAAATGTTGTGAGCAATCTGCTAGACATAACCAACAAAAGCAACCATCAGAGTTTCACTAACATCATTGTTTTGCAGAAAGTAGCTTAGTTCCCATCAGTGAAAGTTGAAATTGTTTAGATGGAGAAACTATAGGGATTTCTGTACTCTGGACAAGTTTGAAGAACTCTGACTCAACAATATTATTTTTTTCCTTCACACAAGTGATACATGCATCCTCTCTGGGAAAAGTAACCAGTAGCCATTATTATGTGCCAGGCACTGCTGGGAATTCTCCATCTTATAACAATTATTTGTCCTCAGTTCCTCATGAGGTATTCGAGGCACAAAGAGAGTAAACAATTACCCAAATTATGTGACAGTTGAGGTATCAGAATCAGGCTTTTTACTGAGGCAATTGGCTCACGGTCTGTCCTTTTAGACCCTTTATTTTCCTATCTCTTTCATTCATGGTGAGTACCCAAAATTCAAACAGCAGGAGGAAAACATGACAGAAATGATTGCTGGAGTCAGTATTTGATGGATATGGCTCCTAACAGATTTTTGGTCCCAAGCCAAACAGGTTGTACTCTATTTACAACCCACATGTGCACTTGATATCCCAAGTAGCAGGGTCAACTCCAACAACCTTTTTGAAGCTGGTATTCATTTTTATTTTCACCCACTAAAAGTACCCCTAACTGTTCAGTTAAGCATAAAGGAATTAGATGTCAGAAATCTAGGTAAACATTACCTTAAGAGAAAGTCTGAATGTTCTGTAAGTTCACTGGGTTATACTGGCGGAGACCAAAGCCAGAAGCATCAAGGCACAGAACAGGAGACTCAGGGAGCAGTGTTCAAAGGGAAGACACTTTATTGGACCTTCCATGATAAAACTCCAAAGTGGAACCAAATTAGAGCTCCAATTAGAACTAGTCATGACAAGATCTTCTGTGTTCAGAATGGTGTCACCATAGACAACACAACTCGAAAATCTCCACCTTCAGTATCTTCCCCTACACCACTACACCCTGCTACAAAGCTACAGTAATCCAAACATGGGTTTATTTATCAAACTTCTTTTTTTCTCCACTGCAGAAAACTGAGTTTTCTCATTCATACATGTAGATATTCAAAGATATCCAAAGATCATATGGGTATATTGCTCTAATCAATAAGTAAAGCAGTAGCATTTTGATATAATTGGGTAACAAGAATGCTATTTTAATTACATTATAATTGAAGCATTAGACATTCATCATACAATATTTCCTTTTCTCCAATTTCAGGATTCTGAATTGGGATTTGATACTTCACTAGTTCCACAATATATCTCTGCCAAAGAAATGTTTTTCTTTGCATATGTACCTCTGAATACGCATACAGACCAAACGTTCTCAAGGATGTTTAATACTATTCACTTGGGTAAAATGATGCAGTTCAGGTAATTAATCATTGTAGTTAATTAAAAGTGTAGTAAGTTGTTGTTGCTCAAGCTGGACTACAGAGCAGTAGTGATAAAAACTGCATGGTATTGGTACAGTGACAGGCAGGTAGATCAATGGAATAGAATTGAGGACCCAGAAATGAATCCACACACATATGGTCACTTGATCTTCCTCAAAGGAGCTAAAATCATACAGTGGAAAAAAGACAGCATCTTCAACAAATGGTGCTGGATCAACTGGCAGTCTACATGTAGAAGATTGCGAATTGATCCATTCCTATCTCCCTGTACAAAGCTCAAGTCCAAGGGGAACAAGGACCTTCACATAAAACCAGATACACTGAATCTAATAGAAGAGAAAGTGGGGAAGAGTCTCGAACACTTGGGCACAGGGGAAATGTTCTTGAACAGAACACCAATGGCTTGTGCTCTAAGATCAAGAATTGACAGATGGGACCTCATAAAATTACAAAGCTTCTGTAAGGCAAAGGACACTGTGAATAGAACAAAACGGCAACCTACAGATTGGGAAAAGATCTTTACCAATCCTACATCTGATAGAGGGCTGATATCCAATGTATACAAAGAACTCAAGAAGCTAGACTCCAGAGATCCAAATAACCCTATCAAAAAATGGGGAAGTGAGCTAAACAGAGAATTCTCAACTGAGGAAACTCGAATGGCCGAGAAGCACCTAAAGAAATGTTCAACATTCTTAGTCATCAGGGAAATGCAAATCAAAACAACCCCGAGATTTCACCTCACACCAGTCACAATGGCTAAGATCAAAAAGTCAGGTGACAGCAGATGCTGGCGAGGATGTGGAGAAAGAGGAACACTCCTCCATTGCTGGTGGGAATGCAAATTGATACAACCTCTCTGGAAATCAGTTTGGTGGACCCTCAGAAAAATGAACATAATACTACCTGAGGACCCAGGTATTCCACTCCTGGGCATATACCCAGGAGATGCTCCAACATGTAATAAAGACACATGTTCCACTATGTTCATAGCAGCCATATTTATAATATCCAGAAGCTGGAAACAACTCAGATGTCCCTCCACAGAGAAATGGATACAGAAAATGTGGTACATTTACACAATGGAATACTGCTCAGCTGTTAAAAACAATGACTTCATGAAATTCATAGACAAGTGGATGGATCTTGAAAATATCATCCTGAGTGAGGTAACACAGTCACAAAAGAATGAACATGGTATGTACTCACTGTTAAGTGGTTATTAGCCCAAAAGTTTGAAATACCCAAGAGTTACTTCGCAGCAACAGTAGTACTGAGTGCAAGGTCCCAGATGGAGGGCTTGGAGAAAGGACTGAAGGAGCTGAGGGAGTGTGCAGCCCCAGGGAGGTAGCAACACTGGCAACTGGCCTGACCCCCCCGATATGTCTGGAGACTGATCCACCAACTAAAGAATACACATGGAGGGACCCATGGTGCTGGCCACAAATGAGGCAGAGGAGGGTCTTGTTATCCGTCAGGGGGAGGAGAGGCCCTTTGGCCTGAGGGTGTTAGATCCCCCAGTATAGGAGAATGACAAGGAGGGAAGAGGAGAGTGAGTGGGTGGGTGGGAGGGTGGGTTGGAGAATATTCCCATAGCGGTAGGGGGAGGGCGGAGGGAATGGGGAGGTTCCAAAGGGGAGATCTGAAAAGGGGGAAACATTTGAAATGTAAATAAAATATGAAAATAAAAAAAATTAAAAAAAAAAGTGTAGTAAGGTTAACAACCAAGAAAAAGTATCACATCTTTCCTGGTCTCCATCCCACAGCATTCCAATATGAAGGACTAAAGCCTCAGCATAAGTCTTGAGGGGCACAAATAATACTCAAAGTATGTTACCTGATGGCTGTAAGGAAAGAGATGAGTTTATATTTTTATTTTCTTGTAATTGATATAAAAGCAAAAGTTCTGTCATTTCCTGTTGTATATGAACCTTGCATTTTCTAAATTCTTTTAATAGTCTGGTACATTTTCTAAATATTCCTTTATGTTTTCCTAGTAGAATTAGATCTAATTCTATGTAAACAATCATATTACCTTCAAATAACTTCTATTGTTTTCTTAACATTCCTTAGCACATTAACATTTTCTTAACATTCCTTAGGAAACTTACCTGTTTCCTATTACATTTTGTAGACCTAATAATAAACATCTTACATAGAAGATATCTTCTTTATTACTCTTGGTTTTTAAAAGAATATTTTAAACATTTCACCATAACATGAACTCTTTTATAGCTTTTAACCCATTAAAAATAAAATATATTTCTTTCTTGTTAAATGATTTGGTGATGTGGTGGCTGGAGAGATGCTGCACAAACATAAATATCTGAGGTCAGATCTCCAGCACACATGTGAATAGAGAGGCATGCAATGGTACAACTGAGATCTTGGCTCTGGAAGGCAGAGAGGCAAGCGAATCTCAGAGACTTGGTGGCTAATCCATGTAGCCCATTAGTAATCTCTAGTTTCATTGAGAGAGCCTATCTCAAAAAAAATGTAGATGTGGCAGAAGCAATAGCTTAGTAATTAAGATGCCAAATGCTCTGGCAGAAGGGCCCAAGTTTAGTTACTAGGTCCATGTCATGCTAAGGTTTGGATATTTAGTTTTGAACTGTTTTAAACATATTTAAGCTAATCCATTGAATTACTCCTTTGATTTTGATGAATACTGTGAGTTATATTATGGATTCATCATTCTTGTTTTTATCATTTTGTGTTATATATCCTGAACTTCTGGACTTAAGTCTGCTAACATTTAGGACTTTAGAATCTATGTTCAAAAATGAAGTTTATCTATAATTTTTGAAATATATTTTTCTTTAAAAATTTTATAGTCTGTTAACAAGATTATAAAACCTCATAAATATTTTTTTCTAGAAAAATCTGAGAATAGTAATTTTCTCTGCTTTAAAAGTTTGCTTTTGGAAATGTTTTGAAACTTTATGAACTTGAAATAAAGCCACTTATACAGACAATTATTGTGGATATATTTGTGAGGAGTAAAATTTTTAACTCTGGCCTTTTAGAAAAATTTTGTATCTGAGTCTGAGAATTAAATTCACATAAACTGACACAAATCACACAATTTTACTTAGCATAAGATTTATGTGGCATGGAAAACCTCATAAAAATGAATAATGAATGTGACAGCTCATGTTGAATACTTTTCTAGGAAGTTATTTCAATTCTCTTTAGATTATTCAGTGACAAAACAACATTTTTTATCAAGTCTTAGGGACAGATAGGGGCCTGAAAAGTCTCCTGAGTGCTCCATCACAGTCATGAGGGAATGTAAATAGGTTTAATTTTGTAAGAGTCTTTTGTGAATAATCACAACTGCTGTAACTTCAAGAAGGCAATGCCCATTTTATGTGCAGGCTTAAAACTTTAAGCCTACAACTTTACCGCTTCCTTTGTTTTGTTTTGTTTTGTTTTGTTTTTTTGGTTTTTCGATACAGGGTTTCTCTGTGTAGCCCTGGCTGTCCTAGAACTCACTCAGTAGACCAGGCTGGCCTCAAACTCAGAAATCCGCCTGCCTCTGCCTCCCAAGTGCTGGGATTAAAGGCGTGCGCCACCACTGCCTGGCCCTTCCTTTGGTTCTTACTTCTTTCCAGCCCTCCCTTTCCCAATGCTCCCTGAGCCTTGCAGAGGTGATATAGCTTGGACATTTATTTACCAGTTGGGGATGAGCATTGGTCCACTATGCCATATTAATAATTATTCATTATCAGCCCTTTGGACAGTTACAAGTCTTTGTTCTAGCTACATCACTGCCTCACACTTAACCAGATATGTGTATGTGTACACACACACACACACACACACACCTCAGTTCCACCTGCCCAAAGAATGGCGATGTGTGAGCCTTCCTATATCAATTAACAAAAAGGGCCATCACCTTATTGCCTAGGTCCCCCTTCTTTCTTCTTTGAAGGTTTATTTCTCTCCTCCTTTTGAACCACACAGAACCTGATCACCTAATAGCAATTATTGACACATAGAGACTCCAAATGGGAGGAGTTGGGGGACAACTTTGGTAATGGAGTTGGCTGCTAGCCCTGGCAATTAACTTCACATACAAAAAGCGTAACTTCTTTAAAACCATAGGGTTTTTTAAAATTTTAATTAGAGCTTTACAACAAAATCACAGAGAAAGAGCAGAATGTTCTCATGCACTCCACCACCACTCTTTTGTTCTCCCCACTCTCCACACGCAGCCCCAGAGTTGTACATTTGCTCAAACTGATTACCCATACATACATAACTTCACCCACAGATTATAACTGTGTCAGGATTCATTTTTTGATATAGAAAGTTGCTGTGTAGCCCAAAGCTGGCCTCAAATCCTCAATCCTCCTGCCTCAGCTACCTCAGTGCTAAGGTAACATGCAGGTACCCAGGTATCTCCATTCCCAACATAGGTTCATTTTTGATGCCCTTTCTGTGGATTTGAACAAGTGTATAGTGGCACTGTATTGCACATTGTAGTCCTGTTGTACAAAAATTCTCCTGTGTCTCACCAGGTAATCCTTGTCTTCCCAGCTTCCCATTTTTGTTGTTGCTATCTCCTTAGATTTGCCTGTTTCTAGAATACAACATAGTTAGAGTTATACACCCTTTTGAAATTTGCTTCTTCGACTTAGGAGTGTGCCTTAAGATTCTTATTACCCTGCTTAAATAAGACTGGAACAATTATTGAGTCACTCGATATGCTAAGATAGAAAGGGGAAATTTCATAGGGCCCCACCACTAGACAAAGAACTACAGGCAACTAAGGAATGTTGAAAGCTGGAAAATTAGTCTTTTTCCTCAGGCATGAGCCCCTTCGATGGTTACCCAATACCATGTTGTCAGCCCTGAGATCATGTACACATACAAGTACAATAAATGGTCTAAGCAGTTACAAGCATATAATTATATGTGTATATATTTAATTAGAGGAAAGGAGATAATGAATTTGAAAGGGAACAAGATGTAGGTGGAGCAGACATGGGAAAGGTTAGAGAGAGGAACTGAAAGTAGGAAATGGTTTAATTATATCTTAATTTCAAAAAAATTTAAAAGATTCTTATTATCCTCTAATGACTTGATAATTATTTAGTGATGAATAGTATTCCAAGTCTGTTTAGACCACATTTTATATAACTATTCACCCATATTTTAAATTTAGTTTTATTGTTTTATTTATTGGTGTTTCATTCAGTGCCAGTGGAGGCTAGAAAAGAGCATTGGATCCTCCATAAGTGGAGTTACATGTGTTTGTGGGCTGCTATGTGAGGGACCAAACCAGGTCCTCTAGAAGAGCACCCAGTGCTGTTAAATACTGAGTATCTCCCCAGCCACAACTTATTCACCAAATATAAGACATTCCAGCTGCTCCCAATGAACAAAATGCTATTGTTATCCACATGCAGGGTTTGGTAAAGACATGTCTCTCCAGTTAATTTAGATAAATACCTAGATATATTGCATAAAAGAATTTTTGAGATTAAGTAAACTGCCTAGCTTGCCACACCTTTCTACATTCCTACCAGCAATAAATTAGAATTTCTTTCATATCTGGCCAGCGTCTGGTATGGTTAGTGTTAGTGTTCTGTCATTTTGTCACTTTCTGTTATTTCTCATTTCCAGTTCCTTGAAGATGGATGACTCTATTGCTTTTTCTGTGCTTACTTGCCATCTACTTGCCTCTCTCTGTGTGTATGTACCTCTCTCTCTTTTTCTTTCTTTCTCTGTAGCTCTTGCTCTTGCTTTTGCTCTCTCTCCCTCCCCCCCCATGTATGCACATGCACACATGTCTGTGCATTTGTCTGAACCCATCTCCACAGTCCTGAGATTACAAATCCCCTATACCTTACCTCATTCTCTTTGATCAGTCCCTCTTCTTTCTCCCACCTCCTCCTTTTACAGCCATCTTTAGTCTGCACTCTTCCAGATGCTCTTGACTACTCTCTTCATCTTATCTATAATAAATTTCCCCTCCACCAGACCTAGAAGAAGTCATTTCATCTTTTTCTTTTTTATACTTTATTTACATTTCAAATGTTTCCCCTTTTCCAGATCTCCCCTTTGGAACTCCCCTATTCCCAAACCATTCCCCCTGCCTCTATGTGGGTACTCCCCCCCACACCTATCCATCTACTCTTATCTTCCCTCCTTGGCATTCTCCTATACTGGGGCATCTAACAGCCTCAGGCCCAAGGGCCTCTCTTCCCTCTGTTGGCTAACAGGACCCTCCTCTGTCACATATGTGACCCGCACCATGGGTCCCTCCATGTGTATTCTTTGGTTGGTGGTCCAGTCTCCAGGAGCATCTGGAGGTCAGGCCAGTTGACACTGTTGCTCCCTCCATGGGGCTGCAAACTCCCTCAGCTCCTTCAGTCCTTTCTCCAACTCCTCCATCTGGGACCTTACACTCACCCCTACAGTTGCTGTGAAGTGACTCTTGGGAATTCAGAACTTTTGGGCTAATCACCACTTATCAGTGAGTACATACCATGTTTATTCTTTTGTGACTGAGTTGCCTCGCTAAGGATGATATTTTCAAGTTCCATTCTTTTGCCTGTGAATTTCATGAAGTCATTGTTTTTAATAACTAATTAGTATTCCATTGTGTAAATGTACCACATTTTCTGTGTCCATTCCTCTGTTGAGTGACATCTGGGTTGTTTCCAGCTTCTGGCTATTATAAATATAGCTGCTATGAACATAGTGGAGCATGAGTCTTTATTACATGTTGGAGCATCTTCTGGGTATATGCCCAGGAGTGGAATAGCTGGGTCCTGGAACAGTATTATGTTCATTTTTCTGAGGGTCCACCAAACTGATTTCCAGAGAGGTTGTATCAGCTTGCAATCCTACCAGCAAGGGAGGAGTGTTCTCTTTCTCCACATCCTCACCACCATCTGCTGTCACCTGAGTTTTTGATCTTAGCCATTCTGACTGGTGTGAGGTGAAATCTCGGGGTTATTTTGATTTCCATTTCCCTGATGACTAAGGATGTTGAACATTTCTGTAGGTGCTTCTCATCCCTACAAGTTTCTTTAGTTGAGAATTCTCTGTTTAGCTTTGTTCCCCATTTTTTGATAGGGTTATTTGGCTCTCTGGAGTCTAACTTCTTGACTTCTTTGTATACATTGGATATTAGCCCTCTATCTGACATAGGATTCGTAAAGATCTTTCCCCAATTTCTAGGTTGCCATTTTGTCCTATTTACAGTGTCCTTTGCCTTACAAAACTTTTCCAGTTTCATGAGGTCCCATTTGTCAATTCTTGATCTTAGAGCATAAGCCATTGGTAGTCTGTTCAGGAACTTTTTCCCTGTGCCCATGTGTTCGAGACTTTCCCCCACTTTCCCTTCTATTAGATTCAGTGTATCTGGTTTTATGTGGAGGTTCATGATCCACTTGGCCTCGAGATTTGTACAGGGAGATAGGAATGGATCAATTCGAAATCTTCTACAGGTAGACCGCCAGTTGAACCAGCACCATTTCTTGAAAATGCCATCTTTTTTCCACTGGATGGTTTTAGCTCCTTTGTCAAAGATCAAGTGACCATAAGTGTGTGGGTTCATTTCTGGGTCTTCAATTCTATTCCAGTGATCTACCTGCCTGCCACTGTACCAATACCATGCAGTTTTTATCACTACTGCTCTGTGGTACAGCTTGAGTTCAGGGAGGCTGATTCCCCCAGAAGTCCTTTTATTGTTGAGAATAGTTTTTGCTATCCTGGGTTTTAGTTATTCCATATGAATTTGAGAATTGCTCTTTCTAAGTCTATGGAGAATTGAGTTGGAATTTTGATGGGGATTGCATTGAATCTATAGATTGCTTTTGGCAAGATGGCCATTTTTACTATATTATTCCTGTCAATCCGTGAGCATGGGAGGTTTTTCCTTCTTTTGAGGTCTTCTTAGATTTCTTTCTTCAGAGACTTGAAGTTCTTGTCATACAGATCTTTCACTTGTTTGTTTAGAGTCACACCAAGATACTTTATATTGTTTGTGACTATTGTGAAGGGTGTCATTTCCCTAATTTATTTCTCAGCATGTTTATCATTTGAGTACAGGAAGGCTACTAATTTGTTTGAGTTAATTTTATATCCAGCCACTTTGCTGACATTGTTTATCAGCTGTAGCAGTTCTCTGGTGGAGTTTTTGGGTCACTTAAGTATATGATCATATCATCTGCAAATAGTGATATTTTGATTTCTTCCTTTCCAATTTGTATCCATTTGACCTTTTGTTGTCTAAGTGCTCTAGCTAGAATTTCAAGTACTATATTAAAAAGGTAGGGAGAGAGGGGGCAGCCTTGCCTAGTCCCTGATTTTAGTGGCAATGCTTCATGTTTCTCTCCATTTAGTTTGATGTTGGCTACTGGTTTGATGTATATTGCTTTTACTATGTTTAGGTATGCTCCTTGAATTCCTGATCTTTCCAAGACTTTTATCATGAAGGGATGCTGAATTATAGCAAATGCTGTTTCAATATTTAATGAAATGACCATGTGGTTTTTTTATTTCAGTTTGTTTATGTAGTGGATTTCATTGATGGATATCCAGGTATTGAACCATCCCTGCATTCCTGGGATGAAGCCTACTTGATCATGGTGAATGATCATTTTCATGTGTTCCTAGATTCAGTTTGCGAGAGTTTTATTGAGTGTTTTTGCATTGATGTTCATAAGGGAAATTGTTCTGAAGTATTCTTTTATTGTTGGGTCTTTGTGAGGATTTGCTATCAGTGTAACTCTGGCCTCATAGAATAAATTGGGTAGTGTTCCTTATGTTTCTATTTTGTGGAATAGATTGAAGAGTATTGGTATTAGGTCTTCTTTAAAGGTCTGGAAGAATTCTGCACTGATCCCATCTGGTCCTGGGCTTTTTTTGGTTGGGAGACTTTTAATGACTGCTTCTATTTCTTTAGTGGTTATGGGACAGTTAAGATGGTATATCTGATTCTGACTTAACTTTGGTATTTGGTATCTGTCTAGAAACATTTCCATTTCATCCAGATTTTCCAATTTTTTTGAGTATAGGCTTTTGTTGTAGGATCTGATGATTTTTTGAATTTCCTCAGAATCTGTTGTTATATCACCCTTTTCATTTCTAATTTTGTTAATTTGAATACTGTCTCTGTGCCCTCTGGTTAGTCTGGCTAAGGGTTTATCTATTTTGTTGATTTTCTCAAAGAAAGAACTCCTGGTTTTGTTGATTCTCTGTGTAGTTCTTTTAGTTTCTACTTGGTTGATTTCAGCCCTTAATTTGATTATTTCCTACCTTCTACTCCTCTTAGGTGTATTAGCTTCTTTTGATTGTAGAGCTTTCAGGTGTGCTTTTAAGCTGCTAGTATATGCTCTCTTCCAGTTTCTTTTTGAAGGCATTCAGTGCTATGAGTTTTCCTCTTAACACTGCTTTCACTGTGTCCCAGAGGTTTGGGTATGTTGTACTTTCATTTTCATTAAATTTTAGGAACTCTTTAATTTCTTTCTTTCTTTCTTCCTTGACCAAGTTATCATTGAGTGGAGTGTTGTTCAGTTTCAATGTATATGTGGGCTTTCTGTTGTTGTTGTTGCCATTGAAGACCAGCCTTAATACGCAGTGATCTAATAGGAAGCATGAGTTTATTTCAATCTTTTTATAACTGTTGAGGTTTGTTTTGTGACCAATTATATGGCCAGTTTTGGAGAAGATACCATCAGGTGCTGAGAAGAAGGTGTATTCTTTTGATTTAGGATGGAATGTTCTACAGATATCTGTCAAATTAATTTGATTCATCACATCTGTTAGTTTCACTGTGTCTCTGTTGAATTTGTGTTTCCAAGATCCTTCTATTGATGATAGTGGGGTGTTGATGTCTCCCACTATTATTGTGTGAGGTACAATGTGTGCTATGAGCTTTAGTAAACTTTCTTTTATGAATGTTGGAGCCCTTGCATTAGGGGCATAGATGTTCAGAATTGAGAGTTCTTCTTGGTAGATTTTTCCTTTGATGAGTATGATGTGTCCTTTGTTATCTTTTTGGATGGCTTTTGGGTGAAAGTCAATTTTATCAGATATTAGAATGGCTATTTCAGCTTGTTTCTTGGTGCCATTTGACTGAAACAATTGTTTTCCATCCCTTTACTCTGAGGTAGTGTTTGTCTTTAACACAGAGGTGCGTTTCCTGGATGCAGCAAAATGCTGGTTCCTTTTTATGGATCCAGTCTGTCAGTCAGTGTCTTTTTTATTGGGGCATTGAGTCCTTTGATGTTAAGAGATATTAAGGAATAGTGATTTTTGCTTCCTGTTATTTTCAATGTTATTTTTATGCTTGTGTGGCTATCTTCTTTTGGGTTTGTTGAAAGATTACTTTCTTGATTTTTCTAGGGTGTAGTTTATCTCCTGGTGTTGGTGTTTTCCATCTATTATTCTTTGTAGGAGAGGGTTTGTGGAAACATACTGTGCAAATTTGGATTTGTCATAGAATATTTTGGTTTCACCACCTATGATTATTGAGAGTTTTGCTGCATATAGCAGCCTTGGCTGGCTTTTGTGTTCTCTTAGAGTCTGTATGAGATCTGCCAGGATCTTTTAGCTTTCATAGTCTGGTGGGAAGTCTGGTGTAATTCTGATAGGTCTGCCTTTAAATGTTACTTGCTCTTTTTCCCTTACTGCTTTTAAAATTATGTCCTTATTTTGTGTATTTAGTGTTTTGACTATAATGTGATGGGAAGAATTTCTTTTCTGGTCCAATCTCTTTGGAGTTCTGTAGGCCTCTTGTATATTTATGTTCATCTCTTTCTTTAGATTAGGGAAGTTTTCTGCTATAATTTTGTCGAAGATATTTACTAGTCCATTAAGTTGGGAATCTTCACTCTCTTTTATACCTATTACCCTCAGGTTCTGTCTTCTCATTGTATCCTGGATATCCTGGATGTGTTGACTTAGGAGCTTTTTGCATTTTGTGTTTTCTTTGACTGTTGTGTCAATGTTTTCTATGGTATCTTCTGCACCTGAGATTCTCTCTTCTATTTCTTATATTCTGTTGGTGATGCTTGCATGTATGACTCCTGATTTCTCTCCTAGGTTTTTTAACTCCAGGGTTGTCTCCCTTTGTGATTTCCTTATTGTTTCTATTTCTTTTTTTATTTCCTGGATGGTTTTGTTCATTTTCTTTGTCTGTTTAATTGTGTTTTCCTGTAATTCTGCCCGTTTGAGTGTGTTTTCCTGTAATTCTTTAAGGGATTTTTGTGTTTCCTCTTTAAGGGCTTCTAGTTGTTTACCTGTGTTCTCTTGTATTTATTTAAGGGAGTTATTTATTTCCTTCTTAAAATCTTGTATCATCATCATGAGCTGTGATTTTAAATCTGAGTCTTGCTTTTCTTGTGTGTTGGGGTATCTGGGGCTTGCTGTGGTGGGAGAGCTGAGTTCTGATGATGCCAAGTATCCTTGGTTTCTGTTCCTTACATTCTTGCCCTTGCCTTTCACCATCTGGTTATCTCTGGAATTAGCTGGTCTTACTCTCTTTGACTGTGGCTTGTCTTTCCTGCAAGCCTAGGTGTCAATACTCCTTGAAGACCGGTTCTCTCTGAGAGGAATTTTAGTTTGAAGAGCTGTAGTACAGGGTCATCTCTGAGGTGCAGACAATAACCAGAAATATCTAGTCCCCAGCTGTCCCTTGGTTCCTGTGTTCTGATGGCTCTGCAAGGGTTCCTCTTGGAGCCATCCTCTTGGTCCAGTCAATTTGAACAGAAGTGGTGATCTTGCCTGTGCTTGAGGGTGTGTCAGCAATCATGGGATATCAGCTCTCTCCAGGCACTATTTGAGTATGGATCCCTGTGTCACAAGATCTTGCTCCCTGGCCACCAAAAGAAAACAGAAGACCACTCCTCAGCCTCCCTGTCCTGGGTATTCCAGATGGGTCCCTGTGAGCAGTCAGGCTTGCCCACACTCCTGGGAGTCTAGCTTTCTCCCAGCACTATTTGGCTATGGAACCCTGGTGGCCCAGGCAGAGGTCTCCAGCCACAGATGGAAACCAGAAGTCTCCTTCACCAGGCTGTTCCTCAGTCCTGGTGTCCCAAGGATTCCAGAAGAGTCCCCATGAGCAGTGCTAGTCCTCCTACCCCCTCTCAAGAGCTTTTCCACACTCCTGGGAAGCTAGCTTTCTCCCTGTGCTATTTGTCTATGGAGCCCTGGTGGCCCAGTCAGAGGTCTCCCGCCACAGATGGAAACCAGAAGCATTTCCTGTTTTTCTTTTCTTTTCTTTCTTTTTTTTAAAAAAATTTTTTCATTCAAATGTGAAATGGTGAAATGCTTTCTAGGACACTTTTCTTAATTTATATTTATATTAGTAGTGAATGTACATCTCTTTCCATTCTAGTATAATCTCTTCTGAATGTTTAAAAAATATTTGTAGGATGGAGATTTCACACTTGCCTAACATTCATGAAGTTCTAGGCTTGATCCTCAGCACTAAATGATGATAGATGATAGATAGATAGATAGATAGATAGATAGATGATACACAGACAGGCAGATGATAGATAGACAAATGTATAGATAACTTTTGCTCTATTGCAGTGTGAAAAATTATATTGTGTATGTCATTTTGCCAACAGCTAAAAAGTTTGAACAACTCTTGGACATTTGTTAGCTGGTATATTGGTATCCTAACATTGGTATATTTTATTTTTAAATTACACATTTTTGTGTCTACTCTTTTAAGTCACTTGAATATCCATTCTTTTTATGTTTGTTGATTTGTTTTTAGGAAAACTGGAACTGCTTATATCAGAAATGTATTTATACATAAAAATGAGCCAGCGGGATTTTTGACATCTATTCACACAGAAGTAATAGAACCTTTTGGAATGGAGGACTCAAAGGACAGCCCTTGTTTACTTAGTGGTCTTGAAATTACATATTCTGGAGACACAGTCTACATACTTAAGCTTCTATCACAAGGTAAGTATAACCTATCAAAAATTAAAAGTTACATTTTGAGAAGATTACGTGTTCCTTTGTAATGTAATAGTTTTAATATGAGGATGTATTGGAATGTGTATGTGTATGCATATTTATAAGTGTATGTGTATGTATGTGTATGTGGTATGTGTGTGTATAGGTATGTCTGCATATATATGTGTGTATGTGTATGTATGTGCTTATGTGTGTGTATGTGTGTACATTTGTGGGTGCATGTATGTGTATGTGTGTTTGTCCATGTTTGTATGTGTATAAGTATATGTGTGTATGGGTGTGAGAATGTGTGAGAATGTGTGTGTGTGTTTTGCTGGAAAATTGAACCTAAATCCTTGTATATATTAGACAAATACTGTAACATTTCAGTACTATCCTTATTACCACATTCTAGTCCAACTGGAAATCAACCAAACATTACAGATACTTAAGTTACAGGATTGGTTGTTCTTAATGTAACAAAATATACCTACAATTTTATTAACATATTTTAAATAAGCAGTGTTTATTATTTATTACAGTGAGACTTATTTTGTTTTGAACAGTGCTCAGAAGTAAGAGAAAATGATTTTTGTCAATCAAAAATACATACTGAATGAAATATTTTAAAACTCTTTATTAAAAAATGGTCAGGAATGATGATGCAATACCTTTAATCATAGCATATAGGAGGCAAAGGCTGTGGCAAGCAGATCTTTGTAAGCTTCAAGGCAATATAGTATAGATATTCAGTTCCAAGCCAGCCAAGGATATATGTTGAGACTTGTCAGGAACCTTCAAGCTAATAACTAGCAGGTGATCTTTCTGAGATGACTTCACTTTAGATTAAAATCTATGATAGATCTCTGTTAGGCAATGCCCAGAAGAAAATCATTTTAGGAATGTTTCCTTCTATTAATATGCTTTTTCTGTTATTATCACATTATATAACAATCAGTAGGTATTAGACCACCCTGAAGATGTACTACTGTCTTGTAGTGATGCTATATAGACAAATAGATGACATCTTAATTCTTAATGATGATCATATAAGAATTCCTAAAATTATATCAGTATTTATTAAGCTATATTATAGTGGGACTGCTATTAGATCTTTTTTTCTGATAGTCAAAACTGCAATGAGAACTCTGCCAGTCTCCCATGAGTAAGCAGTTAATTGTCACTTAGATATTAAGCAGATATTCTACATTCCAAGATGTAAGACCATTAACCAAAGGTCATAAAAAGGGAACTAATGATTTATTATAGGTGCTAGGACAGAAGATAAATTATTGACTGGGTTTATCTATATATGCAAAACTACAATAATCACTCAGTTATGGTTTTTAACTCTCCATGAACTTCTAGAGCTATGAGAGGTGATGAATGTTTAGCTAGATAATAACTCATAATGGACTTGCATATAAACTTCTCTGTTGTAAACTTCTTATTCAATTTGTGATTTGAATTTATGTGTAAACTTGGGATGAAATTTTCACCATGTCATGATGTATTCTGAAAGGAGTGTAAGTGCTGAAGACAAAGAGGCATGTGAATTTCCTTTGTCCTACTTAGGATCATCTTGATCATTTTCCTTTCCCCCTTTTTCTTAGAGAGCTTTCATAGGAAATGTTTTACCTCTTAGAAATAAATGCCAAATTCATTTTTAAAAGTGTTCTATTTTCTTCCTGTGACTTCAACTAAAAGGTTGAAAGGTAAAGCCATGCAATTCCTGCACAGATAGAACAAAGGCAACATTATTTAATGCCCCCATTAGGTTACAGGTGTTAATCCCCTAAGCCAGTGGCTTTTAACCCTCAGAATTAGCAACAATGCTTTTAGGACTTTTTAAAAGTTAGTATCCAGCATTCAGTGTAGAGAGCTAGATCATCTGGAGGCCCTCAGTCTTTAAAGCCACAACAAAGTCCTACTCTGTGTCTCCTTTAAACCTACCCCAGGCTGGGAGGCTCCTGGTAACTTGTGTCAATTTTTTTTTCCAAAAATTATGGAAATTTTTCCCTACCTAATAAAAATAAATTTGAAGTGGACAGTGGTGCTATATGATTTTACTCACAGTATTTGTGAGCCAGAAGGAGGCAGACCTCTATGAGTTTGATGTGAGCCTGGTCTACAGAATGAGTTCCAGGACAGCCAGGGCTACACAGAGAAACCATGTTTTGAAAAACAAAAACAAGCAAAAGGTATTTGAATCTCTATCATAAAGGATATTTCTATTTCTAATTATTAATGATAGATTTATAACAGAAGTTAATAGGCTTTGGGGCTAGATGGGTGGCTCAATGATAAAAACTTATTTACTGCTTTTGTGGAAGACTCAAGTTCAGTTCTCAGCACCAATTCCAGGTACTCAGAACAATCTGGAACTCCAACTCCAAGGGATACAATGCCTCTGCTCTCTGAGGGAACCTATACTGACATACAAAAACACATACAACTACACATAATTAATATTCTTAACTTAATGAAGGATTTAGGTTTTTCTCTGAGTAACTGAGAAGGCATCAGATCACCAGAGACTAAGGCTGGTCTACAATAACAACAAAAACAATAGAAAGCCCACATGGAAGCTGTACAACACTCTACTCAATGATAACTTGGTCAAGGAAGAAATAAATATAGAAATTAAAGACATTTTAGAATTCAATGAAAATGAAGGAACAACATATACTATATTTCTTTCAGTGAGTTATTCATATCCTCCTTAAAGGACTCTATTATTTTTATGAGATAGAATTTTAGATCTGCTTACTGACTTTCAGGTGTGTTGGTGTATCTAGGGCTTGCTTTGGTGGGAGAACTGGATTTGGATGATGCCAAAGTATATTGGCTTCTTTTGCTTATGGTCTTGTGCTTGCCTCTCACCATCTGGTTATCCCTTGTGTTTGGTGGTCTGAGTGTCTCTGTGTGGAGCTTGCCTCTTGTGTCTCTGGGTTCCTTCAGGTCTCTTGGTAGGTCTGTGGCCCTGGCTGTGGTCCTGACTCTGGCAGGCCTCCTGTGGCACCTTCAGATTGTGGGGTCTTGAGAGGGGCTGAGAACCTGTTGATTTGTTGCCCTGGCTGCAGCAGATCTTCTGGGAGGCCTTCAGACTGTTGGGTCTTCAGAGGAGCAGGCAAGCTGTTGCCCTGTGTGTAGCTGTTCTCCTTCCAGACTGTGGGGTCTGTTGCCCTGTGTGCAGCAGAACTCCAGGGTGGCTTTCAGATTGTTGGGTCAGTTGCCCTGCATGTAGTGGAGTCTATGGGAGGTCTTCAGACTGTGGTGTCAGGTTCCCAGTTGCCCTGTGAGCAGTGGGACTCCTGGGATGCCTTCAGGCTGTCATTTGCCCAGAGTGCAGTGGAATTCCTGGGATGTCTTCAGGCTGTGGTGTCTTCAGGGGAGCAGAGAAACTGGTGATTTGCCCTGGCAGAAGGTGCTGGCCAGATGGATTTTAATTTGAACTTTCCCTCTCCTTCTCCCTCTCTCCCTCTCCCTTTCCTTTTCCCTTTCCCTCTCCCTCCTCCTTTCTTCTCCCCCTCCCCCTCTCATATTTCTCTTACCACAAGGCAGGATGAGCCTTGGGATCCTATTTCTCTATTTTCAACTTTTTTCATAATGGGACATGATTGATGGTATGGTTTTAATTTGAAGTCCAGGGCTGGAATGTTAGCTCAGCAGTTAAAAGCATTTGATGGTCTTATAGAAGATCCAGGTTTGATTGCCAGGACTCACATGGTAGTTCACTTCCATTTGTATCTCTAGTCTCAGGGGTTTTTCTCTTCCAGCACCATTATATTTGTGGTACACATACATACATGCAACAAAAACAAAAAGAAACACAATAAAAAATAATGCTTATCTTTTAAATATGAAATGTAAGTAGTTATTATTCACAAACAACAAAAAAAGAACAAGAAAAAGGATAGGAGAGATAGGTAAAGAAGGAGGGGGAAAGGAGAGAGGTAGATTTTCTTTTTATAAAACTAATAAAATGTATTGTAAAATATACAACTCAGTACTGATGTTTTTTAAAAGTGCAAGGTTTTATTTTATTAAACTCATACTGCATTGCTGTACATTGATCACTACCATCCATTTCCATATTTTTTTCACATAATTATATTTTATTAATTATTATACATAGGTTATATTTCCATTAGGTGAAAGTTCCATAACATATGAGATGAACCACAATACTTAATATGTATTATGTTTGTCAACTTGAACATATACATGGAAGAAGTAAATATTTCTTTATATCCAAAATTTCCTTTTATATTTATGAATGAATTTATGTTATATTAAGTCATTTAGAGAAAGTCAATAGAGGAAAAAATTAAAACTTTAATGCTTGTTTCATTGACTTCTACAGTTTACAAAGTAGTAAGTAGGTGTGAGGGACACACTGAAAATCACCCTGTGCTCCGTTGCCATTTTTGCTAGTTAACTAAAATAAATTAAAATCTGCCAGAATCATTGAACTGGCATGAAATTCTAAAACTCACAATCTTGCAGCTGAACCTAAATATTGCACTGTATTGCTGAGGGCTTCAGTTGTTATATAAACAGTGGACTGATCAAATGCATCTGCATTTTTTTTTTAAATTTTATTTTTGGATATTTACTTTATATACTTTTGAAATGTTTGCCCGTTTGGAAACCCCCTATTCCATTCCCCCTCTTCCTGCCTCTATCAGGGTACTACCCCACCCACTCACCCACTCCCATCTTCCCTCCCTGGCATTCCCCTATACTGTGGCATAGAACACCCTCAGACCCAAGGGCCTCTCCTCCCACTGATGGCCAACTAGGCCATCCTCTGTCACATATGCAGCCAGCACCATGGGTCCCTCCATGTGTATTCTTTGGTTGGTGGTCCAGTCTCCGGGAGCTCAGGGGTCAGTTGACACTGTTGCTTCCTCCATGGGGCTGCAAAACCCCTCAGCTCCTTCAATTCCTTCTCCAACTCCTCTATCCAGGACCCCACACACGGTCAAATGGTTGGCTGTGAACATCTGTATTTGTCAGGCTCTGCCTGAGCCTCACTGGAGACAGCTTATGCTTCCAACAGCATGCACTTCCCAGCATCCACAAGAACATCCAGGTTTGGTGGCTATTTGTGGGATGTATCCCCACATGGGGCAGTCTCTGGATGGCCTTTCCTTGAGTCTCAGTTCCACTCTTTGTCTCCATATTTCTTCCTGTGAGTATTTTGTTCACCCTTCTAAGAAACACTGAAGCAATCACATTTTGGACTTCCTTCTTCTTAGGCTTCATATGGTCTGTGAATTGAATCTTGGGTGTTCCAAACCTTTTGGCTAATATGTACTGATCAGTGAGTACACATCGTGTTTGTTCTTTTGTGACTGAGTTTCCACACTCAGGATGATATTTTCAAGTTCCATCCACTTGCCTGTGACTTTCATGAAGTTGTTGTTTTTAATAGCTGAGTAGTATTCTATTGCGTAAATGTGCCATATTTTCTGTATCCATTCCTCTGTTGAAGGATATCTGGGTTGTTTTCAGCTTCTGGCTTTTATAAATATGGCTGCTATGAACATAGTGGAGCATGTGTCCTTATTACATGTTGGAATGTCTTCTGGGTATATGCCCAGGAGTGGTAGAGTTGGGTCCTTAGGTAGTACTACGTCCAATTTTCTGAAGATCTACTAAAGTGATTCCCAAAGTGGTTGTACCAGCTTGCAATCCCACCAGCAATGGAGGACTGTTCTTCTTTCTCTACATCCTCACCAGCATCTGCTGTCACCAGAGATTTTTATCTTAGCCATTCTGAGTGGTATGAGGTAGAATCTCAGGATTGTTTTGATTTGCATTTCCCTGATGACTAAGGATGTTGAACATTTCTTTAGGTGCTTTCCCACCCTTTGAGTTTCTTCAGTTGGGAATACTCCATTTAGCTCTGTTCCCCATTTTTTGATAGGATTATTTGGTTTTCTAAAATCTAACTTCTTGAGTTCTTTGTATACATTAGGTATTAGCCCTCTATTGGATGTAGGATTGGTAAAGATCTTTTCCCAATCAGTTGGTTGCCGTTTTGTCCTAATGACAGTCTCTAACATTTTTTACAGTCATCAAAATAATTTATAATAGTTAAATGCCTCTTAAATATACATGGTATCTTCTGAAGCTAAAAGTAATAGGCACTCAACCAGTTTGAAAAATTTATTTTGAACATTAATCATGATAGAACTAGGAAAAACTCTTATGAAGTCCTCTATGAAAGGAAATTGTGACAAGTTTGTTAGACAGAAACCTTTCCAACTCTAAGGGAGAATATGCAGTGTAACTGTGGCTTCATAGAATGAATTGGGTAGTGTTTCTTTTGTTTCTATTTGTGGAATAGTTTAAAGAGTATTGGTATTAGGTTTTTGAAGGTCTGATAGACTTGTGCACTAAGCCCATCTGTTCCAGTGCTTTTTTTTTTTTTTTTTTTTTCGGTTGGGTGACTTCTAATAAATGCTTCTATTCCTTTAGGGGATATGGGATTGTTTAGATGGTTTATCTGATCCTGATTGAACTTTGCTATTTGGTACCTGTCTAGAAAATTGTACATTTCATCCACATTTTCCAGTTTTGTTGAGTATTGGCTTTTGTTGTAGGATCTGATGAGTTTTTGAATTTCCTCAGTTTCTGTTGTTATATCTCCCTTTTCATTTCTGATTTTGTTAATTTGGATACTGTCTCTGTACCCTCTGTTTAGTCTGGCTAAGGGCTTATTTATCTTGTTGATTTTCTCAAAGAACCAGCTCCTGGTTTTGTTGATTCTTTGTATAGTTCTTTTTGTTTCTACTTGGTTGTTTTCAACCCTGATTTTTATTATTTCCTGCTGTCTACTCCTCTTGGGTGTATTTGGTTTTGTTCTAGAGCTTTCACATGTGCTGTTAAGCTGCTAGTGTATGCTCTCTCCAATTTCTTTTTGGGGGCACTCACAGCTATGCATTTTTCCCTTAGCACTGCCTTCATTATGTCCCAGAAGTTTGGATATGTTGTATCTTCATTTTCATTAAATTCTAAAGTCTTTAATTTCTTTATTTCTTCCTTGACCAAGTAATCATTGAGTAGGGCAATGTTCAGCTTCTGTGTGTATGTTGGATTTCTGGTTTTTTTTGTTGCTATTGAAGACCAGCCTTAATTTGTATTGATCTGATAGGATGCATGGGATTATTTCCATCTTCTTGTATCTGTTGAGGCTTGTTTTATGACTGATGATACGGTCAATTTTGGAGAAGATATCATGAGATGCAGAGAAGAAGGTATATTGTTTTGTTAGGATGAAATGTTCTATAGATATCTGTTAAATCCATTTGGTCCATAACTTCTGTTAGTGTCATTGTGTCTCTGTTTAGTTTGTGGTTCCATGATCTGTTCATTGATGAGAGTAGGGTGTTGAAGTCTCCCACTATTATTGCGTGAGGTGCAATGTGTGCTTTGAGCTCTTGTAAGGTTTCTTTTAGGAATGTTGGTGCCCTTGCATTCAGAGCATAGATGTTCAGAATTGAGAGTTCTTCTTAGTAGATTTTTTCTTTGATGATTATAAAGTGTCCTTACTTATACTTTTTGATAACTTTTGGTTGAATATTGATTTTATTTGATATTAGAATGACTATTCCAGCTTGTATCTTTGGACCATTTTCTTGGAAATTTGTTTTCCAGCCCTTTACTCTGAGGTAGTGTCTTTGACACTGAGATGTGTTTCCTGTGTGCAGCAAAATGTTGGGTCCTTTTTAATGTATCTAGTCTGTTTGACTATGTCTTTTTATTAGGGAATTGAGTCCATTGATGTTGAGATATTAAGGAATAGTGATTGTTGCTTTCTCTTATTTTTTTATGTTATTTTTATGTTTGTGTGTATCCCTTATTTTAGGTTTGTTCAAAGATTACTTTCTTGTGTTTTCTAGTTTGTAGTTTCCCTCCTTGTATTGGCGTTTTTCATCTGTTATCCATTGTAAGGCTGGATTTGTAGAAAAATATTGTATAAATTTTGTTTTGTCATAGAATATCTTGGTTTCTCCATCTATGGTAATTGAGAGTTTTACTGTGTATAGTATACTGGGCTGGCATTTGTCTTCTCTTAGGGTCTATATGAGATCTTCCCAGGATCTTCTAGCTTGCGTAGTCTCTGGTGAGAAGTCTGGTGTAATTCTGATAGGTCTACCTTTATATGTTACTTGCCCTTTTTCTCTTACTGATTTTAATATTCTTTCTTTGTTTTGTGCATTTGGTGTTTTGACAATTATGTGACAGGAGGAACTTCTTTTCTGGTCCAATCTATTTGGAGTTCTGTAGGTCTCTTTTATTATGTTCATGGGCATCTCTTCCTTTAGGTTAGGGAAGTTTTCTTCTATGATTTTGTTGAAGATATTAATGGGCTCTTTATGTTGTGAATATTTGCTCTTTTCTATACCTATTATCCTTAGGTTTGGTTTTCTCATTATGTTCTTGATTTCCTGGAGACTTTGGGTTAGTAGCTTTTTTCATTTTGCATTTTCTTTGACCATTGTGTAAATGCTTTCTATGGTATCTTCTGCACCTGAGATTCTCTCTTCTATCTCTTTTAGTCTGTTGGTGATGCTTGCCTCTATGACTCCTGATCTCTTTCCTAGGTTTTCTAACTCTCCAAGGTTTTCTCCCTTTGTGATTTGTTTATCGTTTCTATTTCTGTTTTTAGATCCTAGATGGTTTTGTTTAATTCCTACACCTGTTTGGTTGTATTTTTCTGCAATTCTTTAAGGGGTATTTGTGTTTCCTCTTTAAGGGCTTCTACCTGTTTACCTGTGTTCTCTTGTATTTCTTTAAGGAAGTTATTTATGTCCTTCTTAAAGTCCTTTATCATCATTATGTGAAGGGACTGTAAAGCAGTGTCTTGCTTTTCAGGTGTGTTGGGGTATCCAGGGATCATTGTGGTGGGAGAACTAGGTTCTGATGATGCCAAGTAGCCTTGGTTTCTGTTGCTTATGTTCTTGCCCTTGCCTTTCACCATCCAGTTATCTGTGGTGTTAGCTGGTCTTTCTTTCTTTGCTTGTGGCTTGTCCCTCCTACAAATCTGTGTGTCCTTAGTCCTGGGAGAAAAATTCTCTCCAGGAGAAATTTGGGTATGGAGGGCTGTGGCACAAGGTCAGCTCCTGGTGCAGATTGAAACCAGAAATACCCTGTCCCAGGCCTCTCCTTCGTTCCTATGTCCTGAGGGCTGCAGGTGTGTCCCTTTGAGCAGAAGTGGTGGTCTTACTTGTGCTCACAGGCGTGTCTGCACTCCTAGGAGACCAGCTTTCTTCCAGTAGTATTTGGGTATGAGAAGGTAGATTCTTCAATTTTTTATTTTTTTTTGCTACAGAAATTTTGTCTTGGTTTATGTTTTTTAGATAATGGGTATTCATGTTTTGCTTTCATATATGTAAGTGGACTGTCCATGCTTGCAGAAGTCAGAGGATTTTGAGGACCAGTTCTGGGTCCTCTGGAAGAGCAGCAAATGCTCTTAACCACTGACCCATCTCTCCAGCCTTTCTGCCAAGAATTTTATACAACAATTGTAAACAATAAAGAATAACTTTGCATATGACATATTCCTGTCTTTATTGGATATTTTCTTTATTTACATTTCAAATGTTTTCCCATTTCCAGGTCCCTTCAGAAACCCCCTATCCCATTCCCCCTCCCCCTGCATCTATGAGGGTGTTCCCCCACCCACCTTTTATTATACAGCAACCATAACTATTTTGTAACACAAAATCTTTCCCTCTGCCTTCACTCTTCCCCCTCTGCTGCCTCAAGAACAACTGATAAGACAAGAAAGATGATCCCCTGCTGGGACTGGCCCCCTGGGACTGATCCTTCTCTCCAGCCTTTCTGCTGAGAATTTTATACCATGACTGTAAAGTAAACATTAAAGGATAACTTTGCATATGAAATATTCTTAATGAACCTTATAAAATACTGTAACTTAGTTGTAACTGAAGTTTGGAAAGTGCTCTGAGGCTATGATCATTATTTTAAATATCCAGACGAAACATTTGTTAATTATGATCACACTTGCTTAATGAACATTAACTGTTTTTTTTCTATATCATATCTTCTCTATATTATCTTCAGATCCCCAGAATGTATTTAAATCTACTGATGTAGAAAAGACTGTGTTGGTAGTTGGTTATAGCAGCTTCATGATTATAGAAATTAAGGATCAATGGACTGCTTCTGCCTTGGCTACTATGCCTCACACAATAAAATCAACATTGACGTTCTCAGCAGGCTCTTGGTTCTTATACAACTTTGGCACAGTTGGAGGACGGAGTTGGACCATAGTTTCAAAACCATGTAATTATTGGATTCAAGAAGACAGTCTTGATTTTATGTCCCTTAATCTTGTGAAGTATATTGATGTGGGAAACAAAATAAGTTTTAAATTTAAGTTTATTCCAAGATCAAAAGGTAAGCTTGTTTTTATTGAAACGAAAAACTTGTTTCTTTTCTTAAGTATAAAACACATTCTTTGATATTCAAAATGGCTTCCGTGATTGCTAGGATTCTACTACTAACAGAGGTAGATCTAATTATGGTTATATTCTAAGCTCTGTACTAAATGGTTTATAGACAGTTTTAATGTTTAGAGTCACCCTAAAATCTAGACAATAATTTTTAAAAATAAGTCAGGCAAACAGTGGCACCTGCCATCACTGTGAGTTCTAGGCCAGCCTGGTTTACCGAATGAGTTCAAGGACAGCTAGGGCTATTACACAGACAAACAATGTTTCAAAAAGCCAAAGGGAGAAAGTGAGGAAATGAAGGTAAATTCATAGTAAACAGTTTAGTCATATTTTAGCATAGATTTTTTGTTGTTGTTCTAAAAGAAAGCTTTAATTTATTTGCTACAGTGGTATTTATCTTAGGTATTTTTAAAGAATATGTTTATTTTTATTTTGTGCCTGTGAGAGTTTTCCCTGCATGTATATGCACCATGTTTCTCCAATGCTGTCCATAAGGGGGTTTCAGATCCCCTGGAACTCAATGACACATGTAAGCTACCATGTGAGTGTTGGGAATCAAACCAAGTTCTTCTACAAAAATGTCAAGTTCCCTTAACCACTGAGCAATAAATCTCTCCAGCCTCTATTTCAGGTATTTAATTCAAGCCAAAAATTTTTACACAATATATTATACTATATCTTATATTTTCACATAATTATTTTAAAACCTGTGAAGCAATGCTGGCAAGATGGCTCAGCAAGTTAAGACACTTTCCACCAAGACTGCCACCTGAGAACTATGATCAACATAGTGGAGAAAGAGAATTAAGAACCAAGTCCCACAAGTGGTCCTCTGACCTTCCCAAGAGCACCAACTCATGTGCACACCTGAATTCATATGCAGAAACAAATTCTCTCTCTCTCTCTCTCTCTCTCTCTCTCTCTCTCTCTCTCTAACATACACACACACTCACATGTGCACAGAAACACACATGAACATGCATTGGTAAGTAAACAAATGAATGTAATAAATTAAAAAATTGAAACTACAATAATAATAAAACACATGTGAGATGTGAGGGCTAATGAAAAGGCTCAGTGGATATAAGTACTTGCCATGCAACTCAGACAACACAAGCTTGGCCTCTGGATCCCACAGTTGAAAGAGAGAATTAACTCCCAAAAGTGATGCTCTGGCCTGCACATGCCCATCATGGCATTCATATATGCACGCTTGAATACACATATATCATATACCCACAACAATAATGAATTAGTAAATAATCATAAGAACTTTGAAGAATTTTAAGTATGTGAAACCAAAACAGCCAGGTCTAGAGTTTCTCTGAAGTAATGGGATGTAGTGAGCCATTAGAGATATTAGCTAGGAAAGGACCAAGTCCTGGAACAACAACAGGCAGCATGGCAATGTAGCAATTGAAAAAGAGGAAGGCATAGATTGTATATATTAAAGACATAGATTGTAGGTGAGAGCAGTGGTATAACTCACAGCATGGCTGTGTTGAGTTAGATGAATCATCTTAAGAAGCACTTATTGTTGAGGTTGCCAGACTTCTCTGCTGGTTGTAGTTACTAGGACAGAAATTGTATACCTAAGAAGGGCAGTGGTGCTGCTAGTGACCATTATGATTTAATTTAAGGTTTCAATATATATGCACAAATTGTCAGTAACACTAATGTTCAGCAGACAAGTCTTGGGGGAGAGGAATTAGGTTTAGTGTGTATCCTGTAGAAGGAAAGGCTACTTCCTTAAAACTCTGTGATCTCAAGCTCAGAGTTTGTGGGAGTTCCTCATGGATGTCAACTTGACAAATAAGAATCACCAGGGGAAAGGCCTCTGAGCATGCTCGTGACGGATTTGTGTATGCATTCATACACTGTTCTCTGCTTCTTGGCTGTGGATGACATGCCCAACTGCTTCAACCTGACTTCCCCACGAGAATAGACTGTACTTTGAACTATGAGCTAAAATAACCTCTTCTTTCTTTATATTGCTCTTGTCAGGATATTTTGCCATAGCAACAATGAGTGAAATAAGACAGGTCAAAAGAGTTTTTGTGGGCAGAGGAGTCAGGGGGGCTGTAGGCTTGACATGGTAACAATGTGCCTATGCCTTCTCTAGAACATTATAGTGGTTTTTTACCTCATACTAGTTTACTAAAGAAGGGCTAGAAGTCTAAATATGCCAATGTTACAGAAATAAGTACTGAAGCAAAGCAGAAGAGAGGGATGCAGTCAATGTGGAACACCATGAAGAGAAACAGATAGAGAGACCTAAGTGTGTTTTTAGAGGACTGACATGTTTTAGGTTTCAAAAGAGGATGAGTTGGAGCAGGAGAAATAGTCAAGTATTTTCAGTCTGGGTGTGGTCTATTTGCTCATTCGGTGCTGGGACTACATGTTGGTTCAAAGTTCTCACTGTTCCCAAAGCCAGAAGAAAAATACCAGGTCCTGTGAGATGATTGCTCCTGCTTGTGTGCACAGCTTGTATTATTCCCACTTCAGATTTAGGGCAATGATTGGGAATGGAGTTCTGACCAGCATGTGGAAAGAGTGAGAGAAAATACCTCAATTCCTCTTATTTTTAAAAGGCCAGAGATAGATTAGTTTCTGTGATGTTTCTGGCCTCCTGCTCCATAATAATAAGCTCTGGAGACTCGGTGAGAGACTCTTGAAAAGTCAGCTGCCAACCCAGACAAAGTGGCAGGTGCCCCACTGAGCACAAAGCATCCATTCTATATCCCTGAGTGCAAGTCTTCTCTCCTTCTTCCCCATTGATTGGATTTTACAGAAGGTACAGTTCTTCCCATCTGACTTCTCAAGTTCATTGACCCTTGCACATCCCTCCTCTCATTATTTCTGGAATTTATTCCCACATCCTGTTTTAAAAATGTTCGTCTTGGACATCAGTTATTGTGAACATTGCCCTGTGATATAACTGCACTAGCATCAGCTTTAGTAATGTCCCAGCCCCTGGCATCCTTTAATACATGAACTTAGTCACATAGTAGGCTGTCTGGATTATTCTGATTTTATTAACCTTTGTTTTGGTTATGTTTGTGAGGCTATATGGTTACACACATAGACCAAGGTGCATGTGTGGGGATCAGAGAACAACTTTTGGGAGTAAGGCCTCTCTGTCTAAACTATGGGTCCCCAGTATGGGACTCAGGTAATCTGTACTGTAAAGAGCAAATGTCTTTACCCTAGCCCTTTATTTTTCACTAGGGATAAGCCTTAACTTTAAAAGAAGGGTTACCCAAAGGGAGACAAGCAAGAGTCAGCCTTTGGGATGAGAGACAAAACATCTGATGTTTCTCTGAAGCTTTAAGACATCTATGTGTGGAAAATGGAGCATCATATTTTATTCCCTATTGGATTGCTACTTTGTTTATAGACACTCTTTGAATAATTAGTATGTGCATGAAAAATTAAGCAGCTGTCTGGCCCAAAGTCAAGGAGAGATCTGAAATGTAGGTAGGAGTGCTGGGCTTTTGTCTTCCTAGGTTCCTGGTGGAGCTCAGTGGAAGATGATGCTTTTTAACCAAAAAAAAAAAAAAGTTTCTAGATGCCTGTTCTGGGATGTTAAGATAGAGATGTCAAACTTCTCATCCCACCTGAGTCACTCTCCAGACATCTGCAAGTTCAAGTAAAGAGTCAATGATTTTCACAAAGCTTTTATGGCTCTACAAAGGAGCATGCACAACTGTTACTGCCCACACTACAGCAGAGGTCTTACCTACATAGTTTCAAGTGTAAAGATAGTAAGGTATGAAATCCAAACTTCACAGGGTTTTAATCTCCATGGGTAACACTTATCTATTAAGAGATAAGGGGATCTGTGGTGGGAGACCTCTGCATGGGCCACAAGACTCCATAGCCAAATAGCACTGGGAGAAAGCTAGCCTCCCAGGAGTGTGGGAAAGCCTGTCTGCTCAGAGGGACCCACTTGGAAAACCCAGGACACAGAGACTGAGGAGTGGGCTTCTGGTTTCTTTCTGTGGCTGGAGAGCAGATCCTGTGACACAGAGCTCCATACTCAAATAGTGCCAGGAGAGACTTGGTATACAAGGAATGCCAACACACTGTCAAGCACAGGCAAGAACATCACTTCTTTTCAAATTCACTGGACCAAGAGGGACCCTTGCAAAGCCATCAGGACACAGGAAACAAGGGACAGCTGGGGATTAGAACATTCTTGTTTCTGTCTGCACCCCAGAGCTGACCCTGAACCACAGCTCTCCAAATCCAAATTCCTCTCAGAGAGAACTGATCTTCAACGAGTATTGACACCTACGCTTGCAGGAAAGACAAGCCACAGTCAGAGAGAGTAAGACCAGCTAACAACAGAGATAACCAGATGGCAAAAGGCAAGGGCAAGAATATAAGGAATAGAAACCAAGGCTACTTGACATCATCAGAACCCAGCTCTCCCACCACAGCAAGCCCTGGATACCCCAACATACCAGAAAAGCAAGACTCAGACTTAAAATCACATCTCAAGAGGATGATAGAAGATTTTAAGAAGCAAATAAACAACTCCCTTAAAGAAATACAAGAGAATGCAGGTAAACAACTAGAAGCCCTTAAAGAGGAAACACAAAAGTCCCTTAAAGAATTACAAGAAAACACAATCAAACAGAGGAATGAAATGAACAAAACCATCCAAGAACTAAAAACAGAAATAGAAACAATGAAGAAATCACAAAGGGAGACAACCCTGGAGTTAGAAAACCTAGGAAAGAAACCAGGAGTCATAGATGCAAGCATCACCAACAGAATACAAGAGACAGAGAATCTCAGGTGCAGAAGATACCATAAAAACATTGACACAACAGTCAAAGAAAACGCAAAATGCAAAAAGGCCCTAACCCAAAATATTCAGTATATCCAGGATACTATGAGAAGACAGAACCTGAGGATAATACGTATAGAAGAGAGTGAAGATTCCCAACTTAAAGAACCAGTAAATATCTTCAACAAAATTATAGAAGAAAACTTCCCTAACCTAAAGAAAGAGATGAACATAAATATACAAGAAGCCTACAGAACGCCAAATAGACTGGACCAGAAAAGAAATTCCTCCCGTCACATTGTAGTCAAAACACTAATTACACAAAATAAGGGAAGAATATTAAAAGCAGTAAGGGGAAAAGGGCAAGTAACATATAAAGGCAGACCTATCAGAATTACACCAAACTTCTCACCAGAGACTATGAAAGGTAGGAGATCCTGTGCAGATCTTGTACAGACACTAAGAGAACACAAATGCCAGCCCAGGCTGCTATACCCAGAAAAACTCTCAATAATCATCGATGGTGAAACCAAAATATTCTATGACAAAATCAAATTTGCACAGTATGTTTCCACAAACCTAGCCCTACAAAGAATAATAGATGGAAAACGCCAAGTCAAGGAAGAAAACTGCACCCTAGAAAAAGCAAGAAAGTAATCTTTCAACAAACTCAAAACAAGATAGTCACACAAACATAAAAACAACACCAAAAATAATAGGAAGAAACAATCACTCTTCCTTAATATCTCATAACATCAATGGACTCAATTCCCCAATAAAAAGACATAGACTGACAGACTGGACCCATAAACATGACCCAGAATTTTGCTGCATCCAGAAAATGCACCTCCATGTTAAAGACAAACACTACCTCAGAGTAAAGGGTTAGAAAACAATTATCCAGGCAAATGGTCCCAAGAAACAGGCTGGAGTAGCCATTCTAATATCAGATAATATCGACTTTCAACCAAAAGTCATCAAAAAAGATAAGAAAGGACACTTCATCCTCATCAAAGGAAAAATCTACCGAGAAGAACTCTCAATTCTGAACATCTATGCCCCTAATGCAAGGGCTCCCACTTTCATAAAAAAAACTCTACTAAAGCTCAAAGCACACATTGCACCTCACACAATAATAGTGGTAGACTTTAACACCCCACTCTCATCAATGGACAGATCTTGGAAACACAAACTAAACAGAGAAATAGTGAAACTAACATGTTATTAAGATTTGACAGATATCTATAGAACATTTCATCCAAAATCAAAAGAATACACATTCTTCTCAGCACCTCATGTTACCTTCTCCTAAATTGACCATATAATTGGTCACAAAACAAACCTAAGCATATATAAGAAGATTGAAATAATCCCCTGCCTCCTATCAGATCACTGCATATTAAAGCTGGTCTTCAATGGCAACAACAACAGAAAGCCCACATACACATGGAAGCTGAACAACACTCTACTCAATGATAACTTGGTCAAGGAAGAAAGAAAGAAATTAAAGACTTCCTAGACTTTAATGAAAATAAAAGGACAACATACCCACACCTATGAGACACAATGAAAGCAATGTTAAGAGGAAAACTCATAGCTCTGAATGCCTCCAAAAAGAAACTGGCGAGAGCATATACTAGCAGCTTAACAGCACACCTGAATGCTGTTTCGTTTTAGCACACTAGAACGAAAAGAAGCTAATAAACCCAAGAGGAGTAGAAGGTAGGAAATAATCAAATTAAGGGCAAAAGTCAACCAAGTAGAAACTAAAAGAACTATAAAGAGAATCAACAAAACCAGGAGCTAGTTCTTTGAGAAAATCAACAAGAGTGATAAACCCTTAGACAGACTAACCAGAAGGCACAGAGACAGTATCCAAATTGACAAAATTAGAAATGAAAACGGAGATATAACAAAGATTCTGGGGAAATTAAAAAAAATCATCAGATCCTACTACAAAAGCCTATACTCAACAAAATTGGAAAATGTGGACGAAATGGACAAGTTTCTAGACAGATACCAAATACCAAAGTTACGTCAGGATCAGATAAACCATTTAAACAGTCTCATAACCCCTAAAGAAATAGAAGTCATTAAAAGTCTCCCAACCAAAAAAAGCACAGGACCAGATGGGTTTAGTACAGAATTCCATCAGCTCTCCAAAGAAGTCCTAATACCAACATTCTCCAATCTATTCCACAAAATCGAACCAAAAGGAACACTACCCAATTCATTCTATGAGGCCACAGTTACACTGATACCAAAATCCCACAAAGACCCAACAATAAAAGAAAACTTCAGACCAATATCCCTTATGAATATCGATGCAAAAATACTCAATAAAATTCTCACAAACTGAATCCAAGAACACATCAAAATGATCATTCACCATGATCAAGTAGGCTTCATCTCAGGGATGCAGGGATGTTTCAATACCCAGAAATCCATCAAAGTTATCCACTACATAAACAAACTCAAAGAGAAAAACCACAAGGACATTTCATTAGATGCTGAAAAAGCATTTGACGAAATTCAACATCCTTTCATGATAAAAGTCTTGAAAAGATCAGGAATTCAAGGAGCAAACCTAAACATAGTAAAAACAATATACATCAAACCAGTGGCCAACATCAAACTAAATGAAGAGAAACATGAAGCAATACCACTAAAATCAGGGACTAGGCATGGCTGTCCAATCTCCCCCTATATATTCAACATAGTACTTGAAGTTCTAGCTAGAGCAATTAGACAACAAAAGGAGGACAAAGGGATACAAATTGGAAAAGAAGAAATCAAAATATCACTATTTGCAGATGATATGGTATACTTAAGTGACCCAAAAAGCTACACCAGAGATCTGCTACAGTTGATGAACACCTCCAGCAAAGTGGCCAGATACAAAATGAACTTAAGCAAATCAGTAGTTTTTTTATACTTGAAGGAAAACCGGTCTGAGAAAGAAATTAGGGAAATGACACTCTTCACAATTATCACAAACAATATAAAGTATATTGGTGTGACTTTAACCAAACAAGTGAAAGATCTGTATGACAAGAACTTCAAGTCTCTGAAGAAAGAAATCGAAAAAGACCTCAGAAGATGGAAAGATCTCCCATGCTCATGGATTGGCAGGATTAATATAGTAAAAATGGCCATCCTGTCAAAAGCAATCTACAGATTCAATGCAATCCCCATCAAAATTCCAATTCAATTCTTCATAAACTTTGAAAAAGCAATTATCAAATTCATATGGAATAACAAAAAACCCAGGATAGCAAAAACTATTCTCAACAATAAAAGGACTTCTGGGGGAATCAGCCTCCCTGACCTCAAGCTGTACTACAGAGCAGTAATGATAAAAACTGCATGGTATTGGTACAGTGACAGGCAGGTAGATCACTGGAATAGAATTGAGGACCCAGAAATGAACCTACACACTTATGGTCACTTATCTTTGACAAAGGAGCTAAAACCATCCAGTGGAAAAAAGATAACATTTTCAAGAAATGGTGCTGGTTCAACTGGTGGTCTACATGTAGAATTGATCCATTTCCATCTCCCTGTACAAAGTTCAAGTCCAAGTGGAACAAGAACCTCCACAGAAAACCAGATACACTGAATCTAATAGAAGGTAACATGGGCAAAACTCTTGAACACATGGGCACAGGGGAAAATTCCTGAACAGAACACCAATGGCTTATGCACTAAAATCAAGAGTCGACAAATGGGACCTCATGAAATTACAAAGCTTCTGTAAGGCAAAGGACACTGTAAATAAGACAAAACGGCAACCTACAGATTGGGAAAAGATCTTTACCAATCCTACATCTGATAGAGGGCTAATATTCAATGTATACGAAGAACTCAAGAAGTTAGACTCCAGAGAGCCAAATAACCCTATCAAAAAATGGGGAACAGAGCTAAACAGAGAATTCTCAACTGAGGAATCTCGAGTGGCTGAGAAGTACCTAGAGAAATGTTCAACATCCTTAGTCAACAGGGAAATGCAAGCCAAATCAATCCTGAGATTCCACCTCATAACAGTCAGAGTGGCTAAGATCAAAAACTCAGGTGACAGCAGATGTTGGCAAGGATATGGAGAAAGAGGAACACTCCTCCATTGCTGGTGGGAATGCAAGCAGATACAACCTCTCTGGAAATCAGTTTGGCAAACCTTCAGAAAAAGGAACATAATAATACCTGAGGACCCAGCTATTCCACTCCTGGGCATATACCCAGAAGATGCTCCAACATGTAATAAAGACTCATGCTCCACTATGTTCATAGCAGCTATATTTATAATAGCCAGAAGCTGGAAACAACCCAGATGTACCTCCACAGTGGAATGGATACAGAAAATGTGGTACATTTACACAATGGAATACTACTCAGCTATTCAAAACAATAACTTCATGAATTTCGCAGGCAAATAGATGGAACTTGAAAATATCATCCTGAGCAAGGTAACTCAGTAACAAAAGAATGAACAAGGTATGTACTCACTGATAAGTAGTTATTAGCCCAAAAGTTCTGAATACCCAAGAGTCACTTCACAGCAACTATAGGGCTGAGTGTGAGGTCCCTGATGATGGAGTTGGAGAAGGGTTTGAAGGAGCTGAGTGAGTTTGTAGCACCATGAAGAGAACAACAGTGTCAACTGGCCTGACCTCCTGATGCTCCTGGGGACTGGATCACCAACCAAAGAATACACATGGAGGGATCCATGGTGTTGACCACATATGTGACGGAGGAGGGTCTTGTTAGCCATTTGCAGGAGGAGAGGCCCTTGGGCCTGAGGCTGTTAGATGCCCTAATATAGGAGAATGCTAAGGAGCAAAGATGAGAGTTGTTGGGTGGGTGGGTGGGGGAGTACCCCCACAGAGGCAGGGGGAGGGAATAGGGAGGTTCCAAAGTGGAGATTTGAAAAGGGGGAAACATTTGAAATGTAAATAAAATATCAAAAATAAAAAAATAAATAAAAACAGGAAAAAAAAAGAGATAAGCGGCCAAGAGTTTCTTTGTCTTCTGTGACCTGCCTGTCACTAACTGCCTCGGATATGCCTTTATGTTCGTATAAGTCTAATAAACAATGCCAGGAAATGCCAGTTTGAAGAAAAGGCTGTCTTCCTCCAGCAAGTAATAATCCAGTTGAAATAATTTCCTAAGCAATGTCTCTGCAGAAAACAAAGCAGAAAATGTTCTTACTGAGAAAAATTATACATCCTTCACCTAGGACTATTTTAAGAGGGGAACATTTTTGAGCAAGCTCAGTTCAAGGCCAAGGTCGTGCATTGTTGTAAGTAGACGTAGCAGCTAGAAATGCCACAGGGCAGAAAACATAGTGCTACAATGAGCAAAGTTTACCCTAGATCACTTAAAAAGAGTGAGTCAGGAGTCTGGTCTGTTTTTTTCCTGCTTCCTTAAATTTCTCTGGAGGAGGTTATCACAATCCAGTAAATCTTTGAAAGGAGCACTAGACTTACATGGCTCTTGCAGAGAACCACGTTCATTTCCCATCACACATAAAACTTTGCAAGATACTCATAGTCATTTATAAGGCATCAGCTTCCTCAGCTCCATAGTTGTACCTACAAGTACCTACCTAGTAGGAAATATATGCAGTAGTACCCAAGCAACCTTGCTATCCATCTGAGAACCTGGGTGAGCAGGGAGGAATGGAAGAGAAAAAATATTTTCTGAGGAAAATGTCTCTGAAGGTAAATTTTTCTAAGAACTGTTAACATTACCAATAATTATTTTGCTGTTTTTACAATTGTCATTATGTAATGTTAATTGTTATTGACTGATTCCATAGCTATGTCAACATATCCTGTCCCTCCAGTCAGTGTGGTGGTTGGAAACCCAGCGTTGGTGGAAGTTAATACACAAAGTTCTTTTGACAACACTCATAGTTATCATCTAAGTATTCATGTAGCTGGCAAATTTTTTCAAAAAGTAAGCATTTTTATCATTATTATTACAAAACAGTTTATTAGGTATAGAAACTGTTGACTTAGAACTATGAAAGAGAAACTTGATCCTTTTATCCAGGAAAGTAAGCACATTTAAAATGTGTGGTATTTTATAAGGCAATGTGGAAGTTATGATAAAAGGTAGAAATATGGGATCTGGTCAGAAATAGTGCATACCTTTAATTCTAGCACTCTGGGGGGGAGGAGCAGACAAATACATGAGAGCCTGAGGCTAGCCTCGTCTACCTACTGAGATCCAGGTCACACAGGGCTATGTAGTAAGAGAATCTTAAAAGAATATTAAATAAAACACTTTTATGTTTTTACAGTTTTAAACCTCTTTTCTAAGTTAACTTTTTATGTTCTCTAAATTGTTAATCATAATTTCTCTCTATTTCCTGCCTTGTTTCTCTTCCCTATCCTCTGCCCCTTATCGTTCCATATTTTACCTTAATATTTTGAACTTCAAACTTCAGTATACATTGTTTTTGGCCATTTTATTTTATATGATTACTGATAGTATAGTATTTGGTCTTAATTAATATATTTTATTATGCTTCTTTATCTGATTTAGTTTGATGATGGTACTAATCTGTCAGTTTGTTTCTTTTTCCCCAAGTAATGCTAAGGTTCTAATGGTCAGCTTTCACTACCAACTTGATATAATCTACAATCACCTGAGAAAGGCATCTCAATGAACTCTGTCTAGACTAAGTTGACCTGTGAGCATGCCTAAGAAAAATGCTTTTAGTTAGGTTAGCAGAGGGGATGATACCCACCCTGGATAGAGCAGCAGCATTTCATGGGCTGGACAATGGACTGAATAAAAATGTATGATGTGAGCACTAAGCTAGGGGTGTTCATTCATTGCTCTCTCCTCTTTTTAAAGAGGTACTTTCAGGGTTTTTATGCTTTTTTCTTCACGTACATATACACATGTGTGTGTGCCTGATGTGCTCAAAGGCCAGAAGAGGATGTTGGATAGATACCCTGTAACTAGGGTTACAGGTGGCTTGGAGCTACCATGTGGATTCTGGGAACAGAATCAAGGTCCTGTACAAGAGCAGTTAGCTCCCCTAACCATGGAGCCACTATTTAGTCCTTGCTGTCTACTCTTGCTTGTGCATGTCATGTGACTATCTGCATTCAGGATCCTGCCACATTGACTTCCTTGTGATGACAGACTAGAACTGTTAACTGAGAGCCAAGTAAGCACTTTCCCTTTTAAGATGCTTTTGCAAAAAGTTTTGTTTGTTTGTATGTTTGTTTTTGTCACCTTAAGAACATGAACTAAAGCAGAGGTTTAAAGCTATTCACCAAGAATTATCCCAAATTAACCAAATTCAAAGATACCATAATAGTTAAAGGCCCAGACAAAGACTTCAAAGGAAATGTTAAAAAGTGACCAGTAATCTGAAGGAGTACTCAAGCAAGCATATGAATAAAATAAAAAAGTCAGTTCTGGTGCTCAAAAAGATACTTGGCATCATGGATAAGAAATTTAGAGAGAAAAAAAATGAGATTTTCAAAAAATAAAAAAACTACTAGAAATATTGGAGATGAATATTTTAAATAGATCAAATAAAAACCACAGTAGAAAGCATTGCCAGTATCCTTGACCAACCAGAAGAAAGAACATATAAGACTGAAGATCAGGTCCAGTCTGGAAAATAATACATTCACACAGCAATAAAGGAAAAAAATCTAACCTTTTAGACCCATAATTTTCAAGGACTCTGCAACTTGACAACTTGATCATGAAACCAAGTTCAAGTATCCAAAGGATAGGAAAAGGAACTGAGCTGCAATCAAATTGCATAGAAAATTTGTTTAAAGAAGTTCCAGAAGAAAATTTCTCCCTAAGAGAGGATGTTAGGAACATCCAAATTTAATAGAGATAGGACTTGAAAAAAAGTGTCTAGGTCACAATACATATGAAATACTTATATTAGAAAACAAAGAAGCAATACTTAGCACTTCAAGACAAACACTATGGCTTACTTGATGAAGTGCTTTTCAGGCATGAATGAAGCCCAGGATTATATCCCAGCACCACATATACCAGGTATGTTAATGCACACTTATAGTTGTAGTACTTGGAAAGTCAAGGAAGGAGAAAAGAACCAACTCATGCAAGTTGTCTTCTGAGCTACAGAACACACACACACACACACACACACACACACACACACACACACACACATACACACTCACTCTCTGTCACACATACATACAAGTGTAAGAAAGTGTAAGAAAAAAAAACAAATAAAAGATAAGACTACTTGTGTCCAGAATTTTGAATACCTGATTTGATGTTTTGTGTCTCTCTACTTGTCATTTATTCTTTTCCTTTGGCTAGCTTGCTATATGCTCAATAAACTCATCCATTCATAACCAAAAATGCAACTATCATAAGTCATTCTCTGGATCTTTAAAAACAATGTAGTTTGGATGTTTCCAGGGTTCTAAACTTCATTTTTGGATATTTCCAGGGTTCCACTACACTAGCAGTGATTCTTTGGGAGGGATCAAGTTCATGCTTCGCTATTACACTGTTGCCAACCATAAAGAGCAGCTGCAGTTACCTCAGGGCTATGCATCATACTCCCAGAAGGCAAATACCACCTGAAGACTGGATTAGTGGAGTTCACAAGGACAGTCATGGTTTTAATATGATCAAAACTCTGCCGGTAAGAACGCTAGCTATAGTGCCTTCAAAGAACAAGTGATGTACATGTCCTGGGTGCATCTACAGCCACTCAGTGTTAGCATTCCTGGTCTGTTGGCTCTAGCATTTCCATATTTTTCAAACCCTGGGTCATTTTGAGAACATGATGGTGACAATTCATTTCAAAACTGTGAAAATTTTCTGAAATAATCATTTTTCTCACTAACTTTTCTCATCACCAGTAATGAATTATTAATAGGATGATGGTATGACTGTGGGCATCTGCAATACATGCAGCTATTTCGGCTTACAATGATTAGTCACATGCTAATGTATCTGAATGATTCTATGTCTCTTTGGGTTTGGGTGTTTTGTTTTATTTTTTTCTCAGAAAAAGTCTCAAAATGTTGAACTCGAAGGTTCAGTTCTCCTGTGAACAGTCCCATTTCAATATAATAAGGTTTGCTTTCATTTTCATAGTATCTGTGAGTCTTTTATGTTTGTGTTTGTGTGTATGGGAATGGCCAATATATACATGTGGAAGTTAGTGTGTATGCAGCTATGTGTGTGTGCAGGTTTGTTTGGCCATGCAGGCTTATGTATAGGCCAGCAGTTAACAACACAATGTCTTCCTCAATTTTGTCTCTGCCTTATTTCTGAGGCAAGGTCTCTCATTGAGCTTAGATGTTACCATTTTCCTTAGATTGGACAGCAACTCCCAGGATTGGCCTCTTTTGCCCCCAGCATTGGTCTTATGGGTTAGTGATACCACAGTTGGTTTGTGCTTGGGTTCCAAGATCCAAATGTAGGCAGGTGCTCACACTTGAGAGGCAGACACTACCAATTGAGCTATCTGCCCAGCAATTTATTTAGTTGTAATGTTTTTTGTTTTTTTTTATGTGGGGAGGAAGCCAGTGCTCTACATCTAATGGTTCTTTGTCAGCCAAGGGAACCAGATTAACTCAGTGGGATTTGGTGCAGAAATAAAGATCTGTCAAGCTGGTGTCATTGACTAACCCATCCACAAAGCACATCATTAATCCACTATGGTCAAGTTGGGGGCATTCTGGTGAAGGGTTCTGAATATCTTCCTCTTCATCCTTCCCAAAATCTGGAATACTTATTATATTGAGCTATTACCAGTTTTAACATCTTCCTCATGTTAAGTTTTAAGAAAAAATAAATTTAAGAAACCATTTTAAAATTATGCACAGTTGCAGCCTGGAAAACTTAAGGTGGTGCTTTATAGTGTCAACTTAGAAGCTTTATTTGGTGTATTTAATGCAACTGGTAATTGCACATTCCACTTGGCCTGTGTAAGTGAACAATACAGATTGTTACTTTGTTGGCTCTATGAAATTCTGCATTCTAGTCAGTATATACTCTACCTTCATGACTTAAATATCAGCTGAATTCTTTTCCTTCCCCCCACCCCCAGCCATTATGCTTTAATTCTGAGGATAATATGAAGGTAGAATATAATAACTTTAAAAATTGCAAAAATTTATATAGCAAATGGCTTTCTTAAGTTGATGGCCAAATGTTAAAGTGTTATTTTCGTATCATTTATAATATTGTCACAATCCACTTAATGAAGTTTAATTATATTTCAGTGAAAATTATCTTCCAGAGTAGGTTAAATGGTGGTAAATAACTTTACTACAATTAGTATGTATGGTGCAGAATTTCATGCAAACGAAGTGTGCCAACAGTGCAATAAGTTAAATATATTGAAACAAAAGATGAATGCACAAAATTGCTGCTGCTTAGATCACTGCAGCTTCTTTTACTGATTTAAAAACAAAAAGGAAAAAAAAAAAGTTCTGCCTGACTAAAAAACTAAAAATTAGCTGATGTACTACATTTGGGTCTGTGACAGAAAATAAATAATCAAAACTTGATACTGTGTTCTAACTGCATTCCTGAGACTCTTCTCTAAAAATGCTTAGACACACCCTGCATTAACTTTATGAAAGCTATTTTAAGTACAAAAAATCATTTTCACCTCCTTACAAAATCCAAATTGCATCATCACAGAGTCTGGTCTTGGAAGTTACAGAAACCGAGTGGGAGAGGAAGTCAAGTGGTGAAATATATTATAGTACCTGCAGGTAAAAGTGAAGTATTTGCACATAACGGTTGTCTGGGAAAACAAAACATATATGAGGTGATGAAGAATAACGCATAGCCCTCTTCCTTTGCTTAATCTCTTGCAGATAAACTACAGACCTCCATCTCATATGGGAATTTCTATTCCACTCACAGATAATTTTTATCATGCAGACCCTAGCAAACCCATACCAAGAAATCAATTTCACAAGTCAAAGGTAAATAATTTGTCTATAAGTGAACTACTGCAGTGTTTGATTCATATTGTAAAAAAATCACTGTCCTCATGTAGAAAGATTAGCTGATAAGGGTGCTTGCCATCAAGTTTGAATCTCAGAATGACTCTAGGAATCAGTACAAGGAAAGAATTGACTCCAGCTAGATTAATTTGGACTCTCTCCATATACCATAACAAACTCACCACACTTACACACACACACACACACACACACACACACACACACACACAGAGGCACCTGCACCATACACATGCAGTCATGTGCACACACACAAACCCTCCATATATACTTAATACATGCAAACATACAAACTTACAATTTTTAAAGAGAAACCCTTTATTTATACTGTAGATGGACACAGTTATAGGATTCAGTGAGATACTTCAGCTATTTTTCATATTTCTCAAGGACTTCTGTTGCCCCCTTTTCAGCCACTGTTTTGGCACCTTCAGCTGCTCTCAGACACTACTTTCCAGGCAAGAAACCTCAATGGACTCTCTCCTTGACTTCTCAGCTCCCAAAGAAATCTCAAAGGAGATTCATAGATGAAGAGCACAGTGCTTTCAAAGGAAAGAACTTATAACTAACTGTCTCATGTCTTCAGCAATTCCTTGTGCTAGCATAGGCACTTTTAAACTCCTGCTATATCATGCCTAGAAAATAGGCTGGCTCCTTGGAACTGGATTGCCACCTCTCTGGAGGATAGAAGAGCATGATGGAACAGAGGGAAATATTAGAGATAAGAGAAAAAGTTGGTGGTGAACCTCTGGTGTCTGATGTGCAAACAGACAGACATACACTACATCAAACTGGCATTTCTTTTGCTGAGAACTACGAGATGTCTTCCCGTTGCTTTCAAAGTGAAGTGTGGCTTTAACATCATACCTGATTCTTGTCAGTGAGAGGCAGAAAGACAAAGCCTGAGGAGTTTCCCCTTAGGGACCTCCAGTAACTAAAGTTGGAATCTTGGACTATGCCACAAAAGAGCATTCCAGGATGAGGGCGACCCAAGAAAAGCTCAGTTTGGACAGTAAAGACAAGCAAGCCCTGGTACCTGCCTTACACTTAAGCATTGTTAAGCACTGTTGTTCAGAGACAGGTACCTTAAGTGTCATATGATTTCTGAAATGCATGAAATTACATTGCTAAAAGATGCAATTTACAACCATATCAAAGATGAAGTAAAATTTAGCCTTAAATGAAGTATTAAAAAGAGGCTTTTTTTTTTTTGGATTGGATACTTTCATTATTTACATTTCAAATGTTTCCACTTTCAAAGTCTCACCTACAAAAACCCCCTATCCCATTCCCCCTCTCCATGCCTCTATGAGAGTGTTCCCCCATCCATCCACTCCTGTCCTCCTTAGTTGGCATTCTCCTACACTGGGGCATCTAACACCCTCAGCCCAAGGACCTCTCCTCCCATTGATGTCCAACAAGGCCATCCTTTGCCACATATGTGGTCAGCACCATAGGTCCCTCCATGTGTATTCTTTGGTTGGTGGTCCAGTCCCCAGGAGCTCCAGGGGGTCTGGCCTGTTGACACTGTTGCTCCCTCCATGGGCCTGCAAACCCCCTGAGCTTCTTCAGTCCCTTTTCCAACTTCTCCATTGGGAACCCCTGAGCTCAGACCAATGGCTGGCTGTGAAATTCTGCCTCTGTATTTGTCAGGCTCTGGCAGAGCCTCTCAGGAGAGCCATATCAGGCTTCTATCAGCAAGCACTTTCCGGCATCCTCAATAATGTCTGGTTTTGTTGCTCTATATGGGATGGATCCCCACGTGGGGCAGTCTCTGGATGGCCTTTCCTTCAGCCTCTGCTCCACATTTTTTCTCCATATTTCCTCCTTTGAGTATTTTGTTCTAAAAATCACTGAAGCATCCACAGTTTGGTCTTCTTTCTTCTTAGGCTTCATATGGTCTGTGAATTGAATCTTGGGTATTCCAAACTTTTGGGCTAATATCCACTTATCAGTGAGTACATACCATGTTTGTACTTTTGTGACTGAGTTACCTCACTCAGGATATTTTCAAGTATCATCCATTTGCCTGCAAATTTCATGAAGTTGTTTTTAATAGCTGATTAGTATTCCATTGTGTAAATGTACCACATTTTCTGTATTCATTCCTCTGTTGAGGGACATCTGGGTGGTTTCCAGCTTCTGGCTTTTATAAATATGGATGCCATGAACATAGTGGAGTATGTGTCCTTATTACATGTTGGAGCATATTCTGGGTATATGCACAGGAGTGATTATAGTGGGTCCTCAGGTAGTACTACGTCCAATTTTCTGAGGATCTGACAAACTGATCTCCAGAGTGGTTGTACCAACTTGGAATCCCACTAGCAATGGGGGAGTGTTCCTCTTTTCACATCCTCACCAGCATTTGCTGTCACATGAGGTTTTGATCTTAGCCATTCTGACTGGTGTGAGGTGGAATCTCAGGGTTGTTTTGATTTGCATTTCCCTGATGACTAAGGATGTTGAACATTTCTTTAAGTGCTTCTCAGCCATTTGAGTTTCCTCACTTGAGAATTCTCCGTTTACCTCTCTTCCCCATTTTTTGATAGGGTTATTTAGTTCTTTGGAGTCTAACTTCTTGAGTTCTTTGTATATATTGGAATATTAGCCCTCTATCATATGTAGAATTTGTAAAGATCTTTTCCCAATCTGCTGTATGCTGTTTTGTCCTATTGACAGTGTCCTTTGGCTTACAGAAACTTTGCAATTTTATGAGGTCCCATTCGTTGATTCTTGATCTTAGAGCATAAGCCATTGGTGTTCTGTTCAAGAACTTTTCCCTGTGCCCATGTGTTCGAGATTTTCCCCCACTTTCTCTTATAATAGTTTCAGTGTATCTGGTTTTATGTGGAGGTCCTTGACCCACTTGGACTTGAGCTTTGTACAAGGAAATAAGCATGGATCGATTTGCATTCTTCTACATGCTCACCACCAGTTGAAATAGCACCATTTGTTGAAAATGCTGTCTTTTTCCCACTGGATGGTTTTAGCTTATCAAAGATCAAGTGACTGTAGGTGTGTGGGTTTATTTCTGGGTCTTCAATTCTATTCTATTTATCTACCTGCCTGTCACTGTACCAGTACCATGCAGGCTTTACCACTACTGCTCTGTAGTACAGCTTAAGGTCAGGGATGCTGATTTCCCCAGAAGTTCTTTTATTGTTGATAATAGTCTTTGCTATCCTGGTTTTTTTGTCATTCCAAATGAATTTGAGGAATGCTCTTTCTAAGTCTATGAAGAATTGAGTTGGAATTTTTATGGGGATTACAACAAATCTGTAGATTGCTTTTGGCAAGATGGCCATTTTTACTATATTAATCCTGCCAAACCATGAGCATGGGAAATCTTCCCATCTTCTGAGATCTTCTTAGATTTAATTTCTTCAGAGTCTTGAAGTTCTTGTCATACAGATCTTTCACGTGTTTTGTTAGGGTCACACGAAGATATTTTACATTGTTAGTGACTATTCTGAAGTGTGTTATTCCCCTAATTTCTTTCTCAGCCTGTTTATCCTTCGAGTATAGGAAGGCTACTGATGTGTTTGAATTAATTTTAAATCAGGCAACTTTGCTAAAGTTGTTTGTCAGTTGTAGAAGTTCGCTGGTGGAGTTTTGCAGGTCACTTAAGTATACTATCATATCATCTGCAAATAGTGACATTTTGACTTCTTCCTTTCCAATTTGTTTCCCTTTGTCCTCCTTTTGTTGATTGCTCTAGCTAGAACTTCAAGTAATATATTGAATAGATAGGGAGAGAGAGCACAGCCTTGTCCCTGATTTTAGTGGGATTGTTTCAAGTTTATCTCCATTTAGTTTGAAGTTGGCAACTGGTTTGCTGTATATAGCTTTTACTATGTTTAGGTATGGGCATTGAATTCCTGATCTTTACAAGACTTTTAACAAGAAGGAATGTTGAATTTTGTCAAATGCTTTTTCAGTATCTAATGAAATGATCATGTGGTTTTTTCTTTGAGTTTGTTTATGTAGTAGATTACATTGATGGATTTCTGTATATTGAACCACCCCTGCATCCCTGGGATGAAGCCTACTTGATCGTGGTGAATGATCATTTTGACGTGTTTTGGAATTGGTTTCAAGAATTTTATTAAGTATTTTTGCATCCTTATTCATAAGGGAAACTGGTCTGAAATTCTTTCTTTCTTGGGTCTTTTTGACAGTTTGGTAGTATTCCTTCTGTTTCTATTTTGTGGGATAGTTTGAAGAGTACTGGTATTAGGTCTTTGAAGGTCACATAGACTAAACCCATCTTGGCCTGGACTTTTTTTGGTTGGGAGACTTTTAATGACTGCTTCTATTTCTTTAGGAGCTATGGGATTGTTTAAGTGGTTTATCTGATCCTGATTTAACTTTCGTATTTGGTATCTGTCTAGAAAATTGTCCATTTCATCCAGATTTTCCAATATTGTTGCTTATAGGCTTTTGTAGTAGGATCTGATGATTTTTTAAATTTCCTCAGAATCCGTTGTTACATCTCCCTTTTCATTTCTAATTTTGTTAATTTGGATACTGTCTCTGTGCCCTCTGATTAGTCTGGCTAAGGGTTCATCTATCTTGTTGATATTCTCAAAGGACCAGCTCCTGGTTTTGTTGATTCTTTGTATAGTTCTTTTTGTATCTACTTGGTTGATTTCAGCCCTGAGTTTGATTATTTCTTGCAATCTACTCCTCTTGGGTGTATTTGCTTTTTTTTTTTTTTATTCTAGAGATTTCAGGTGTGCTGCTAGTGTATGTTCTCTCCAGTTTCTTTTTGGAGGCACTCAGAACTATGAATTTTCTTCTTAGCACTGCCTTCATTGTGTCCCATAAGTGTGGGTATGTTGTACCTTCACTTTCATTAATATCTTTATTTCTTCCTTGACCAAGTTATCATTGAGTAGAGTGCTGTTCAGCTTCCACGTGAATGTGGGCTTTCTGTTGTTTTTGTTGCCATTGAAGACCAGCCTTAATCCATAGTGATCTGACAGAAGGCATGAGATTATTTCAATCTTCTTATATCTGCTGGGGTCTGTTTTGAGACCGATCAGTTTTGGAGAAGTTACCATAAGTTGTTGAGAAGTTATATCCTTTTGGTTTAGGATGAAATGTTCTATAGATATCTGTTAAATCCATTTGTTACATAGCTTTTGTTAGTTTCACAGTGTCTCTGTTTAGTTTGTGTTTCAAAGATCTGACCATTGATGATAGTGGGGTATTGAAGTCTCCCACTATTATTGTGTGAGGTGCAATGTGTGCTTTGAGTTTTAGTAAAGTTTCTTTTATGAATGTGGATGCCCTTGCTTTTGGAACTTAGGTGTTCAGAATTCAGAGTTATTCTTGGAATATTTTTCCTTTGATGAGTATAAAGTCCCCTTCCTTTTTGATAACCTTTGGTTGAAAGTTAATTTTATTCCATATTAAAATGGAAATTCCAGCTCATTTCTTGGGACCATTTGTTTGGAAAATTGTTTTCAATCCCTTTACTCTGAGGTAGTGTGTGCCTTTGACACTGATATGCTTGCTGTGTGCAGCAAAATGCTGGGTTCTGTTTATGTATCCAGTCTGTTTGACTATGTCTTTTTATTGAGGAATTGAGTCCATTGATGTAAGAGATAATAAGGAATAGTGATTGTTGCTTCCTGTTATTTCTGATGTTAATTTTATGTTTGTGTGGCTATCTTTTTTTGGGTTTGTGGAAAGAATATTACTTTCTTGCTTTTTGTAGGGTGTATTTTCCCTCCTTGTGTTGGTGTTTCCCATCTATTATCATTTGTAGGGCTGGATTCGTAGAAAGATATTGTATAAATTTGGTTTTCTCGTGGAATATCTTGGTTTCTCCATCTATGGTAATTGAGAGTTTTGCTGTGTATAGTATCCTGAGCTGGTATTTGTCTTCTCTTAGGGTCTGTATGACATTTGTCCAGGATCTGCTAGCTTTCATAGTTTCTGGTGAGAAGTCTGGTGTCATTCTGATAGGTCTGCCTTTATATGTTACTTGACCTCTTTTCCTTAGTGCTTTTAATATTCTTGTTTTGTACATTTGGTGTTTAGACTATTATGTGATGGGAGAAATTTCTTTTCTGGCCCCACCTATTTGGAGTTCTCTGGGCTTCTTGAATGTTTATGTTCATCTCTTTCTTTAGATTAGGGAAGTTTTCTTCTATAATTTTGTTGAATATATTTACTGGCCCTTTAAGTTGGGAATCTTCACTCTCTACTATACCTATTATTCTTAGCTTTGGTCTTCTCAATATGTCCTGGATTTCCTGGATGTTTTGTGTTAGGAGCTTTTTACATTTTCTTTGACCGTTGTGTCAATGTTTTCTATGTTTTCTGCACCTGAGATTCTAACTTCTTTATCTTGTATTCTATTGATGATGCTTGCATCTATGACTCCGGATCTCTTTCCTAGGTTTTATATCTACAGTATTGTCTCTCTTTGTGATTTTTTAATTGTTTCTATTTCCATTTTTAGATCCTGGATAGTTTTTTTCAATTCCTACACATGTTTGGTTATGTTTTCCTGTAATTCTTTAAGGGATTTTTGTGTTTCCTCTTTAAGGGCTTCTACCTGTTTACCTGTGTTCTCTTGTATTTCTTTAAGGGAGTTATTTATGTCCTTCTTAAAATCTTCTATCATCATCATGAGATGTGATTCTAAATCAGCGTTTTGCATTTCTGGTGTGTTGAGTTATCCAGTGCTTGCTGTGGTGGAGGAACTGGGCTCTGATGATGCCAAGTAGCCTTGATTTCTGTTGCTTATGTTCTTGCCCAGGCCTATTGCCATACAGTTATCTCTGGTGTTAGCTTCTCTAGCTATCTCTGACTGTGGCTTGCCCTTCCTGTAAGCCTCTGTGTCAGTACTCCTGGGAGTCCAGTTCTCTCCAGGAGGAATTTGGGTATGGAGAGCTGTGGTACAGGGTCAGCTCTTAAGTACAGACAGAATCCAGAAGGATCCTCTCCCCAGCTGTTCCTTGGTTCCTGTGTCCTGATGGCTGTGGGAGGGTCCCTCTTGGGACATGAATCTGAACAGGGGTGGCCTGACCCCCTGGTGCTCCCAGAGACTGGACCACCAACCAAAGAATACACATAGAGGGACCCATGGTTCTGGCCACATATGCAGAGGAGGGTCTTGTTAGCCATCAGGGGAAAGGGTGTTATATCCACCAGTATAGGAGAATGCCAAGGAGGGAAGATGAGAGTGGATTGGTGGGTGGGTGGGAGAATACCCCCACAGTGGTAGAGGGAGGGGGAGGGAATGGGAAGGTTCCAAAGGGGAGATCTGGAAAGGGGGAAACATCTGAAAAAAGAAAAAGAAAATATCATACTCAGTAAGGTAACATAATCAAGAATAAAACAAAAACAAACAAACAACAACAACAAAAACCCCATGGCATTTACTCATTATTAAGTGGATATTAGTCCAAAAGCTCGTAATACCCAAGATACAATTCACAGAACACATGAAGGTCAAGATGGAAGACCAAAGTGGGTACTTTGTTCCTTCTTAGAAAGGGGAACAAAATACTCATAGGAGGAAATACAGAGATAAATTGTGGAGTAGAGTCTGAAGGAAAGGCCATTCAGAGACTGTCCCACCTGGGGATCCATCCCATATACATACACCATTCCAGACAGTATGTTCGATTCCAAGAAGTGCTTGCTGACAGGAGCCTGATATAGCTGTCTTCTGAGAGATTTTGCCAGATGTGGATGCTTGCAGCCAACCATTGAACTGAGCTTGGGGTCCCAGATGGAGCAGTTGGAGAACAGAGTGAAGGAGCTGAGGAGGTTCGCATCTCCATGGGGTTGGGGAGAGCAATGATGTCAGCCAGCCAGACCCCCAGGATCTCCTAGGGTCTGGACTACCCACCAAAGAGTACACATGGAGGGACACATGGCTCCTGCTGTGAATGTGGCAGAGGATGGCCTTGTTGGACATTAGTGGGAGGAGAGGCCCTTGGGCCTGAGGGTGTTAGATGCCCCAGTATAGGGGAATGCCAAGGAGGGAAGACAAGAGTGGGTGGGTGGGTGGGGGAGCACCCTCATAGAGGCAAGGGTGAGGGGATGGGATAGGGGGTTTCCGGAGGGGCGATCTGGATAGGGGAAAACATTTGAAATGTAAATAAAGTAAATATCCAATAAAGGCAAAAAAAAGTTTAAAAAAAAAGGTTTTGAATGCAGGGTTTGTGGCATTTGACAATTGTACATTTCAGCACTTCTAGTGTTATTAGGCACAGATCACAATTCTCTATGGGTTTGCACACTAGTCAGAGAAACTCACTGTGAAAGGAAAAGTCACAACAAGGAAGTTGTGTGTTTTTGTGCATGTTTATGAATAAAATGTCCACGTATAACCTCAAAGACTCATGCAGAAATATCGTTGCTTTACAGCCTTTACCATCTCATCTCCTGGGCAAGCACTCTATGCAGACCTATACCCCCAATGCCTCTTATTTTATCATTAATGAATTTTCTTCTTTTAACTTCTTGAAACTTTATTATTCAGAGAACAAATATTTCCTAAGTACTTATTTTGGAAAAACTACAAATTATAAAAACAAGTCAACCTTTCTTGCTTTTGTCTACAGGAAACTGGCAAATACAAACAGTGTGCTAATGTTGCCAGTCGGGAAATGTGCAACTGTTCAGAACATCAAAAGTTTTCACATGCTGTTGCTTTCTCAGACTGCAAAGAAAAGGTAAGGCAACTTGTAATTACCTCATGATGACAGGTTTCCTATTCCTGTGAACAGAAATGTGCCCTTTAGTTAGACATGAAAACTAAAACTTGGGGGCTGAAGGGATGGCTGAGTGGACAAGAATACTTGCTGCTTTTGCTGAAGATTCAGGTTCAACTCCCAGAACTCACCCTGCTCACAACCTTCTTTAACTCCCATTCTTGAGATCTGATGCCTTCTTTTGGCTTCCACTGGCAGTGTATGGACTCAGCTTAGAGATAAAATTCCTTATACATAAAAAGAAATCTTTTAGAAAAACACAATAAAATTTCACATGTAGAAATAACATCTATTATGACTTATAACTAAATATGACACCACTAAAAAGATCTGATTTTTGTACATGGAAGAGTTAGTTATCAAAACTTATCTCTGATGTAAAACAAAAATACCTGCTCTGAACTCATTTCATACAACACATATAAAGATACATGTGCATCAACACACACACACACACACATACACACACAATTAACAAAAGTAATAGTAATAATAATAAAATAATTTTACTTAGTCTAATTCTTTTTTGTTTATTGGATATTATCTCCTTTCAGGGTTTTCCCTCCCCCTGCTTCTATGAAGGTACTCCCCTCAACCTACCCACTCCCACATCACCACCCCAGCATTCCCTTACACTGAGGAATCCAGTATTCACAGGACCAAGGGACTCTCCTTCCATTGATATCAGACAATGCCATACACTGCTACATATGTGGCTTGAACATGAGTCCCTCCATGTGTACTCTTTGGTTGCTGGTTTAGTCCGTGGGAGCTCTGGGGGGGGGTCTGGTTGGTTGATATTGTTTTTCTCCCTATGGGGTTGCAAATCCCTTCAGCTCCTTCAGTCTTTCTCTATCTCCTCCATTGGGGTCCTCATGCTCAGTCCAATGGTTGGCCATGAGCATCCACCTCTGCATTTGTCAGGCTCTGGCAGAGCCTCTCAGGAGACAGCTATATCAGTCTCCTGTCAGCAAGCTCCTCTTGGTATGTACAATAGTGTCTGGGTTTGGTGTCTGTATATGGGATCGATACCCAGGTGGGGCAGTCTCTGGATGGCCTTTCCATCAGTCTCTGCTCCACACTTTGTCCCTGTATTTCCTTCTGACAGGAGCCATTCTGGGTTAAAATCTTGGAGATGAGTGGGTGGCCCCATCAACCAACTGGGGGCCTCTCCTAACCTCTGCATATGGTCTCTACAGCTTCTCTCTCTCATTTGCTTGGCATTCAGCTAATCTCATCCCTGTTGGGACCTGAGAGCCTCTTGCTTTCCTGGCATCTTGGACTTGCTGGTGGCTACCTCCAGTTCCCCATCCTCCATTGCTACACACTTCTGTTCAAATTCCTGACTCTCCTTATATCATCACTGTCTCTTCCCATACCTGATCCCTACCTCCCTTTTTCTCCCTCCCTCTCCTCTCTTCCTCCCAAGTCCCTCCCACCATCTATCTACTGTGAATATTTTGTTTCCCCTTCTAAGAAGGACTGAAGCATCCACATTGGTCCTTCTTCTTGAGCTTCATATGGTCTCTGAATTGTATCTTGGGTATTCTGAGCTTTTGGGCAAATATCCACTTTTCATTGAGAGCATACCATGTGTATTCTTTTGTGACTGGACTACCTCACTCAGGGTATTTTCTAGTTCCATCCATTTTCCTAAGAAATTCACGAAGTCATTGTTTTTAATAGCTCAGTATACTCCATTGTGTAAATGTACCACATTTTCTGTATCCATTCCTCTGTTGAAGGACATCTGGGTTCGTTTCAGCTTCTGGCTAATATAAATAAGGCTGCTATGAACACAGTGGACCATGTGTCCTTATTACATGTTGGAGCATCTTTTGGGTATATGCCCATGAGTGGTATAACTGGGTCCTCAGGAAGAACTCTGTCCAATTTTCTGAGGAACTGCCTGACTGATTTGCAGAGTGATTGTACCAGTTTGCAATACCACCAACAATGGAGGAATATTCTTCTTTCTCTACATCCTTGTCAGCATCTGCTGTCACCTGAGTTTTTGATTTTAGCCATTCTGACTGGTGTGAGGTGGAATCTCAGGGTTGGTTTGCTTTGCATTTCCCTGATGGGTAAGGATGTCGAACATTTCTTTAGGTGCTTCTCAGCCATTCGAGTTTCTTCAGTTGAGAATTCTTTGTTTAGCTCTGTACACCATTTTTAAATAGAGATATTTGGATCTCTGGAGTCTAGCTTCTTGAGTTCTTAGTATATATTGGATATTAGATCTCCTTTGGATGTAAGATTGGTAAAGATCTTTTCCCAATTTGTTGGTTGACTTATTGTTCTATTGACTGTGTCCTTTGCCTTATAGATGCTTTGCAATTTTGTGAGGTCCCATTTGTCAATTCTTGATCTTAGAGCATACCCATTGGTGTTCCATTCAGGAAAATTTCCCATGTGCCCATGAGTTCAAGAGTTTCTCCACTTTCTCTTATATTAGTTTCAGTGTATCTGGTTTTATATGGAGGTCTTTGATCCACTTGGAGCTTTGTACAAGAAAATAAGAATGAATCTATTTGCATTCTTCTACATGCTGACCAACACTTGAAATAGCACCATTTGTTGAAGATGCTGTCTTTTTTCTACTGCATGGTTTTAGCTCCTTTGTCAAAGACCAAATGACCATAACTGTCTGGGTTCATTTCTGGGTCTTCAGTTGTAGTCTATTGATCAACCTGACTGTCTCTATACCAATACCATGCAGTTTTTATCACTATTGTTTGTAATTCAACTTGAGATCAGGAATGGTGATTCCCTCAGAAGTTCTTTTATTGTTGAGAATAGTTTTTGCTATCCTGAATTTTTTGTTATTCCAAATGAATTTGCAAATTGCTCTTTCTAACTCTATGAATCATTGAGTTGTAATTTTGATGGGGATTGCACTGAATCTGTAGATTTCTTTTGGCAAAATGGACATTTTTACTATATTAATTCTGTTAATCCATGAGCATGTGATATATTTCATTTTCTCAGATCTTGATTTTTTTTTTTTTTTGCAGAGACTTTAAATTCTTGTCATACAGATCTTTCACTTTCTTGGTTGGAGTCTCACCAAGTTATTTTATATTATGTGTGACTATTGTGAAATGTGTCTTTTCTTTAATTTCTTCCTCAGCCTGTGTATCCTTTGAGTATAGGAAGGTTGCTGATTTGAGTTCTTTTTATATCCAGCCACTTTGTTGAAGTTGTTTATCAGGTTTAGGAGTTCTCTGGCTGAGTTTTGGGATCACTTAAATATACTATCATATCATCTGCAAATAGTGACATTTTGACTTCTTCCTTTCCAATTTGTATCTCTTTGACTTCCTTTTGTTGTCTAATTACTCTGGCTAGGACTTTGAGTATTATATTCAACAGGTAGCAAGAGAGTGGGCAGCCTTGTCTAGTCCTTGATTTCAGTGGGATTGCTTCCAGTTTCTCTTCATTTAGTTTGATGTTGGCTACTGGTTTGCTCTATATTGCTTTTGCTGTGTTTAGGTATTGGCCTTGAATTCCTGATTTTTCCAAGACGTTTACCATGAAAGGGTGTTAAATTTTGTCATGTTTTCTCTGCATGTAATAAGATGATCATGTGTGGCTTTTTTATTTGAGTTTGTTTATACAGTGGAAGACCTTGATGTATTTCCATACATTGAACCATCCTCACATCCCTGGGATGGAGCCTACTTAATCATGGTGAATGATCATTTTGATGTGTTCTTGGATTCGGTTTTTGAGAATTTAATTGAGTAATTTTTGCATCAATATTCATAAGGAAAATTGGTCTGAAGTACTCTTTCTTTGTTGGGTCTTTTTGTGGTTTAGATATAGTTGTAATTGTGGCTTCATAGAATGTATTGGGTAGTGTTCCTTCTGTTTCTATTTTATGAAATAGTTTGAGAAGTATTGGTATTAAGTCTTCTTTGAAGGTCTGATACAATTCTGTACAAAAACCACCTGGTCCTCAGGATTTTTGGGGTGTCGGAGACTTTTAATGAATGCTTCTATTTCCTTAGAGTTATGGGAGTGGTTTAGATGGTTTATCTGATCCTGATTTTACTTTGGGACCTGGTATCCATCTAGAAAAGCTTCCATTTAATCTAGATTTTCCCTCCTTGTGTTGGAGTTTTCCAGCTACTATCCTTTGTAGGGATGGATTTGTGGAAAGATATTGTGTAAATTTGGTTTTGTCATAGAATTTTTTGGTTTTGCCATCTATGGTAATTGAGTTTTGCGGACTATAGTAGCGTGTACTGAAATTTGTGTTCTGTTAGGGTCTGTAAGGCCTCTGCCCAGGATCTTCTGGATTTTATAGGTTCTGTTGAAAAGTCTGGTGTAATTCAGATAGGTCTGCCTGTGTATGTTAATTGACCTTTTCCCTTTACTGCTTTTAATATGTTTGTGCATTTGATTTTTTGATTATTATGTGACAGGAGGAATTTCTTTTCTGTTCCAGTCAATTTGGTGTTCTGTAGGCTTCTTGTATGATCATGGGCATCTATTTCTTTAGGTTAGGGAAGTTTTATTCTATAATTTTGTTGAAGATATTCCTTGGCTCTGTAAGTTGGGAATCTTTGCTCTCTTCTATACCTATTATCCTTAGGTTTGGCCTTCTCATTGTGTCCTGGATTTCCTGGATGTTTTGTGTTAGAAGCCTTTTGCATTTTCTTTGACTGTTGTGTCAATGTTTTCTATGTTATCTTTTGCACCTGAGATACTCTCTTCTATTGCTTGAATTCTGTTGGTGATGCTTGCATATTTGACTCCTGATATCTTTCCTAGGTTTTCTATCTCCAGGGTTGTCTCTTTTTGTGATTTGTTTATTGTTTCTATTTCCATATTTAGATCCTAGAAGGTTCAATTCCTTCACCTGTTTGGTTGTGTTTTCCTGTAATTCTCTAAGGGATTTTTGTGTTTTCTCTTTAAGGGCTTTGACTTGTTCACCTGTTTTCTCCTGTATTTCTTTAAGGGAATCATATTCTTGCTTTTTTGGTGTGTTGGGTTATCCAGGGCTTGCTGTGGTGGGAGAACTGGGTTCCGATGAAGCCAAGTAGCCTTGGTTTCTGTTGCTTAGGTTCATGCACTTGACTCTCACCATCTGGTTATCTCTGATGTTATTTGGTCTTGCTGTCTCTGACTGTAGCTTGTCCCTCCTGTGTGCATCTGAGCCTGTGCTCTTAGGTATGTCAGTACTTCTGGGAGATCAGCTCTCTCTGGGCAGGATTTGCATATGGAGAGCTATGTCACAGGGTTTGCTCAGGGGCACTGATGGCACCCAGAAGGATCTTGTCCCTAGCTGTTTCACAGCTCCTGTGCCCTGTGTGCTCTTGGTGGGTCCCTCTTTGCCCATTTATTGGAGCAAAAATGGTGGTCTCACCTCTGAACTTGCGGTTGACCAGCACTCTCATGTGATTTAGCTGTGCCACTTCTGGATATATATCCTAAGGACTTAGTCAGTATACCACAGAGATGTATGCTCATACATGTGTATAACTGCAGTACTCACAATCACTTAGAAATGAAATTATCTTTAATGTCTATGGATATACAATATTTGTCTGTTAGTAATTTCAGCACTAAACAAAACAATACATGAAATCATGATATTTTCAGGAAAAGTACCATTTGATGATACTGCAGATCACTGTGTTAAGGGAAATAAGTCAGGCTTAGAAGAGGAGTACTTTGTTTTTCCTCATATGAAGACTCTACACTTAAATTTATTTTGGGGGAATAGAAAGTATAAAAGCAACCACACAAGAGGAGGAAAGGTAACTCAGTCACAAAAGAATGAACATGGTATGTACTCACTGATAAGTGGTTATTAGCCCAAAAGCTCAGTATATGCAAGTGTCACTTCACAGCAACCATTGGGCTGAGCGTGAGGTCCTAGATGGAGGAGTTGGAGAAAGGACTGAAAGAGCTGAGGGAGTTGGCAGCCCCATGGAGGGAGCAACAGTGGCAACTGGGCTGACACCTTGATACTTCTGGAGACTGAATCACCAACCAAAGAATACACGTGGAGGGACTCATGGTGCTGGCCACATATGCGGCAGAAGAGGTTCTTGTTAGCCATCAGAGGGAGTAGAAGCCCTTGGGCCTGCGGGTGTTAGATGCCCCAGTATAGGAGAATGCCAAGGAGGGAAGATGAGAGTGGGTGGTTGGGTAGGTGGGGGAATACCCTCATAGAGGAAGGGGAGGGGGGAGGAGATAGGGGAGTTCCAAAGGGGAGATCTGGAAAGGGGAAAACATTTGAAATGTAAATAAAGTATGTGTATATGTATGTGTGTGTGTGTGTGTGTGTGTATATATATATATATACATATATATACATATACATATATATACATATACATATATATATATAAAAGAACATGCTACACAGTGTTTCTTAGTACTAGAAAAACATGCTAGATGCCCTAGTTTTGGAGGAGGATAAGGTCTGAAAGCAAGGGCAAAATCCAAGTTGAACAAAATGAACAACACTGTGAGGGTAGGCGAAAGCTGTACTCATATGGACAGCCTCGCCTGGTAAAGGACACTCTTAACTAGCTAGTCTTGTAGTTGGTGTCATGGTTTACCCTAAAGACCTTTTACTGGCTTTTCTTGTTCTGGTGAGAACAGACCAAGGCTTCAGCAATAAGGACCACAAAGAATCTATGAATTATTAGAAATCTTAAGTCTTATTAGAAAAGCTTCACTTACATTCATGTTTTAAATGAATTTTACTCAAGTTTTCCTTGTAAAAAAATGTTAAATTGTGGTAGATAAGAGAATTTATGTGACATTAAAGCAGAAGGGAGTTCTGTCTGGGGAGGAGAAGGGGATTTCAGACAAGAGGGTACAAAACAAAAAAATCCAATGTACAATGACAGTTATGGAAGATAATTCCATGATAATTATGCATAATATAGATAAGATTATGTGTGTGTAAGAAAACTACATAATGACATATCACTTTGTATACTAATTTCGGTGTCTTTAAAAGTTATGAATCTCGTTACTATGTATGCTGCCTTAGAATGTTCATGGATTTAGTTGTGATAGACCATTTCCATGTCTGAAAGGCAGAGATCCTAAGAAGCATTCCATTTAAAATAGCCAAGGTTCTGCAAACATTTCATCCATTTCCTGGCCAGAAATTATGGTATTGAATTTTCCATTCTTATATGCATTCATGAAATTTGTATTTTAGGTTCATCGTTTCAAATTTCCAGTCACACAATACCCAGTTGTTTTGGAAATTTTCAATGAAAGAGATAAAGTCTCCGCAGAACCTCCATATTTAGTTACCATGACTGAAGTGAATATGAGGACTAACTGGCAACTAAGTATGGCTTTCTCTCTCCTTTGCTTGTCTGATAAGCCATTCTCTTATTAGTGTTTTTCTAAAACAAGTGAGTTGCAAAGCCTGTTCACATGAGAAACAGCCAAGAAAATTTGGAAAAGCAGTTGAGTCATTGGTATGATCACATTCACCACTGTCACATCCTTTTATGTTCTCATCACATCTGGTACCCTGAATTCAATTGACTAAGGCCATTTTCTTACATGAACTCAGGACTGGAGATATTGCTCAGTATTAAAGGAGTTTACTGTTTTTGTAGAAGACTCAAGTCAAGCAACTCACATAATGTCTGTAACTCCAGCTGCAAGGTGCCCTATGCCTATTCCTATACCCACATACAAACATAATTAAAAATAAATATTTAGCAAATAATTTGCTGGAAACATATGAATATGAAAGTCATATTGTAGATTAGTAGCAATGCTGATTGAGTTTGTGCTGTGTACCAGTTGTGCATATCTTTATTGATCACTATCACAGCAGCTACCAAAATGTTCTAAGTGTTTCCAGGTAATCTGAAGGATATGTTTCTAATTATGTAAGTAAAGAAGAAAGGGAAAAAAGAAAGAGAATGGGGATTTTGTGATAAACGAGCTAAAAATAAACAGGTACATTTTACAACACAAAATATTTAAGTTCAGTTTTACCCCAAAGATATAAATTTTACTTGCATGCTTATGTGTGAATGTTTTCAGGTAATTAATATATTGATAAATAGACAGATACATACATACATAGACACACACACACACACACACACACACAGAGGGAGAGAACATTTGGGACAGGAACTCAGTGGTAGAATGCTTACCTAGAATGCTCAGGGCCCTAGGTTCAATTCCCAGTTTTGCCCAACAAAAAAACCTAGGAAGATGGCAGAGAGGTCTGGTAAGGTGGGTAGATGAACTGAATCAAAATTTGATTAGCCACCACTATATCACTCACTAAGTTTGCAGACATGTGGTGGTTCAGTGAGTCTTTCTCTGCCAAATTTAATGCTTTCTTGAAGTAAGTGAAAACTCTAGTAAAGAAAATAAAGCTCCCATTTTCCATAATTAATATTCTCAGTTTCTGTAGTTCCCTGGTTTCTCTTACCAGGTTTGGAGAATTGACTTTTAAATATGGAAGCATTTTTAAAGCCAAGTATTAAACTAGTGAGTTAGCAGTGGTGACAGTATTCCCAAGGGAAAACAGTTAAGAAGACAGAGCTTGAAGTATTTTCTTTAACTCCTTTTCAAAGTACATTACTGTAGTTTACAATGCCTACACCAGCTTACTTATTTAGAAAAAAAATTAGGAGGGGAGAGCTATTTACTTCTCTTGCAGAACCATGTAGTGATTCTATTGTGCAAGTTTACATCCATTTTAGACAAATCATTTACCCACCACTATGAAAAGTGCAAAGTATGTTCATGTCAGGAATGGTTTCTTATATGTCAGAGACTAGAAAAAAGAACTCAGTCTGAAGCAAAGAGAGTAGAAGCCCTCTGCTTATTGAGGAGCACATTTGAGCAATGTGGGCAGTTAAGGTAATTCCATCTGAAGAGAAATGAGTATGTATTTTGGCTGTAGAGTTCTTGTCTACTATGAACAAGGCACTGGGCTTCAATTCCCCACTACCAGTATCTCTTTACTTTTGATGAAATGGATGTTTTATCTGTATGTCTGGGCATCACTTGCACACCTGGTACTCTCAGAAGCCAGAGAAGGCCAAGATGCAGATGGTTGTGAGTTGCCACATGGGTATCGGGAATCAAACCCTGGTCCTGTACAAGAACAGCCAGTGCTCTTAACCACTCAACCATATCACCAGCCCTAAGTACCAGACATTATTTGAAAGTAAAAATGAACAATTCTCCCTTGAGCCCCTACCTATACTTGGATCTGTCTTATTTTCTGCAACTCTTTGAGATGCCCATACCCATGCTCTGAGTATATTTTACTGTCTTCTGGGTGTCTCTTTTCGTCTTTTAGCTGTTCTTCTTTAGCCTATGTTAAAATACCTTAGGAAAACACAACTCTAAAGATACTTACAACTCAAACAAAACTAAGAGCATGAGTTCCTTAGTCATGTCACACAATAAAATATTTTGTTGTACCTTACTACATGTAACAACTTTTAGGCTAAAATATGAAAATATAAGTGTGCTTAAAATGATTCTGTATATTTCAGAACACAATGAGCCAGAAAACGTTAAGAAAATGAAGAATTACTTAGAGCCACTTCTTAAGACTCCAGTGTATAATCCTTTAGGTCTCAACCTAACCATAAAGGTAAGTTGACAGCATTATCATTTTTACCATGTAGAGTTCAAAGTAAAGCATGTATGCTAAAGTAAGATTGAAAGATTACAACCTGATGAATGGTACAAATAACACCTTTAAAGTATATAGAAAAACTTTATTTTTAAATTTTTTCCTTGGTTTCTTATTTCTAAATGAATCAGAATATTGAGTGGGACATTAATTTACTATTTTGTAAGAGACAGTTCAGAACAAATGGCTAAAAGGAAGCATAAAATTTGTTTCCACTAGCTAGGGATCTCAGGGATACATAAAGCCCAGGTAAGTGTGGAAAACAGGGGAAACGCAGAGATATATTAAAACCACAGAAATTTAGTGGTGATTCAAAATGTTCTTGAAAGCCAAGTAGTTTTATGCTTTCATTTCATTCTCATAGATGTGTTCTCATAGAAGTGGCTCTCCTGGGTACTTTTGTTGAGATGAACACACACATTGAGGATGACCATCTGTGTTTGTTCCACAGGGTTCTGAACTGTTTCACTTCAAGGTGTCTGTGGTTCCTGGAGTCAGCTTTTGTGACTTAAGTGAAGAATTTCAGGTATAGTAAATGAATGATGTACAAAAATGAGATGAGTGGGAAAATGACACAACTCTTGTCAATCTAACTTATGGATAAAGATAACAGGGTCAGTGTTTGTGTGCTGGATAAAGCTTGGACAGGGTGTGGCAGAGATCAGAGTGTGGGTGGTAGGGGATGCTAAATGTCCACAGAGTTATGGGTAGAATTTTATTGTTGTGGATAGTTGTGGGGATCAAACAATGTCCAGTGTTTTACATAACCACTTTTGCTTTTACTTTTAGATTTATGTCGATGAAGTACCATTGCCTTTTCCAGGACATGCACTAATAGCTGTTGCAACATCTGTAGTGCTAGGGATATTGATTTTTATAGCATTTGTGTTCCAACTGCGTAACATCCACCCACTGAGAGCATTGAAGAGATTTCTTAGGGGAAATCCTGCACTCACCTCAACTACAACTGTCAGCTAATAATGGATATCTGTATAATTAACAAATGATAATTGACTATCTTTGAATCCTAGTTCCATTAAACATGTTCATATAATATACTTATATTTTTAAAATGTGCATTTGGTACAATGCTATACAATTATTATACTGTTATCTTTCTAGTTCCTGATGGTCAGCAGTTCCACATTGCATTTTCTTATTTTTAAAATACATAAAAGATTGTTTTAGCACTTACATGGAATGGGTTTTTTTTTTTTTTTGGATTATTTTCCAAACTATAAAATGATAACCAATTCTGTGTGGAATGGGTTTTCTGCAATATATAGCTCTTATGCTCTAGAGACCATTTTTTAAGGCCAGGTTCTACATGGAATTGTGGTACAGTGAGGGCATCATTACACAATGGGAGTCAGATATGGAGAGGCTCATCAGTGGAAGAGGAAATAGGGCAATATTATACATATATATATATATTCAATATATGTATATTGAATATATATACATATGAACATATGTTCCTTTCCCCAAGCTCCTTCTCATTTTTTGTTGTGGGTCTCTGCATCTATGTCTGAAATAATTCCTTGTAGCCTATCAGACCACCAAGAATTAAAGCTGGAATTCAACAACAGAAAGCCTACAAACTCATGAAAACTGAACAACTCTCTACTAAATGATCTCTGGATCAAGGAAGAAATAAAGAAAGGAATTAAAGATGTTCTCAAAATCAGTGAAAACAAAGGCACAATATCCAAGAATTTATAGGACACAATGAAAGCAGTGCTAAGAGGAAAGTTCATAGCACTAGTGCATTCATAAAGAACTTGGAAAGGTTTCATAGTAATGATTTAAAATTAAACCTGAGAACTCTAGAAAAAAAAGAAGCAAGCACAACCTAAGAGGAGTAGTTGGCAAAAAATAAGCAGACTTGGAGCTGAAATGAATCAGTTACAAGGAACAGTACAAGGAATCAACAAAACCAAGAGTTAGTTCTTTGAAAAAACCAAGAAGATAGAAAAAGTCTTAGCCAAATTAAATAAAAGACAAAGAGACATTACCCAAATTAACAAAAGCAGAAATGAAAATGGAGACAAAAAAACAGAAACTGAAGAATTTAAAATAAAACAAAACATTAGGTATTATTTCAAAAGCCTGTACTCCTATATTGTAAAATCTAAATAAAATGGATAATTATCTAAATAGATACCATGTACCAAAGTTAAATCATGATCACCTAAATTATCTAAGTAGTCTGATAACCCCTAAGAAAAATAAAGCAGTCATTAAAAGTCTCCCAACCCCCTCCCCAAAAGCACAGATTTTTAGCACAAAATTCTACCAGACTTTTAAAGAAGAGCTAATGCCAATACTCCTCAATCTATTTCATAAAATATAAACAGAAGGACATTGCCAAACTCATTCCATGAGGCCACAGTCATCCTGATACCTAAACCACACAAATATTCCACAAAGAAAGAGAAGTTCATACTGATTTCCCTTATGAACACTGATGCAAAAATATGCAACAAAATACTCTCAAAGTGAATCCAAGAACACATCAAAGACACCATCCAATAAGATCAATGAAACTTCATGCCAGGGATGCAAGAGTGCTTTAGTATATGAAAACGCATCAATACAATCTACCATATAAACAAACTGAAAGAAAAATGTCACAAGATCTTCTCATTAGATGTTGAAAAGCCTTTGACAAACTGTATACTATTTCAATGTAAAAGTCTTGGAGAGATCAGCAATACAAGGCCTATACCTAAACACAATAAAGGCAATATACAACAAGTTAACAGCCAACATCAAATTAAATGACAAAACTTTAAGAAATTCCACTAAAATCAAGGACAAGACCAGGCTTATCACTCTAGCCCTATCTCATCAGTGTAGTACTTGAAATCCTAGTGAGAGGAATATGACAACTAAAGAAGGTCAAAGGAATACATGTTCAAAAAGAAGTCTAAGTGTTGCTATTCATAAATGATTGATAATATATGTAAATAGCCCACACAATCTCTACCAGAGAACCCCTATAGCTGATAAATACTTTCAGCATGGATACAAAATTAACTCAAAGAAATCAGTAGCCCTCCTTTACATAAGTGATGTATGGTCTGAGAAAGAAGTTAGTAAGACAATACCCATCACAATAGCCACAAATGATATAAAATATCTTGCTGTAATCCTTAACCAAGCAAGTGAAAGATTTGTATGACAAGAACTTCAAGTCTCTGAAGAAAGAAACTGAAGGTATCAGAAGACAGAAAGATTTCACATGCTCACAGATCAGTAGAATTAACATAGTGAAAATGGCTATCTTACCAACAGCAATCTACAGATTCAATTCAATTCCCATCAAAATTCCAATTCAATTCTTTACAGACCATGAACAAACAAATCTCAACTTCATATAGAAAAATGAACAACCCAGGATAGCTAAAACAATACTGAACAATAAAAGAACTTCTGCAGGTACACTATCCCTGACTTTGAACTGTACTATAAACTAAGAGTAATAAAAACTGCATGGTATCAGTAATAGTGTCAGAGTTTGGTGCCCACCCATGGGATGGATCCCAGTGTTGTGCTTGCAGACAGGAGATTAGCATGGCTGTCCTCTGAGAGGCTCTACCAGCAGCTGACTACCACAGATGCAGATAGTTACAACCAACCATTGGACTGAGGTCAGGGATTCCTATGGAAGAGTTAGGGGAAGGATTGAAGGAGCTGAAAGGGATGGCAACCACCTAGGAAGACCAACACTATCAACTGACCCTGACTCCTGGGAGCTCCCAGAGATTAAGCCACCAAAGAGCATACATGAGGTGGTCCGTGGCCCCTGGCACATATGTAGCAGAGGACAGTCTTGTGTGGCCTCAGTGGGAGAAGATGTGTTTAATCCTATAGAGACTTGATGCCCCAGGGAAGGGGCATGCAGGGTGTGTGTGTGTGTGAGTATGTGTGTGTGTGTGTGTGTGTGCACACGCGCACGCGCATGCACAAGTATGTGGGTGGGTGAGGGGGGATGTGGAATGGAGGGGGAACACCCACTTGGAGGCAAAAGCAGAGGGGACTGGGTGGAGAATTCTTGGAGGGTGATCAGGAAGGGGAACAACATTTGGAATGTAAATAAAAAATTAAACAATAAAAAGCTTCATGGTATTGGTATATAAACAGACAAGATGATCAACAGAATTGAATCAAAGACCTAGAAATAAAGTCGCATACTTATAGATACTTGATTTTTGAAAATGAAGACCAAACCATACAATGGAAAAGGGAGAACATCTCCAACAATTGGTGCTGGTCTAACCAGATGTCTTCATGTAGAAGAATGCAAATACACCCATATTTATCACCCTGCAGAAAACTCAAGTCCACGTGGATCAAATGCCTCAATATAAAACAGGATACACTAAACCCTTTAACTCATTAGTACAGGAGACACCTTCTTGAATAGAACACCAGTGGCTCAGATATTAAGATGAGCCATTAATAAATAGGACCTCATAAAACTGAAAAGCTCTAAGTCAAAGAATACTGTCAATAAGACAAACCAACAGCCTACAGATTGGAAAAGGATCTTCACCAACACCACATCTGACATTCTATATCTCTAACCTCTTCGAGTCCATCAATCCTTCTCCCAAATGTTCCACAAGACTTCCCATGCTCCTTCTAACATTTCCTTGTGGTTCTCTGCATCTTTGTTCCTTGGGTGCTGGGTGGAGCCTCTCAGAGGACAGTTATGCTAGGATCCTGTCTGTAAGCATAACAGAGCATCATTAATAGTGTCAGAGATTGGTTTTTGCCCATTGGATGAGTCTCAATTTGGGCCAGTCATTGGCCATTCCCTCCATCTTTGTCCCTGCACATCTTGTAGGCAGGACTTATTTTGAGTTGATGGTTTTATGGGTTGGTTCCTTTCCACATTCCTCCACTGGAGTCCTGCCTGAATACAGGAGGTGGCTATTTCGGCCTCTATATCCCCCACTGCTAGGAGTCTCAGCTAGAATCACCTGTATAGACTCCTTGGGGCCATGCAGTCCCAGGTCTCTGGCATCTTCTATATGTTAACTGCACAAATGTATCTTTATCTTCCTACTTCTCCATCCTCAACTCTTTTCCAACAACTTTTCTTCCTTCTACAGGTCTTTTTTTGGCCAATTTGTCTGAAATGGTTTCTTTTTTGTTATGAGTTAAGACAACAGTACTCAATCCTTCCCACCTTCATTACCTCTGACTTAATCAATTTTTTCTAAATAAAAATTTTAAAAAAGGAAGATTGTCCATAGTAGTGAGATGTACATTGAATAGCTTTGCTTTCCTTACAGTCTCCTAGCTGAATCTAAAGAATTCCAAAGTTTTCATTCTGTTACATGAGGAACAGAACTCATATGACTATATATTCATGTTCTTTCCTTTTTTATTGGATACTTTATTTACATTTCAAATGTTATCCCCTTTCCCTCCCCCCCTCGGAAACCCCCTATCCCATCCTACGTCCCCCTGCTTCTATGAGGGTGTTCCCCTACCACCCCACCTTCGAATTCCCCTACACTAGGGTATCAAGCTTTCACAGGACCAAGTGCCTCTCCTCCCATTGATGCCCAACAAGGACATCCTCTGCTACATATGTGGCCAGGGCCATGAGTCCCTCCATGTGTACTATTTGGTTGGTGGTTTAGTCCCTGGGAGCTCTGGGGGGTCTGGTTGGTTGCTATTGTTGTTCTTCCTATGGTGTTACAAGCCCCTTCAGCTCCTTCAGTCCTTTCTCTAACTCCTCCATTGGGACTCTGTGCTCAGTCCAAAGGTTGGCTGTATACATGCCTCTGTATTTGTCAGGCTCTGGCAGAGCCTCTCAGGTAACAGCTATATCAGGCTCCTGTCAGCAAGCATTTCTTGGCATCCACAATAGTTTCTGGGTTTGGTGACTGTATATGGGTGGGTCAGTATCTAGATGGCCTTTCCTTCAGTTTCTTCCACACTTTGTCTCCATATTTCCTCCCATAAGTATTTTGTTCCCCCTTCTAAGAACCGAAACATTCACATTTGCTCTTCCTTCTTCTCGAGTTTCATGTGGCCTGTGAATTGTATCTTGGGTATTCTGAGCTTTTGGGGTAAATATTCACTTATCAGTGAATGCATACCATGTGTGTTCTTTTGTGATTGGGTCACCTCACTCATGCTCTTTCCTAAGAGAAATCTTCTGAATTCTGTTTAAGCCAATAAATAACAACCATCAGTTTGCTAGGTTTTCTTCAACTTAAATAGGCCACTTACATTTTCCAGTTTTCTATTCTAGACTCAAATCTAAGGAGCCATTCTATTTTGTACAGAATAAAATTTTACTCATTCCTTGCAAAACACTTATATAAGTGTTTTATATAAGTAATATTTTATTCTTGAAAATGATACATATTAAGCTGCTCAGCAATCTACTAAACAGTAATGTATTCTAAATACTTTAGAATTTTATGAATTATTTTAAGTTTTGAAAATCTGAAATAAAAGGATGGAGCAATCATCTTTCTATAATTAAGAAATATTCTATGAATTTTAAAGTTAATATAATGATATATAATTTAGCATTGTCACTCTCAAGATGCTGGCTTTCACTCATAAAGTCTGACTCAAGTTTTTTCTGCATGTTCACTGTTATAGCCCTAACATCCCCAACACTATAAATTCAATGAGTAAATAGATATTGACTATGTACCTCTCATGGCCAGGTACTGAATTAGGTTTAGAAAGGCAACAAAGAATTCCCTATTTTCATGTATATATAGGAGAGATATTAAATAAAAGTTTTGCAAATAAATATCTGTATTGGTACTTTTCTGTTGTGGTGACAAAATGTCATGACAAAAGCAACACAACTTATGGAAGAGTTTATTTTGCTGTCCAGTTCCAAAGTGATAGAATTCATAATGGCAGGGAAGGTATGTTATTGGTATGCCAGCATGAACAAGAAGCTGGCTGACCACATTTTATCCCCACAAAGAACTAAGAGATAGTAGGGAAAGATTATAAGCCCTCAAAGCCTTACCCCAGACATAACTTCCTCTAGCAAGGTTGTACCTCCTAAAGGTTAACCAATCCCCCAAAGAGCACAACCAACTGAAGAGAAAGTGTTCAAATACATAAGCCTACTGGGGACTATTTCTCTCAAACAATTGTAACAAAACAAACAATAGATAAAAGCGTTAAAATAGAACCAAATATTACTTGAACATTAATTTAAAAAAAAGAAACTTATTTTTCTGAGGGACAGAGTTAAATGGGGACCTTAACAATAGGAAAAAGAAATGAATCAAGCAAAGGGAGAGTCAAGAGGGGAAACATTGCACATCAAAGAGATCAGAAATCATAAAGATATCAATCTGTACTGTGTGATGAGAAAATAAAGCAGAGCTATATTATGCAGGGTTATTGAAAATGTTTCAATTCTTCTATTTTCTTGCTGCCTCAAGCCCCTACAGCCCCAGTGTATGAACACCCTGCACAGGCAGTGAAATGCTACCTGTGGCAGGCTCTGCCATAACCCTTCTATTGTCCATTCACATGTAAACATACCAATGAAATTCCATTATATCTTTTAATTGTGTACTCTGTTCCCCAATAAAATATACTTACCTACCACTTCTCTTCCAACTATGCTATGCACCTGCTTGTAGAGCCTGTTTCCTTCTACAAGGTTCCTTGTGTGGCATATCTCCTTATCTTAGAATTTTTGAGTGTTTAAGTTTCATTTTCATAAACTTCTCTCTGATTCAGTCCATGTCACATGATTGATCATTAAAACCCTCTCATAATTCTAATGCAATCATTCCTTATAGTGTGACATGACTTAATATATAAGATCAGATATGGAGCCTGACAATAAGTCATTTTGGCATAAGGATTGTTTGAGTTGAAGGTAGTTGTAAATTAGTATAGGAAGAGTTCTTATAGTTTGAGTGGCAGTCAGTCCCCCATAGGCTCAGATACTTGAATATTTGATCCCCATTGGTGGTGCTATTTTGGTAAATTTCTGAGGTGTTCCCATGTGGGAGAAAGATGCCACTGGTGGATTGAGAATTAAAAGACATGTACTGCTTCCTATTTAATTCAAGATGTGAGCTCTCAGATTGCTTCTATAACAACCATGCACATATCCCCACGGAGATGGCAGCAGTCTTATCTCTCTGGAACTCTAAGATCAACTCCACTCATGCTTCTATAGGTTGCTTTGGTCATACTGTTTCATCACAGCAACAAAAAATAAACCATACAGTCCTCTACACTCCTCTTATCCAGGAAAAAAGGACATAAATTATCCTCTATAATGTTGCTATCACTACCGCCAGTTAAAGAAATGTCTATTACTTGAGGTGGAGGGTTAACACCAAGATTTTATGAAAACAGAACTAATTGAAATAACACTTATCTTCCATGATAATTAACATACACTAGTCACATCTACACAATTTATTAATCTTGAAGCACAGCCTGTAATTATATGTTAAAAGGGTTCATAGGGGAGGACGGCTCAAGATGCAGGGACTGAGTAATAGCCTGGAGGTAGAAGCCTTCCAGTTTCCACCTGTGGCAGGAATCCTCTGCCTGGGCCACCAGGGCACCATAGCCAAACAGTGCCAGGAGAAAGCGAGCCACCCACGAGTGGGGAAAAGCCAGCAAGAGGAGTGCTACAGACAGAGGGACTGAGGTACAGCCAGGAGGTAAGAGCCTTCTGGTGGGAGTCCTCTGCCTGGGCCACGAGGGCTCCACAGCCAAGCAGTGCCAGGAGAAAGCCAGCTGCTCACATGTGTGAAAAAGCCACCAAGAGGAGGGCTCCAGACACAGAGACTGAGGAACAGCTGGGAGGTTAGAGCCTTCCGGTTTCCATCTGTGGCGGTAGTCCTCTGCCTGGGTCACCAGGGCTCCATAGCCAAATAATCTCTGGGAGAAAGCTACCCTCAAGGGAGTGGGGACAAGACTGACTGCTCAGAGGGACCCACTTGGAACACCCAGGACACAGGGACTGAGGAACAGAGATCTGGTTTCTTTCAGTGGCTGGAGAGCAGATTCTGTGACACAGGGCTCCATACTCAAATAGTGCCAGGAGAGACCTGGTATACCAGAAGTGCTGACACACCTTTAAGCACAGGCAAGAACAACACATCTTTTCAAATTCACTGGACCAAGAGGGACCCTTACAGAGCACTCAGGGCACAGGAAACAAGGGAGAGCTAGGACTAGATCCTTCTGGTTTCTGTCTGCACCCCAAAGCTGACCCTGTACCACAGCTCTCCAAAGCCAAATCCCTCTCAGAGAAATGATCTTCAAGGAGTATTGACACCTATGCTTGCAGGAAAGACAAGCCACAGTCAGAGAGAGTAAGACCAGCTATCACCAGAGATAACCAGATAGTGAAAGGCAAAGGCAAGAACACAAGGAACAGAAACCAAGGCTACTTAGCATCATCAGAACCCAGCTCTCCCACCACAGCAAGCCCTAGATACCCCAACATACCAGAAAAGGAAGACTCAGACTTAAAATCAAATCTCAAGAGGATGACAGAAGATTTTAAGAAGGAAATAAATAACTCCATTAAAGAAATACAAGAGAACACAGGTAAACAACTGGAAACCCTTAAAGAGGACACACAAAAATCCCTTAAAGAATTACAGGAAAATACAATCAAATGAGCAGAATTATAGGAAAAGTACAACATACCCAACCCTATGGGACACAATGAAAGCAGTGTTAAGAGGAAAACTCATAGCTCTGAATGCTTCGAAAAAGAAACTGGAGAGAGCAAATATTAACAGCTTAACAGCACACCTGAAAGTTCTAGAACAAAAAGAAGCTGATATACCTAAGAGGAGTAGAAGGCAGGAAATAATCAAATTAAGGGCTGAAATCAACCAAGTGAAAACTAAAAGAACTATACAAAGAATCAACAAGACCAGGAGCTGGTTCTTTGAGAAAATCAACAAGATAGATAAACCCTTAGCCAGACTAACCAGAGGGCACAGAGACACTATGCAAATTAATAAAATTAGAGATGAAAAGGGAGATATAACAACAGATTCTGAGGAAATTAAAAAAATCAGATCCTACTACAAAAGCCTATATGCAACAAAATTGGAAAATCTGGAGGAAATGGACAACTTTTTAGACAGATACCAATTACCAAAATTAAATCAGGATCAGATAAACCATCTAAACAGTCCCACAAACCCTAAAGAAATAGAAGCAATCATTAAAAGTCTCCCAACCAAAAAAAGTCCAGGACCAGATGGGTTCAGTGCAGAATTCTATCAGACCTTCAAAGAAGACCTAATAACAATACTCTTCAATCTATTCCACAAAATGGAAACGGAAGGAACACTACCCAGTTCATTCTATGAGGCCACAGTTACACTGATACCAAAACCCCACAAAGACCCAACAATAAAAGAAAACTTCAGACCAATTTCCCTTATGAATATCGATTCAAAAATATTCAATAAAATTCTTGCAAACCGAATCCAAGAACATTTCACAATGATCATTCACCATGATCAAGTAGGCTTCATCCCAGGGATTCAGGGATGGTTCAATACCTGGAAATCCATCAATGTAATCCAACACATAAACAAACTCAAAGAAAAAAACCACATGGTCATTTTGTTAAATGCTGAAAAAGCATTGACAAAGTTCAACATCCCTTCATGATAAAAGTCTTGGAAAGATCAGGAATTCAAGGAGCATACCTTCACAGCAACAGTAGGGCAGAGTGGTAGGTCGTAGATGGAGGACTTGGAGAACGGACTGAAGGAGCTGAGGGAGTTTGCATCCCCAGAAAGGCAGCAACAGTGGCAACTGGCCTGACCCAATACTCCTGGAGACTGATCCACCAACCAAAGAACACCCATGGAAGGACCCATGGTGCTGGCCACATATGCAGCAGAGGAGGGTCTTGGTAGCCATCAGGGGGAGAAGAGGCCCTTGGGCCTGAGGGTATTAGATCCTCCAGTTGAGGAGAATGCCAAGGAGAGAAGACACGAGTGGGTGGGTGGGTGGGTGAAGGAATACCCCCATACTGGCAGGAAGAGGGGGGAGGAAATGGGAAGGTTCCAAAGGGGAGATCTGGAAAATGGGGAAACATCTGAAATGTAATCAAGTATGAAAAAAAAAGAAAAGAAAATTACAAGAGAACACAGATAAACAACTGGACACCCTTAAAGAGGACACACAAAAATCCCTTAAAGAATTAAAGAAAGCACAATCAAACAAGCAGAATTACAGGAAAACACAAACAAATGAACAAAACCATTCAGGAATTAAAAATAGAAATAGAAACAATAAAGAAAGCACAAAGGGGGACAACCACGGAGTTAGAGAACATAGAAAAGAAATCAAGATCCCTAGATGCAAGCATCACCAACAGAATACAAGACATGGAAGAGAGAATCTCAGGTGCGAAAGATACCATAGAAAACAGGGATACAACAGTCAAAGAAAACACAAAATGCAAAAAGCTCCTAACCCAAAACATCTAGGATACCCAGGATACAATGAGAAGACAGAACCTGAAAATAATAGGTATAGAAGAGAATAAAGATTCCCAACTTAAAGGACCAGTAAATATCTGCAACAAAATTATAGAAGAAAACTTCCCTAACCTAAAGAAAGAGATGAACATAAATATACAAGAAGCCTACAGAACTCCAAATAGACTGGACCAGAAAAGAAATTCCTCCTATCACATTATAGTCAAAACACCAAATACACAAAATAAGGACAGAATATTAAAAGCAGTAAGGGAAAAAGGGCAAGTAACATATAAAGGAAGACCTATCAGAATTACACCAGATTTCTCACCAGAGACTATGAAAGCTAGAAGATCCTGGGCAGATCTCATACAGACTCTAAGAGAACACAAATGCCAGCCCAGGATGCTATACCCAGCAAAACTCTCAATAACTATAGATGGTGAAACCAAAATATTCTATGACAAATACAAATTTGCATAGTATGTTTCCACAAACCCACCCCTACAAAGAATAATAGATGGAAAACGCCAAGACCAGGAGGGAAACTACACCCTAGAAAAAGCAAGGAAGTAATCTTTCAACAAACTAAAAACAAGATAGCCACACAAACATATAAACAGCAACTAAAATAACAGGAAACAACAATCACTATTCTTTAATATCTCTTAACATCAATGGTCTCAATTCCCCAATAAAAAGATATAGACTGACAGACTGGATCCATAAACAGGACCCAGAATTCTGCTGCATCCAGGAAACGTACCTCCGTGTTAAAGACAAACACTACCTCAGAGTAAAGGGCTGGAAAATAATTTTCCAGGCAAATGGTCTCAAGAAACAGGCTGAACTAGCCATTCTAACATTAGATAAAATCGACTTTCAACCAAAAATCATCAAAAAAGATAAGGAAGGACACTTCATACTCATCAAAGGAAAAATCTACCAACAAGAACTCTCAATTCTGAACGTCTATGCCACGAATGCAAGGGCTCCCACATTCATAAAAGAAACTTTACTAAAGCTGAAAGCACACATTGCACCTCACACAATAATAGTGGGAGACTTCAACAACCCACTATCAACAATGCACACATATTGGAAACATAAACTAAACAGAGACACAGTGAAAATAACAGATGCTATGAACCAAATGGATTTAACAGATAACTACAGAACATTTCATCTTACATCAAAAGAATATACCTTCTTCTCAGAACCTCATGGTACCTTCTCCAAAACTGGTCATATAATTGGTCACAAAACAAACCTCAACACATATAAGAAGATTGAAATAATCCCATGCCTCCTATCAGATCACTATGGAAGAAGGCTTGTCTTCAATAGCAACAACAACAACAGAGAGCCCACATATACATTGAAACTGAACAAAGCTCCACTCAATGATAACTCGGTCAAGGAAGAAATAAAGAATTAAAGACTTCCTAGAATTTAATGAAAATAAAAGTACAACATACCCAAACCTATGGGACACAATGAAAGCAGTGTTAAGAGGAAAACTCATAGCTCTGAATGCCTCCAAAAAGAAACCAGAGCGAGCATATACTAACAGCTTAACAACACACCCGAAAGTTTAGAACAAAAAGAAGCTAATACACCCAAGAGTTGTGAAAGCAGGAAATAATCAATTTAAGGGCTGAAATCAATGAGGTGGAAACTAAAAGAACTATACAGAGAATCAACAAAACTAGGAGCTAGTTCTTTGAGAAAATCAACAAGATAGATAAACCCTTAGCCAGATTAACCAGAGGGCACAGAGAGAGTATCCAAATTAACAAAATTAGAAATGAAAATGGAGATATAACAACAGACTCTGAGGAAATTAAAAAAAAATCATCAGATCCTACTACAAAAGCCTATATGCAACAAAATTGGAAAATCTGGAGGAAATGGACAAGTTTCTAGACAGATACCAATTACCAAAGTTAAATCAGGATCAGATAAACCATCTAAACCAACCCATAACTCCTAGAGAAATAGAAGCAGTCATTAAAAGTCTCCCAACCAAAAAAAGTCCAGGACCAGATGGGTTCAGTGCAGAATTCTATCAGACCTTCAAAGAAGACCTAATAACAATACTCTTCAATCTATTTCACAAAATAGAAACAGAAGGAACACCACCCAATTTATTCTCTGAGGCCACAGTTACACTGATACCAAAACCCCACAAAGACCCAACAATAAAACTTCAGACCAATTTGCCTTATGAATATCGATGCAAACATACTCAATAAAATTCTTGCTAACCTAATCGAAGAACACATCACAATGATCATTCACCATGATCAAGTAGGCTTCATCCCAAGGATGCAGAGATGGTTCAATACCTGGAAAACCATCAATGTAATCTACTACATAAACAAACTCAAAGAAAAAAAACACATGGTCATTTCATTAGATGCTGAAAAAGCATTTGACAAAGTTCAACATCCCTTCATGATAAAAGTCTTGGAAAGATCAGGAATTCAATGTCCATACCTAAACATAGTAAAAGCAATATACAGCAAACCAGTAGCCAACATCAAACTAAATGAAGACTAACTTGAAGCAATCCACTAAAATCAGGAACTAGGCAAGGCTGCCCTCTCTCCCCCTATCTATTCAATATAGTACTTGAAGTTATAGGTAGAGCAATTAGACAACAAAAGGAGGTCAAAGGGATACAAATTGGAAAGGAAGAAATCAAAATATCACTATTTGCAGATGATATGATGGTATACTTAGGTGACCTGAAAAACTCCACCAAAGATCTGCTACAGCTGATAAACAACTTCAGCAAAGTGGCCATATACAAAATTAACTCAAGCAAATCAGTATCCTTCTTATAGTCGAAGGAAAAACAGGCTGAGAAAGAAATTAGGGAAACGACACCCTTCACAATTGTCACAAACAATATAAAATATCTTGGTGTGACTCTAACCAAACAAGTGAAAGATCTGTATGACAAGAACTTCAAGTCTCTGAAGAAAGAAATTGAAAAAGACCTCAGAAGATGGAAAGATCTCCCATGCTCATGGATTGGCAGGATTAACATAGTTACAATGGCCATCCTGCCAAAAGCAATCTACAGATTCAATGCAATCCCCACCAAAATCCCAACTGAATTCTTCATAGACTTAGAAAGAGCAATTCTCAAGTTCATGTGGAATAACAAAACATCCAGGATAGAAAAAGTATTCTCAACAATAAAAGGACTTCTGGGGGAATCAGAATCTCTGACCTCAAGCTATATACTACAGAGCAGTTGTGATAAAAAAAAAATGCATGGAACTGGTACAGTGACAGTCAGGTAGATCAATGCAATAGAACTGAAGACCCAGAAATGAACCCATAAACTTATGGTCACTTCATCTTCGACAAAGGAGCTAAAACCATCCAGTGGAAAAAAGACAGCATCTTCAACAAATGGTGCTGGTTCAACTGGCAGTCTACATGTAGAAAATTGTGAATTGATCCATTCCTATCTCCCTGTACAAAGCTCAAGTCCAAGTGGATCAAGGACCTCCACATAAAACCAGATACACTGAGTCTAATGGAAGAGAAAGTGGGGAAGAGTCTCGAACACTTGGGCACAGGGGAAATGTTCTTGAACAGAACACCAATGGCTTGTGCTCTAAGATCAAGAACTGACAGATGGGACCTCATAAAATTACAAAGCTTCTGTAAGGCAAAGGACACTGTAAATAGGACAAAACAGTAACCTACAGATTGGGAAAAGATCTTTACCAATCCTACATCTGATAGAGGGCTAATATCCAATGTATACAAAGAACTCAAGAAGCTAGAAGCCAGAGATCCAAATAACCCTATCAAAAAATGGGGAAGAGAGCTAAACAGAGAATTCTCAACTGAGGAAACTCGAATGGCCAAGAAGCACCTAAAGAAATGTTCAACATCCTTAGTCATCAGGAAAATGCAAATCAAAACAACCCTGAGATTCTACCTCACACCGGTCAGAATGGCTAAGATCAGAAACTCAGGTGACAGTAGATGTTGGTGAGGATGTGGAGAAAGAGGAACACTCCTTCATCGCTGGTGGGAATGCAAGCTGATACAACCTCTCTGGAAATCAGTTTGGCGGACCCTCAGAAAAATGAACACAATACTACCTTAGGACCCAGCTATTCCACTCCTGGGCATTTACCCAGAAGATGCTCCAACATGTAAAAAAGATACATGCTCTACTATGTTCATAGCAGCTATATGTATAATATCCAGAAGCTGTAAACAACTCAGATGTCCCTCCACAGAGAAATGGATACAGAAAATGTGGTACATTTACCCAATGGAATACTACTCGGCTATTAAAAACAATGATTTCATGAAATTCGCAGGCAAATGGATGGAACTTGAAAATATCATCCTGAGTGAGGTATCACAATCACAAAAGAATGAACATAGTATATCCTCACTGATAAGTGGTTATTAGCCCAAAAGTTTGAAATACCCAAGAGTCACTTCCCAGCAACAGTAGGGCTGAGTGTGAGGTCCCAGATGGAGGAGTTGGAGAAGGGACTGAAGGAGCTGTGGGAGTTTGCAGCTCCATGGAGTGTGCAACAGTGGCAACTGGCCTGACCCTCGATACTCCTGGAGACTGAATCACCAACCAAAGAATACACATGAAGGGACCCATGGTGCTGACCACATATGCAGCAGATGAGGGTCTTGTTAGATACCAGGTGGAGCAGAGGCCCTTGTGCCTGAGGGTGTTAGATGCCCCAGTATAGGAGAATGCCAAGGAGGGAAGACAAGAGTGGGTGTTTGGGTGGGCGGGGGGAGAGGGAAGGGAATGGGGAGGTTCCAAAGGGAAGATCTGGAAAGGGGGAAACATTTGAAATGTAAATAAAGTATGAGAATACATAAATAAATAAAAGCGTTTATAAGTTCAAGTTCTGTTTTCTATCAACACCTATGTAAATATTACTAAAATCTTTATGTCTTTGCTTTTCCTCCTGCTAATCAATTATTTGCTAGTATAATGCACAAGCTCCTTTATACTGCACACTAGAGAGTAGAAACAATCTTATCCTACCAGAAGGAAAGGATTTGGTAGACTGCTAAGCATTTTGGAGTTCATACCAAGGATAATGGAAACTAAGGTACAACAATTAGATTTGTATTTAAAACGAATCATTCTGGCTCTTGGGAGAATTTACTGGAGAGGCACAAAAGGCAAGCTGCAGTTAATTATATGTAGACTACAATATTCAAGTGAAAGATATTATTGCCATTGAGTAAGGAAAAGATGAAGAATGAATGTAATCAAGACCTAGTAAGGATGTATATTTCCAAATAGAGTAAATACTAGAGATGAGAGAGGAAAAGGCTCCAATGTGTGACACTGATATAATAAATACATATTTGATTTTCCCTAGTCAGTGAAACATAATTTTAAAGACCTTAAGTTCATGGGCTAATCCTCTTGTACTGTTATTAAAGCCTGTCTCCTGATCTAGCTTCAAAGCAATTAAGGTAAAAGAATCATCTTGTTAGTCACAGCAACCTCCTCTTTAATTCCCCTAAATTTAATGAGATGACTTTTGGCAATCCAAATATAGAGGTGAAACCAGATTCCATGGAAAACAAATTTGGAGTACTGGAATTTTCAGTACCACTTAGCAACTCCTGATAAAGGAAAGGATTCCTTCAAACTCTTAGAGATTGGGGTCCTTCAGCAATAACAAATACTTGTAATTGATCAATATCTGTGTAATAAATTTACAGTGAAAGAAAACATTCCTTCTAGGTTAGGTATGAGATGATTATCCAGGAACTAAACTGGGAATAGACAATTTATAAAATATTGACTAATTTACACAAAATTTCAAACTAATAAGACACAAGGCAGATTATTTGTCTCTTGACAAAACCATGCTAACTTGTGTCATAAAAATTATTGCTTTGGTGCTGGATAGATGTCTCTGCAGTTAAGAGCACTGACCGCTCTTCCAGAGGTCCTAAGTTCAATTCTCAGCAACCACATGGTGTTTTATAACCATCTGTAATGGGATCTGATGTCTTCTCTTCTGGTGTGTTTGAAGACAGGACAATGTACTTACATACATTAAAATGAATAAATAAATCTCTAAAAAAATTGCTTTGACTTACAATGAATTTATGGGGCTAGTAACAGATAATGAATGTTTGGTGAGATACTAGTCTTAATTGAAAGACATGTAAACATTTCTGCTGTTATTCACTTTGTCTTATTGATTTATGCATGAATTACTGCCTTAAACTTACTAAGAACTTATGGGAATGTATTAGTATTTTAAAAATCACGTAATCAATTATCTTGCTATAATTGTTCTGCCTGATAGTTTTATGGAGTAATTTTTGGAGACAGTATATATACTGAGAACAGAAAATAAAGGCTGTCTTTCTGCATCATCCAAAGCAGGTGTTTTTCTGCATGCTTTAATTTTCCTCTTTCCTTCTTCCATTTTCTTCTCTTCTCTCTAGTTCACAAAGAGCTAATAAACTCCAAGCATCTCACCTGGCCAGCAAGGGGGCCTCAAGCCAGAAAGGAAAGAGCCCTAGCAACTAAAACTTCTTTACCTAGCTCCCTGATGCTAACACCAGGAGCTAATTACCAGAAACAAGTGGCTTTTAGCCACAGAATAGCAAGAAAGAGTTAAGTTTCCAGAGGTCATCAGCTTATGGCCCCTAGAAAAGTAAGAGAGAGTTACAATGCCAGACAACATCAGTAGTTGACCTTTGTCCAATGCTATGTCTCAACTCAGCAGTATTTGTAAAACAGAGACAGATCCCTGGCAGGTGGCTACAAGGCTGCAGTACCATAAAGTCTTCATCCAGTGCATAATGATAGCTTCCCTGTAACTACAAGGATGGAATCTCCAATTAACCTTCTTCAGCATAACCCATGCAATTAGCTCAGAAATGCACACAAATGGCTGACAGGAGGACCTGGAATCTCAGATGAGGGTCCAATGACCCCTCATACAGCCCTCTCCCCTCAAGGAATATCAACAGTCAACAGGTTCAAACATAATGCTCTCTCATAAGTAAGCACAGATGATCTCAGGAATATTATGTCTGATTTGATTAGAGAAGTATGTTCTATAACAATTGTGTAGTTTACAAACAGTTTTGGAGTCTGAGAAGCCTGATACCAAGCTGCTGCTAAATTGGTTTCTGATGAAGGCATGCTGCCTCAGTCATATTCTTACATAATCTTTCATGGCAGAAAAGGCAAAGCATCAATTACTCTTGACTCCTTTTTAAAAGAACACTTATCCCAGCCATGAGGGTTCCATTCTAAACACTTAAGCAAGTCCTAAACACCAACTTCTGATACCATCCATTTTATAGGGATTGAAATTTCAGCATACAAAACTGGACATTCTTTCCACTGTAATTTTTACAGGTTTCCTTTGTCAATATTGAAGCCTACAGTACAAAATTATGTCTATAGCTGAAGGAATCCAGTAGAAGAGGCACAACAAATAGGGAAACCAGGGCCTAATAAATAGAACGTAAATGTGAGTAAATGTGTAGTTATGCTAGAAGGTAGTTGAAGGAATCCAAGCTTGTTTCCTTTGAAAGCAGAAAATAAGACCTACTAAGTAATAAAGAGGTACATTAAAGAGTGAAACAAGTGGAAGTATAATTGCTTGTCATTCAGTCAGCTGACAAAAGAAACCAAGATTTCCAGATGGGCAGTCAATAATGATGCGTTAGTGCTACCAGACTTCTCGGATATGTACATGTCAGTTAACAGCTCAACCAAAGCTTTCCTGCTTCCTTCATTTTCATTTAACTCTTCTTTAATTGGATGCCTAAAGCATTTTATCCATACAGCCAATTTTTTTTATTATAACCATGCTTTCTCTGGTTTATTTTGCAAATAAATAATATATAAAATCTCAGTATAAACAATGATGTTTCATTATATTTAATATATAATGTAACTCATTTACAATTTTAGTCATTTCATGATTAAAACAGCATACATTATATAATCAAAGTAGTTAAAAGACCCAGAAATTAAACTGGAGATCAACTTAGTGCCACAATTCATTAAACTTATTTTTGCTGAAATAAATAATTATATTATAAGAAACAGAGTTTTTGAAAAAAAAACTTCTATCCTCAAAAACTAAAGAATGATGACCTTAAAATACCATGACATAAGAATATTAAAAGCATTACTAATTATCAACACATTTAAAAGAATACCTTATTTGGTTTAACATGGATTAGTTACCTCTTTGCCATCTAAGAAAGCATAAAGAAACTTTGTTCCTATTGATTTAATGGAAATATTGGCTGCTACCATTTTTAAAAAATCAGATTTTTAAATAGATGACAATATTAAAAATGATAACGAAAAATAAAATACTAGGAAATCACTAAAACTGGACAACACTCACCTTTGTCTGTAACAAAATAAAAATCTAGTTTTAAAGAACTATAATAACTCTTTTGGGGGGTTGGGTACATTTTATTTTACAATCACAGTAAAAGGAATGCACACAGACACGAAACAGAGAAACAGTGGACGTGGCATAACATCATACTGAGCGGCCCCTTTCTCTATGTTGTCTTTTGTCATGCTGCTACTCTGTTCATATCTACCTTAGAGTCCTTAATAAAATACTCATGTATCATCAATTCACAAATATATTAGACATGGAAATTTAACCCTTTGACTCCTTTAAAATCAAAGGAGGTAGAAAATTTTCCCAAATGTCTTCAAAGTATCTGTTCTCTATTCACTTTTCCTGGGGTTATGGTATTATGCACATAAACATAAGCACAATCTATAACATCTTCCAGACTGGAAGTCTGGTTAGATTCAGAGTTATGAGGGATTATTTCCATATGTAAATTATGAAAGTTTTTATGAATGAAGAACAAAAAATAGAATAGAGAAGGAAAGTCTATGTGGAAGAGGCAGCATGTTCAAAGTTTAGATGCAAATTAAAGCAAACACTATGCTAGAGTATCTCCTATTCTCTCATTTCAGAATGAGACATTCACTGTTTTCTTCCTGGTATTCCTAGTCTAAATTAGAAAGGATTAGGGTGCTTTTTAGAGGGAATCAAGAATCCTAAGTGACAAATAATTGTACAGCTACAAATAGTTTTTACTGAAAGATTCTCGTGTTATCTTATTAGAAATGCATGTGACATCTAATTAAATGTTCAGATTTTACTTATTTGTATGTACTTAACAGCCATCATCATTATAATGATTACAGTTAAAAGTTCTTTCAAGCCACAAAATATCTACAAATTACATCAGTGGATAAGAAAAGCTACAGAAAGACACTTTTAATATTCAATCAGCAAGTATTAATAAAACTTGCTGATAAATATGTTCAGAGGAAATATCTTGGCATTCTGAGGTATAAAAAACCCATCAAGAATTTTTGTAGATGGGGTAAATTCTCCCTTAAATAAGGTAGAAAACAACACAACACAGCAAAACATATATGTTTTTTTCCAGAGGTATGTGGGATTATTTCCATATGTAAGTTTTGAAAGTTCCTATAAATGAAGAACAAAAAATAGAACAGTTAGAGAAGGAAAGTCTATGTGAAAGAGGCTGTATGTTTAAAGTTTAGATGCTGGAAACTAAATCAAGAGTTTACAAAAGACAAAAAGTGTCAGAAAGGTATGTGAGTAAATGTCACATGAAAGTGGGATACTAGTAGTTTAGTAGAGGTCACATGAAAATGATCCCATTTCATTTCAGATAAGACAGACACCTCAGTTCTATATTTCATCGTTCAAAATTCTTTTAATTCAGTGATTCAGCTAAAACTGGAAACATTTAAAATTTAGTTCTGAATAAGACAGGTTGGCAGCAAGAGGAAAATAGAAGAGCATCTTCCTAGTCATCACATACATGGACATTTTATTGATTTGATATGCCCTGAAGAAACATAAAATAAATTCCCAAACATTGAAAAGAGAGGCACTTGAAATATCCATTACTATCCTTATTAAGAATGATCTGAATTTATTTCCAGTTTTTGAAATCTTTTATACATGTACAAATATTTGAACACATAAGCAATGAGAATTTTTTGCTGGCAGTTTCCAACTGGCTGATGAGTTTATTAGTATCAAAGAAATTAGAAAATTTATATTCAAACAGAAATTCAGGTTATTTTCTTTTTAGACCATTAAGTATGTATGTTCAAAAATCACAATGATTTCTTCTCAACAGTTTGGTAAGAATTTGAATTAATACACTTGGGACATTTATGATTCCTGCTTTAAAAATGCAAAACTAAATGAATGCCAAGTAATGAAGCCATTTTTGACATAGGATGTAACTTTCTGTGTTATCTGAGAGTTTATAAATCCACTGTTGACTGATCTCCTTCCTGTTGCAGAAAGCAACTATAATCTGGCAGAAGTTATTTCTTCCAGTGCCCCAGAATGTGTAGGAAAAACTAACAAAGTTCCTATGGGATCAAAGTAATATTTTATAATAACATAATGGGTGAAGGAGAAAAAAACCTATGGTGGCTGTGAAAGCCTTAATGCCACATTTATCAAGTTAATACCTTCAGGTGATCATAAATTTAATGTAAAAAACAAACATGCACTAATATGAAAAATAAGGGCTATGCTGAGTGGGCAAGGTCAGTTTGCTGAGACTGAAATAAATCAATGAGGTCAACTTTAGAGAGTATTTCACATTTGCTATTGAAAGATGCATATATTTTACCAACAAGGTCTGCTACACTAATAGCTCCATTGAGATTCCTGAACTTCCAACTGCACCTGAATTTGCCACTGGAGTTGCTTCAAACTTCCTAGATTTTTAAATAAAATAAATCATAATAAACAGTAAATCATTTAGTGTTCAACACCTGTAATTTGGTAATTTTTCATGCACAGCATATTGCCTGTACGCAACTGAGAAAATAAATTACAAAACAGATTTCTTCTGTTCTTCTGCATTACAATTTGCAGTTGCTATTCAAATTGAAATGTGTTTGTTATACCAACATATTAAGGATGTTTTCAAAACCTGAGAAGTAAACAAGTATGCCAATTCATTAAAAAAAGAGAGAAAAGAAATGAAAGAAAGGGAGAAAGAAGAAATATTATTAAGAGAATAGCACTGTATAAAATTAAATCAATGCCAAATAGTGATATTTTAACATGGTCTATAACTTTTTGTGCTACCTCTCTGTGTGTGTGTTTAATATATATTGAATGATATAATTTTTAAATGAATAATCTTCCTCCTGTTATGAAGTTTAATTGCTTTCCAGCAACATCTTGGTTCCCTTTTCCTTGTTACAAGTAAAGGTCAAGAAAAGCCTAAAAAACACAAAAGGAAATGATTTTTGCATAGTACTTCAGTTATTGTTATTGGCTCCTAATTGTTTTTCTAAGAATGTCTACTAACACAACAATGTTTGTATCTACATTTTCACATAAAACTTTCAAGGACACAATTAATATGCATGTTTACATTCAATACATCTTCAGCTGAAAATGCCTAAGTAAAAAGTGATTAAAACATTAAAAAATCTTCACCTATTAATAATTTCCTACCTGAAAGTTCTTTTAAATGAAGTTTTCTTTGTATTGATTTATCTAAGATATCTAGGAGTCTAGGAAATAAAAAAACCATATATTTTACTCAAATTTTATATCATATGCTTAAAATTAATAATTAAATCATCACAATAGAATTAAATAAATGACACATATTAAATTTAGGAATTCAAAGCAGTAAAACTTTAAAATCAGTGAAAATAAAATTCTAGTTTTTAAAAATAAAGCCTGTGATGTGTTGGTGCAGGTTAATCAATCCTGACAAGTGGCTTATTTTGGTATAGATGTTGATAGTTCAGGAGGCTGTGCCTGTGCTGAGAATGAAAGATTACAAGTAGGATATGTCTGTCCACACTGTAAAAGTGCAATCCATTAAGCAAACTTAATTAAAAGAAAGTAGACATCTCAATGTTCAAAATATTATCACTATCACAAAGAATGGTTTCTCCTAAAAGAACATGGAAGTACTAACCAGTACTCCATCTTTCACAGTCTAAAAATATTATTTCAAAATTCACAGCGGCAAAGAATTCTGGTCAATACTACTAGAACCCTAACATCTAGGCAATATCTATATAACAGTTCAATTTGGATTCTAATGAGATAACTAGACAATAAAGAACTAGAATTTAAAAGGTTATTCCTACATTATAACAAGGTATTTCTCTGGCCTAAAATGTATGGAACAAAGAAAGAGAGAGGCAGGTAGGCAGGCAGGATGAGAGGGAGGGAGAGATAAGGGTCAAGAACATAGATCAATTATTTACTCATTAGCAAAAATAAAGTAACTATTTATAAGATTAGAAACTGTTGCTTGCTTCTTCCTAAAATTGTTTTGCTTTAGCCACACTCTTATGCCCATCCAAGCAGAAATAATCTCCATTTGCTAAGTTTTAATATGTATCTGAAATAAGCCTACAGTAGAAACACATTAGCATTCTATACATTGTTTCCTGGTATGATGATTTAAAATAGAAAAATAACACTGTGGATTATAAAACAAGTAATTTACATCAAATATTGAAACAAAGAACTAATGATCATAAAATACTGAATTTGCTGTTTCAGCTAATTTAATTTTGCTAAATTAAGTTGTCCCAAATGCAAAATATTTTAACTCCAAAGAAAATAAAGATTAAAATGAGGAAGACAGCAAAATGTGCATATTTTGACTTTCAGTTTAACTTCATATAATTTTTTTAATGATATTTATTTATTGTGTGTGTGTGTGTGTGTTTTGATGGTATACATGTTAATGAGAGTGAACAATATGAAGGAATTGGTTCTCTCCTTCCATCATGTTGCATTGCAGGGATGAAACTCAAATTGTCAGTCTGGTGACTAGCTCCTTTCCCACCAAGCAATCCTGCTAGCTCCAAGCTTTACTTATTCTTTTTAAAATGTAAATCATTCTCTAATTCTCCAAGAAAAAAGCAGCTTATAAAATGGCCATGTAATAACTTATAGATAAAAAGTTGTAAGGAAAGGGTACCAATTTTCCTCAAATACAGGAAAAAATTAATGAAATGGTTCTATTAATTTTTTGCTGTGAGAAAAATACATAAAAATATATAAACATTGTAACCAAGATCTAATTAATCATGTCTAGCACAGGAAAAGTCTTGTAAATATATAATAGTACTTAAAAAGATTGATGTGCTAGGTTTTGAATATCTTAAAAACAAAAGCAAAACCTATATAGAAATACCTATCTAGAATTGATATTTTTATAGATTTTATAATCCATTAAGTTGGCCTAATACTACTTACCCTTTTATTTTATCATATTTTGGTGACATTTTAAAACATTCATTCACTTTGTATACCTGACAGAACTCATTATAAGTTTTAGAAATTATGTAACTTCTAAAAGAATGTCAAGCTGTCTCTTCACTAAATTAATGTCTGAAGTCTTCAAGATGGATTTAACTTGTGCCACTTGATAACAACCTTTTCCGGATTTGTAATTGTCTCTTTCCATTGGTTCACTGCTTCAATGTTATTACTGTCTTCACTTATCCAGAGCTGTAAATGAACAGCACAACCATTCAACTTGATAAATATTAGTAACTGAGTTTAAATAAGTACTCTTACTATTAAAAGATATGGACAAGTTTGGATAACATATCTTTAAATAAATATCATTCCACTTTTTTCAAAAGGTTCTTGATGATTTGACCCTTAAATATTAAAATATTTAAGCTGTTGAATCATTCTGGATTATGTGACCCAGTTAAACTTAAGAATTGAAAATGAAATATTATTCTTAAAAAAAAAGTCACCTTGAGTATTCTTTCTTCTTCAATTAATCTAGGAGCTCAAAGAAAATTGATCATTATTACTCAAAAACATTGCCAAGTTTTCTAAATGGAGGCAATGATTTTAACATAGGAAAAAATGTGCATTTGAGCTCCTTTTACATTAAATGAAGCTATAATCTTAACTGAAATCTAATAAATGGTCCTTCCTAATACATAATAATTTCAGCATACCTATCACTTCTATAACTATAGATAATACATGTGAATGATCTGGAGAAACTTGTAGTATTGTGCAACTATAAGGCATCACAATGAGTTTATAACATGGAGACAAGGTGGACACACAACTGAAAAAAGTTGAATCTTTGCTTGGCTATAACACTAACAAATGCTGTAACCTTAGAATTAACTTTCCTGAGACCAAGTTTCTAATTCTTCTAATAGATTTGAGTAAGTCATTGGTTTTCAATTCTTTTTCTATCTTGGCCTAAAAAGAACTTTCCTTCAAACAGCATCTTACATAGAATCTAATACATAACACAGGTAACATTAAGAGTATTTGTGTTGATAGACTAGGAAAACTTGATCCACATATGAGTCCCTTATGGTGACTGACACCTGAGGCCTCCAGAGAAGAAGCTCTCCAGATTTATTATCCTGGAAATCATCTCTCAAATTATATTTCCATGAATTATTTAATTCAAGTTCCTCTCCAAATAAGAATACAGAAAGCCAAACCACTTTAAATTAGCAGTCTAATTACATAAAATGAGAGTTCATACAGATCTCTGAAAATTCATAACACAATCTGAAAATCTCACCTAGACTACTAATAGCAATTTTTGTCAAGTGAAAGCTTTAACATCAGTTAAAGACTTCAAGATTTAAATGTGGCACAAACAGCTGTAATTAAGATAAAAAGCTAACTAATAGCGACCAAAAATCAAAAAATTAAAAAAGAAAATGTAAAAAAGGGATTCTATAGGTTTAAATGTTATTGAACCCTATACGAATTACTCAGAATTTTAATTAATCCACAGTAGAACTAACTATCCAAATGATATCAAAAACATTATCAAAAATTGACATTTTCTAGAAATTAAAATCTGTTATTACTAAATTAATAATATATTTTAATATATTATCTTAATTTATTATTAATATATTAACTTAATATATTAACATTATATAATAATATAATTATATAATAATATAAAAGGCTCATTTTAAAGATGAAACAGAATAAAGTAAATGTGATACTCAAAGTCTTAAGTGTGATTTACATATTTAGGTTTCTCTTCAAGTTGAAATGTTCAGAAGGCTTAAAAAATAAGCTTCGCTGCTCAGAAATGTTATTTATTTATATTAAAGCAAAACATCTGACAAAATTTGATTCTGAGACAACACTGAACTTTAATTTAGAATGTTAAAGAATCTTCCTATAACCATTCTTAATTTTATCTTCTTTCCTTTGTTAATAAAACTTCATAGTAACACACAGAGATGTAGCAGGAAGAAAATCAAGGTAACACCTACTAACCTGGCCTACAAAATGTTTTCTTCTTACAGAGCTCCGACTGTAAAGTTTAATAAGGAAGACAATTTCTTTTTCAGTCTGTATAAGTGGAAAAATCATAGTTTCTCCCCATTTTACTCTTCCACTGAAGGCCTTCAGTAAGCGTGTCTTCTTCTTATAAATCAGCTCTCCTGAGCTAAACATCCCTACCTTCACAAAAAAACCTAGAAAACAAGAAACTATGGTTTATAAAATCTTATGTGAACTACTACCTAAGGATTTTTTATCTATGTATTATTATAAAAATATAAATAATCAACCTTAAAGCTCTTCTAGGTTGTTATTTGACTATAGAATACAAAACTTTTGCCTCACTTTACAAATAATTACTGTTGCCTCAAATGAACTTAACATTCCTCTGGTCTATATAACATCACACAGAACAAACAATTATCAGCAAAGGAAAACACACTGGAAAGTATTACAAAAAAAGTGTTAACTCTGGACATCCGGAGGTATTAATTTCACAATTTTATAGGTAAATTTCTTTGCTTGTGATGCCATAAATGTATGTGCACTAGAATAAAACAAGTAAATATTCTTAAGTAAATTTGAGATCTAGCACTTTAACAATGATAAAAATAGTTTGTATGAACCAAACATAACAATTATGAACTTTAGGAACAATACAAAAAACAAACAAAACAGTAAAGATACCCCAAAACCAACTCTGCTGGCTCTTAATATTAGAATGTTCAGTCTTTAGAACTTTGAGAAAATAAACTTTTGTTATTTAAACCAAACGGGAGAAAAGGATATTAAAGAAGTTGGGAACAGGAATATCAACTAGGGAACTGCCCTGGATAAAATTGTAAGTAATATATCTTTTCATTGTGATATAAAACAACTATATCTTAAGCAACAGTGTTGTCTGGCTACTATGAGGAGTCATATATACTATGAGGGGCTAAAGGGCAGCAAGAGAGGCAAGAGGAAACTGCTAGAGAGAGGGGAGTCACAGGATGAGAAATGTGATCTGACTATCTGTATGGCCCTAGGGATCAGAACGCAAGTCCTAACATTTGTATAGAAAGTACTTTACCAACTGAGCCCATCTCCCTAGTCATGCTTAGTGATTTTTACAAGGAGTTCTTCACTTTTTCATGTTTATTATTCTTTTCAGATTCTTCCTATTCTTCATTGAATTTTAAGGACATCACTTAATGTCTGTGTATGTGCAAATGAGTTAGCATAGTTGGTACAAGATTGTCTTGCCTATTATTAAATTTCTGACTTACAATTTTCTTATTATTCTAAAATTATATAATCTTCACTGTTCAGAATACTAATCATGTTTCCTCTATATTGCTTTGCCCAACTCCCTACAAATTTCCTATTTTAATGGTCCCTTTAAAGAAAAAACTTTTGGTTTTATTGTCTTAATGTACTTATTAACTTCAGCTTTCCTAATACTTCTTATTTTTCTAACTTAAGTTGAATGCTCAGTTTTATATGTTTTTAATCTTTCTTAGTGAAAATACTGTTTCTGTGGGTGGATAATTTCCTCCCACTCTTAGCTGTTGATAGAGGATTCTTCTCAAACATTCAGCTCTAAGGATGGCCTGGTGAACTAAGCATTGCTCACCACTATATCACAGTCCCTGCTGAACAACCAGACAAGGACACAAACCTTTATGCACTTATGTTTTAGATCTTACCCTTCTGGAACATCTTCACATTGTTATGTTCTTTGAACCACTGATGCACTTACTCAAAGCCAGAGGTGTTGATGAACTTGGAAGGTATTGTGCCTCAAGAATTTGCAGCTGAATCCTGCTATTTACTGCTTGAAAACAAGTCCCCAGTTCAAGTTCTGCTTGACAAACCTATACAAAAAAAAAGTCATTTGACAGTTCATAAGAGAATTTGGAGAATTTCAAAAGTTATAACATAAAAGCTAGAGTAAAAGAAATTCAAAGTATTATTTTCTACTGACATCCAAACCCAGAAGTTATGAGGTTTTGAGGATAAACACCATGGATTTCAAAAATATATTCACTTGCACAGAATCTGAAAATACATGACATATCTACATACTGAACTTCAAAATTGCTGATATCAAAAGGTAACTCCCCCAGTAGCCTTACTGGACTACAAGAGTGTTCTCCGTCCCCTTTGGAGGCCTTGGCGGGGAGACTAACCAGCTTGTAACCCTGCTCCATCAATCCCTTCCCAATCAGGTCCACCCTGGACACAGCTAGCAGAGGCAAGTTGTATGGAATCTGTAACCTCACTTGTCTAGCTCTGGCCCCACCCTTTAGTTCCAAGGACCTTGTGGGACCCCAAGAGCATCCTTCTTCCCCTTGGAGGACTGCAAGGGTCCCGCAAAACTACCAGCTTGGAACACCGCTCCCACCAATTCCTTGTCAAAAGGGTCTGCCTGAGGCACACCTAACAGAGTCAGGTACCCTGACCTCCAAAGCCTGGCCCACAGTTCACCCTGTTTTCCTGAGAAGTCCTGCTGCCATCAGGATCATCTAGCCAACACCAGGAAAAACCAGATGTCTAAGGATAGCATAAGAACACGATAAACAAAACCCAGGGCAATATGGCACCATTAGAGCACAGCTATCCTGCTAAAGCAAATGATCGATATCCTAAGGAAACTGAAGCACAAGCAGGGGATCTTAAATCCAATCTTTTCTTTTTTTCATACTTTATTTACATTTGAAATGTTTCCCCCTTTCCAGATCTCCCCTTTGGAACCTCCCCATTTCCTCCCCCTCCCCCTGCCACTATGGGGGTATTCTCCCACCCACCCACCCACCCACTCTTGTCTTCCCTCCTTGGCTTAAATCCAACCTTATAAAGATGATAAATGCCTTTAAAGAGGAAATTAATAAAATCCTTAAAGAAATATTTTTTAAAAATGCATTCAAACAGGCAGAAGCAATAAAAGAGGAAGCAAACACATTTTTTAAAATCAAGGAAAACATAATTAAACCAGTGAAGGATATGAATAAAATTGTCCAAGAACTGAAAATGGAAATAGAAGCAATAAAGAAAACACAAACTGAGGCAATCCTGAAGATGGAAAACTGAGGAAAGAGAACAGAAACCACAGATATAAGGATCACCAACAGAATACAAGAGACGAAAGAGAGAATCTCAGGCATAAAAGATACAATAGAAGAAATTAATAAATCAAAAAATCTAAAAAGTTCATGACATAAAACATTAAGGAAATTTGGGATACTATGAAAAGACCAAATATAAGAATAACAGGAATAGCCAGGCAGTGGAGGCGCATGCCTTTAATCCCAGCACTTGGGAAGCAGAGGTAGGCGGATTTCTGAGTTCGAGGCCAGCCTGGTCTACAGAATGAGTTCCAGGACAGCCAGGGCTACACAGAGAAACCCTGTTTTGGAAAAAAAAATAACAGGAATAGAAGAAAAATTCTCAACTAAAAACCACAGAAAACATCTTCACCAAAATAACAGAAGAAAGTTTCCCTAACCTAAAGAAAGAGATGCCTATAACTGTGCAAGAAGCTTACAGAACACCAGACTAGACCAGAAAAGAAAATCCTTCCACTATATAATAATCAAAACACTAAATGTACAGAACCAAGAGAGAATATTAAAAGTTGCAAGAGGTAAATGGCAAAAGAAAATAAAAAGCATACCTATCTCAATTACTCCTGATTTTTCAACTGAGACTCTAAAAGCTAGAAGAGCCTGGGAAGATGTATTGCGGATACAACAAGAACCAAGATGTCAACCCAAACTACTAAACCCAGCAAGACTTTCAATCACTGTAGATGGAGAAACCAAGATATTCCGAGACAAAACCAAAATTAAACTATCCATCTACAAATACAATACTATAGAAGATACTAGAAGAAAAGCACCAATCCAATAAGGCTAACTACACTCAAGAAAACACAAAACAAATAATTTTACACCATTAAAACCAACAGAAGAGAAACACACAACACCAAAATAACAGGAAGTAACAATCACTGATCATAAACGTCTATCAACATCAACAAACACCATTCCTCAATAAAAAGACACAGGAAAACAGGATGGATATGTAAACAGAACCCATCATTCTGTTGTATACAAGAAACACATCTCAGCAACAAAGATAGACATTTTCTCAGAATAAAAGGCTAGAAAAAAGTATTTCGAGCAAACAGATAAAAGAAACAAGCTGGAATAATCATTTAATATTTAATAATCTTTCAACCAAAAGTAATCAAAAGAGGTGGTGAAGGATTCTTCATACTCATCCTCTGTACTTATGAATGGTAGGATTAACAGTAAAACAACTGTCTTACCAAAAGCAATATACAGATTTAAGTAAATCCCCATCAAAATTCCAACACAATTCTTTACAGACCTTGAAAGAACAATTCTCAACTTAATATGGAAAAAATCCAAGGATAGCTAAAAACAATCCTGAACAATAAAAGAACTTCTAAAGGTATCACTATCCCTGACTTCAAGCTGTACTACAGAGCAATAGTAATAAAAACTGCATAGTATTGATATAAAAACAAACAGGAAGATCAATGGAAAATAATAGAAGACCAAGAAATAAACCCACATACCTACGGACAGTTGATTTTGAGAAAGAAGCCAAAACCATAAAAGTGAAAAGGGAGAGCATCTTCAAAAAATGGTGCTTGTCTAACAGAATGTCTGCACATAGAAGAATAAGAATAGATCTGAGGAGACCTCTGCCTGGGCCACAAGGGTTCCATAGCCATATAGCACTGGGAGAAATCGAGCCTCCTGGGAGGGTGGAAAAGCCTGTGAGAGGGGGTAGGAGGAGTAACATTGCTCAGCGTGACTCACCCAGAATCCTTGCAACACAGGGACTGAAGAATAGCCGGAGAAAGGAGCCTTTTGGCATCCATCAGTGGCAGGAGACCTCTGCCTGGGCCACCAGGGCTCCATAGCCAAATAGCTCTGGGAGAAAGCTAGATTCCCAGGAGTGTGGACAAGCCTGTCTGCTCAGAGGGACCCACCTGGAATACCCAGGACACAGGGACTGAGGAGTGTGATTCTGGTTTCTTTTCATGGCCAGGGAGCGGATCCTGTGACACAGGGTTCCATACTCAAATAGTGCCAGGAGAGAGCTGATATCCCAGGAGTGCTGACACACCTTCAAGCACAGGCAAGACCATCACTTCTTTTCAAATTCACTGGACCAAGAGGGACCCTTGCAGAGCCATCAGGACACAGGAAACAAGGGAGAGCTGGGACTAGATCCTTCTGGTTTCTGTCTGCACCCCAGAGCTGACCCTGCACCACAGCTCTCCAAATCCAAATTTCTCTCAGAAAGAACTGGTCTTCAAGGAGTATTGACACCTAGGCTTGCAGGACAGACAAGCCACAGTCAGAGAGTGTAAGACCAGCTAACACCAGAGATAACCAGATGGTGAAAGGCAAAAGCAAGAATACAAGGAACAGAAACCAAGGCTACTTAGCATAATCAGAACCCAGATCTCCCACCACAGCAAACCCTGAATACCCCAATACACCAGAAAAGCAAGACTCAGACTTAAAATCATACCTCATGATGATGATAGAAGATTTTAAGAAAGAAAGAAATAATACCCTTAAAGAAATACAAGAGAACACAGGTAAACAACTAGAAGCCCTTAAAGAGGAAACATAAAAATCCCTTAAAGAATTACAGGAAAACAAAATCAAACAGAGAAAGAAAATGAACAAAACCATCCAGGAACTAAAAATAGAAAGAGAAACAATGAAGAAATAACAAAGGGAGACAACCCTGGAGTTAGAAAACCTAGGGAAAAAAATCAGGAGTCATAGATGCAAGTAACACCAACAGAATACAAGAGATAGAAGAGGGAATCTTGGGTGAAGAAAATATCATAGAAAATAATGACACAACAGTCAAGGAAAACCCAAAATGCAAAAAGCTCCTAACCCAAAACATCAAGGATATCCAGGAAAAAATGAGGAGATAGAACCTGAGGATAATAGGTATAGAACAGAGTGAAGATTCCCAATTTAAAGGACCAGTAAATATCTTCAACAAACTTATAGAAGAAAACTTCCCTAACCTAAAGAAAGAGATGAACATAAATATACAAAAAGCCTACAGAATTCCAAATAGATTGGACCAGAAAAGAAATTCCTCCCGTCACATTAAAATACACAAAATAAGGAAAGAAAATTAAAAGCAGTAAGGGGGAAAGGTCAAGTAAAATATAAAGGCAGACCTAACAAAATTATACCAGACTTCTCACCAGAGACTATGAAAGCTAGAAGATCCTGGGCAGATCTCATACAGACCCTAAGAGAACACATATGCCAGCCCAGGCTGCTATACCCAGAAAAACTTTCAATAATCATAGATGGTGAAACCAAAGTATTCTATGACAAATCCAAATTTGCACAGTATGTTTCCACAAACCCTGCCTTACAAATAATAATAGGTGGAAAACGCCAACTCAAGGAGGGAAACAACACTCAAGAAAAAGCAAGAAAGTAATCTTTCAACAAACTCAAAACAAGACAGCCACACAAAAATATAAACAACATTGAAAATAACAGGAAGCAACAATCACGATTCTCTAATATCTCTTAACATCAATGGACTCAATTCCCCAATAAAAAGACATAGACTGACACACTGGATCCATAAACAGGACCCAGCATTTTGCTGCATCCAGGAAACGCACCTCTGTGTTAAAGACAAACACTACCTCAGAGTAAAGGGCTGGAAAACAATTTTCCAGGCAAATGGTCCCAAAAACCAGGCTGGAGTAGCCATTCTAATATCGGATAAAAAGGACATTCAACCAAAAGTTATCAAAAAAGAAAAGGAAGGACACTTCATCCTCATTAAAGGAAAAATCTACTAAGAAGAACTCTCAATTCTGAACATCTATGCCTCGAATGCAAGGGTTGCCACATTCGAAAAAAGAAAATTTACTAAAGCTCAAAGCATACATTGCACCTCACACAATAATACTGGGAGACTTAAACAACCCACTAACAACAATGGCCACATCTTGGAAACACAAACTAAACAGAGACACAGTGAAACTAATAGATGTTATGAGCCAAATGGATTTAACAGATAACTATAGAACATTTCATCCTAAATCAAAAGAATATACCTTTTTCTCCGCATCTCATGATGCCTACACCAAAACTGATTATACAATTAGTCACAAAATAAACCTCAACAGATATAAAAAGATTGATATAATCCCATGCCTCCTATCAGATCACAAAGGAATAAGGCTGGTCTTCAATTGCAACAAAATCAACAGAAAGCCCACATACACATGGAAGCTGAACAATGCTCTACTCAATGATAACTTGGTCAAGGAAGAAAGAAAGAAAGAAATTAAAGACTTTAATGAAAATGAAAGTACAACATACCCAAACCTATGGGACACAATGAAAGCAGCGTTAAGAGGAAAACTCATGGCTCTGAATGCCTCCAAAAAGAAACTGGAGAGAGCATATACTAGCAGCTTAACTGCACACCTGAAAGCTCTAGAAGAAAAAGAAGCTAATACACCCAAGAGGAGTAGAAGGCAGAAAATAATCAAATTAAGGGCTGAAATCAACCAAGTAGAAACTAAAAGAACTATAAAGAGAATCAACAAAACCAGGAGCTGGTTCTTTGAGAAAATCAACAAGATAGATAAACCTTTAGCCAGACTAACCAGAGAGCACAGAGACAGTATCCAAATTAACAAAATCAGAAATGAAAAGGGAGATACAACAACAGACCTTAAGGAAATTTAAAAAAATCATCAGATCTACTACAAAAGCCTATTTGCAACAAAATTGGAAGATACAGATGAAATGTATAATGTTCTAGGCAGATACCAAATACCAACATTAAGTCGGGATCAGATAAACCATCTAAACAGTCCCATAACCCCTAAAGAGATAGAAGCAGTCATTAAATCTCCCAACCAAAAAAAGCCCAGGACCAGATGGGTTCAGTGCAGAATTCTATCAGACCTTCAAAGAAGACCTAATACCAATGCTCTTCAAACTATTCCACAAAACAGAACCAGAAGGAACATGATCAAATTCATTCTATGAGGCCATAGAATGATACCAAAACCTCTCAAAGACCCAACAAAGAAAGAAATCTTCAAGCCAATTTTCCTTACAAATATCAATGTAAAAATACTCAATTAAATTCTCTCAAACTGAATCTAAGAACACATCAAAACAATCATTCACCAAGATCAAGTAGGTTTTATCTCAGGGATGCAGGGATGGTTCAATACCTGAAAATCCATCAACGTAATCCACTATATAAACAAACTCAAAGAAAAAAACCACATGGTCATTTCATTAGATGCTGAAAAAGCATTTGACAAATTTAACATCCCTTCATAATAAAAGTCTTGGAAAGATCAGGAATTCAAGGACCATATCTGAAAATAGTAAAATCAATATACAGCAAACCAGTGGTCAACATCAAACTAAATGGAGAGAAACTTGTTGCAATTCCACTAAAATCAGGGACCACACAAGGCTGACCTCTCTCCCCCTATCTATTCAATACAGTACTTAAAGTCCTAGCTAGAGCAATGAGACAACAAAAGGAGGTCAAAGGGATACAAATTGGAATGGAAGAAATCAAAATATCACTATTTGCAGATGATATGATGGTATACTTAAGTGACCAAAAAAACTACACCAGAGAACTGCTACAGCTTATAAACAACTTCAGCAAAGTGGCTGGATACAAAATTAACTCAAGCAAATCAATAGCCTTCCTGTATCGAAGAATAAACAGGCTAAGAAAGAAATTAGGGAAATGATACCCTTCACAATTGTCACAAACAATATAAAGTATCTTGGTGTGACTCTAACCAAACAAGTGAAAAATCTGTATGACAAAAACTTCAAGTCTCTGAAGAAAGAAATTGCAGAAGACCTCAGAAGATGGACATATCTCCCATGCTCATGGATTCACAGGATTAATATAGCCATTAAAATGGTCACCCTGCCAAAAGCAATCTACAGATTCAAAACAATACCCATCAAAATTTCAACTCAATTTTTCATAGACTTAGAAAGAGCAATTCTCAAATTCATATGGAATAACAAAAAACACAAGATAGCAAAAACTATTCTCAACAATAAAAGGACTTCTGGTGGAATCAGCATCCCTGACCTTAAGCTGTACTACAGAGAAGTAGTGATAAAAACTGCATGGTATTGGTACAGTGACAGTCAAGTAGATCAAGTGGAATAGAATCGAAGACCCAGAAATGAACTCACTCACTTATGGTCACTTCACCTTTGACAAAGGAGCTAAAACCATCCAGTGGAAAAAAGACAGCATTTTCAGCAAATGGTGCTGGTTCAACTGGCAGTCTACATGAAGAAGAATGCGAATTGATCCATTCCTATTTTGCTGTATAAAGCTAAGTCCAAGTGGATCAAGGACCTCCACATAAAACCAGATACACTGAATCTAATAGAAGAGAAAGTGGGGAAAAGTCTTGAACACATGGGCACAGAGGAAAAGTTCCTAAACAGAACACCAATGGCTTATGCTCTAAGATCAAAATTAGACAAATGGGACCTCATGAAATTACAAAGCTTCTGTAAGGTAAAGGACACTGTAAATAGGACAAAATGGCAAACAACAAATTGAGAAAAGATCTTTACCAATCCTAAGTCCGATAGAGGGCTAATATCCAATGTATACAAAGAACTCAAGAACTTAGACTCCAGAGATCCAAATAACTCTATCAAAAAATGGGGAAGAGAGCTTAAACAGGGAATTCTCAACTGAGGAAACTCGAATGGCCAAGAAGCACCTAAAGAAATGTTCAACATCCTTAGTCATCAGGGAAATGCAAATCAAAACAACCTTGAGGTTTCACCTCACACCAGTCAGAATGGCTAAGATCAAAAACTCAGGGGACAGCAGATGCTGGTGAGAATGTGGCGAAAGAGGAACACTCCTCCATTGCTGGTGGGAATGCAAGTTGATACAATCTCTCTAGAAATCAGTTTGGCGGACCCTCAGAAAAATGAACATAATACTATCTGAGGACCCAGCTATTCCACTCTTGGGCATATACCCAGAAGATACTCCAACATGTAATAAAGACACATGTTCCACTATGTTCATAGCAGCCATATAGAAGCTGGAAACAACCCAGATGTCCCTCCACAGAGGAATGGATACAGAAAATGTGGTACATTTACACAATGGAATACTACTCAGCTATTAAAAACAATGACTTCATGAAATTCTTAGGCAAATGGATGGAACTCGAAAATATCATCCTGAGCAAGGTATCTCAGTCACAAAAGAATGAACACGGTATGTACTCACTGATAAGTGGTTATTAGCCCAAAAGTTCGGAATTCCCAAGAGTCACTTCACTGCAACCATTGGGCTGAGCATGAGGTCCCAGATGGAGGAGTTGGAGAAAGGACTGAAGGAGCTGAGGGAGTTGGCAGCCCCATGGAGGGAGCAACAGTGTCCACTGGCCTGACCTCCTGATGCTCCCAGAGACTGGATCACCAACCAAAGAATACACATGGAGGGACCCATGGTGCTGGCCACATATGAGGCAGAGGAGGGTCTCTTGTTAGCCATCAGGGGGAGTAGAAGCCCTTGGGACTGAGGGTGTTAGATGCCCCAGTATAGGAGAATGCCAAGGAGGGAAAAGGAGAGTGGGTGGTTGGGTGGGTGGGGAAATACCCCCATATTGGCAGGGAGAGGGGATAGAGAGGTTCCAAAGGGGAGATCTGGAAAGGGGGGAAACATTTGAAATGTAAATAAAGTATCAAAAAATAAAAATAAAATAATTTTTAAAAAGAATAGATCCATATTTACCAATCTACACAAAAATCAAGTCCAAGAAATGTTTAAAGTAAAGAAATGTTTAAAGTCCTTAGTCATCAGCAAATCAACACAACTCTGAGGTTCCATATTACACCCATTAGAATGGCTAAGATCAAAAACTCAAGAGATAGCACATGCTGGTAAGATTTGGAACAAGGGCACCACTTCTGCATTGCTGGTAGGAGTGCAAACTTGTATAACCACTTTGGAAATCAATTTGTTGGTTTGTCAGAAAACTAGGAGTGGTTCTACATCAAGACTCAGCTATACCACTCCTGGGCATACACCCAAAAGATGCTCTATCATCCCACAAGGACACATGTTCAGCAATGTTCATAGAAGCTTTATTCCTAATAGCCAGAAACTAGAAACAACCTAGATGTCCCTCAACTGAAAAAATGGATAAAGAAAATGTGGTTCATTTACAAAATGGAATACTACTCAGCTATTAAAAACAAGGACATCATGAATTTTTGCAGGCAAATGAATGGAACTAGAAAATATCATCTTAAGTGAGTTTACCCAAACCTAAAAGGATATGGTCTGTATTCACTTATATGTGAACATTAGCCATAAAATACATGATAACCATACTAAAAATCAATAGACCCCAAAAACCCAAATAACAAGGACCCAAGGGAGAATGGCTGAATCCTTCTCAGAAGGAAAAATAAAATAGATATCAGAAGTAAATAGAGGGAGAGAAGTTGGTGGGAAAGGGAGGTAGACAGAAGGGGAGATCAGGTATAGGGAAAGCACAGGAGAGAGGAAAATTGGTAGGGGGAAATCTCTAGGATGTGCCAGAGACCTGTATTGTGGGGAGACCCCAGAAGGTCTACGGAGTTGACTCTAGCTAAGACTCCTAGGAGTGGGGAATATGGATCCTTAAGTGGCCACTTCTTATAGCCATGCATCACTCCCACTAGAGGGATACGGACTGCAACGCACCCACAAAACCTTCTACTCTAAATGTGTCCTAATTATAAGATGTGCAAGGATAAAGATAGAGCAGAGATGGAGGGAATGGCCAACCAATAACTGGCCCAACTTGAGACCTACCATATGGACAAAAACCAACCCCTGACACTGTTAATGATAATTCTGTTATACTTGCAGATAGGAACCTAGGATAACTGTCCTCTGAGAGGCTCCACACAGCAGCCAATGGAAAGAGATGCAGAGACCCACAGCTAAACATGAGATGGAGCTTAGAAAGTCTTGTTGAAAAGTTGCAGGAAGAATTGAAGGAACTGAAGAGGACAGGGACTCTACAGAAAGACCAACAATGTCAACTAACCTGGACCCTTCGGGGTTCCCAGAGACTGAATCAATAACCAAAGAGCAAGCAAGGTTGGGCCTAGACCCCCTGCACATATGTAGCAGATGAGCAGCTTGGTCTTCGAGCCAGGCCCCCCAAAACAGGAGTAGAAACTGTCCCTGAATTTGTTGCCAGCCTGCTTATAGATCCAATTCCCCTAAATGGGTTGCCTTATCTAATATCAGTGAGAAAAGATGTGCCCAGACCTGCAGTAAATTGATGTGCAGGAGAGGTTGTGAGGTATTGATGGGGAGATAATACCTAAAGCAGGTTCCCATGTCTCAAAGGAGAAGGGGAGGAAGGAACTGGGGTGGTTCTGTGTGAGGAGGAACTGGAATAAGACGGTGGCCTAAAATTAGAATGTAAAGTAAATAAAGTTGAAATTGAAAAGATAATTCAATTTCTTTCTTCAGAGACTTGAAGTTCTTGTCATATAGACCTTTCACTTGCTTGGTTAGCACCAAAAAAAGCCCAGAATACCCATGATATAACTCACAGACTTTATGAAACCCAAGAAAGAAGATTACACCAAAGTAGATGTACTGTAGATGCTACAGTCCTATTCAGAAGGGGGAAGAAAATAATCTCAGAAAGTAGAGGGAGAGGGGGTTCTGGAAGGAAGAGAGGAGAGGGAGGAAAAAGGGGGAGCAGTTCAGATATAGGAGGAGATAGAGACAGACCATATGAAGTTTAACAAGAAGGAAGGTAAAAATGTGGATCCTTCAATCCCACTTAGAATAATCTCAGAAGGCAGAGGGAGGAAAGAACCTCAGTGGGAGATGGGAGGGAGATAAAAAAAGGGGCAGGATCAAATATGGGAGAAGATGAGGAATAAGTAAAGAATGTCAGGAAATTGAATGGAGGTATGTAATAGCAATGGGGGATGGGAAACTGGGGGTAGTCACAAGAAAGTCCCAGATGCCAGGGAAGCAAGAGGTTCCCAGGTCCCAATGGGCATAAGCCAAAATACCTCACAAAGAGGAAGGAGAACCTGTAGAGACCATATCCAGTGGATAGGCAGAGTGCCTGATTGAATATCGGGCCACCCACCCATTTCAAAAGTATTAATCCAGAATTGTCCCTGTCAAAAGGATATGCAGGGACAAAGAGTGGAGCGGAAACTGAAGGAAAGGCCATCCAGAGACTGCTCCACCTACGGATCCATCCCATTTGCAGACACCAAACCCAGACACTATTGCTGATGCCAAGAAGTGCTTGCTGACAGGAGCCTGGTATAGCTGTCCCCTGAGAGACTCTGCCAGAGCCTGACCAATACAGATGCAGATGAACACAACCAACCATTGGACTAAGCACAGCGACCCCAGTGGAAAAGTTAGGGAAAGACTGAAGGAGGTGAAGGGGTTTGCAACCCCACAGGAAGAACAACAATATGAACTATCCCGACCCCCCAAAGCTCCAACTAAACCACCAACCAAAAGAGTACACATGGAGGGACCCATCGTTAGGGGAATGTTTGAGTGCCCAGAAGGGGATAGGAACTCCACAGGAAGACCTACAGAGTCAACTAACATGAACACCTGGGGGCCCTCAGAGATTGAACCACAAACCAAAGAAGATACATGGGCTGGACATAGTCCCCCCCCAACCCCATCCTTGCACATATGTAGCAGATGTAGCTTAGTCTTCATGTGGGACCCCAAACAACTGTAATGGGAGCTGTACCTAAAACTGTTGCCTTCCTGTGGATACTGTTCCCTTAACTGTGCTACCTTAGCTTGCCTCAGTGGGAGAGGGTGTGCCTAGACCTTCAGAGACTTGCTGTCCCACCAGGGAGGAAAACCAAGGGGGGCACCCTCTCAGAAAAGGGGAGAAGAGCATCAGAAGGACTGTGTGAGTAGTGACCAGGGAGAAGGGGGCAGTGATCAGAATGTAAATAAATAAAGAAGGAAAGAAATGATCATACATTATGACCAAGTGGCCGTCATATCAAAAAAATCAAAAGTTGATTCAACATTTATAAGTAAATAAATGTAATACACCATAAAAACAAACTTAAGAACAGAAACTACACAGTTATTTCAATTAATCCTGAACAGGCATCTGACAATGTCTTCATGATAAAAGTTCTGAAGATTTTGGAATTGGATAGAACATACCTAAAAATAATAAGGCTACATACAACAAACCTATAGCTATTGTTATATTACAGGAAACAAAGCATTTCCTCTAAAAGCAGGATTAAAAGAAGTATGTCCATTCTCCTTTCTCTTAATTGATAGATGGCTTGAAGTCTTAGAGGAAAAAAAGAAGTCAAAAGTATCTGAATTTGCAGACAATATGAGTCTGCTTGAAAGACACTAGGGGTGTACTAAAGAACTCCTGCACATAATAAAGAAACACTTAAAGTATTAAAAAGTCAATATTAAAAAAGTAACCCTCATTTATACCAGCAACATGCTCTCAGAGAAAGAAATTAGGGAAAATATTCCATTCAAAATAACCAAGATATCTAGAAATAAATACTTAGGAAATATATCTAACCAAAGAAGTAAAAGACCTCTACAACAAAAAAATTTCAAGATATCAAAAAAGGGTATTACAGAAGATATTAAATAATAGAAAGCCATTCTATACTCTTGTATTGGCAAAGTTAATATTGTAAAAATGACTATACTACCAAAATTAATTTACACACAATGCAATAACCTATCAAAATTCTGACATCATACCACAGAGGTTTAGAAAAAAACAATATAAGAATTCAGAGGGAACCACAAAAGACCACAATAGCAAAAGTAATTCTAAGGTACAAGAACACTGCTGGAAACATTACCATACCAACATTATATTATACAATAGGGCTATAGTAATAAAGACATCCTGACATTGGCATAAAAATAAACAGGTAGAACAATAAAATAAAGCACTCAGAGATAAAATGACAAATTTATGCCCAGTCAATTTTTGAAAAGAGAAGCAAAAACATTCGTTAGAGAAAAAAAAAAAAAAAAAGATAGCCTAAAACTGAGCACGTTGGCTCAAGCCTTTCATTCCAAAACACTCAGGAGGTAGAAGAATACAGATGTCTGAGTTCAAGAACAGCCTGGTCTACATAGAGAGCTCCAGGACATCAGGGACTATAGGATACAATCTATCTAAAAAAAACAAAAAGATAACTTAGTCAACAAATGGCACTGGCAAAACAGGATGTATACCTGCAGAAGAATGAAATAAGATTCTTACCTTTCACCTTGTAAAAAAAAAAATCAGTTCAAAATGCATCAAAGATCTTAATTTTAAACCAGTAAAATTTCTAGAAAACACAGCAAATAGCCTTGAAATTATTGGACTTGACAAGAACTTAATTTTTAAAAGTTTTAGATTGGTTTATTTCAGTTTTACATGTATACGTGGTTTGCTTGTGTGCATATATATCTCAAAAAAAAAAGATAACTTAGTCAACTAATGGTACTGGCAAGACAGGATGTATACCTGCAGAAGAATGAAATAAGATTCTTATCTTTCACCTTGTAAAGAAATCAGTTCAAAATGCATCAAAGATCTTAATTTTAAACCAGAAACACTAACCCTTTTTTTAATACTTTATTTACATTTTCAAATGTTTTCCCTTTTCCAGGTATCCCCTTTGTAAACCCCCTATCCCTTCCTCCATCCCCCTGCTTCTATGAGGGTGTTCCCCCACCCACCCACTCCCATCTTCCCTCCCTGGAATTCCCCTATACTGGGGCATCTAACCTTAGGCCCAAGGGCCTCTCCTCCCACTGATGGCTAACAAGGCCCTCCCTCCTCTGCCACATATGTGGCCTGAACCATGGGTCCCTCCATGCAGAAACACTAAAATTTATAGACGAAAACACAGCTGATAGCCTTGTGAGCTATGTACCTACTGAGCAAATGTGTGGTTATAAGCTACCATTCAGATGCTGAAACCAAACCTGGGTCCTCTGCAAGAGTACCAATTTCTCAAAACCACTCAGACATCTCTCTAGCCCCATCAAGCACATTTTTAATAGAACATCAATAACATAGGAACTAATGACAAATATCAACAGATGAGATTACAAGAAATTTAAAGCTTCAGCACAGCAAAGGAAACAACCAGCATAGCAAATAGCACACAGAATGGGAAAGAATCTTTACTAACTGCAATTCAAACAAGGTTCTAACATCTAGCATTTACCAAGAATGCAGAAATTAAATACCAAGGAAATCAACATGCCAAACAAGAAACAAGCAGAAGAACTGAAGAGACAAGGAGGAGGAGGAGGGAGGAGAGAGAAGAAGGAAGAGGAGGAGGAGACAACTACAAAGGCGATGACACAAATGGTCAATAGCATTTTAAAATTGTCCAATAATCCAGGCCATCAAGGAATGCAAATTAAAAACTACTTTGAGATACTACAGTCAAACAGCTATTATAAACACATCTGACAACAGTGTTGGAAAAGATGTGCAGAAAGAGAAAACTTTATTCACAGTTGGTAGGCATGCAAACTAATCCAGCCATTGTGGAACTCATTATTGGGAATTCTCAAAAAAAAAATTAAAAATAAAAACTATCATATGACCCAGTCATATCTCTCCTAGACAAGTAACTAGAGAACTCTAAACATTACCATAGAGAAATCTGCATCCACATTTATTGCTACTTTATTCACTATAGTAAAGAGTTTGAATCAACATAGTTGTCTACTAACATGAAATGTATGAAAATTTCATATATGTAGGAAATAAAATGTTATTCAGATCTAAAGGAAAAAATGTAATCCCAAAATTTTCAGGACAATGCATAGGCATATAATGTACAAGATTAAGCATGATCAACAATCTTAGAATAAAACCAATTGGATGGTCTTTCTCATATGCAGAACCTATCCAATAACATATTGCAAACAAACACACATGTGGGAATACAGTATAACATGTAGAAAAGAGACCAAGCAAAGCTAAGTATTAGGTGATAAACAACGACTTGTCTACAGGTAATGGACATGACTTATGAAAGACAATATAAAGCTAACTTTATCTAGTTCTAATCCTGTCATTTGATTTTTTCTGGTTTGGATGGTTGCTAAGTGCATAAAACATTCATAGTGAAAGTCTAAAATCCTATGAGAAACTAAAGAGCTTCATGATGGCTATTCTAAATATAAAACCTCATATATATGGTCTGCTTAATTTCAATGCATAATGTTTTTATTTGAGTTTTTATGATAAAGTTTATTTCTAGAGTTGAGAGTGGCCCCAGAAAGGTTGGTGTGGCTCAGCAAGGAGCGTCTCAGTGACAGGACAGTTTCTAGGCCTGCCTCTCCACCTGGTGATGGTCATTGTCTCTCTGAACAGGGATAGTGGAAATAACATCCCAAGAAACAGCAGAATCACCAAGGGTCCAGTTTCTGTCTTTGGAGAGCCAGTCTGAATGTCTTTCCCCAGAGCTTCGGTTTCTGCAGGACATAGAGATGGAGCATGGAATTTACTGTTCCCCAGGTGCATGCTCTTCCCCATGAGGGAAGCCCAGGAGACCAGGCATCTGCACTCCTGTCATCCAGGTACCAGGATTTTGTGACATTTAAGGACGTGGCTGTGCATCTTACACAAGAAGAGTGGGGATGCCTGGACCCTGTACAAAGGGAGCTCTACAGAGAAGTGATGTTAGAGAACTATGGAAATGTGTTCTCCCTGGGCATACTTCTCCGCCTTTCCACCACCTGGATTCACTGTGTGAATTCCTGCCCAGCCCTGAGTCATACCCAGGATTTCCATTTTGATGGAATCTCTCAGCTGAAATAAGATCTACAAGTCTTTGATCTGGAAACTAAGAATAGAGAAGTCATAAGAGATGACTGTTCAAGATGGAGAGACCAGAAAAGAAAACAAGCTGTTGATTCCTAAGTGAAAAATTTCAGAAGTATATTCATACAAACTGAGAGTAGGAAAATTCAAACAAGATATTGCTCAAGTTCCTGAAACCAGAGAGGTTTATAAGTCTGAGGACAGATTAGAAAGGCTTCAGGAGATTCTAAGAAAATTTCTCTTTCTAGAGAGAGAGTTTAGACAAATAACAATCAGCAAGAAATCAGAAGCTTTCAGCAGTAAGAACACTGAACCTGAAAACAGCTTCAGTCTAGACTCCACACTTGATACAGATCACAGAGTTCCTAGAATACAGACCCCTGACGACAGTAAATATGACATGAACTTCAACCAGAACCCAGCTTTGGGCAAACAAGAACCCATAAATCTTAACAGAGAATTTTCAGAGTACTGACTATAAGGAAAGCTTAATGATCTGTTCCACCTTAATAAATGGGAGAGCATGGCTACCTCTGGCAGATCCTATAAATGTGACACATGTGGGAAAACCTTCCATCAGGCCTCAGCTCTTACTAGACATCAGAGAATTTGCACAATAGAGAAACCTTACAAATGTAAGGAATGTGAGAAATCTTTCAGTCAGAGCTCAAGTCTTAGTAGACATAAAAGAATACACACTAGAGAGAAATCCTACAAATGTGAAACATCTGATAAATCCTGTGATGCACCTTATAAGTCTTGTAGCCAGAGCTCAGATGTGCTTTAACATAAGAAGGTTCATGCCAAAGCCAAGTCTTACAAGTGTGGGACCTGTGAAAGAGTCTTCAGCTAAAGTGTGCATCTTATTCCGCATCAGAGAACACATAAGGACATGTGAATGTACCTTGTGTGGCAGTGACTTCTGCCACACCTCAAACTTAGTTGAACATCAGAGACTACATCATCAAGAGAAGGCCTATGAGTATGAAGAATGTGGGCTGGCCTATGTTAAACAGCAAGGAATCCATTTCCGAGAAAAGTCTTTCTCATGTAATGAATGTAGCAAAATTTTAGATTGAATTCCCATCTAATCAGCATCAAAGAATTCACACATGAGAGAAACTGCATGAATGTAATGAGCGTGGGAAAGCTTTCAGTCAAACCTCATGCCTTATTCAGCATCACAAAATGCACAGGAAAGAGAAATCCTATGACTACAACAATTATGAGGAACGTTTCAGTCACAGTTCCGATCTTACTCTGCAACAAGAAGTTCCCATTAGAGAAAGAGTCTTTGTGATGCATGGGAAGAGAACTTCAGTCAGAGAGCTCACCTCATCCAACATGAAAGGGTCCATACCAAAGAGAAATCTAATGAATGAAGTGAATTTGGGGAGACTTTTAGTCAAGTTCAGGCCTCACTCAATATATGAGAACTAAGACCAGGGGAAGTCACATATATAGTGAATGTGATAATGTCTTCGGTCATAGCTTAGCCCTTGGAAACCATCAGAAAATTGATACCAGAGAGAAACCGCTGAATGTGATGAATAGAGGGAAGTTGGTTTTTTTTTTTGGGGGGGGGGTGTTAAATTCTTCATTGGCTCCTGTAAATCAGTGCTAGAATATATAGAATATGGTACATTCTTCAGATTATTTTCAAACCTTAGTCACAGTTGAGGAATTTGTACTGGAGTAAAATTCCACTGTCAAATATGAAAAGGCCATCAATCAACTACCTTGTTGGTTCAGTGTCTAATTTGTGCAACACAATAAAGCCTGTGAGGATATAGGTGTGTATGTGAGGAAACTCAAGTCATACCCCAGTGTTTGTTCATATTGAAGAATCTATACCCAAGAAGTCATTTGGGTGTAGTAAATGTGGCAAATCTGTAAGCAGGGGTCCATCTGTCATCAGAATGTACCAGATGTGAGTCTAGATATGATGCAAAGGCTAAGATCAGAACATCTACACCAGACGAGACTGATAAAACACAAATGGTGAAATTTAACCACGTTATTTTCAGGCCTTATCCAGTATCAAAGTACTAAAGAGAAAATGG